>VMOF01000111.1:27526500-28183385 GCA_011764245.1 Trialeurodes vaporariorum
TTTAAAGGGAAAAAAGGGGGCCAGTTGCCGTTGCACGATGTCGGCAAAAAAATTTCAATAAAATAAGTAAATGGGCCTACTATTTACCCAGAAAGGAAAGTTCTCAAAGATCAAGATAAATATGTTTGCTGAGTTTTTGGATTGAAGAGAAACGATTGAGGCGTAAAAATTCACAATGTTGTAAGTGTTATCAGACGTCGTAAATATTTTGAAGCTTTTTATTCTTTTCAAGCGAAATAGAAAAAGTGCGCTCTACTTGTGTTTTTTCTCGACAGAAATTTTCTAGTTCAAGGGAAATGTTTGCTAAAGTTTTCGTTTTTTAGTAGTCTTTGATTATATTTTATGGGAAAAGGTTGTAAAATATTTGCAAGGTCAGATAGCTTTCCCAACATTATGCATTTTCTCGCGCCAGTTGACGATGAAAAATTACAGAGAAGTAATGTCAAGGGTCAGGACTGCCACTTAAGGTTGCCGCTCAGAGAACATTCCAATAGTGCTTTGCTCCTTCCTGTCTCATGATCCATGTGCGAAAAGTACCTTAACTCGTTCTGGATCAAAATAAAGTTTCGGAAATTTTTTCTAACAATTACAGTACAATGTTTAAAACAAAACACGAGCCATCAAATTCCACGCTTCTGTGCTTCTTGATGCTCGTTAAACAGTTCTGAACGATCGAACAAAGGGGAAGAATCATTCAGTTGGTAATTATAAATAACAAATGTATCGGATAAAAGTTTTTAAATCTGCTTATCAGGTACAGCCGGGGATAAATAGTATGATAGATAGCTTCCTTTGATTTTGTAGGAAATAAGTTACCTGCAATACGGGAATTCATTGAGATAATAATAATTACTACCGGTAGCTAACCTTCAGGAGTCGTCTGACATTCTATTCGTCTTCGACTGAAGGTGTTCACAAATAAAAGTGACCACCGCTTGCAAATTGTTCAAAGCTTCAGGGTGGCGATTGCCACTTTACCCACATTAAAAATTGAAAAAGGTACCTACTTGTAATAACGATTGATTTCAATCGAAAAATACGAACTGAAGCGTGCCCAGCCAGCGTTGCCAGATTTCAGGGAAAATCAGTAGAATTTACATTGATCCTTATGGAAAATCTGCTGATATTTCCCTAAAATCTGGCAACGCTGGTCTCAGCGTTCGAGAAGCTTTCTTTTAATAATAAATTTGGGTGATTTTAACTTCGTAATGTTTAGCACCCAAATTAATAACCTTTTCTGTCCAATTTGGGTCGTTATATATAGATTCGCTTGACGGTGAATGATATAGTGCACCTTAAAGTGTCTCTCCACCTGCCAATTTAGAAGCGCGAATTGACTGCTTTAGCCAATGGGCTTCTTTGTTGTCGATACATCGGACTCGACCTATCGACTTCAAGGCTGCTCATTGGCTCAATCAGTGTTTTCGCAGGTGGAGAGACCCCTTTAGGTCCAAATGCGATGCCTCTTTGATCAATCGCATTTTAAACGTGTTCATAGGCAGACGTGTATCTTCTTAGCTTTACTAAATGATATATTCCGTCCATTTCTAACATTTACTTATTCCTCGTCAGATATTATTCCTCAAGAGCCGTATGTATTATGTGTAGTGTAATGACCTATCTATTTACACTCTTCAATTTGAGGAGAAAATCAGCAGATAAAAGCCCAAATAATTACCCTCGTATTTCATAGTGATGGATAAATAAGTTGACGCACTTGTCACACCTGCTGCATCCTCGTCAAAAAAATGCTCATCAAAACAACAATAACATGGAGTGCATGGTTTTTACTTTTTTATTCGTTCAGGTTATAAATATCAGTCCCAAAAGCAAAGCTTTCCCTCCGGATGAAGAGATCGAATTTATCGTTAAAGTTTGTCGGGAGACTTTAAAAGTCTCTGATTCGTCATTTTTCCATATCTTCGATGGAGGCCGTGACCTTTCGTCGACTCATATAGTTCAGCTTCTGCACGAATATGCTATTCCAACAGTTCAGGCTAATCAACGGGATCATATCGAAAGAATTGTGGCTCCTAACCGTGCGATGAATATTCTTTTTGTCTTGAATGACTGTCAGGATACATTAAGTCTCGTATTGGACTTTGTCGAACAGAAGAAAATGAAAAATGCCGAAGTTTCGATGGTAAACGAAAGTAAGAGTTCCAGGGCTCTTGCACTACAGCCATTACCTCGTTACTGCATCCAATATAAATCCGATTCGTCAGCAAGTGAGCGAAGTACCCTTTGCGATTTTTATTTGTTCATGAATGATAGCGAGCTCAAATCAGGCTTCAAACTGTCAGATGAAGTTTTTAAAAGGACAAATCTTTTGTACTCGAATCGAATTTTCAACAGTGAAAACAACCTGATATTCTTCATAAAAAAAGACGAGACGAAATCTTCAACCAATTCAAAGGGTCGCGAGAAAACAACACCAACGCTTGAAAGCAATCAGAATTTTACAACCGCACCTTCGCACTGTGATTTCACTCTGATTTTTCGATTCTTCTGGCGAATTTTTCAAGGGTTCAGGGCCGTCGTCTGTCTTGAAGGTATGATTTGTCACAGGTATGATCCTGTGAATGAAAAAATCTTGACGTACACTTGGAAAAATGAGATGTATTTTGATTTTTCGTTCGCTTCAATGGCCAGAAAACCATTATCTGTGTTTCTGGCTGCAGCAGGTGACAGCGAATATGATACTTTGGAATGGCGTTTCGGGCCAAGGATAATAATAAACGTCGTCAAAGAGTTTGCCAAATCATTGAATAGTACTCTCATATTTGACGCCGCGGCGGATAATGCTCAGCTTGGAAGACGATTGATCTCAGCTAAGAATTATTCTGCAGGATTGCTATTTGGGTTTGATTTAGTTATTTTCGAAGGGGGTGCCAGGATAAGAAATCCTTCAAACTTTGAGCTATCGTGGCCCCTCGATACAGGAGTGTTGGGTTTCTCGACCCCAAGTAAAGGATTTATGCCTCAATATCTGGTACCATTCAAAAGCTACTCCGTAATTGTTTGGGTGATGGTTGCTTTCTCTTACTGTGTCTGCCTCCTTCTACATCGTGTTTTGAGAAAACTGGCTTTAAATACACTCTCGTGCATGTTCTCTGAAAACGATCGAAGGAAGTTGCAAAATGCGTTTGATCAATGCAATATTTATCGTTACTTTCTAGGTGTGAGTCAGGAAGGAGTATATTTTGTACAACTAAACGGTGGAAGACTGCTATTCTTAACCATATCGTTCACAACAATGATCCTTGCTGCCACTTTTCAAAGCGCGATGGTGACATTGATGAGTCAAGGCGTACGATACCCCGACATAAATACCGTCGAAGAGCTGGCAAGTCCGAGCTCCGATACAAACTGAGAGTTTGACAACTCCTCAAATAATATTCAACTCTGACTCTACTTTCCGTCCAATAAAACAAAGATTGACTGATAGCTATAGGCTTGCGGCAGACACTCTTGCGAGAGTTATCGACGAAGCTGAGTTCCCTAATAATTTCAAGTGTTATTTTTTTGATACAGAATCATCAAAGGTCATTTAAAAAATGACGATGATGAAAGACTCGTTCAAAAATGTTAAAGCTCTTGGCAGAGTACTACCCGCACGAATGCGTTTTTACTTTACTTTCCTAAAAATGTAATAGCAAAAATTCAAGACTACGAGGCTTCCTATATCGGTGTTATACCTGCTACTCGGGAATTTCACCGTGCAGAGGAATTCCTGATGTCATACCCGTTCTCGTACTTGTTTTTAAAACATTCTTTCTATGCAAAAAAATTAAACATGTACCTTCTCAGACTCGGTGAAAGCGGACATGTCAGTAAGTTATTTGAAGACGAGCTCGGACTACAAGGGAGATCAGATGTGTTTATGAGCCACGCGATGCAAAGTTACGATCTGCGAGCCTTCACTTTGGTTGATTTGAGTTTAGGATTCCTTTGTTTGTCAGTGGGTCTACTTTTAAGTTTCTTGGTTTTCACATTAGAGCTGTTATTATTTATGTTTAAACACAAATATTAATCCTAATGTATATCATAAAGTCCAGGGAGGTGATTACAGAGGATTGGATCGTTTTGGGTATCGATATCGTTATCGAGAACATATAACCTAAAATTGGTTTCATGGCTCGACTGATCGAATCGTTTCGAGCCCCTCGTAATGATTGAAAGGGACAAAAGGAAACGATGAGTCGGGGGCTGTCGTAATCCCAATATGATGTAGGAAGAGGAGAGGAGGGGGTTACCTGCGCAATCGAGTTGCGCAGAAGCAAGCTCATTTGATTTAACGCATTCGATCCGATAACGATACCCAAAACGATCTGATCCTCCGCAATCGCCTCGTAGGGCCCAACAGAATGTTTGGGACGGAGGGTACTTCTGCTTTAACGTCGAGGGGAGTTTCGACCAATCAAAAGCAAGGATTTGCAACCAGGGGTCGAAAACAAGGGACCGTCATTCATGCCGAACATTTTACACTAAATTACAATTCAATCTAAGTTTGTGATTTTAGAAAATTCAAAATGTTGTTATACATCTTGCTAAAACGCACGTTTCGACTGCAACTGTGTCGCAAGCAATAGAATACTTTGCAACCCTGAATTCAAGTAGAAAACCGACAATCCTCGATAGTAAACGAGGTTTACCATAGTTACGGTCATTTTCCTTTCTTGACTAAAGTTGACGCTGACGCTGATTGCTGGCCAAATGTATTTTGAATTGTTACTGTTAACGCAAGTCACGTTTACTTTAAGAACACCCTGTAGCACTTGTTACATAACAGAGAAAATGTTACCCAACAGAGAAAGTGTTACGTAACCATCTCTATAAAACCCCTCGCGCCGCGCGCGCCGTGCCAACAACTGCACTTCTCTTTTGCCTATCGAGCGTGCCAGTTCTGGACGTACTCTTCTCCTTCCTAGTGTGCGCCTGTTCTGGACGCACTCCTCCTCTGCTCGTGCGCGTCCGTTAGGGACGCACTATTAATTTTCACTTTAAATTAGGTTGGTGCGTGCCTGTTCAGGACGCACCTTTATTAACCACCCTTAAAGTTTGTGCGCGCCTGGTCGGGACGCATTTTCATTTAAATTAATTTTCTTTTAATTACTTTGATTTTGATGTTAGTTTTCTTTCCCAGGAAAAAGGGCGCTCGTTGATGAAACTCGCATCGAAGTCATTCTTGACCTCACCGCGGCTCTGAGAGCGGCCAATTTCCTTCTTTAAATCCTTTTCTCTGCGGCCTTAGGCCGTGGTCCTCCTAGCCGACACCCGGTGTCGAAACAGTTACAGTTAAGGGTAAACAGTGTATGAGGATAAGTCGAGTTAATTTTCTTCACATTTGCGCCACTTTCGACTCTACGCCACTATTTGTTCGCTCTCCTGAAAATGCTAAGAGCAGTTAAGGCACGTTTTCGCATGACGCACCATATATCTTGTTGGTGTTGCCACAAAGAGGCGTGGCTAAATTTAACGTTTCAAAATATCGCATCACTGTGTCATTTCTGAAGAAAAAGCATAAAATTATGAATTTTCTTGAGCCTTCCACTAATTTTGCGTGCAACCTGGACAATCCTGTGATAAGAAATTCAAGCAGATTGGCTGGTCGGTTCTATTTTGAGGAAAGACATAACGATTGAAGACTTTTCAAACGTTGAATTGATTTATCTTTGTTTGTAATACACCGAGGATGTGACATTGTGCGATACTGCAATCACACACGCAGCTTTAACAAAAGGTTTTTTAGGCTTTGTCCATCCCAAAATACATAGTATAGCGACTATATTGCAATCTGGCCACCAAGATTTTTGCCAATTAAAGCTATGTAAAAAGTCGAGTCTAATGAGGAAGATCATCTGCTCTTAAGGGAAAAGAAAGAAACCAAAAACATCGCTGTGTATCATCATTCAGTCATTTATTTATTTAACTTTTAAAAATGTACAACTTTTATAAAAACAATTGTTTGAACAGTGATCAAAAATTTAATTCACATCAAAGAATGTACTGTATAAAAAAGTCCTTATACCTTAAACCTATACAAAAAATAACAACACAATTTCGAAATACTCGTATTTTAGCACATAGATTCAAATAAACTTATTATTGCGTTACAACAGATCTACCTCTCATTTCCATATTTAACGCCGACGAAAACTGAACGTTATATTAACAATCCACATCAAACTATAATTATGAAGGCTGGCTCGTCTCTTCAGCCTACCCTACATAGCACATGTTGACTTCCCTCTCTTTAGTTCGTATCAGAGCTATTTAAAACATTTTGACTACACTTAAAGCCATGTAATTTGAATGAATTATATTACTCATTTTACATCTCTGTTCATTTGTGAAGAAACTTTTTATTTGCACAGTTTTTGTTTTACTTTTTGTTGCTGATTAAAAAAATGTTTACAGGACCAACCGAAGGAGTAAAACTTTTTGGCAAAACAGATTGTGCCGGATTTTAATCAACCGTATGCAATAGAAACTTATGAAAAAATGTTTGTGGAATTTAAATATGTTTTTGCAATTAATTCGGATCTTTGGAATTTCACCATGTTATAGGAGCAATAATCAGTCTTTATTAAGAAATAAATTCTACGGCACCCTGCTTTCATCTCAAACATGTATAATTCTGTGAGAATGAAATAGTTACATTGCGGATAAATGGTCAAAATGAAAATTAGAGTCAAGAAAAGTAACAAAATTGTGGGGGAAAATATCAAACTTACTCAATGATTATCGAATTGAATTTGCTTACAAAGTTGGAAGAGCAAATCTTAACGAGTCCCAGGAAATAATTCTTGAGTGCAGCTAGTGACTTGCTCGGAATATTTGACGTAGTTCACTGGTGTAATTATAGAAACGCCGGCATATGACGCTGAGCGTTCGTAACCATTTAATTAATGATGAAAATCAGCAAATATATATATATATATATATATATATATATATATATATATATATATATATATATATATATATATATATATATATATATATATATATATATATATATATATATATATATATATATATATATATATATATATATATATAATATATATTTTTTTAATAAAATAAAAATAAAAAAAATAAAACGCACAGTCAAACCCTCGAAAATAGTCTTAAGAATGCGTACATCAAAAAAGTCTCAAAAATGTTAAAAATTGGAGCTGAATCTACGGCCAATCTCCGAAAATCACGGATCCGTTTGAAGCGAACGATTAAAATTGAAGATTGGCAATTTCATATTTAAGAACTGAATCCAAGCAAAATTATTTTGAATTTTATTGCGATCTTTTAAGCGTAGGTACGCATTTTCGAAACCAATTCAAGGCCTTGAAAATCCGATTTTTTGTTTTTTTTTTTGTTGGAAAAAGTATAATAAAGTAATAAGTAAAGTATAATTTGCAGATTTTCATCATTAATCAAACGGTAGGGAACAATCATAGTCATCTATTCGCGAATATAGCGTTACATCGGTGAGGGTCTACGTTAGTGAATGAGGTGTATGTGTGACCTTCAAAGTCATTATCATAAGTTGGAACTTAACGAGAAGAGCAAGAGCCGACACTGGTCTTACGTGTTTCGTCGAGACTTAACGGAAAGAATGCATGCATCCATAAGATCAGCAAATATTCGGCCTCGTTATTCATGTCCAATCAGTTAGCAAAATAAAATGCAAGATTAGGAAAGAGAAGGTTTTGTTGAATACTTGAATACCACAAGAATATGTTATGAAAAAAATTGAAGCGGCATGTATGATACGTGGAATCATGAAATTATGATGTCTGGGAATGAGTTATTACAACCCAAATTTTATGGGCTCACCTTGTCGATTGAAATCAAATAGTATTACGTATCTGGACAACGAATGCTTTGTTACAGTTACAATCTATTAGTAAATTGATTACAATTAGGTCGTTAAACCTTCGATTTTTTTTTGCTTTGAGGGACATACGAGGGTCTCCGAAAGGAAGTTGCAATTTATTTCTCAGCTTTTAAATAAGGTTCAAAAAGAAAGAAGATGAAAAATAGTTTTGAAGCTGTAGTTTTTAGAAAATGTTGATCTCTATTTGGTATTAAAATCGGATCAATTGCTGCCTCAAAATTTAAGTATTTGTGAGCGTGCAGTTTGGAAAGGACCTCTTACAGTTTGTTTGGAAAAGTACTGACCAAATTAAAGTTTATTATTTTTCTTACACAAGTCCACAGTGGCGATTTGGCAACAAGTTTTTACCTCCATTTGATTCTATGTAAAACAATCGATTCGATAGTGAAGCGCTGCTTCATCAACACTCGATTGTTGCACATAGATTCAAATGGACGGCAAACAATGTTGCCAAATGGCACGAGTCGCCACTGCAAGTCAATTATCTTCTCATTATTCTATAGGCAAAAGTTTTCGCTTGCCATGTCTCCATTTTGCCACGAGTCCTTTGGATGATATTCAAATTTACATATTGCATTTATAGTCAATCAGACGCATTTTTACATTGAAATTGCTCGCCTCTCCTACGAAATGTAACAATGAAACAGGCATAGGAGGGAGAGACAGGCAGTTGCAACACACACGTGTGCTTTTGATTAACAAGACAAAATCTCAATTTGAGACATGGACTTGAACGTTGCCGTTTCAGATTTGTCAGCGTAAGAATAAGTAAACAATTTTTGAACAGTTTTATGTTGTTATTCCAATCATTTTTAGTTGATAGAACACTTACCCACTTGAATAGCCACAACTGCCTCGAGCACTAATTAAAGGATGGTAATTTATGCTAACGCTACTGCCCCCGCAGAAAGTTAGAACACCACATCAATGGCGCGGCGTCGCGAACAATGAGGCAACACTGCATTTTGGCTATTTAAACCCGTGCAAAATATCGATTCAAGGGATGGCATTGTAAACCTCCAGCAGTTCAATCTATTTCATGCATTTTAATGGCCAAAATGCACAGTTGCCGTTGCCGGGTTGCATGCGACACCAGCGGCGTCGCTGGGGGGGGGGGGGGGGCAGGGCCCCGGGTGCCACCAACCTTGGGGTGACACCCGACGGAGTGAAAGAAAAAGAAAAGAGAAGAAAAAGAGAAAGAAAAAGGAAAAAAGGGGGAAAAAGGAAAAAAAAACGGAAAAAGGAAAAAAAGGAAAAAAAAGGAGAGAGGAGAAAAGAGGAAAAAGAAGAAAAAAGAGAAGAAAATAAATAAGGGAAGGAAAAAGAGGAGGAAAACGAAAGGAAGGAAAAAGTAAAGGTAGTTGAAGGTGAGGGGGTGCGTGGAAGGAAGAAAGGACAGTTTGCCACGGGTTCCACTGACTTAAGGTAAGGGCATATGGTGGGTAGCCTGGACCTGGGGGTGACACCCAACTGGACCGGTCAAGAAAAACGATTCTAAATAGTTAGAAAATGAAAGTTAAAGAATAAATATAATCAGGATGGAGAAAGAACCCCCCCCCCAAATCGCCACCCCATAAATTTTTCTCGGTTCTCTCAAATAAAACCCGGAAACCTCGTTAAACTGGGTTTTCAAGGTGTGAAATTTTTAAAATTTTCCGGGGGTGGACCCCCGTACCCCCAGTTAACCTGGGGGGTATGGAATACCCCCCAGACCCCCCGGTGAATGGGGTGTGTGAACAGTAGGTACGTCAACTCAAAAGCTCTCCCTTCCCTTGAAACAATTTCTGGCTGCACCGATGCTGCTTCATTACATACTTTTCTGTTAAATCAGCAAACATTACCATTATTTGATCAAATTAATAGTGAGTGTTCAAAACCTTCGAGGATACATAGCAAAAAATGTGCTTTTCTCTTTACCTAATGTCACTGAATTTGAATTTTTAAATCTGTATCTTCTGATGAGCGAGGATGGAAAAGGGAAGGGTGAGGAGGGGAAGGGGGACGGGGGTGGGGTACAGGTAGAAGCCCTGCAAAAAATGACCCGGCATAGAACAGGCTGACATCGGGCTGACATCAGCCTGATCCGCCGGATCAGGCTGAGATCAGCTGGAGATCAGACTGAGATCAGCCTGATCTAGCAGATCAGCCTGGTCTCCCGAACTGAGACCAGGCTGACCTCAGGGTGATCCAATAGATCACCCTGATCTATCACATCAGCCTGGTCTTGGTAAACTGAGATCGGGCTGACCTCAGACTGATCCAATAGATCCCCCCTTATCTATCACATCAGCCTGGTCTTTTTAAAGTGAGATCAGCCCGAGGTCAGGCTGGTCCGCTACATGAGACGGTCCTTGGCCCTTTGTGACTGTCTGAACTTTTCTATCTTGGGGGAAAACAGAATTTCTCTTTTGGGAAAGGGGGGGTGGTGGTGTTCCCTAGAAATTAAAAAAATATTTCAGTGTACCAACGTCTTGGGGTGCGCAAGGGAACTGGGCCGCGGGGTTTAAGTATAAACTTAACGGTCACCAAATTATCCCTGGTAAAAATGTTAGCAACATAACACCCTGAGCACCATGGAAATCATGGTGCCATGTCGCTGGCACCAAAGACTGACGGTGCTCGGCTCCATCATGCTCATGGGGCTGGTGGTGCTATGTTGCTGGCACTATGACTGATGGTGCTGGAGAAAGTGTTTAACAAAATCAATTACATAACCTCCAGGCGCCACAACAGGTCAAGAAGCCATTACATAACTTCCAGGAGCTGGATAAGTGTAATAGAATCAATTACCTAACCTCCAGGGGGCCAAAAAAGCTCAAGAACCCATTACATAACTTCCAGGGGGTGGATAAGTGTAAAGGAGACCATTACATAACGTCCAGGCGCTAAATAAGCTCAAGAATCCATTACACATTTTCCAGAGTTCCAGTTCAAAATGAAGTAAAATCAGTGTGACTCCAGCATGTGCTAGCAAATACCTATCGATCACTTTGAAAAATATGCTTTCACCTGACTTGCTTGATATCACGGCACTCAAACTCATCAGCATTGACCTGACATATTCTAGATAATAATGGAGAATCCATACTAGAACATAAACCGATCTATTTAAAACACTCTTTCACACTCTAGGGAAAATTTAAACGTTTTTTCTTAATTTAAGTAAAAAGATTGTAACGTGCGTTATAAAACTTAAAAAGCGCCGAAAATGACGCAACGCAGCGCAAACTGAGTGTTAAATAAGTCAGCAGACTGTCACGAAGTCACTTAAGAAACTTAATTTCGCGACTTTAACTATATCGGCCCAGTGGCGCAGTAAGCTAAGTAAGTCGCTCTCTAGGACAACCATCCGGGAAGCACGGGATCGCTTCCGAGCCGAATCGCTAATTTTTGCATATGATCTCAGGCTGATGTCAGCCTGATGTTGATAGCTTTGGTTCAGGCTGAGGTCAGGCTGAGGTCGTATGAATTACCAGTTTAAACTGATCACAGCCTGATGTCAGCCTGTTCTATGCCGGGTCGTTTTTAGCAGGGAGGCTAGGGGGGTCAG
Organism: Trialeurodes vaporariorum; assembly: GCA_011764245.1. Lineage (NCBI taxonomy): Eukaryota > Metazoa > Arthropoda > Insecta > Hemiptera > Aleyrodidae > Trialeurodes > Trialeurodes vaporariorum. The sequence goes on from VMOF01000111.1 coordinate 27,537,951, forward strand.
TGGAAATCGTCGTTTTGAGTTAGCTTTTTGATGGAGAAGGGGGTGACACCCGGCACTTGGCCCCCCCCCCCTAAAAATACACCTAGCGACGCCACTGTGCGACACCACTGCACCATAGACTGTATGTACACTGCCCCGCAAAAAAACCGGCGCACCTGGCGCGCTGGATCATTCCGCTCGAAAATGCGAAAAAATTACAAAATTTAAAATCGTCATAACTTTTGAACTAAGAGAGCTAAAAATATTTCAAGGCCAGTGTCGGATTTCTCATACTCTCTAGTTTTTCATGCATAAGCTCAAATTTTCTTTCCGTCATTTTTACGCCCGTATGAAGAGTTTTTCCAAACCCTCGCGAAAACTGTGTTTTTGGAGCACATCTGTAAAAAGTTACTCAAACTTCTCACATCTCTTTGGGATAAAGTAGCATAGATAGACAAAATCTGAGACATGCATCAGATTTCTCAGAGTCAGGACTATCGACCTAGTTACCTCAATTTTGTCTACAAAATTTTTTTAAGGTCGGAAAATGCACTTTTCCGAGACCATGTAAAAACCGCTTCTGAACACACAGTTTACACATCCCGCTCAAACGTGCGAAAATATGTTAAAAGTTCAAATCATCATAACTTTTGAACTAAAAGAGTTAAAAATATTCCAGAGCCAAGGTCGGATTCCTCGTACTCTCTATTTTTTTTAAACTTAAGCTAAAATTTTCTGTCGGTCATTTTTACGCCCGTATGAACAATTTTTCCAAACCCTCGCGAAAACTGTTTTTTTTGGAAAACATTTCTAAAAAGGTACTCAAACTTCTCACATCTCTTTGGGCAAAAATAGCATAGATAGACTAAATCTGAAACCTGCATCAGATTCCTCAGAGTCAGAGCTATCGACTTGGTTACCTCAATTTTGTCTTAAAATTTTTTTTACGCTCGGAAAATGCACTTTTCCGAGACCATGTAAAAACCGGTTCTGAACATTATTAGAAATGTGGCGAGCGTTTAGAAAAACTCTTCGCACGGGCGTAAAAATGACCGAAAAAAAATTTGAGCTACTGAATAAAAACCAGAGAGTATGAGGAATCCGACCTTAGCTCTGGAATATTTTTAACTCTTTTAGTTCAAAAGTTATGACGATTTAAACTTTTATCACCTTTTCGCATGTTCGAGCGGATGTGTAAACTGTGTGTTCAGAAGCGGTCTGTACGTGGTCTCGGAAAAGTGTATTTTCCGACCTTAAAAAAATTTTGTAGACAAAATTGAGGTAACCAAGTCAATAGCCCTGACTCTGAGGAATCTGATGCATGTCTCAGATTTTGTCTATCTATGCTACTTTTGCCCGAAAAGATGTGGAAAGTTTGAGTACTTTTTAGAGATGTGCTCCACAAAAACAGTTTTCGCGAGGGTTTGGAAAAACTCTTCATCCGGGCGTAAAAATGACGGAAAGAAAATTTGAGCTTATGCATAAAAAACTAGAGAGTATGAGAAATCCGACTCTGGCCTTGAAATATTCTTAGCTCTCTTAGTTCAAAAGTTATGACGATTTGCACTTTTAACATCTTTTCGCATGTGTAAACTGTGTGTTCAGAAGCGGTTTTTACATGGACTCGGAAAAGTGCATTTTCTGACCTTAAAAAAATTTTGTAGACAAAATTGAGGTAACCAGGTCGATAGCTCTGACTCTGAGGAATCTGATACATGTCTCAGGTTTTGTCTATCTATGCTACTTTATCCCAAAAAGATGTGAGAAGTTTGAGTAACTTTTTACAGATGTGCTCCAAAAACACAGTTTTCGCGAGGGTTTGGAAAAACTCTTCATACGGGCGGAAAAATGACCAAAAGAAAATTTAAGCTTACGTATAAAAAACTAAAGAGTATGAGGAATCCGACACTGGCCTTAAAATATTTTTAGCTCTCTTAGTTCAAAAGTTATGACGATTTTAAATGTTGTAATTTTTTCGCATTTTCGAGCGGAATGATCCAGCGCGCCAGGTGCGCCGGTTTTTTTGCGGGGCAGTGTATATTCTGTGATAGTATATCGCGGTAGCAAAAGTTAGCTACAACCGCAAACAAGGTTTAAGGATTTACCAACATGACTAATTTTGCGGAATTTCATTGAGTTAACACGAGTGTTTCTACTCACAAGAATCAACGGACGAGAGTTTGAGGTATAGATTAGCTTTTTGCAGCACTGCTCTGTCATATAACTATTTCTTGTTTATATTGAAATAATGTTGCCAAACTTTTTTCAATGCTGAGATATTCATGTAGGAGCTCATGTGTTTTCTGGAAGCAGCTCGGGTGACGGAGTTGCAAAAATGGGACGTAACTTGGATAGTTTGGTTTGGCCTTGGAACGCAACTCGGGAACTGTCTTAAAGTGATGCAATCTCCGTGATAACAATGAAACACGAGATGTGCTCTACCAAAGAGATCCCAGTGTTGCTAGATAAATAGCTTTAAGCCGTTCATTTACCATAAGAATCAGAGTAAAATTTACGACTTTTATCCTCAAATCTGGAAACACTGAGAGATCTTATAATGGAGACAGCATGCTAATTTCTAGCAAACATAACATTTAGTATTACGTATCCGCATCGATCTGAAGTTTTTACAATTTAACATTTGGGATGGACGATGCCAGACATGCATAAGAGTGATAGTGGAGCTGAGGTTATTTATCATCAGCTTGAGATATTATGCAATTTATGTAATGCAGATGCTATGTATAAGTAGTGCATATGTTATGCGAAAGGGGAGAAAATTGATTCGCCTGACTAATTATGAGTGAAATTGGCGCAATCAAATTTATTTGTTATACTTACCCAATAAATTATGTACCAACTCCAACCAATAAATTTGTGCTCGTTACCTATGGAATAGTACTGAGTACCAACTCAATAAAATCGGTACCAATTACTAATTATTGGTCAAAGTACCTACTTTGATGGGGGTAAGTATGAGCAATAAATTAGATTACGCAAATGTCACTAATAATTAGTCATGCGAACCAATATATTCTTTATTTTGTCAGTGCATACGTATTATTCATATGACATCAAGATGTCACGGACAAAGTGACCCACACACTCATTGATCAAAGAATGTAATGATGTAACGGAAACGTTACTGAGACCTTGACAAACGCAGAGCGTAACCTTTGTAGTAACCATGTTACTGTCAAACATCAATTCAACAATGTATTCTGATGAATCATCACATCACTGATGATGTTGCAAGGGTGTTACGTGAAACGCAATCGAGAGAGTAATCACGGAAAAAAAAGATTAGTGAAAATAACCATACAGATACCTGATTTTGGCACCTGCTAGATGTTATGGTAAACTTGACCAGAAGTATGGTGCATTTACCGATACTTTGAGTAAATTCGAAATGCAATCAGGTGACATCACCTAATACCAAGTCAAAACATAGTATACATCTGTTAACATTACAATAACATCTAGCAGGTGCCAAAATCAGGCATTCGTATGGTTATTTTCACCGTAGTTTTTTTCCGTGATGTTGCAACAACTCGTAACTATTGCACAAGACCTTGAATTAGTGCAACACTGCAATCATCAATTTTTAACATAGATGTTACAGTGTTACAGGACATGTAACAATTTTACACGCATTGGATCGGCGCGACCGAATGCGACGTGACGGCATCGTGATCGAAGCGCGATGTATCAAAAGCGGCGCTTGTTGCCTAAGCAGCGCCTTGGATTTTGAACGAAACTCACAGGCTTCCACACCTTCGTTTCTTCGTGTCTAAACAATGTGGTTCATCAAATTATTGTTCTTGTGATTCCGCACTGAGATGTAAGTTGAGTAGGTATTGTTCCGATGGAGATTGCAGTGGTCTGTCATGACCAGAGAATGAGATCCGTTTGTGTTCATGTGATGTTTTGACGCACACTCTTTGAGCCCCGGTACCACCGAGAAAGCAGCGCAGAAACCGGCCCTGAACCGGGCGTTCATCCAGCAGTAGATGACAGGGTTGTAACAGGAATGCGACATGGCCAGCCAATGAGAAGCGAACCACAGATAAGGGATCCCGCTCCATTTGCTGAGGGATTGATTTCGTTCCCAAATAATCTGAAACAAACAAAATGATGCCATTTGTTACTTATTCATAAAATAATGGGTCTGTTGCAAACTTTTGCTACAGCGATAAAAAGTATTTACTCCAATGTAAAATCGCCTGAAAAGTCCATTGGTGGCATCATAAAGTCAATAAATACAATATGAAACTCACAAGAGGCGTTTATCGAAATCCAAGATGGCGGCAAAATATCGAGGAATCTGAATGTATGCACCGTGATCATCCAAGGATTGCCAACTTTGACAACCTCACTGCAGGTAGACGTTATGTGTTTATTTACGTTGTGATTGGTTGTGATGGATATTGTGAGGTTGGCTATCCTTGAATGTTCGTGGTGCATGCATACAGATTGCTCGATATTTTGCCGCCATCTTGGATTTTATTTAACGCATTTTGTGAGTTTATTATTGCATTTCATTGTTTTCTGATGCCATCATTGGACTTTTCAGGCGATTTTACATTAGTTTGCACACTCTATAGCGCTGTAGCAAAAGTTTGCAACAGACCCATTAGAATAATAGTTTATGCACCGTGGTACGCAAATAGTAATGTTCATACAAACTTATACAGGCATTAAAAAAGATAGAGAAGAGATAAGTGTATGTGTGTATACTTAGTAGCAGATATGAAGATAAGCTTAGTGATTAGATTATCCTTACCTATTAGTAGTTATTTTTTATATTAAAGTAGCATATTACAGGAGGCTCAAAATATTTAAACCCCTCTTAACCTCCTAAGTTGATATGATTAAGTTAAAGTGGATTTAATTAAACGTAGTGTCTCCAATGGGAGAAAAAACTACACAAAAACGAAACTAATGATTGATTTTATTTACTTATTATGATTATTATTTAGCTTTAATCATAGATATTGTAAAGCTGATTGTAAATAGTAATAAACAAATGAGAAAAAATAAGACGAAGAAGAAAAAAAGTCACTCATTTTGTGATGTCAGAGAGTTAAGAGACACACGTATGAAATAGCTAAGGTCTCCGTTGATATAAAATTATAGAGGTACACTAGATGTCATTTCATCTTTGATATTCCACGATTTTGCATTTCGAAGTTATTATTCTTTCTTCACATAAAAGAACAAATGACAGTTATTTCTCAAACAAACATACAATTAACAATATTTTGGTACGCAAGTATGCGATACAGACCTTGCGTTCGCAAAGTGTCGAACAAACGGCGTACTTCGGAGAAGTAGCTGACGAGTGTCGCGGACGCGGCGCACAGTGTTTCCCCTCTTATGGAGAATGGGAAAAAACCTCATCGGACCTAGATTTTGCTTTAGATTTGAATAAAACTGCTTGAAAACGTGAACGAAAGGTCTTACTATTACCATAAAATTACCTGGTACACCTGTCACCAACCCATTGGAACGTCAGCCCCCCCCCCCCCTCACCAGGCCCCGCAAAACAACCAGCGCACCTGGCGCGCTGGATCATTCCGCTCGAAAATTCGAAAAAATTATACAATTTAAAATCGTCATAACTTTTGAACTAAAAGAGCTAAAAATATTTCAAGGCCAGGCTCAGATTTCTCGTACTCTCTAGTTTGTTATACATAAGCTCACATTTTCTTTTGGTCATTTTCCCACCCGTATGAAGAGTTTTTCCAAACCCTCGCGAAAACATTTTTTTTGGAGCATGCACACCTCTAAAAAATTACTCAAACTTCTCACATCACTTTGGGCAAAAGTAGAGATGGACTAAATCTGAGACATGCGTCAGATTTCTCACAATCAGGACTATCGACCTGGTTACCTCAATTTTGTCTACAAACTTTTTTTAAGGTCAGAAAATGCACTTTTCCGAGACCATTTAAAGACCGCTTCTGAACATTATTAGAAATATGCTGCAAAAAAACATTTTTCGCGAGCGTTTAGAAAAACTCTTCATACGGGCAGAAAAATGACCAAAAGAATATTTGAGCTTATGCATGAAAAACTAGAAAGTACGAGGAATCCGACCCTGGCTTTGAAATATTTTTTACTCTTTTAATTCAAAAGTTATGACGATTTAAACTTTTATAATCTTTTCGCATGTTTGAGCGGATGTGTAAACCGTGTATTCAGATGCGGTCTATATGGTCTCGGAAAAGTGCATTTTCCGACCTTAAAAAAAGTTTGTAGACAAAATTGAGGTAACCAGGTCGATAGTCCTGATTGTGAGAAATCTGACGCCTGTCTTAGAAATTGTCCAACTCTACTTTTGCCCAAAGTGATGTGAGAAGTTTGAGTAATTTTTTAGAGGTGTGCATGCTCCAAAAAAACAGTTTTCGCGAGGGTTTGGAAAAACTCTTCATACGGGTGGGAAAATGACCAAAAGAAAATGTGAGCTTATGTATAACAAACTAGAGAGTACGAGAAATCTGAGCCTGGCCTTGAAATATTTTTAGCTCTTTTAGTTCAAAAGTTATGACGATTTTAAATTGTATAATTTTTTCGCATTTTCGAGCGGAATGATCCAGCGCGCCAGGTACGCTGGTTTTTTTGCGGGGCAGTGTATTACCTACCGCGCAACATTCTATTTTCATAATATTCAACTCGCTGTAACTTCCGCCTTGGGTAATCTTGGGTTACCAAATTTTCAGGGTTGTTAGTACATATATTCAGCTTGCGAAAAATGTCAACAGACCCGTGACGCTCGTTGACGCTTCAGTTGTAGGTCCATATTCGGGTGAAAACATCATTTTTTAAGCTTATTCTACTAAAATCCATTCCTTTGGATATGACAAAATAAAATTTAGCCCACATTAAGGGTAGAATGTCAAATTGTAGACTATAACGCACCCATTGAGCGAAAAAGTTCAATGAAAAAGCCTAAATGAGCTTCTTTACAGAGGTTTCGATATTACTCCAGTTTTTAGCGAAAAAACAAAAATTCTGACTTCCACCGAAACAACCTAGCTTTTCTACGGAAAGAAATGCAAAAATTGTAAAAAAATCGTGCAAGTCTATTAGTTTGGACCCTCAGGAATAGATTTTGTGAAGTTTTGGGTAGTTTTGAAGAGGTCGTTAAAAGGGGTTTTTTCCGCCGAGAAAACACTGTGCGGCGCGGCGTCGAACAGAATCGGTAAAAACGCCTTCATTTCATGAGGTATAGTAAATCGGTGTCGTCACGTAGCAATAGTTACCTATACACGCTTGACCCGTGGGTACTCAGTGTCAGTGTTAACAAGAGCACAAGAGATGAAAAGAATCAAGTGATATCGTCAAATATTAGAAATATCCCACGTTCAATTAATGAATCTCTGTTGCCTTATTTTGAGAATGTGGAGCAGTTGGTCCTCGAAATTGAGTATCTAAGAATTTTCAAAGCATGTTGCGTACTGCGTAGGCTTCAACTCCCAAAGCGAGAATATTCTGCATGAAAATCGCAGTTTCAGTTGTGTACCATTACCTCCGCAAAAATATTCACGCTCTTATTTAGTGGATTACGTATAGCTCTCACATTTTACTCAAATCCTCACAACATACTTCCAGAGGACCCGACCATCCAAATCTGCATGCTTAAAATTACCAACAGAGATCAAGCAAATAAACCAAAAATAAACCAAATTATCAAGTCATTTAATCTGTCTGGCATCATGTTAACCCATATATGCCCAACTTTTTTTGAACATGTTGGGTGTTTTTTGGTGTTTTTCTCAAAAAACACCACCTTAGAGATAAAAAATTTTTAAATTTAAAAATTGTGAAATTTTCTGGTCCAGCTAAATTATAGGTGCTGAATGGTCACAACATTGATTTTTGAGTTAAATTGGCCTAAATTTACTATAATATGGTCCAAAAAAACCATTTTTAGTGGGTCGTTAACGACCCAATGGGCATATATGGGTTAAATGGAAAAAATAATGAAATACGGAATAAATAAATATTGGCACCAGTGGCACCACAAAGAGTGAAACAATCGCGTGTGGATTACCCCACATATTATAAACACGGCGGAATGCTCATGTAACAGCGCAAATTAAATCCGCGTGGATTACCCCATAAATAAAACACGGCGGAATGCTCATGTAACAGCGCAAATTAAATGCAAGCTTCAAAACGATTTCTTTTTTTTATATAAATAAAAATACATGATTGCGGCAAAAATTGAAAGGTTTTAGTTAGAAAGTTCCAAAATTGAATTACAAAATCAATAAATGAGTTTAGACTAAATCCCACGATGGCTTTTGTATGCGAGCGAGTCCACCTAATCGCATTTTTCTATGCTGAGAAAAGTGATTCATCATCATATCATAGAGAAAGCTGCAATCAAATGGGACTTTAATTGCGCATTGCGAGACTTGCTGTTACCACAACTAGCTTGGGATTTCGATGCAATGCATTTATTGAGTTTGTGAGTCTTTAAAATTTTTTTAGGCTCCCAACACTATTTTCCATTGCTTTTTCAATGAAATCGACCGTTTAAACAGCTATAGCAAAAGTTTGCAATAGACTCACTATACCAGTGTTTACATTGCAGTTTTTTCCCATAAGATTTCAGAGGAAACCACTGCACGTACAGCGAGCCTCCGATGAATACAAAAACTATGATATTTTCTCTGTCGATAGTATAATGAGTCTGCTGCGTACTTTTACTACGAGTCGAAAAAACTAACAATGCGCACAATAAATACATTCAAAAACCACTCATCAATTCAGAAAATCACTTCAAGTTCAAACAGCCCGCGCTGCACTAGTGACTAGACACTATATGTATTTGCACCGGAATACTACTATACAGAAGGAACCACTGTGTACGTAAGCAACGTAGTAATTACTAGATAATACAATTTCCTTCCAAATATTTGAAATATTGGCTGCATTAGCTGTCTGGTCTTTTCTGGATTATCAAAGATTGCACAAAATTACAATAATGTATGCATCTAAGCGAAACATCCAATTGTTTGTAAGTTATGTTGATGTTTACATAAACGTGATGGTTCCGTATATGCAGTGGTATTTCGATGATAAAATAGTGTCTAGTACAGCGCGGGTTGTTTAAAATGGAAGCGATTTCCTGAATCAATGAATGGATTTGGAAAGTTTTTAATGAGCGCATCGTTATTTTCGTCGAATTTTACGTTAGAATCTACCTATGTGTCATAATGCTGTAGCAAAAGTACGCAACAGACCCATTCTGATTAATATCCCTGCAACACAATAATCTCGTCATTTGCGAAGCAAATCGCTCGCTCCCGGCTTGAAAATCATAGACGATAAATCAATTAATCAATTAATTAATTACCTACCGCAAGCACGTACCAGAAGATTTAGCTTGCGATTTAACCCGCTTATTATTTTGACGTTAAAAGGCGCTGTGGACCAACAGCGGGGAGTGACATCAAACATTTCTTCTCAGATGGGAATAAGGGGGGGGGAGGAGAGCTAGGAGAGGACCGGAGGGGAGAGAGGGAGATGGGAGATGCTATCCATCAAAATCGGAGCTTTCAAACAAGCAAAGTCAGTCGCGACAGATGTGACAAGTTGTCTTTGATTTCACGTTCGCGCTGCTTATTGCCGGAATATTTCGACAGTTATATTGGGTAGACGATTGGAGAGGAAGGAGTCGTGCGGGGGGTGATTGGGGATAGGGGGGGGGGGTATAAGGGGATTGATTTATTCTAGCGTGATTAGTGATTACGGAACAACCACGGTTGACTGTTTAAATGTAGGGTATGGGAAGGGGAGGAAATCGAGACTTCGCTTTGAGACGTGGGAATCTAGATTTGCGGGTTGCTGAGATTAAAGGATGCAGGGAAAGTGGGAGAGCGAGTAGGGTGAGATGGGGAGGGAATCGCAGAGCAGAGAGTGGTTGTTGTTTTGATTCAAAATAAATTATGGGGACCCGACGCGACGATTTGAACTGAATGAACGATTGTACGCACGGTGGCACAGTGGATTTGAAACGACACATTTTTCGAGAAAATATATTTGTATTTGGTGGGTATATGACGATTCTCAGGTAAGCGCTAATAGAATATCCAACTCATACAACTTACTCGTCTACAAATAGAAAATTTAGATTTTTTTTTCTGAATTAAACCGTCCAAATAGTTCGGCCGCTCCCCAAGTAACTATATTCTTGCGATATAGGGCAACAACTGATTCTCTCCATTTAAACCTACGTAAAATAATCGATGTTCTGGAGGTTCATCAAACCTAAAAAAATGGAGCTGTTGCACAATGCACACTTATGCCATAGGAAATTTCAGGGTCAATTCAGATGTAAATAAAACCTAAAAAAATAACGATGGTAAAGTACTAACAACTTACAAAATCAACTCCTAAACTCATAGAATGATTTCAACTGTGCCATCGTAATAACGGTGTTGGGCACTAATAATGGGAGATTTCCATTTTAATTTCGTAACTCTTTCTTTGCAGGGAAGGAAGAATCACAGAATAACTATAGTCAGCGAAGAAGTGATTAATAGCCGATTAATGGCACCGTGACACTTGCTGAAGGAAAATCGTCCCTTATTGGCCACTTCTTCATAGAGTGACGGTATTATTAGATGGGAATTATAAGTGGCGATAGCCACCCCGGTCAAGTTTAAAACCCCAGAAGCAGTTGGCTAGCGGGACCACTTATATTTTTTACGAACATCGCGAAAAAGGCTCTGAGCAGGATTTCTCGCATGTTCGGTTAAATACCGCTTATACCGTCGCTCAAAACCCCATAACCCCCTATATGGCCAGAACGGGCCCAAAAAGATCTATCAGATGGTATGAATTGATTTTTGATTCATGGTTCAAGCAAAAATAAATCTTTAGAAAACCGTCTTTTTTACGGTTCAATTTTGAATCGACCGCCAAAACCAATTATTCAATAAGTCACTCCACAGAGTAAACGCCTACACAAAACCCTAGATAACCATATATTGATAGATTCAGAATGACTGGGAGATGATACTTCCGAAGAGTTTAACTTATTTCATTCACTTGTAAGGAAATAAAATCGAAAATAAGCATGGGCCAATCAGACCACCCTTCAGTGTTGCCACAGACCGAAACCTGAAACAAGTCCACACCATCACCGCTTGACACCAGAGACAAATCAAATCACAATAATCACATAACAGCAACACTGCATAACACCAACAACGGCTAAGTATCTTTATTCTGACATTTGACCCACGGTTTTCGTTCGAGTTTTAACAATTAATGACTGTCAAATGGGCCAAAGTAACTTAAATGGCTAAAACACTAATAGCGATTTATTCGCAGTATCAATAACCATCCTGTTTATCAACGGATGTGACTGAAAATTTATGTCCAAGGGTTTTCGCGGTCGAGAAAACCGAATCTGAGGTCCGTTTTACCTAATTATCAAATCCAAGATGGCGGCCAAATAGCGACCAACGGCAGTCTTAATAACCATCCTGTTTATCAACGGATTTGACTGAAATTTTGCGTCCGGGGGTTTTCGCGGTCGAGAAAACCGAATCTGAGAGCTGTTTTAACTCATTTTCAAATCCAAGATGGCGGCAGAATAGTGATTTATTGGCAGTTTCAATAACCATCCTGTTTATCAACGGATTTGTCTGAAATTTTGAGTCCGGGGGTTTTCGCGGTCGAGAAAACCGAATCTGAGGTCCGTTTTACCTAATTATCAAATCCAAGATGGCGGCCAAATAGCAATTTATTGGCAATCTCAATAAGCATCCTGTTTATCAACGGATTTGACTGAAATTTTGGGTCCGGGGATTTTCGCGGTCGAGAAAACCGAATCTGAGAGCTGTTTTAACTCATTTTCAAATCCAAGATGGCGGCAGAATAGTGATTTATTGGCAATCTCAATAACCATCCTGTTTATCAACGGATTTAAGTGAAAATTAGTTTCCAGGGGTTTTCGCGGTCGAGAAAACCGAATCTGAGGTCCAATTTTAATAATTTTCAAATCCAACATGGCGGCCAAATAGCGATCATCGACAGTCCCAAACTGTGGCCGTTAGAGGTCCCATAGGATCTATTAATCAACTTGGGTGGATCCGTAATTGTTTTAGTAAGTACCAAAAGCTATAGCTACCGCCTCAAACCGCAGAGCAATCCAGCGATTCTACTTCGAGACATCGATTTTTCAAAGGCGCGCGGTCTTGCCAGATCGAACGTGAATAAGCACTGGTTTCACTGAAATCCGCTAATGTCGACTTCTATGGACTTAGCATGCGCCATGAGAAGTTGGATATGATTTTTTTTATTTTGATGAAGGTCTTCAAGTGGCCTGAGGAGTCTCGGACCGAAAAGGTCCATCCCAGGGGGCCTTGGCCCAAATCGGGGGGCATCGATGCCAAGTTGCACGCGCCGCCTCTGACTCTGTCGTTGCTCAAAGAATGCCATGAAAAAAAAAAAACAAAACAAAACAAAACCTTTGACTACAAAATCAGCTTGATATGTCACAAAAAAATCCAAAACCCTCTGGGTTTAAAAAAAAAAAGCCGGTCTAGTTTAAAAGAACTTTTTCTTAGGGATTGATACAAAAAAAAAAAAAAAACTAAAAAAAAAATCTGCTCCTAAATCTGATTTAAAAAAAAAAAAAAAAAAAAGAAAATGCTAATGATATATGCTGCGATCAAGTCTCAGGTTCTGTTTCATCTTTCTTCAATATTTCTTGTGACCACAGGTGTCATTTTGGGCTTTACATTGCGTTTTACCGTCCAAACATTGAAGATCGGTCGTGTGTGTGTGTGGGGGGGAGGGGGTCTGCCAATATTAATCGCTGAAATACGTTTGATATCCGATGCGATCAAGTCCCAAGTGCACTCTCTTCCTACCACTTTAATCTAAGGTGCCCTTTAATAATGGGGGAAAAAAACTTGAGCCGGCAATTTTTTTGCTTCCTTCGTCTATCCCGTTTCAATTTCACATCGTATCGTCGACCCGTGATTCATTAAATGAAAAGGTGGACAAAGATTTTACCAGTCTACTCAACAATTTGTAATAACTGTAACATATTATGGCTTTAAAGAAAACGAGTGGAGATGGCCTACCTATAAGAAACCGTTGATGAACAGAGGATATGCTATCCCCAGTATAATGGTCCATACTGGTCCACAACCAATTCTCCATGTAGTATGGATGTATGGCTATATCGGAGTGACGCTTACTGGAGTATTGGTTATGAACCATTTAAACATCACGGTTATGACTCAAATGGTACAATGAATATCCTTGAGTACTATAAATTCTTGTAATAAACTTAATTAAGAGCACCTTGAACCAAAATAGGCAAAAATGAACATTTTGATACCCTAAATGGTCCTACTTCTCTCGTGAACAGAAAAATGTTATATGGTCAACGATCATACTTAGCATTCACTTGAATCTACTTTTACTTAATTAATTAATTTGCATCGGGAAAACGCAGTTTAACATTCCTCCGTAGATCAGCGCTGGTATCAGCAAAGAAATAGGAGCAAAAAAATTGCCGGCTCAAGTTTTTTTTCCCCCATTATTAAAGGGCACCTTAGATTAAAGTGGTAGGAAGAGAGTGCACTTGGGACTTGATCGCATCGGATATCAAACGTATTTCAGCGATTAATATTGGCAGACCCCCTCCCCCCCACACACACACACGACCGATCTTCAATGTTTGGACGGTAAAACGCAATGTAAAGCCCAAAATGACACCTGTGGTCACAAGAAATATTGAAGAAAGATGAAACAGAACCTGAGACTTGATCGCAGCATATATCATTAGCATTTTTTTTTTTTTTTTTTTTTTTTTTAAATCAGATTTAGGAGCAGATTTTTGTTTTTTAGTTTTTTTTTTTTTTTTTTGTATCAATCCCTAAGAAAAAGTTCTTTTAAACTAGACCGGCTTTTTTTTTTTTTTAAACCCAGAGGGTCTTGGATTTTTTTGTGACATCTCCCATTATTACTGCCCAACACCACCAAATTATACGGCCGCGCCGCGTCGCTTTGAAAGCAATTTAAGAGTTTAGCGAGTGGATTTTGTAAATTTTAATTAGATTCCATTTGATAGAAAACGGGAAATTACAAATTCTTGAATTTTATTTTGATTTAAAACAAGAAAGTTTTGTTTTGGTTTCAAACGTTCTGCTAATCTGAAGCTATGGAAGAAAAACGTGCAAGTGCTAAACTTATCTGTCTTAAAAAGGCCTTTACAATAAAACCCAGAAATCTGGATAGCTGATAGCTGGAGCTGGACTCTACTTTGTCTTTCGGGAACATACAGAAGGAGTCTTAACATTATTGGTTCCGTTATTTTGGAGGTCATTAGTCATTATTTTGGAGGTTTTACATCTGAGCCGCCCCTTATAGACCGCCTGTAGCAAAAAGTGCAACAGCCCCAATAAATGTTTCAAAGAATGGTTTACTGAATGAAACGAGCAGAGGCGGCTCGTGCTATTAGGCAACACTGTTTTTCCTCTTTTTGAATCGATGCACAATAATCGAATCCCGGGTGAAGTGCTGCTTCACCATCGAATCGATTGTTTTACACAAATAAAAATGGAGGAAAAACAGTGTTCCCAAAACAGCGCGAGCCGCCATTGCTCTCTCCTCTAAAAGTAAATGTCTATTTTTAAGCACTAGGCCGAGTTATAGTTCCGAAAGGAATTCTCTTGGTTTGAAGGCACATATTCAAAAAGACGCATGATTTTTTTGAATGTTGTATAGAACATGGGCGGTCAACATTAAAATACTTGCGGACGGTAAGGACAAGGAAGAATTTAAGGTTACGGTAAAGGGTGCGATAAGGGGAGGGAAAGGGAAGAAGGGGGGCAGAGCCCTAAAATTTCCCTTTTTAGTCCCGTTATGGACGTTGGCGTATCTTCATGGGAGGATCGTCACGAGTCGCGGTTCTCGTGACCTCGACCGTCGCGGAAAATTACGAGATATTTGCGTAGGCAATCAATTTTGTACTTACACAGTTGCCAGACACTATGCAGTTGCGGCTACAATACTGCATTGATAACAATAGACATTTTCAAATATGTGGAATGCAGGGCTGCCGTTTTGCGTATAATCAATGCTATTTTTCTATTCCCGATGATTCCACCGGTTGAGAAAAAATAACAAATTCAGTTTAGTGTATTCTGTAAAGAACTAAAATACTCGCATCTGTAATCTTTTCTCAACCGTGGAGTCGTCGATGACTTTAAAAAAATTGCGGATATTTTAATTAATCAACGGAGTTTCCACCGATTGAGGAAAGATTACAGATTAGAATATTTTCGTGCATTACAGCCATTCACTGAACTGAACTGTGTAATCTTTCTCAACCGGGAATCATCGTTGAATAGAAAAAATAGCATTGATTATACGCAAAACGGCAGCTCTGGTGGAATGGGGAAATACGTACTATGACTTTCAAAAGAATGTATCCTGGAAGACATTTTCATTCTCTTCCATTCCTTTTCCGTTTTAAAAATGTTTGCAGGTTTCAGGTATTTTTAGAAACTAAGAGCATTGTCACCTGGAGGCAGTGGGATTCAGAAAAATTTCTGGGGGGGAAAAGGGGGGCACGACTGTGAAGTTTTGAAATTGGAAGCGTTGGGGGAAGCAATTTCGGGCAAATTTTTTATTGAAAAAAGGAAACATTTGAGGCTTCTGGGAGGGGGTGGGCACGTGTCTCCCTGCGGCGTGCCCCCCCCCCCCCCCGGTGGATCCGCCACTGCTTGGAGGTTTGCCTTAAAAAAACTAAAACCTTTGAAAATGATGAACCGCTTAATCGCAAGGGGCCGTTTCGATGAGAAGACTTTCTTTGGAAGGTCACAGTACAGTTGGCGTCAACGAGCTATAACAATGGAGGGGTCATGCCAGTGGCGTCGCGTGCCATCTGGCAACAATGGAATGGGTCTGTTGAAAAATTTTGCTACAGCGCTATATTTGTTTTAAATTCTCATGTAACATCGCGTAAAAATTTCCCAAATTTTGGCACCAGAAAGTCAAAAAATGCAGTATAAAACTCACAAGAGACTTTTAATGAAATCCAAATGGCGGTAAAATATTGAGAAACCTGTATGCATCCCACCACGAACATCCAAGATAGCCAACCTCACAATCTCGATCGCCCCCCAATCACACGTAAATAAACCTAACCTCTGAAGCTGTGAGGAGTGTGGGGTTTTCAACGTTGGCAATCCTTGGATGTTAAAGGTGTATGCATACAGATTGCTCGATTTTTACCGCCATCTTGGATTTCATTAAACGTCTCTCGTGAGTTTATTATCGCATTTCATGACTTTCTGATGCCACCAATAGACTTTTCGGGCAATTTTACGTACGATGAAACAATTTTTATCGTTGTAGAAAAAGTTTGCAACAGACCCATTGCTCCATTTAAACTCATTAAATGTATCGAATTTTCCTTTTTGGCACTGTGCCCCCCCTGAATTCGATCTTTTCATGAGTTTAAAAATGGAAAGAATACATTGTTGCCCAATTGCACGCGACGCCACGGGGTCATGCTACGTTTTTTTTGCCTCATTTTCTCTAACCTTAAATAAAAAAATTGTATGAAATTCAGAGAAAATTGGTTTTAAACTAAAAAGTGCAAGTTTTTTTTGAGGGGCTATCTGGACACGGAATACTAATACAACTATCCAAGTGAGAAAACTTTGTTTGTTCCTGTCATAGGTCAGTTTCTTTAAAGTGCGTATCCTCCAAAAAAAAAAAAAAAAAAAAAAAAAAAAAAAAAAACTTTCACCCCCACTTTAAACCAATTTCAAATGGATTTTGTCACAACTTTTTTTTTTTTTTTTTTTTTTTTTTTTTTTTTTTTTTTAAGGTAAAAAAAAATGAGGCAAGCAAACAGAGCCTGCGCGAAAATAATGTCGTAAATTAGAGATTTCCATTATGGAGGCCTCCTCCACGGTGTTTCAAAAGCACGTCCCAGAAAGCGCCCCTTTACAGTTAAATCTCGTTCATTGTCGTATTGAATAATGTCAGTCTACTCCTTTTTTCAATGCATGCTACACATTCTATCCTTATTTATGTTATTGTTACTTATTGAAATCATCAAACTTTAAAAACTTCAAAACTGTAGAATAGGAATCACTGAAATGCTTCGAGGCGTCAATGACGATCGAGATAGTTTGGAAATCTGTTCTGCTCCTTGGCGGGTTTGCCACTTTTACTATATTTTCCCCTGTTCTAGCATAATTCATTAATTTTTAAAAAAAAAAAAAAAAAAAAAAAAAAAAAAAAAAAAAAAAAAAAAAAAAAAAAAAACCTTTCCTTTTTTTGCGTGGACGCAGATTATGCTATGATTTGTTTATATTGATTTACTATGATTTACTATCGAAATGAACAAGTTCTGTCACGAGCGCAGGTTGAAACTGTTCTTACTAGGGCCTTTGGGTTAAAGAAAGTCCTTTCATCGAAACTTTTCTTTATGAATTTTTCTTTTATTTTCCTAAAATTTTTAGATTTTTTAGGGCACACTTCCAAATGGCAATTCTATGAAACTATAAAATACCTGAAGTCCATTAAAAAATTTCAAATTGGCCAAGAAATGAAAGAATGAAAATTTTTATCAGGATACTTTTTTTTGAAGGCCATAGTACCCAGTAAAATAATATTCCAGAAATCTCAATTCTTAAGTGGTGGACGTTATTCTACACAAAAATTAGACGGATTTTAAACTCATGCTAATGACAACCCTGTTCCACCTCTTTTGTTCTTCCACTTTATTTTCGTGGAACGCCCCGCGCTTGTCTGCGTTTGACTTTGTTTCGTTGGCCGAGAAGCGTCTTTCAATGAATTATCAACATAAATCATCGCTTGCAAACGTGAGACAAATATTCTGAGACAGAACCCCCCCCCCCCCAACTTCACCGTCCCCCGAAACGAACTTTGGGAATTTTCCCCTTTCCTCTTTCAGCCTCCACTGAACTTTTACTTCACACAATGGGGAAACCCTTTAAAGTAGGGACCTATCCTCTGACAATAACTACTTAAGTTGACACGGCTTAGTGATGAATATAGGTAGACAGGGAAATCACAAGAAAGCAGGATATTTTCCAGGAGGCTGATTCTGCTCTTTTGAACGAGACGAGACGAGATACCGGGAATCATGGGCGGATACAGGGAATTGCACTGAAAAAACGGTTCGGGTAATACGCAAGAAAAGTTCGTGCGTAGAGCATGAACTCGTCGGGAAGTATGTGAACACTGCGGAGGTTCGGGCTTGACGACCGAAGTGGTTCGGGTGCATCACCCGAACCCACTTCGTGCGTATTACCCGAACCACTTCGTGCGTATTACCCGAACTCTTCATGCTCTACGCACGAACTCTTCATGCTTATTACCCGAACTCTTCGTGCGTATTACCCGAACTCTTCGTGCGTATCCCCCGAACTTTTTGTGCTTTCCCACTATGGGTTATTCCTTGTATTCCTTTCACAGTAACAATAGAATGCAAAAAAAGACATTAAATACATCACTCACTAGACACGGGTTTGATAGAGGAACACCATATTACCAAATTTAACACGCATATTATCACTTTCACAGCTTAGTAAATCAGAACAAAAATACAAAGGAATATACGGCGGATTCACAAACAAATCTTGAATAAGCTCAGAACTTTTAAACACGTCCAAATTCGAACTGCGAACGGAAATTTAAGTAGGGATCGAATTACAAAACATAATTTTTAGAGCTTTAAGTATACCGACTTAGGGGGAAAAAAATATGAGGGATCAGGACACCTCGTAACGTAAAAAAAACCACAGTAAAAACGTATGCCGGCGAGTACGACTGACTGACATTTCCTTATACTAGCTCTTACACACAGATATTTTTTTTTTATTTGAAGCTCTTATCGAAATACCGTCGTGTTAATTAACTTGACACCATACTACAAATTTAAAACTGAATTTAAAGCCGCCAACTTGTTTTGAATCACGGAGTCACGCGCTAGACCGACCGACCGAGCGAGCGTTAAACCCAGTCAACTGCCGCTTTATTTTTGCGTGTTTGACCACCTAGAGCGCGGAGCAACAGAGTTCACGCGTACTAGCCGAAGCGGTTCGTGCTCTACACCCGAGCCATGGCAAATGCTGTACGATAGTGTTTCCGCGAACCGCTCGGCGGATACGCCCGATGCTGGTTCATGCGGGCCACGGGGTTGCGTTCGCACGGTACGCATGAACCGCTCGGGCGTATAGCGCGAACTCAAGGTATACGAGCGGTTCGGCCGCCGGCCCGAGCCGATTTTTTTTCAGTGGTTCTTTTCTCTCTCTCCTCCCATTTGAAAACGTGCGTTAAAAAGGACAGAAGAGGGGACCAAAGTCACTTGATGGCCCCCTCTGCTATCCTTCTCTAACACATAAGTTCAAATGGAAGGAGAGAGAGAAAACAATTCCCGGTATCCGCCCCCTGGCGGGAATCAAACCCAAACTCATTAGTTCAAAATCGGCGTCACGTGACAGATTTGAGTCATTCAAAGGACGCGGAGGAGGCGTTTTTCCCGAAAATGAAGAGAACCCAAAAAAGGATCAAAGCAAAATATTAATTAAAATAAAAATTTTAAATTTTTAAATTTTTAAATTTAAATTTTTTAATTTTTTTTTAATTGATATTTTAGCTTTGAAACCTGTTTCGTTCTCTTTCATATTCAATTTTCGGGCTACGTGTGTAATTTTGTTGTTGATTTTTCTGAAATGAACGACTCAAACGACTTCAAATCTGTCACGTGACGCCGTTTAAACCAGTGTGATTGGTAAATTCCCTCTATCTCGGCTCGTCTCGTCTTATAAAGAACAGAATCATCCTCCAGGAATAGGCTTCAAAGGGAGGGAAGGGGAAAATCTGTATCATCCATGTATTATGACCTTCAAAAGGAAGTACCCTGAACCTGGTTGAAATTTTGACTCTTTTAAATCTTGGCAATCTTTAAGCAATTTTGCGGTTTTCAAGTGTTTAAGGATTAATCAGAATGTCCCTTTTAAAGTACGTCTCGAAAAATCGGAAGTTTCATAGAATATAAAGGACGAAAACAGTAAGAAATTTTTAAACCCGGGTACTTTCTTCTGAAAGTCATAGTACGCCCATTTCATGTTTTCAGCTCATTTTTTAGGAAATGTACAAGTAAATCACGTGCTGCTAAAATCTAGATGGGGAGAAGCGAGAAGCTCCCCCCTCCCTCTCGTGTGGCCCCTTCAAGCGTCCATAGTAATGACTGAGAAAATACCATTGCGTCGTGTCTCGACGGGTAGAATGTCGTCTCTCTCATTCGTTCAAATGGAATGCCATCGGGATAGGCACTCAACGAAATCTGCAGCAGAGTCATTTGAGGTCGTGCTCAGTATTCCAATGAGACAGAGGCGCACAAAGACTTGCTTCCCTCTGTATTTATTCCAACGTTTTTTCCCCCTCTTTTTTTTCAGTGCCGATCATAACACCTTAGATTCTTTTTCAAAGATAAACAGTTTTTTTTTTTTATTTTTTTTTTTTTTTCATCTATTTTTTGTCCGTCTGTGGTTACCACGGGAATTTTTGGGTTTTCTCTGCGGAAAGAATATTAAAGTGGCAATTTTTCAAAGATCTCTGTGTGAATCAAAACGTGACTTGTATCTAGGTGAGCTAGGAGCTAGAGGGTAAAAGCAAGGCTGATCAATGCGCACGGTGATACTTACAGTTGGCAAAATTTTAGATCGTCAATCGACCAGAGTTGGGCAAATAGGCAAGTGTAATCGATTACGCGCGGTTACTGGGGAATCGGTAATCGTTAGACCTTTGGGTGGTAATAAAATTTTTTTTTTCA
This sequence comes from Trialeurodes vaporariorum, assembly GCA_011764245.1. NCBI lineage: Eukaryota > Metazoa > Arthropoda > Insecta > Hemiptera > Aleyrodidae > Trialeurodes > Trialeurodes vaporariorum. Next base: position 27,558,787 of record VMOF01000111.1, read on the forward strand.
CAGATAAAAATAAACTTTAGGGTCTTTTTGATTAGATCTAATTTTTTTCTGCGACGAATATGATGGACGGCTCGTAAAAAAATCAGCCCTGATTACCAAAAAAATTACCCTCCGAACAAAAGACGATTACGATTACTCGGTAATCGTGTGATTCATTACCCCAACCCGTTTGCGCAACTCTGCAATTGACTCAGGCCCGCGAAACGCCTCGATTCATCGCCATTGTATTAAGGGTAACCTACCCGTAAATAAAATTTAAGGATTTTACTGATATTGACAGAGAGAGAGAGAGAGAGAGAGAGAGAAAAGGGGAGAGAGAGAGAGAGAGAGAGAGAGAGAGAGAGAGAGAGAGAGAGAGAGAGAGAAAAGAGAGAGAGAGAGAGAGAGAGAGAGAGAGAAAGAGTAGAGAGAGAGAGAGAGAGAAGAGAGAGAGAGAGGAGAGAGAGAGAGAGAGGGGGAGAGGGAGAGAGAGAGAGAGAGAGAGAGAGAGGAGAGAGAGGAAGAGAGAGAGAGAGAGAGAGAGAGAGAAAAGAGAGAGAGAGAGAGAAAAGAGAGAGGAGAGAAGAGAGAGAGAGATAGAGAGAGAGAGAGAGAGAAAAGAGAGAGAGAGAGAGAGAGAGAAGAGAAAAGAGAGGAGAGAGAGGGAGAGAAGAGAGGAGAAAAGGGGAGGGGGGGGATAGAGAGAGGGGGGGGGTAGAGAGAAGGGGAGAGGAAAAGAGAGAGAGGAAAGAGAGAGAGAGAGAGAGAGAGAGAGAGAGAGGGGAAAAGAAGGAAAAGAGAGAGAGAAGGGGAGAGAGAGAGGAGAAGAGAGAGGATAGAGAGAGAGGGGGGGGAGAGAGAGAGAGAGAGAGAGAGGGGAAAGAGAAAAATGGGGAAAAGGAGGAGAGGGAGAGAGAGGGGAGAGAGGGGGAGGAGAGAGAAGAGGAGAGAGAGAATAAAAAAGAGGGGAGAAAAGGGAAAAGGGGGGAGGGGGAGAGAGAGAAGAGGGGGGGAGGGGGGGGTTGGGGAGAGAGGGGAGGGGGAGGGGGGGGGGGGGTGGGAAAGAGGGGGGGGGGGGGGGGGAGAGGGGAAAAGAGGAGAGAAAAGAGAGAGAGAGAGAGAGAGAGAGAGAGGAGATTGAGAGAGATAGAGAGAAGGAAGAGAGAGAGGGGAAAAAGAGAAAAGGGGAAGAGAGAGAGAGAAAAGAGAGAGGAGAAAAAGAGGGGAAAAGAAAAAGGGGAGAAGAGAGAGAGAGGGAGAGAGGAGAAAAGAGAAGAGAAAAGAGAGGAGAGAGAGAGGAGGAGAGAGAGAGGAAGGGAGGAGAGAAAAGAAGAGAAGAGAGAAGAGAGAGGGGAAAAGAGAGGAGAGAGAGAGAGAAGAAGAGGGGAGAGGGGGGAGGGGGAATTTTGAGGGGGGGGGGGGGGGTGAGAAGAGAGGGAGAGAGAGAAAAGGGGGGGGGGGGGAGAGTTTGGTAAAGTGCCGTTAAATCAATCTTATAATTTATTGAACTTGCAAAGCAGGAGCCGCTAGCAAAGGAGACGAAACTTTCTCAATAACGAATCAATAAAACTGTAAACGGAGGTGATTTTACAAAATTAATGCCCAAGCAGCAACTCCCCAAAATCTTTCTTGGTAAAAGACCCAGTCCCCCTGAGAAAACAGAAAAAAATATGCATTGAAAAAAAGGAAAAAAAGGGGGGAAAAATCAAATATAATTATTGTACATCATGGAAAATAAATGAATAATTTGTTTCGAACTCAAAGCTTTGCGGCTGCTGTACAGTAGCAACACCGGTTCAATTTAATTATTCGATCTATGAGAGCATTTTTCTATTGCTACAAGGAATTATGAGAAAAAACTGGACACTGTATGGTTTTACGCTTGAAAAAGCATTTGCAAAAGCGTCAAAAAACTAGAAAGACGCTTATTGGAAACTTGTGTTCTGCAGTATTGAAAAAAGTCGCTGTGAGAATATGCACAAATGCATGCGAGAATTCCGACAGCAATGATGCAAACACACATTCTGCAATTATTCACGACGTTTATAAGGTCTGGTCATCGCGAGTTCTTGGTAATCTATTGTTTGCAGAAGGAAAAATATTGCCCGAATCCTTGGAATGGTATCATAAAGGCGAGCCTTCTGGGCGTTGAAGCTCAAGCCCTTCACTATTTTAGAAAAGGGCGCAAAAAAAGGAAATTATGAAGGTCGTCACTTCTCAAGCCTCCCCTCCCATATTTTATAAGGAAAAAGGCTGAAATAGTGAGAAGCGTAAAAAAAAAAAAAAAAAAAAAAAAAAAAAAAAAAAATTAAGCTCACCCTACTTTTGCACCCACGGACCGCCAATAACTTTTATACAGAGCAATTTCAGAGAGTGCTAAATAAGCCGTGGGGTATTAAAAACGAAAGAAAGTAAAGAAAAAGAAAATACTCAACTGCATTTTTCTCAACATTGTTGACTCCCTCTCTTTCATAATAACCACGAAAGCTTTCCGATTCAGACAAGGTTCTAAATATGAACTCTATCAAAATTGCATCATAGACAGCGACTTTAATATTATAGGTTTGCTCGCACGACTATCGGCTGATATGTTCCAGTCTTAAGTCGTATCAAGGCTTCAGATGCTCGCTGACTGTAATCATTCCGAGGTGACTTAAAGGTATAGAGTCAACGGCAAGGATTTAAAGAGAAAATGCGAAAGTCTGGAGCGAGGATTTTAGTGTTCAATTTTGCATTTATTTGAAACATTATTATTTTATTATCTTTGGTAATTTAACTGTGGTTTTTTTTGGAGGGGGCATGCCATGCCATAGATCATTAACAAAAGCATGCAACACAAACAAACAAAAATAAAAAAAATAAAAAAAAATAAAAAAAATAAAAAAAAAACGGAAAAAAACGACAAGCAAACATCCGAATAAATCATCATTTTTAAATGATTCAAGCGTCTTATAAGCTTCAAGAGTCACCAAAAGTGAGCTCTAAACAACGCAGCTGAATGCCACTCATCGGTAAGTATCTTCGATTATTTATGTTTTCCGTCTCACATTACAGGGCAAAATGGGTTTCAAATTCTTCAAAAACACGATAAAACAATAAATTTATTTAAATATTAAAGTATCCGGTCTACCAATTCAGTTGCAGAGATTATATATTTCCGAGAGAATTAATTTACCTAACCATTCGTAAGAACCCTTAAAATGTCAACTGGTCAGCTTCTTGCTTTTAGAACGGAAAGATTTACATTTCCATCGCTTTTGCTCCCATAGCGTCATTTTTAGGTACTATCACGCTAGCGAGAGCACCTTACACGATCGTCGCCGTCATTTTGTTTTCTTACACTGTATTTTACAGGGTGTACCAGACCACCCGGATAGGGCATTTTTCTCGAAAACTATACTGAACCAAATGATTTGAAACAAAAAAGTCAGATAGGGAATTGACCCTAAATTTTCCATTTTTGATATATTTAAAAGCCCCCTATAGTCTCTTGGGAGGTTTTTGGGGGGGGGGGTCCAAACACATTTTTCAAGTTTTCTCGAAAAAGTCTACAATAAAGGCATCTAAAAAAAGTTCATGTTCGTAAATTAGAGGCAATTGGCGACATTTTTGCTCCAAACTTTTTTTCCAAAAACCCCGAATTTTTGGAGTTATAGGGAGTTTTTGGAAGTTTTTTGAATCGGCCCTTGTGACCACCCTGTTCACAATTTTTCAAAAATCATTACAGATTCTGGAATAACACATCAATACCTTTCGATTGATGTGCCACATGTTACCTTTCAGTGAAAAAAATGTGGCACATCAATCAAAAGGTATTGATGTGTTATTTCAGAATCTGTAATGATTTTTGAAAAATTGTGAACAGGGTGGTCACAAGGGCCGATTCAAAAAACTTCCAAAAACTCCCTATAACTCCAAAAATTCGGGGTTTTTGGAAAAATGTTTGGAGCAAAAGTGTCGCCAATTGCCTCTAATTTACGAACATGAACTTTTTTAGATACCTTTATTGTAGACTTTTTCGAGAAAACTTGAAAAATGTGTTTGAGCCCCCCCCCCCCCAAAAAAAACCTCCCAAGAGACTATGGGGGGCTTTTAAATATATCAAAAACGGAAAATTTAGGGTCAATTCCCTATCTGACTTTTTTGTTTCAAATCATTTGGTTCAGTATAGTTTTCGAGAAAAATGCCCAATCCGGGTGATCTGGTACACCCTGTATTATTCATTGTATACAGCAAAACAAGAGTGAAGCTTGCCATATATTTCGTATGGCACGCTTGAAAAAAAAAAAAAAAACTAAACAAAAGGAAGAAAAAACGGCTTTAGGACGCGTGTTTTCCCCCACCACCTCCGATAACTTAAACTTTTTTCAGGCAGAGAGAATAAAGAAAGCAAAAGCTTCCCACCAGATCTTCAAAAGAGCAGAATCTTTTCTCAATTCAGTTCTTCGTCTGTTCGCTACACCCGCGGGCCCTTCCGCAATGAGAAAGAACATTTCTTGTCTTAAACAGTTGACAAGTGCAAGTTTAGTTCCGGGTCAAGATCTCCTGCAATTAAGCAACAATAAATCACTTTTTATTTATTTAACTGCGTCGGAGTCTAAACGAGGGCGCTGCTCTTTTATGAATGCACCACTTTGTAGGTCAAATCCCGTCTTGCCAGTTTCTCCTAACGCGGAAACATCAATCACTAGAGGCAGCGTTGTAAGACTCAGAGCTTCCGTTTAGTGTACCTATATATTTGACGGCATTTTTCAATTCATCGATGATTCCACTGGTTGAGAAAAGATTGCTCAGTTCAGTTCAGTTTATAACTGTAATGCACGATGATACTCTGGTCTGTAATCTTTTCTCAACCGTTGGAGTCATGACTGACTTTCAAAAAACTTGCGGATATTTTAATAATTTAACGGTGATTGTTCCAATTGAGAAAAGATTACAGATGCGAGTATTTTCGTGTTCAACAGTCATGAACTAAATTAGAGTATGTAATCTCTTCTTAACCGGTGGCATTATTGGTGCATTGAATAATCAATTCCACTAAATACACACGAAACGGCAGCTCTGGTAAGACTGCAAGCATCGTCGTTGTGCGCAGGGAGCTTGTCTTGTCAGACTGAACTCAAGACTGAATTGATTTTCATCATGATCAGTGCAGGTATGTGCAGGGTGTCATTATTAGATTGCAACTTGGTGCTCTCGAAAATAAAACTTTCACCTAGTTACCCCCACTCCCCTCTCCCAGAAGTATATTTGTGTGCGCGGTCTTTAGAAAAGATAATGAAATCAACAAATTAGTTAGTCCTTTAAAAATATTTCCGCCGAGTTTCTTCGTAATACTCGGAGTAGGTGCAGAAAAAAAGTACGGTACAAATTAACCATACGCATAGCAGATTTTAGCGCCAACCAGAAAGTATGGTAAACTTTCAAGTATGGTAAACTTCAAAGTATGGTAAACTTCACCAGAGTATAGTAAACTGTACCAGATTATGTTAGGTGGAATAATCGGTTATCCTAATTATTGGCCAAGAAACAGCATTTTAAAACGGCTGATAAATCGGCTAATATTAAACGAATCGTGAAAGAACTGAGTACATAGTAATTTTCTCAGCATTTTACTTAAAGATCAAGAATCTATGCGGTCAAATCTGTCGTTAGAGAAACCGGCCTATAACTAGTTTACCTTACGAAAGTGAACAAAGTGAGGCTACATCGTTCCAGAGCTGCCGTTTTGCGTATAATCAATGCTATTTTTTCTATTAACCGATGATTCCACCGGTTGAGAAAAGATTACACAGTTCAGTTCAACGTATGACTAAAATGCAGGAAAATACTCTGATCTGTAATCTGTTCTCAAACGGTGGAAACTCCGCTAATTGATTAAAATATCCGCAAATTTTTTAAAGTCATCGACGACTCCACCGATTGTGAAAAGATTACAGACCAGAGTATTTTCGTGCAGTACAGTTATACACTGAACTGAACTGGGTAATCTTTTCTCAGTCGGTGGAATCATCGTTGAATTGAAAAATAGCACTAATTATACGCAAAACGGCAACCCTGCATCGTTCAATAGTGCGAGAGCGACGCGAGACTGGTTATTTTTTGAGCAGTCACATTTGCGCCTTCAATTATCAGGGTATACGAAACCACAACACTTAAGTAGGAATAGTTAACTACTTGGAGACGCGCGGTGACTGCGACAACAGACTGTTTTAAATATGACTTCAGCCGGTGGGAAAAATCGTTGGGCGTTCCTAAATTGTACCTCCCTCCCGCACTTTTACATGCGACCCAACCCACCGATAGAATATGAAAGCAGAGAGACAATTTAATTAAACGTCTAGGATCTGAGAGGATATCAAGAAAGTGAATTTCAAACACTCGAACTAAGGGGAGCGACCATTCTAAATGTACTTTATTTGCTCCAGAGCTAATTTCTGTTTATTCACATTCAAGATTACTTACAGTAAGATGCACGGTTATATGATTTTGAGCAGACAATAATGACTATTACCATTTTCCTCTCAAGGACCAAGACGCCGTGAGCGCATTATTCTACGCTTTCTACGCACTTATTCTTTCGCTCTCTCGTTCGTTATAGATCCTCTTACTTCCCCCTCTAATTTATTTAAAAGACGTGTTTGTCATGGATTATTGACTCAAACGAGGCAATATAAATCCAAAAATGAAAAGGACAAGGAATGTTAATATCCATGCCGCTAGAAAAAGTTAAAAACTAAAAAGTTGGGTTCCATTTCCATTACTACTTTTTAACTCTCATCTTCCATAAGAGTACGCTAATAAATCCATATCAAGATGGCCTTTGCCTGAAAATAGTATTCTGCGGGCCGTTCTTAAAATTGCCAACTTTTTGATGGACTGATAATAATGCAAATGGTGATTGGTAGAGACGATACACATGGTTGCCAAGTCGCTACACTAAAAAACTGACTTTATTTAATTGGTTGTCGGACAGTCTTGAGCATCTGATGCCCTATCTAATTATTCCATCCCTGGAAAATATGGTTCATGCAGGTCCATACATGATATATTGGGACGCGAACCTGCATGGACCTTCATGGACATCCATTCTATGGTCCATATAAAATTTTATGGACATACATGAAGGTCCAACGGACATCCAAAGGGGTATGCATTGAGGTCTGCGGGGGTCCATAAGAGTGTTCAGCTGTACATGGACCTGCATGAATGTCTATACAAATGCACTTTTACAATGACTTTTAAACAGGGTTATTTACGGGGTTTTTAACAGGGTTATTTTGATTAGATTTGGCAACCACGTGACTCATCTCCATCATCATATGATAATAGACGGTATTGTTATCATATAATTAGATTAAGCAAGAATATAAGGACCCCAATACCTCTAAAATAACCCTGGCCGTTCTTTGTTTTTTAGATGTTGCCCCATGAAAATACTCAGCATCAAAATTGCGCATTTTTGTTACGCGTTTCATCGAGTTAATTCAATCTGCAGAGACGCAGGTGATTAATGGGGATGCTTCATTGTGGTTTAAGAGCCTTCTAATTAATTTCTGAACCATTATTCGTTCACCTTGATAATAAACAAATGGAGGAGAAACATCCCCTTCAGTCAGCTGCTTTAATTTTTTGTGCTCTTTTGAAATATCTTGCCGTTCATTCTTGTAACCTAGAGCAAGGATATAACGCGGATTTGTTTTTCTCTTTGGTGAATGAGAAAGAATCTTATCCACTGAGGTTTACTCCGTAAAAAAAAAAAAAAAAAATGTTAAAATATTGAAAAAATCATTAAATTTAGTATAACAGCCGATCGTAATTGAAGAGGAATTAAAAAAAAAAAATGTAAAAAAAGAACGAAACCTTTTTATCACAGTGATTGTAATTGAAAAAAAAAATTAAATTTTTTTTTGCCTTGATACAAATTATTTGTAACAAATAGCTAAGCTCTTTCACGTATTTAAGACGTCTGTTTGTCTGTCTGTCTGTCGGATTTTTTTGGACCACCCTCGGACAGTCGAACTGATGCCGTGATGTCTTAGCCGCAGCAATCCAATCAGCAACTGTTTTCCCTTGGTTCGTTCTCATAGTTTCGCCGGATGCAGTAAATTTTTGTAAAAGTTTCCCCCTAAATTTTCTTTTACAGATTTTACAAGCAGCAATGTGTAAGTTCACTGCCGTTTTGTTCGGCATTTTGGAAATTCACCTCGTAATCTTTGATTTTATGCGTCAGTTAAAGACTGGAGTCGCATTGCGGAAAAATGCGAGGTTGCCAAGCCTAAAACTTGATTCGGCTAAAAGACCGTGGCACCTCACTTCATCTGTCTTTTCTCCCAACATTTTCCTCGCCCAAAATATTTCCCCTTTTTTTTTGTCCTTTTTACCCCTTCGCCCAAAAAGGTTGCACCCAGCAAATCCCCCGAGGATCGATTATTTTGCATGGGTTTAAATGGAGAGAATCTGTTTTTGCTTGATTGCACGCGCCGCGCCGCCTCTGAGGTAAGTCGTCTTTTGGATTTCGCTGTACCTGGTTCAACCCAAAACGTAACATCAGGCCCAATAGGAATATGATTGATTCCATTCGTTCAATTTTTTTCCATTCAGATTCAGGGTTTTGTTACTTACTTTGTTCACCAATATAATGGCATATTGATTCTAGCGTAAAATGCCGCAAAAAAACACGGCGCAAAGAACAAACTTTCAAAATCTTCTCATTCCCTCAAGAAATCCTTTCATTTTGAGCTACCCGCTTAAACTATACACTATGTTTACCGACTTTCTAAAAAGTAACTACCGTGCTTATACAGGGTGTGACAAAAGTCCTTTTCCCTTTCAAAACCCTTTGACCCCCGTTTCAGCGCAAAAGGGGGCTCACTTTTAGATAATGTTTCGTGCCCCCCCCCCCTTTTTTTTTTGAGCTAGACAAGTGACAGGAAAACAATCTTCACAGCAAAAGAAAGGTCATTCCAAAAGCTACAAAACCCCCAAAAGCGCAAGGGGGAACTACTTATTGAAGAAGGTACCTTGTAATCCTATTTTTTTTCGAGCTTCTTTGAATTAAAACTTTGGGTAAGAACTGCCATGCCAAAGAAATTTCAGAATGTCAGACGACATCTTGGTTTTGGGCGCAGGTCAGTGGCATAACGTGCAATGTGGCAAGTTGTATTTTGTTCATTTAAACACTTGTAAAAGATCGAATGCGAAGGTGTTCACCGAACACCCAATACTTCGATTGTTTTCATTGGTTTTAAATGAACTAACTGCAACGTTGCCAAATTGCACGCTAAGCCACAGGCGCAGGTGTATGTGTATAGGACTCTTGTAATGCTTAATTTTGATTTATTCCGACGAGTATTGCAGGTAAAATCTACCTTAATCAAAATTTAAAAAGTCGTCGGACATTCTTTAATTTATTAATCATACACATACCTACTACGAAAAATTGGACATTTTCTTTAATTCAAATTGAAAGCTTCTTAATTGATTCTTAAGTAAAAAAGGAAGAAAGTTAACTGAAAGAAAGAGCCGTACTTAAAAAATTTTAGCCGCAGAAGAGATCGTGATTGACTGCATCATTTAAAAGTATGTATAGTGTTCTGTATTATGTGAGAAAAGGTATATCTACAAGTTAAGAATGTTCAGATAGTAATTCACTCGACATGAATTCAATAATTTCCCCGGAGTCCGTGTCTGTCCGCATGGTTCGCAGTTTTCTTTACGAATCTATTCTTAGTTGACGCAATTTGACGGCAGTTCAAAACCCTGAGAGGGCTTTTATAAACATTGATATTTGAAACAACGATTTCTCATGCGTACCTATCAGCAAGAACGTATTCTTAACCTGGTGGAGGAACGAGACACGTGCGGTACGGGGGCGCCCCGCTCTTTTTTTTTTTTTCAAAGGTCAGCATAATTATTACCAAGAAGAGGGGAATAAATGCCTCCGTTTCCCTTCTCAATGAGCAAGAGCTATATAAACATCTTTTCAAACGATATCTAAGAAGATAGCCTGCAAGAATTGTATTGTTCCCTAGATTCGTTTGAAATAAATTCTTAAAAAAAAAAAAGAAAAAAAAAAAAAAAAACTGGATTCGATAATAATAATTGGAAAAATTTAAGATCTTCTGCTTTTGTAATTCCTCTTTCGAAGGATTCACAATTTAAAATTACATTTTTAGCCGATTGATTCCGTCATACTGAATCACTTTTTTCCACAATCGGCTCACAGCTGGGAGCCGAGTTTTCTTGACCCAAATGATTTAGGTTATTGGAAATTTTAAAGCATTTCGATCTCGGTCTTTCATGCGCTAAAACTATCTGAACAGCTTGGCTATGGCCCTTTTGAGCATAAATTGTAAAGAAACGGTAAACGCATTCCGTACATTTTCTTTAAAGGATTTTCCTGGAATAACTCTCGTCAGTTGCGAAGCGTGCAATCTCGTAACGTTGCCGTTTGTCTATTTAAAAAAGGGCGACTCCCAAAAATTTTCACCCACAGCTAATATTCCGATCATAGTTACGGGATAAAAAATGCATAGACAGCAATCAGACAACATCTAACAATTTATTCAATGTAGAGGGGTCCACCATCAATGAACGTAACCCCCTTGAATCCCTTGTAAAGCAAAAACGTTTGCAAATGACGCACAGTGGAGCGAGTCAAATGAGTGGGATCGGACATAGAAGATACGACTACAAATGCAAATTCGAATGTTTTTACAGTAAAAAAAAAAAAAAAAAAAAAAAAAAAAACTATAAAGGGTGATTCATGCAGGTAGCTTTACAAAAAAAAACAAAAAACAAAAAAAAAAAAAAAAAAAAAAACAAAACACAAAACAAACAATACGTTGCGTATTAACAAAGATATACTCGCTCCACTGTGCACCGTTGCCTCCGAACACAAAGCTGCGTTTGCCTCCAGCTCCGGAGTGACCACTTGCATTGAAATACATGGCGGTGATTTCGTTTGTGTTCGCTCTGGGTGGCACGTGCTTAAAAACACCACCCTTTGGCACGTGCTTAATAACACCACCTTAGTACAGCAATATATCTTTCTTCTTCAGACGACATTGCTTTTATGACGTTTGGAAGGAGGAAAAAGAGAGCAAAGTTGTTCGAACATAAATGTCGTGACGAAAATTCTACAGGTGTCTAAAAAAAAATCGGGTGGGGGGGGGGGGTACACATCATTTCCAAAACTTTGTAATGCAACATTATTCGGGAAAATGATGACTCATCACTATCTCTTATTTTTTGTGAAACTACACCATGAAAAAATAACCAAAAACATCCTTACTAATAAAAAGAACGAAGGAAATAATTTCAGTTATATAATATGACAAGAGCTATCTTTCAAAATGGAGCTCTTGCAAACTTTTGCTATGTATCCGCAAATGAATAGTCAAATTGATGTAACAATTATCGAAAGTCACGAAAGTCACGCTAAAGAATTCTAAAATCCAATTATTAACTCAGAAAACAGCTGGAACGGCAAGATCGTAATCATGGTCAAACTTTAGAGAGGGGAAATATGAGGTTCAAGAAGAAGCAGTAATCAGTGATATCCGATGTCCAGTTGTCCGTTACTAGCCGTACTTTGTCATGCGGTGCTGTAAAAAGTAAGCAGAGCTTTTTATGACATAATTATTTCAGCACACTGTATTTTACGGCATTTACGCTTGGCAAGACTGGTTTTGTAAGGCTAATCCCTTTTGATACTGAAAATATGGGACCCAGTCAAGTTGGCGAAAAGTTGGACTTGGCGGGAACAAAGCATATAACCTAGATTTTCACTAATACTTGCTTTTGATTGGTCGGTGGTGTAGATTCGAGGCATTTGGGTTTAACTTCAGTATGACTTCAATGGGGCTATTGCACACTTTTGCTATAAGCGATTTAATAGTCGATTATGGCGTAAAAACTCAAAAAAAAACGATGGCAGCACTAAAAACTTCCAAAATCCACTCCTAAATCAATAAACGCAGTTATTTGCGCGAGCGTAATGGTGGCCGAAGGCACTAACAATGGGAGATTCCTATCTTAATTTTGTCACTCTTTCTATGCTGACAAGGATGATTCACAGAGTATATAATCATCAGAGTGATGATCCACATCCGATGAATGGTACCGCAACACCAAGTGACACGGTGTCAAATGAAAGTAGTCTCTTATTATTTGGGCACTTCTTGATGGAGTTTCAGAATTGTTAGATGGGGAAACTCCCCTTGTTAGTGCCTTCGGCCACCATTTCGCTCCCGCAAATAACTGCATTTATTGAGTTTAGGAGTGGATTTGAAAGTTTTTAGTGCTGCCATCGTTATTTTTTTAGGTTTTTTCGCCATAATCGACTATTAAATCGCTTATAGCAAAAGTGTGCAATAGCCCCATTGTTTCAACTTGATTGGGCCCCCCTGGCTCGCTAGCTTGGTGCCCGGATTCTGATATTGTCAGTGGCGAAGCGTGGAATGTGGCACCGTCGCATTGGGGCTCATTAAAACCCACGAAAAAAATCGAATTACCAAGGAATCGCCGATGACCAGTGGAATCGACCTTTTCTGTGCGGGTTCAAATAGACAAAATGACATGTTGCCGAATAGCATGCTTCGCCACTGGATATTGTGTGCAATCAAACGCCTCCAGCGAGCATCATTTAAACTCTTGACTCAGAATTCAAAAACACCTTCTCTGTCGGTTAAATCGATTGAAAGGAAAAGAGGCAGGGACACCAAACGATGGCGAAATATTGACACCAAAATCTGAGATGCTACCACAAATTAATGCTTAGTGAGTTCTCCTAAGATACGACTATGAGCCAGTAGCGGCTCGTGCAATCTGGCAACCGTGCACTTTTGCCATTTAAACGTATGCAAAAAGATCGATACTAGGTGAGGTGCAGCGCCTCACCAAGTAATCGATCTTTTTGCATACGTTTAAATGGAGGAAATCCATTGTTGACACATTGCACGAGCCGCCACCGCTATGAGCGACGGATTTGTGATCAGATCAAATGGAATTAGTATGGCCGTGCGTGGGACGTCATTCAAACAAACAAGGATTCTGATAGAGGCCCTTCAATACCACGAGGAGCCGATAAATTGAAGGTTGTATAATGTATGCCTCCAATTTCATCGAAATCACGCGAACTTGATCGGATCGGAATGGTCCACTCATGAGGTTAATTAAAGGGCTCAGTGCCAAACGTAGTACCTAACCTATACTCACGCTGTCCCTTGCGGGGCCCGGGGGGGTGTCTGAAACGACCCCTTAAAACGGCCCACCCCGCAAAACTCTCATTTGTTAAATTAAATTTTAGGATTTTATGACATTCAAGGTATAAAGCAAAATAGCTGAAGTTCAGTCCGACGTTCACGTTTTCTAGAAAAACATTGTAGATTTTGCTATGGTTGTTTACTTTCAATAGGCATTTTAGGCTTATTAAAATTTTATAGTTTGGACAGAAACCGGCTCAATTTGTAATTTTCAGGAAATTTCAGGCCCTTTTTTGGATCATAGTCCAATTTTTGATCTTTTAATGGCAAAAAACAGAAAAGAAAAAAATTAAAATTTTTTTCCAACTTGTTGCTTTTTTTGGAACTGTCTTTAAAAAAAAAAAAAAAAAAAAAATAAAACCATATGTATTGGAAAATTAAAGGTGCATGATGACAAATGGTAAATGGTCTTATGAACATTTTTTAGGATGTTCCCAACTGCTGCAAATACTTAATGTTTCAACTGTCTGAAATTCAAATGTCTGAAATTCCACTAATGTTTGCCACAGGTTGTAAAATTGAATTTAAAAAAGAGTTAGACGATTTTATAGTTTTTGCATTTTATAGATCTCCCAGCCTGGAGGTAAAATCTTTCCTCAGATAACTGGATCAATTATTATCTGTCAAAGAATTAAATTAAAAAAAAATAGTTTTCATGGGAGACCTAAACATTGACGTACTGAATGACTGTAACATATCCCACGAATATAGATTATTGCTACATTCACTAGGTTTTTTAAGTTATATCAACATACCAACAAGAATTTTTGAGAACCAAAAATCATGCCTTGACCACATTTTCTTCAAAACAGATGTCAAACATAACGGATACGGATATGTCATCAGGAACTCTTTGACAGATCATGATTGGTCTACGATTCTTATAGAAAGAAAACTAAAAAATAACAGCCAAAATAAAATCACTGACTCAAAGAACAATAAAAGGGTTTTGTCTAAAATTAACCTTCAAAAATTAAAAGAAAGCCTAAAAACTGAAACTTGGTTAGCAACTACTGATTCCCGAAATGTAGACTCTGCCATGAAATATTTCTATGATACAATGAATGGACACATAACAAAGACAACATGTGAGATTAAAATTAGCAGAAAGGAAGTACCCATCAAACCATGGGTGACTAGAGGTATTTTGTTAGCAATAAAAAATAGAGATAAATTAAAAATTAAGTTAAGAAAAAGACCATTTGACGTAACTCTAGAAACTATGCACAAAAAATATAGAAACGTACTAAACGACCTTTTAAAAAGTGCAAAAAATAGGTATTTTTCTCTTAGATTGGCCGACGCAAACGGTGATTCGCGTAAACAATGGAAAGTTTTGAAAGAGGCGGCAGAAATGAGGAAAGAAAAAACTAAAATCGCGAAACTTGTAAATGGAAAGAACGGCAATACTCTCGAAACAAATACAACTAAAATCTGCACAATTTTAAACGAACATTTTTCTGAAGTAGGCCTAAAAGTAGCGAATTCATGTTCAAAAAAAATTACAAACAGTCAACATTTCAATCCTCCCACTACTGCTAAAAAACAATGCAAAAGTAGTTCCATATTCTTTGAACCTGTGTCAATTGCTGAAATTGAATATTACATCAACTCCTTAAATGGAGGATCAGCGCCAGGATGGGATGGCCTTACTGCTGAGACTTTGAAAGAGATCTCGACCTTCGTTTCTAAGCCCTTGCAGCACATTTTCAATTTGAGTCTAAGCTCGGGGTCATTTCCCTCGTTACTAAAAAAGTCAATTATTTTCCCCCTATTCAAGAAAGGTGACAGAAAAATAGTTTCAAATTATCGACCCATATCCCTAACATCAAATGTGGCCAAAATTCTAGAAAAAATAATCAAGAAAAGAGTCAACAATTTTTTAGAAAAACACAAAATTCTGTCAAAAAATCAATACGGATTTCGTGAAGGTATCAGTACTCAAAATGCTGTTGCTAATCTATCCAATTCTATATTGGAAGATATTAACGCATCTAGAAAACCTTTATTGTTGCTTTTAGATATTGAGAAGGCTTTTGACTCAGTGTCCCATAAAAAACTATTGGATAAGATGGAGAGTATTGGGGTGAGAGGTGTTGCCTTGGAATGGTTCAAAAGTTATCTTACTGACAGAAAACAAACTGTAAAAATCGAGGAATGCTTTAGTGAAGAGATACTATGCTCAAGTGGATTACCTCAGGGCACGGTTCTCTCCCCCATACTCTTCCTTATATATGTGAATGATTTATGTAATTTAAAAGGCCTGGGAAAAATATTTTCCTTTGCTGATGATACAGCTCTTCTTATATCTGGAAAAACTTGGGAAGAAACGCACAAATTAGCTTCAAACTCAATCACAAAAATATTCTACTGGCTTAGAGAGAATGTTTTAAAAATGAATTTTGATAAGACAAACTATATGACCTTCTCAGCTAACTTAATCGGACAACCACAAGATCACCTACAAATGAAAATTCACAACAACCCTGAAAACGTAATTCGGTGCGAAACAAATGAGTGTCACACTTGTCACAATCTAAAAAAGGTGACCGATGCAAAATATTTAGGTGTTTACATCGACCAATACTTGAGATGGAATATTCATATTCAATATGTAAATAAAAGACTAAGAAGCCTAACATATTTTTTTAAGATCATAAGCAATTTTGCTTATTTTAAGCTGCTAAAACAGGCATACTATGCAATGGCTTATTCTCTACTGCAATATTGTATTATAGTTTATGGAAATTCTGCCAATACCCTTTTAAACCCGCTCGTAATAAGTCAGAAATACATTTTAAAAATTATAACGAAAAAACCATCGAAATATTCTTCCTCAAAACTATTTAAAGAAGTTAAAGTACTTAAGTTTCAAAATATTTATAAACTGGAGCTTATTAAATGGGCTATAAAAAATAGGCTGATAGAACAGAGGCGTGAATCTACATATAACACCCGAAGTGATTCAAAATTATTATTAAAAACGAAAAAAGGCAAAATCAGCAAATCTTACAACAATATTCAAAACAATAGTATTAAAGCATATAATGACCTACCAATGGTAATAAAAAAATTGGATAACGAAAAAACAACCCCATACATCGGGCTTGTTAAAAGAGTAAAAATGTTTCTGATAAATAGCCAATAAGCCAATAAATCAATGCCTTTTCCTCTTCACTTGGACTATATAATTTTAATTATTTTCATTATTTATCCTATTCTTACTTATCTTTTTATTTGTTTAATTGTTTACATACATATAAAGCTTTTCTTCTTCTTCTCCTCCCCTCCCTTTTTCATTAATATTTTTTTTTTTTTTTTTTTTTTTTCCCCTTTTCCTCTCCTGCCGACAGACTCGTTTCACCCGCCACAAGACTTAGTCTTAGAGGGCGAAACAGTTTATTCGTCATCCTTTGTTTTTCATATTTTTCTCTCATTATTTGTAAACAAAATTATATATTGTCATTATCGTTTCTTTTTCTCTTTCATGTATTTTTTTGTAATTTTTTTTTTATTGTATTTTTTGGATTTTTCATGTATTTTTTTGATGATGAATAAACTCTTAAAAATTAAAAAAAAAAAAAAACAAGTTGGAACTTGCAACACTGGAACAGTGTTAGCAAAGAGAGCATGAGTGTCGGCCGTAAATCATTGTAAGTGTGGAGTTCCATATTGATAGTACAAAACTGCGACAAAGTCAATCGCAACGCTGCATTTGTGTTGGTATAACAGTGATCGCTGTAAAAATAACTTGATAGGTCAAAGTGGGAATGAAAATTTACTTATAGCGTGTTGAAACAGTTGTTCACGAGGCGAGGTGAATACTGTGGTTTTGAAAATCGATTTCGATAGTGATAGTTCTTTTAAAATCGGATGACGCAATACCAATCCTAGCAAGCCGCAAAGTCTAGTTTAGTTATTTGGGACTTTTTTAGATTTCTCTCGCCTGAACCAAAGTCATCAGGAAGGAAATTCTTAATACCAATCCTAGCAAGCCGGAAAGTCTAGTCTAGTTATTTGGGACTTCTATAGAATTTTCCTCGCTTGAACCAAAGTCATCACGATGGAAATTCTTCGTCTTTATGGTTTCAGCTCTTTTTGTCTCAGATTAAAAAATGAATGTTAATATTGATCAAATGTCATCCGACACTCATCAAGACCCTTAAGGAACGTAATATGAACTTGAAAAAAGCTCATTCGATTTTTAAGGGAGCTTAAACGGTCCATGAGAGACGAAATTCGCGGATACAGAGTATCCACAGCTTGTTTCAATGTTCGATCTGACAAGACCGTGCGCCTTTGAAAAATCGATATCTCGATAGTGAATCGATGTATTGCAATTCGGTTTGCACCGGTCAAAAGCGCTTGCTTGTGACTGACAACCTCGAAAATTTCAGATCCATCCGAGTTTATTTAATGACCTTACAGGACCTCTCGCGGCCGCAGTTAGACATTTCTTGTCAGAGTTACGCTGAAACGGGGAGTAGTTCCCCCCCCCCCCCCCCCCCCCCAAGATGATATTTTTTGGCTCGAAACTGCATTGGGCCCTCTCGGGACATCATTGGGACCTGAAAAGAAGCGGAACCGATATAATACGGCACACGACTGGTTCGTGAGAGACGAAATTCGCCTTTTTCCAGCCTCCAGCGCCCCTCTAAGGTCGATCTGACAAGACCGCGCGCCTTTGAAAAATCGATATCTCGAGAACGAATCGATGGATTGCGCACTGCGGTTTGGATTGGGCGGTAGCTTCAGCTTTTAGAAAATTCTTGAAAAAAATTCAGATCCATCCAAGTTTTTAAACGGATCTTATGGGACCTCCGCGGCCGCAGTTAGACATTGTACGTGAGACTTACGCTGGAGTTGGGGCCACGCCCCCCCCCCAGATATAGACTTTATCGGTCCGACATTTGTCAGGGCCCTTAATGAACTTCATGTGAACTCAAAAAACTCACATATGACTTCTCACGGCGCATGCTAGGTCCATGAGAGTCGAAATTCGCGGATTTTAGAGAATCTTAGATTTCTGACCCTATACCGCGCGCCTTTGAAAAATCGATATCTCGAGAGTAAATCGATGTATCGCAATCCGGTTTGGACCGATCAAAAGAGTAAGCTTACCGGTACTCGCCGTTAAAATTTTGGATCCATCTGATTTCATTTTGAGACCTTACTTGAGTTACATGGACCCCAGTTGGAATTACTTTTTTCGGAGTTACGCTGGCAAGGGGGTCGCTCCCTCTCTTGGAAAACTGTGGAGGGGGCCCTTTGCTGGGGCATACATTCTATTTTTCACCTTTTTTTTTTTTTTTTTTTTTTTAATTTTATATTTGTGTCTAATCTAAGTTGGGGGAGGAGGAGGAGAGTACCTGCAAGTCAACCGGCAATTTACTTTTGATAGTGGCTGCGGGTCGAGGGTGCGGATTGCGGACTTTTAACTTGTTGTGGGGTTTACAGGGTGGCCGTGTCTAAACTTATGAGAAAAGAAGGCAACCACAGACCGGAAGAACGTTCAATTTCTGGTTCAGAGACCATGGACAAAGACATGGGCACCCGCAAAACAATTGCCCGGAGGGGCAACTTTTTGAATGTCAATGGAAGGTCTAGGGGACTTCACTTAGAGACGGGCAAGTCTAGAGAACCCCCCCCCCCCCCCACTTCCGCCCAAAATAGAAAATAAATCAATTATCCTTCCAAATGGTAGAAATTGTAAGTGATTGTAGCATGTAGTTGTATCAAAAGTAATTCTATTTTTGACGTGTTTGATATTATGAATAAAGTGACAGCATCAGATGATAGAAATAGTAAAAAGCTAAGTACAACTATTCCTTCTTTATTTTCATTGTCCTGATGAATTCTAAGAGTTAACCTTTTTAAAATTTAACAAAACCAAAACTCTTGCCTATACATTCTCTAATCATGTAATTATCGACCAGAGGATTCTGAATTTTTAAGGAAGTTCGCAAAATTCTCGTTGCCAACGGTAGTTGCCAATGTAGACACGTTCATACTAGTAGATTTTAAAACTTCTTTCGGCGAGGGAGATGACGGGTGGGAAGGATGATGTCGTCTGAATCAGGAGGGGGTGGGGTAAAAATCAGGGGGAGATCTAGATCTGGGGGGGGAGAGGAATCCTGAAACTGGGGGGCGAGCTGTATAGTGGCAAGGGGTGGTTGGGCACCACTGCTTAGGGGGGGGGGGGCTACTTCCCGCCCTGCCCCCCCCTAAATTACGCCCATAATTAAAATTGTAAAGTAAACTAAGAATAAAGTTTGTTAACTCTTACTCCTTTCGTTATTATTTGATCTTCGAATGTTCCGATTCTTTTTTATTGTAAAGTTTTGATTTTTCTGAATTAGGGGGGGGGGGGCGCCGCGCCGCCCCTCGGGGAGCGCCCATTGACAGATAAGGGAGAAAGGTAAGTGTGGGAAAGCGCACGGGAATCCGGCGTAGTGTGCCGCAAAAATTACTACCAATGGCGGATCCAGAAAATTCTTTTAGGGGGGGGGGGGGGCTTCACGCCTATGAATTTTCAAATTTGCAGGGAGGAATTTATGGGATTTTTCTGTTGAAAAAAGGCAAAGGCTACCGTGAGTTGGGGGGGGGGGCGTGCCTTTCCCGAATCCGCCGCTGATTACCATGTAACACTGGGCCACGATGACCGATGTCGCATAAAACCAGGTAGAAGACCCGTGGCGGGCGTGGCATCCATGATGGCTGTGAAATTGGGATGAAGTAGATGGACACACATCATTCATGCAATCTGCACAACGCGGCAAGCAACTGTTGTAGGCGTAGGTGCAGTAGTTCGTGGGGAGGGCAAAGGGGACGGGAGGTCGTCGCAAAACCATGGACGAAGATATAACTAAGGACTGCCGACTGTTGTTAGTCCTGTTTTGCTCTCGACCCCAGCGCTCCAAGCAGCGGTCAGCTGAACTACTCTTTCAAGTGAGCGATCCTGGCGATGTGTCCATGCTCACATGCTGTGCTACTGCTAAAACCGTTGTTGGAGTTGGTCTGTTATGGCATGGCTGTCAACTGTTGTCGGCGACCCAAGAGGATCAGATAACTCAGTATCTCAATGGAAGATCGAAAGCAAGGGAAATTCAGAATCAACTTTGGACAAGGTAACAGAAATCATCAGCAAATTAAAAGAGTCGCCTGATCTCTACTAATAAAACAAATGTCTATGTACTCTTTCTTGTTTGATTCCGTTTTGAGGTTAACTGTGATGTATAGTATTTCAGTCCTTGATTAATCATTTTTGACAATTCAGGAATCTTTCAAGAAATACTCCAGACGTTTGCTTTTTAGCGGATTTTGCTTCCTTTTAATTCGCTGATCATTTGTTCCCTTCGTTCAATCGTGATTCAAATTACCTACACGGTATACATTTGCGGGAAGGCATGGGAGAAAGGGAGCCGGAGCGGCCACCGCTGCAGCGGTTCGTTTTTAGTTGACCCTTACTGCTGCTTGGAGCGCTGCGGTCGCGCTCGAAAACCCGCTAACAGGTTTTAACAGGGGCGGAGATAGGAAGTCGGCAGTTCTTAGTTATATCTTCGTCCATGGCTCGGAATGGTCTTAAAATTTTCCTTAGGATTTGATCTAGAACGCAACGTTCTTACATTTTCGAAAAGTTAACTCTAGCTCTCGCAATTAACGATTAAAGGCGGAAAAAGCATGGTTTCTGGACCGCGGAACAGTGGCGTTATCTAGCGGATGAGAATCTTACTACAGGTCGCTGAGGATTCACCTTAAAACGCAACGCCGATCGCGTTCCCCAAACGAACTCTTTTAGCGGACCGAAACATCAACAATAACAGGATTGGAAATTTGAAATCATCTAAATGCATTTTAAATCGCAGAATACACGAAACATGGACACAATCCTCTGATATAAAACCTCAATATCTCATACAGAAAATTTCGTTGAAGTCTGATCCAAATTAGTAACGTAATTACATTCCCAAAAATGCTTAACCTCAATCTTGGCCAAAAACTCCCGCCACAAAGAAAAAGCGACAAATTGGGAGGACACCGGATTGGCGGAATCACATGGGTCAATCGGTCCTCGAGGACCCGTTCTCGATACTGAAACCAAGCGATCCCCCGAGCGGACCCCGAACCATGCCGTTCCTATAAGAAAAGCATTATTGACCTTGTAGAAACGATTTCAATAGAGCATGACACTCATGCTCTAAAAAAAAAAAACTTTTGCTGCTGGGGGCTTGTCGTGCCGCAGTTCGCATGACGCTGGCAACGCCGCGTCACTTTTATTGTCATCGCTCCGGCAGCATCGCTTTATCTGTGATCATCTACAAAACCAGATAACTTCTAATCTTGCCTTCCGCGCGCCCTATTTTTGTGTTCTCTCTCTCTTTTCTCTCTTTCTAATTGTAATATGGTATTAATCCGCAAGGCCTTAAATACGATGCGAACTCCTTTCTTTTCGGGCATTCTCTCTCCAGCTCTCGCTAGAGATACTTGGTCACTGCTGCGTGATTAATATTATGCTCAAATTTCATGCTCAATTTGAATTTAATGCTCTAATTTATTAATGCTATTTGGTAAGGTTACTATTTATTTTTTTTACATTTCTTTCTGTGATATTTTTATTAAACTTGTTATTTCACTGTTAATTCTCATATTCTGACTCCGGTTTAGTTTTCCCTTTTCTCTTTATTCTTAAATTTAAATTCTTTTTTTATTATATTTTGTTGAGTCGCTGTTGGAAAAATAATATGTTTTCCGCGCAGACCAGTCGCTGTTGTTCTAGTCGATTTGATCCGTGCAGACCAGTCGCTGTTTTATTACGCGCTGACCGGTCGCTGGATCGATAAATCGATAGTTCGTACGTGCTGACCAGTCGCTGGATTTTCATATTAATTTTCCGTACGTGCAGACTCTCAAAATTATTTTAATTTTTTCTCCTTTTTTTCAATTCTTTTTTTTATGCATTCTGTCGCTGGCTGATAGGTCGCTGTGCAATTTTTGTGTTTCCGTGCAGACTAGTCGCTGTTGTTCTTTCGATTATTTCCGTGCAGACAAGTCGCTGTTGTTCTTTCGATTTTTTCCGTGCAGACAAGTCGCTGTTGTTCTATTTGATTTATCGTTCCGCGCAGACCAGTCGCTGTTGCTCACGCAACGTGCTGACCAGTCGCTGGCTCGATAAATCGATAGTTCGTACGTGCTGACCAGTCGCTGGATTGATATCGATAGTTCGTACGTGCTGACCAGTCGTTGGATTGACATCGATAGTTCGTACGTGCTGACCGGTCGCGGGACTCACATAAGATTGTTACGCGCTGACCGATCTTCCGCGCTGACTTTTGCTACTTTTTTTTTTAAACTAAGTCTGTTCATTTTCCACGTAAAATTAAATTATGCGTGCCGTTTCCTTTGAGCTAGGTCGGTTCCGTCGACAGTTCTTCGATCTATCGATGGATGGTCACACTCTATTTTTTTCACCATCGGGCCGCGGCACGTCAGGGTTAAGGGAGATTCGCAAATGTAACAACCTGAAAAAATAACGACAAAGCGCGACGCGACGCACATTGGAGCGAGTCAACGCGATTGGTCGGACATGGATTGTAGGACCAAAAATGCAAGTGTGAATGTTTTTACAGAAAAAAAAAAACAAACTATAGAAAAGGTGATTCTTGTATGAAATTTTACGATCAAACCAATGAAACTACTTTCAAACCTCTACGTTGCATTTATTAACAAAGACAAACGCATTTAAAGTCGTCATACTATGCCCGGCCCAGGGCCCAAATAATGTTAGGTCCCGAGCATTGAATTGCGTGCATCTTGCGTGCGGTTTTGACCAATCAGAGAGCTTACGCACGGTCATGTGATCGTGCGTAATTTACGCTTGGGACCTAACATTGTTTGGTCCCGGTGGCGTAGCGTGCAATTGGCAACGTTGCAGTTCTTCTATTTGAACCGATAAAAAAGATCGAACTATTGGGTGTTCGGTGAACACCTTCGCTTTCGACCTTTTACATTGGTTTCAATGGACACTGTACAACGTTCCCAAAACTGCACGCTACGCCACTGGTCCGGCCTCTCTTTTTGGCTCGCTCCACTGTGAGACGGTAGCACTTAATACTTACGAGACTCACTCAATAAAGTCAAAAAATGCTTTTATACGCGCGACTGAAATGACGGCGCGGCGTTGCACACAATCGGGGGAGATTCCTATCTTAATTTTGTCACTCTTTCCAAACTGGGAAGGAAGATCCAAAAAGTAACTAGCCACTAGAGAGTGATTCACAGCCGATTAATGATACTGTGACTTAAGTGAAAAAGAAAAGTCGTATCTCATCTGCCACTTCTTGATAGAATGAAATTATTTTTAGATGGGGATCTTCTTTGATTAGAGCGCAACGCCACGCCACGCCGCGCCGCCGCACTATGGTCCAGAAGTCCGTTTTAGGAAGACATTATTTTGCATTAAAATCGCCCAATATCTTGAAAACGGCTCAAAAATGGTTATCAAAAAAAAGTTAAAACGCTTTACGTTCTATTTTTTTGTAATTACCATTTTTGTTGTCAGTTGAGCCGTTTTCAAGATATTGCGCGTTTTTAATGCAAACTAATGTTTTCCAAAAACGGACTTCTGGACCATAGTGCGCCGTTACGATCACACGTATTAAACATTTTATGAGTTAATAATAAGAGGTTTTGGGTTTTTTTGGCAGAGTTTTTAGTGATTCCATCGTCATTTTCGCTAGTTTTTACATGTGAATGGACCCTTAAATTTGACTATATCAAAAATTTACTACAATCTCATTGCACACAAAAAAAAAGAGAGTGGTAGAATCTACCATCTGGCGCTGATTTTGGAGTCAGCAATCAAGTAGCTGGTAAATGCAACGTAATTATGGTAAATTGCGTTAATTTGTTGTGCATTGTACCTTCATTTAGAAAATTTACCATACTTGATAGCTGACTGCAAAATCAACTAACTATGCAGATGGTAAATTCTACCAGTTTTTTTTTTCCGTGAAATAAAGGAGTTATCAATTTAACTAGGAAACGTGGCTAGCCCTTGTATTGATAAAGAGGAGCAAAAACTGATGACAGGAAACCCCTGTGAAAATACCGAAGGGAATACGTTGGCACACTAGCGTCACATCGTCAGCTGTATAAAAAAAGAAAAAAAAAAGAAAACAAAAATAGTTTCCTTTTAATGGGCGATAAGAGCCCGGCACTAAGAAACCGGAAGGGTTTTAAAGGGAAATCTCTAAAAAATGCAGTGCTCATGGTGGATGCTGCTTTTCTTTAGTGTCTCGAGCAAGAGAACGAGCGACGGTGGAAGTGGACCCAAAACGATGCTCACATCGAGGGATGGACAAGAGAGAGAAGGAAAACGCACGAGTAAATGTGAAAAGACACAGACTGTACACGACGAGAGTGGTAAAAACGGAGGAGCAAAACTTGAGCTCGATTACTTGTAGTTTTGCGATCTTTTGTCTAAAAAAGAAAAAAAAGGTACTCCTGAGAATTTGAAAACAAAAAACAGGAGCATCACGCCTGCACGTGCGTCGTGCAAATTTTTTTCCCTTTGAAAGTATGCAAAAATATAAATTTTTCAAGGATTCAGCGAATGGGGCTCTCGCCAACTTTTGTTGTGAGCAAATGAATAGTTCAATCTGTCGTAAAAAACCCGCGAAAATCACGAAAATCACTCTAAGAAAGTCGAAATTTCAGGAATAAACTCACATAACTGCTATAACGGCAATATAGTAAGAAGGTTCAAAGCAGGTATCATGGGAGATTCCTGTCTAATTTGTCACTTTCTCTACGGAAACACAGAGATATGTTTAATTTAGATAGGAATCCCATTATACCTGCGTCTCTCCACCATGGAGCCCCTCTCTAAGAGTGAAATTTTGTGATGTTTTAAGGTCATTTTTACAGGTTTTTATGCAAGAATCAACTCTTCAATCCCCTGTAGAAAAGTTTGCAAGAACATCAATCCCTGAAGATCGATTATATAGTGATAAGATGCAACATTTCTGCTTTGTTTCTCTCCGAGGCAAAGTCTCCGGGCGGCTGTCAGAACTTCATAAAAAAGGGCTGGGAAAATTAAAATCGGCATTTAAACAACAAAAACAACTGTCCCCGTATCGAGATATTTAGGAAATCGGTTGGGCAGCTTTTTTTGCCTGGTTGCCAGTTACACAATTGTTTTTTATTATGCATGAAAATTTTCTATTGAATTCGCCCAAAAAACTATGGCCCCCCTGCCCCCTTTTTTCGCATTATTTTCCGTTCAATTTGCAAATAAATTTCTATTTCCGCGAGCATATAATCTAACGAGCAACTTTAGCGTGCGCGGAGGTAGGGACGCGGTCGCCAGAAGTGAGTATGGAAAAAAAAGCCGTAACACGCGAACCCGTAAAACCCTAAAAACATAGTAGAGTTTTAAAAATCCCAGAGTATCCCTGGTGAAAAAAATCAGCTAAATGTCAGCATGTTAACAGTTGCATGAGATTTGAGACTGACACATCATGACGTCAACAATGTAACATGTCCGCATAATCCTGTTGACGTCATGATGATGTCAGGTCTCAAAACTCATGCTAACTGTCAACAGGCTGATTTTTTTACCAGGGATGCTCAATAAACCCTTTTTTTCTGATTTTATTTATTTTTTTTCGTTCTCGAGATTCATACAGTGTTTCCTTACTTTACGAATGACCGAATGACCTCGTACTACATAAGAAAGGAAGCTGGATTGTAGAAATAGGATTGGATAACGTAACAAAAGAGGAGTGCGAGGTACTTACGACTAAAATGTTGAATGGCAGCCAACAAACTGTGAAAACCAGAACGACTATTAACATCATCTTGATCATCTGCAACATTAAAAACATTTTGTCAATATCTTTGTTTGAGCACATTGAAAGGTGGGGGTTCGTGCATCTAGACCGAAAATCTTTGGGTAACTTTCAATTTTCATTGCTTCAAAATAAAACTTGCCTGTGACTCTGAGCTTTTGATGTCAAAGTGATTCCTCCATGAAAAGCCAACGCTAATTTTTAATATCATTATCATATTTACAATGTAATGTGAGAAATAACGCTGGGTATAGTTCCCAAGATTATCGACTTAGGTGGCTAGATGCGCCTATACACTTCTAAAACGACCTCTACACGCAATTGTATTTGATGTAATAGATCTTTTTTAATATTCGAGTAAGTATACATCATTGACGTTGCGTGAAATTTTGCAACGTTTGATTAAGTCCATTTAAATCCGTGTATGAAAGGTGAAACTACGAGTAAGTATGTAGAGTGTTCGGTGAACTCCCACGAAATCACCCTCACGGATGCTTTTAAGGAGCAAAATGCGATGCTGCCGAATTGCACGCTTCGCCACAGGTATTATGATGTAAATGGGGCATGGAGTTTTAGAGTAGCAATTGCGGGTGACTTTTCTATCAAACTTTGGCAACGCGTAGTTTCAGACACAGGAATTAAGCAGCGCCTCGAAAACCAATACTTACAAATAACTGACGTATACCTTATATCTGGAATAACCGAACGGTTATTTTGTTCGCTGTCGATATTCAATTTAGATCTAGGTTATTTTACATTTAAAGTGCGTGCTTTGCCATATCAAAGATGGAATACTACAATAATCAATGAGCTAGCTTAGGAGAATACTTCATTTCACTATAAGACAGCAAATGCAGTAGTTTTTACGAGCATGATGTGTTTAGTGGGAGCTGAACATGGACCGTTTGACCCTTTCCGTTTTAAATCGGAAAGAGTCATAAATCGCTTTATCCTCATCGAAAGGATATACAGCAATACGAGAAGTTCGGTAGAAATGTCTCCCACTCACCTCCATCTTTTCATGATACCCTTACCAACGTTTGACCTATGTGTTATTTCCGTAAGGGTTGGTCCTTTTGGTGCCATTCGTTCTAGAAAAGCAAACGCATCTACATAATATGCATCGAATCGCTGTGAGGCATGTGCTATCTTTTTTTGTCGTATTTTTGTTTTATATAGTTTTTATTTGCTGGTAAAAACCGCGACCCTTCCATTGAGGAATTTTATTAGCTTAGTACGTAATTCTTTCGCGAGTAAGTGCCTCTCGTTTCCTGATACTTACAAAATGGGGAAATCTTATTTAAGGTCGTTCAAGAGCTATGCTTTACCTGCCACCTTCAGAATACAGTGTACATGGTGAGAGAAAGGTATGATATAGTGATGGAAAGGGAAGGAGGTGGGGAAAGGTTCTGCTTGCGGGGTAAAAGTCGAAGAAAAGCTTAGTTTTTTTAAGCGTGCCGTATATATACGGTACGCTTTTTGTTTTCATTTTCATATCTAATATATGGGTTTGCATGCTTTGCTTATGGCAAAACCTTGGCGGGAAAGGTTTGAAAAATTAAAAACGTGTTTTCTTAAAACTGGTTTCATTAATCGTTAATTTATTGCTGAAATCCAGGAGGTCTCGGCGTCTATTTTCTTAAAATTGTAAAAGTTTCGGTATTCCTGTTAATTTCAATAAGTTATTAAGCGTCAAAGTCGAATTCCTTTGAACGAGAATTCCATACAGGTCCAGCAACCTAAGTCATTTGTGCCAACCTATGAGTCAAAATTCCAAGGCAGGAGGGGGGTGGAAACATCTCCCGCAGGAACCCTCTTTGCCCCTCCCCTTTTGGGCTCCATCGGTCACAAGATTTCTTCACGGTGCATTAAGCGGTCGGGCCGCGCAGTAAATGTGTCAAAATCGGTTTGACGAGGGTTTCGAAAAGAAGTGACGGCGAGGTATATATTGATAAAGAGCGGGAGGGGTATATAAAAGAGAGGGACTCATTCATATCCTCAAGTAGACCTATTTAATGATGACGTCACGATCAGAGTGTGTTCCAAACAAATGCTCTATCTCTCACTCTCGTTGATTTACCTATAAGAAATCAGATCCTAATTTTCGAACGCAAATTCATGCTAGCTAAAGAACAGTTTTCTCAAATTTTATTGCACCATTAGATTCCACGTTTTTTAAAGTATCTTTTCACTCTAACATAATTCCTAAAAGATCACAAGCGAATTTACAATCACAGTTATACCGAAAGATGTTCTACGTTTTGTCCTCGTTTTACTCACGGTCTCTTATGGGAGTATCACCGCCATGACACTCAATCATTCCAACTTCTCTTCGTATCGAAGCTATTGTTCGAGGTATAACACATGTCGTGATGGTGCTGATGAGCCTATATCCTAGAATGTTGTGCTCATAAGAAACTGTGAGTGTGACAAGGACGAAACATAGGACTTTCTTCGATAAACTGTGATTGTGCATTGATGCGCGATGTTTCAAAAAGTTTGTGGTAGCGGGCTCATATTTTATCACTGAGAAAAAAGTGACTGTTAAAACTGTAAGAATAGAACCATAGATGATTTCGCCTTATTTCAATCATGAGACCTATCGTTGCTATAGTCAGCGCGCTTGAATCTACACGAATTCCGATTGTCTCTATGGAATTTCGATGATTTCTATGGGAAAAAAGCGCGGGAATATATATCCTATCGGAAAATTCATTGAAACAATCGGAAATTTTTATAAGGGACGTGGAACCCCAATGGTGTGATAAACATAACTGGTGCAAAGAACATGTTGTTTACTAGCACTTGTATTTGAAAATTTGGATCGTGTTTCATATGGGGAAAAACCCCCGAGAGCGCGAGTGAGGCGGAGCCTTTTTTGGAACCAATTTTTTTCATGACGTCACACTAAACAGGTCTTGGTCATTGGAAACATTTAAAAATTTTGGGGAATCGGCAAATTGAAAACCCCTTTATGAGCGTCTATGCAATCGAGAGATTTTTGAGGAAATTTTGGGGGTTTTGTTGAAAGGGAGGGGGGTAAAATTCGCATTAATAGCTCTAAAAAGTGAGAGGGGCTGTCACGTGTCTTCCACCCCTGGACAGCCTCCTCGCTGCGGCTATGGAATTGACTCTGGAATAACTTATTTACCTATCCTAAAAAGTTTCTCGCGTGTACAGTAGTTTTTACTGGAAGCTTCTTCAAATTTTGGAAATTATAGGTCCATATGGAACTTTGCTTTTCCAACACGAAAAATGATATCGACCGATGGCAACAGAAAAAAAAAATAATATTACAATGCGTTATAATGGATAATGGCTTAGTTTTAACTGTAAACTTTCGATACTTTTCAACAAAATAAATGGGGGAGGGGGAATTAAAATCCACAAACGTCTTAAACCTCCACACCTACTAATCTATACCCCTAGAATGCTTGATGTGTAAAGGGCACCTGAAATGGTTAGTGCTGTATATTAAAGGATTATTTTTCATGAATTCGCAAGTGTTCCATTTATGTATATTACATATCTACATCGTGACAATCGCAATAAGTGCTGACAGCACCTAAAACGGAAAAAAGAAGAAAAAACTGTTTATTATTTAGAATCACGGCTTTTCCGAAATGACACTTTTTAACTTCAAAAGAACGCAACCTCATTTTTGATCCCTGAACAAGCCGTTTAAAAGGTGGGGGGGTTTAGAAATATCTATTGTCTATACTTTATGTGGGTAAAAAAGATCGAACCTTATCAAATAATTTCTCTTTTCAGCTTTCAATAGGTTTGTTGCAAACTTTTGCTACAGCGCTATAGAGTTTTGATTTTTATGTAAAATCGCCTGAAAATTACATTGGCGGCATCAAATAGTCATACAATCCATTAATAAACCCACAAAACGCATTATAAAGAAAGCCAAAATGGCAGTCGTAAAGCCGAACAATCTGTGCACGCGCATACGACGAACATCAAAGACAGGCGATCCATTTTCCCCCTTTTTTGTTGAAAGGGGGGGGAGATAATATCTCTACAGTTAAACTGTGATTTTAAAAATTTGCATGGTCAAGATTTTGTGATCTGTGAAGGGTGGCGGGGAGCAAAATATCAAGAATATAGGGTGTTGCAAAACTTAAGTGCCAAACTTATGGAGTGTATTTTTTGGGGTCAACATATACCTATATAAGGCTTTATTTTCCTACATGAATATGTGCTGCAAATGTTTCTCTCCTAAGCTAGAGCCCTCCAAAGTTTTGAAAACAAAAAACAAAAAACAAAAACAAACACAAAAAAACAACGCCTTTGACTCATCTCCTTTTAGATACATCTGATCTTTTATTGTTTTCATCATTTCTCACCAAAGAAGCTCAATTGGACAGCACTTGTCACAAATGAACTGAGTGACATTTTTGATAAAATTGAGTTATTGATTGATAGACCTAGCAATACTGAATCTCGAAGCAACAAGTGCTTCTTCCAATAACAACTATTTCCCGCCAAAATTCCAGGTAAAAGTGAGCTGTTGAGCCTCATTGAAGTCATTGTCCATATGATGAAATTAAATGAGAACTTGGTTCCTTTTTCTTAAACCTTAATCCGAGTCACGTAAGGAACCAACTCCGACTTGGTTCCTTTTATAGAATTGGGAACGGACTTAAGTCCGGATTAACGGATTTTAAAATATCAACAGTGTAAACCAACTCTGCCGTTTGGTTTCTCTTAGAGATTCGGTTTTCGTGATTATGCGAAACAAAAAGAAGAAAGGAACCAAGTCACTTTAAACGCTAAAAATTAAGTAGGTACCTTTCCTGCATAGGAAATTCCACTTTTCCGGTGTTGAAATGCAAAAACATAACACGGTAGTTGTATGAAATCAAAACGTAAGTAATTCCGAGTTTTTTGTTTAAATGCTAGCTCTTCAACTTTGGACTCAATTTTCTCGAGATCAGCTCCATTTCACGTGGTTCCTCTTTGATGAATTATCATTGCTAGCAAAAGCATTAAAGCTGTTCAGACTTTAGTGGCACGCTTTTCCAACACCTGCGTGTTGGAATTTTCCCTGCTTGTTTTTTTTTTTTTTTTTTTTTTTTTTTTTTTTTTTTTTTTTTTTACAAAGGCGAAAAATCGGAAAAAAAGAAAAAGGAATGGGACGGAGGGATAGGACCGTTGACTCCAAAAAGCTCCTTTAAACCGCCTAAGGTGCTTATACACTTTTGTACTTTGCCGGTATAATGAGGATAGTTTTATTCTTTTAGACATGCACTTTTAACGCTTTCGAAGAAAATCGCTGCATCTGAAATTTCAAAAATTGAAAAAAAAGAGAGAAAAAAAATAGTAATTAGGGGCCAAATAATAACTTATGATTAATTTTATTCCCAAGAAGCGACAAACTCGTATTTTCTGAATATTGTTTATCTTTCACCCTCTAAGGGCCAGGGGCCGACAAATTTTGGTCCGAAAAAGTACATGATAAGATGCATGGTGAGGCCGTAAACTACTACTACTACTATCTACTAGCATACTCAAATCCTCACCATCCACCAATGTAGTTTAATCATTTCGGACCGACATTTTCCGGCCCCAGGTTAGTTCAGAACAACGCCACTCTTCCGTCTATTTAGGGAAGGTAGTTAACTGTTCGTACTCGGAGGAGTTGGAATTGCCTATACCATACATTGAAGGCGCCCGAAGAAACCTTATCTTGTAAGTGTTTTCATCGCTAATCGCGTATATCTGGAATGGAGACTGAAACAACGTGAAATTAACTAGAGGATCAAAACGAGTATACTCGGGCTTGACCCTGAAAGGGTTAAAGCATTTTTGAATTCACTTTTTTAAAGTCTGGCATTTAAAATGGGAATGCGATTTTTTTTTTTTTTTAAATGAGTCGATATAAATTTGATGGGCTTCTTCATGCACAATGGCGTATCTGTAGGAAGGGCGACACCCGAGTCGAAACTGTGGGGTAACAATCATAACCGTCACAGACGCCTCTAGCTAACTGAAAATGCAAACATTCGTAATTCGCAGCTGTTCTTAAAAATAAAAAAAAAAAAAAAAAATCGCGGAGAAAAATTTGTGCATCCACGTTTTCTTTTTAATAAGTGATGACTGGAGAGAGATGTCACTGCCAGAATTATGTAGTTATTTCGCTTATTGAGAATTCCTCATTTAGAATGCAATTAACGAATAGAATTTATGAATGCGGGTGTGGTTTTATTGTCCGGACGTTTTCAGCAATATGAGACTTTGAAGTTCCTGTGGATGATAAATAATGATACTTAATGAGAATTCGAGGCATTTTCATCAGTTCTGTGTCCAAACTTAATGCCCTTTTCCTTCCAAAATACTCACAACAAAATTTTACCGAACACAAATTAATTTATACTGTTTAACCTTATTTTAGTTCCGTGATAAAGTTTCAAGACATCCTGTTTATCAATTTTTTATACACGTCTGAGGAACCAAGTTGAAATTTCTAATTGGAAGAAAAGTCTAAATATACCTAACGGAAATATCCCCAGAAAATTATGATATTAATCCTTAAATATGTGTATAGATGAAAGCTAAAAATCCCTAGAAAATCTGAACAATTTATTATAATACGGAGGTACCAAGCTTACTTTTTGAAATTAGGCATCCCAAATTCATTTTCTCACTTAAAAATTAAAAATTCATTTTTCAAAGTTGAGAAACCTGAATACGCTTTTTGAAATTAGAAATCTTCATTTTAAGGAATAAATTATTCTTAGTTCCACACGATACCTTCTGGGGGAAATTGAGTAATTAAAATACAATTACACATAATGATGATGCTCCGGGCAAACGAATTCAAATAATAACCTTAATTTTTTTTTTTTTTTTTTTTTTTTTATACAAAATTAAGGTATGTATATCTTACTAATGAAAATTTGCAACCTTGAAGAAACTCGATAGTGGTATCACGCTAGGGATTTCAAAGAATGATGCAAATTCAATTGAATAGAGCGCTTTCGCTTTCCAGCGACTCCCACTACTCCCAGAGTATTGTCACAGCGAAAGTGAAATTTTCATCAGTCTCTGACTTCATTATTGTTTCAATCCACTTTTGTTCAGGGCAGTCAATACTGCTGCTATATATATATATATATATATATATATATATATATATATATATATATATATATATATATTTTATATATATATATATATATATATATATATATATATATATATATATATATATATATATATATATATATATATATATATATATATATATATATATATATATATATATATATATATATATATATATATATATATATATATATATATATATATATATATATATATATATATATGTACGATTGGAGCGTGTGATATCAATTGAATCGTTCCAACAACGGCGCACAGTGGAGCAAGTCAATGTGAGGGGTTAGACATGAAATATATGACTAAAAATGCAAATTTGAATGTCTCTATACGGTCAACAATTAAACAGTAAAGAGTGATTCTTAAGGGGGAATTTTACAATAAAACCAATTGAACGACTTTCAAACTTCTAAAATGCACATTAACCGAGATATTCGCATTTAAAGTCGCCATGCCATCAGTAGCGGCCCGTGAGATTTGGCAACCATGCATTTTTCCCACTTAAACTTAGGTAAAAAATCGATTCAAGCGGAGGCTGGCAGCCTCCTCAAGTTTCGATTGTTTTCCATGTATTTAAATGGGATAAAAACACTGTTGCCAAATTTCACGAGCCGCCACTGCATGCCATGTCCATTGTCCGGCCTCTCCCATTGAAGATCCACTGTGAGACGCAACCAGGATCTCTTCTATCGCTCTCACTCTCATTTCCTTTTTGAAAGTGTAAGTGGAGAAAGGATAGAAAGTTTGGTTTCTATCACCTTGTCCATCCTTGTCTAACATACGTGATTCAATAGAGAAACGAGAGAGACAGAGAATTTGTTTTGGCGCTACTGCTACTGGTTCAATGATTGCGAGTAAAAACTGCGAGGTCTCTCGCTGCTGAAATCACAATTCCGATATTCGGACGGATCGGGAAAAATCACATGTACGAAGGAAACAATAACGGAAAATAGAGGGGACGCGAATGAATGGGATTGAAAATACCGTTGCTGAACAATTGCTTTGAATGAATGAACGGTAGATACAAACGAGAGTGAATGAATTTTTACGAAATGAACAACAGTTTCGTGTCATTTCAATATTGATTAATTTACTTCCACAGCGCGCTTTCCACTTACAATTAGTGAAAGTGAATGCGCTATGCAAGAGGGCCGCGAAAAGTAGAAAAAAAGCGGAAGATTGATTTAGATTAATTACCTTGTTCACGCGCGATTTCCATGTGAAATTTTTGAGACTAGTTTTGATTTCTGGTGTTGCTGTCTCCTCCCCCGTTTTTAAGCGTGCCCTAATAGGGCATGCTTTTTCGAATCGGTCTTGCCGGCCGGACCTACCTATTACAGCCACGCCATTTTTCATTTGATTTCATTAGTAGGTTTTTTGAGGATGACCGTTCATCGCCGTTTTTTGTGAACAGTTTAAATTTGGCACGTTTATTGACAATTTGCAAGGAATAAAGTTTGGTAGCGGCTAACCTTAATTTATTTTTAATTATTTTTGTTTTCCTGTGAAGTGATTTTTATTCTGTTTATTTTTGCTGTCAAGATCGGAGGAAAATGCAATTATTGGGGAATCAAGAATCGTTCATAAAAGAACCGTTTGAAACCAAATTTTGGAATTTATGTCTTCACTAATTCATTTCAAGCAATTGAATTACTGCTATTAATTGGCAGAAAAGAATCGTTCGTAATAATACAGCGCGAATCAGAATTGTGGAATTAGGATCTGGCCGCCGGCCTGGCGTTTTAAGAGTGCTTCACTAGTTCATCATAAGCAAGTGGGGCCGCACCGAGAACACAACTCTTATCAGGGAAACAGCTGACTTCACTCCATCGACATTGTTATAACTAGATGAGACACTCCTCCGTTTGGAATATGTGTCCGTTTTATGCTCCTTACGGAGAACACTACTCACCGCGCGAAAACAGCTGACTTTACTCCATCGACCATTGATATATCTAGGTGGGACACTCGCCCTCCGTTTGAAATAATGTGTCCGTTTTATGCCTCTTATTTATACTGTTGATTGATGAAGAGGGACTTAACCGTAGTTCACAAGTTGGATTAGGTGTTATTCGAACGATACTTGTTATTCTCTATGGGTCAATCAAGCGTTATGAGCATTACTTTCCGATCGTTTGATCTATGTATTCATCAAATCTTCAGCATGTATTCAACATAACACGTGACTCATTCAACCGCCAAGGGCCTTTTACCATTAGTTTAGTTTTCAGTCACCAAGGGTCTGTTATCATTCAATACTGATTATCATTCAGCCATCAAGGGTCTGTTTTTTACATTTAGTTTATTAGTTAACAGTAGGTGATTTTTGGCTGTCGTTTTGATGCGTCCTGACTACAAATGAGCTGTAATCGAGAACGTCCTTGCTGGTCTTCATATTAACCTGTTTACCCATGTGCTTTGAGGCAATTCCAAAGTGGGCATCATTACAGAGATAAATATACTCTTATTTCAAAGTTTGCTGCAGTTGTTCATTTTCTATAGCTTCATTTTGGTTGGAACTTATTGGAACTACAGTCAATTATTGCCTGCTGTTGACTGATGAATGTGTGTTTTGCATGCACCAGACAAAACTTGTCTTTGTTTCCGGCAACGTGGGCCAATCACAGCCTTTTGTTGTGCTTACCACTCAACGGTAGGCAATGTTTATTGTTGCAGCCGGTGACTTCTGAACAAAAATGAGCGTTTTAAACTTTTGTGGACCAATTGCAGCCTTTCGTTGCCCTTACCACTCATTAGCAGGCAATGTTTACTGTTACAGTTTACTATTGAACAAAAATGAGTGTTTTAAACTTGCTTACTTTCTTAACATGGGATGCATGTATACGGTGCGCTGTGTCTCTATTTTTGTTTTTGCACCATTATTTGCCATAGCTTGATATTTACATGCCACTGGTTGGGTGCAAGGTGTGCTCTCCAATCATGGCTGGTATTTTGCTTCAACTAACCACAGATGCCGACATTCGTGTGTTGAATTTTATAAACGTCTGTGATTGGTATGTGGTTTTGAAAACTGTAAAAGGTTTTTTCTTGTGCATAATAGTCTCAAAAGAAAATTACTCCTAAGCATAGCAACAAAGGCACGCTTTTCCAACACCTTTTAGTGTTGGAACCTGGCGACTTGTTTTTTCTTATTTTCAATGCATATTTATTTCTGTTCTTCTCAGCCACTGGTGTCTACCAGAAATATTTTGAGAGCTTGCTGCTTGGGCATTAATTTTGTAAAATCACCTCCGTTTACAGTTTTATTGATTCGTTATTGACAAAGTTTCGTCTCCTTCTGCATTTGTATTGAAGTTATGGAAAATAAAAATTCGGATAGAATCTAGCTTTGACTTGTCATAAATTTAGTAATACAAGCGCGCAGATAAACCGCTCCGGTTTGTGACTTTCCTCGTTTTTAGTAAATTGATTGGTTTGCAGAGCAAAACGTGTATCGAACTTCAAAGTCTCCATTTACAACGGCAAAAATGCTCAAAAGCCATGAAGAAGGAGATCAGAAATGGAAAATTTAGGGCGAGACTATTCTTTAAAATCTATTGGGCGTCATGAATATTTAAAAAAAAAAAAAAAAAAAAAAAAAAAAAAAAAAAAAAATTGTTTCAAATTCCTACCTAAAGCTATTAGATATTTCATGTTATTTCCTGTTTCATTAATTTGACGCAAGCGTTTTCGGCTTTAAAGGTAAAACAAATTGAATGTTAATTTTACATTAAATGACGCGAGTGCCGAATCGACTCCAGAAATGT
Source organism: Trialeurodes vaporariorum (assembly GCA_011764245.1). NCBI lineage: Eukaryota > Metazoa > Arthropoda > Insecta > Hemiptera > Aleyrodidae > Trialeurodes > Trialeurodes vaporariorum. The sequence goes on from VMOF01000111.1 coordinate 27,595,777, forward strand.
CATCAATCACAGATCATATAGCATCCAGGTTTTTCTGTTTTTCACCATTCATTGCGATTTTTTGCTGTTTATTTTGATGCGATGTTGCCAAACTTGTTTTTTAGTGCAGGTCTGTATATTTTATTATCTTTTTCTGCGGGACGGAACTCGGTTCCTGGTTTGGGACCACGGGGCGGAACTCGGATACTCTTTTGACCGCGGGACGGAACTCGGGAATTGCCAACGAATTGGTATTCCCAAAGTTTTATATATATGTTATTTTCCAGATATTCCCAAAGTTTCATTCGTATAATATTTGTTAATCATAAGTTACGAAATACTTGATGAACAGCCATCCGGACCATAGAGTGTGTCACGCGCTAATAACCGACATCGAATCTCGTCCATTTAAACCCATTAAAGGATTGAACTATTGGGGGTGCACTCTTTCGAATCGATATTTTACATGGGTTTGTAAATACAACAGAAAGGCTGCGTTGCTAGATTGTTCGCAACAAATCGCCGCGCCGCGCCACGGTGACAGCTCTAATACAGTGATCGTGCAATTTGGCAACGTTGCAGTTCGTCCATTTAAATTAATGAACAAGATCGAACTGTTGGTGTTCGGTGAGCACCCGACCTTTTACATGGGTAAAAGGACACAATACAATGTTGCCAAATTGCTCGCTGCGCCATTGCTCCATAATAACAGATTTGCGTCTGATTCTCCTTCCGCGATATCACGAATCTGCGAGCTTTCTAGGAGCCCGGAGCTATAAGAGTTCTTTCGGTTCTTGTGCCCCTGGATTCTCATTCGGATAAATATTCAGATTTTGATGTATGAGCTTGAGAGGTATCGAAAAAAAGGGGACGAAATAATATTTAATGCGTAGCAAATATTTCTCATAAATAGAGGGTAAACGGAATTTTACCCTATTGGATAAGACTCAATGACTTTCGCTTTTCCATCAATCAAGCCCCTTTCTCATTAAATTTCTCCAGGTGTTTTTACGTTTTCGTCAAAGTCGTTTATCTTTACCACTTTCTTCTTTCCTCTCACTTCAATCGTTTATCGATTGGTTTCATCATACCATTATTTCCTGAGATACTAGGAGCGCAGTTAGAGACGGGGAAACTATGAGGAGAGGGGGGGGGTAGATTCCCTCCTTCCACGACCCTTCTTTGAGATCGGAATCAGGACGAGACATAAAGGGCGGGAAGGAGTGAATGGACTGACAATGAGACGCACGAAGGAATTTGTTTTCCTTTCGGTTCGCAATTTTAAACACAAAACAAAAGCCTTGTTTTTTATTTGCGCATGGCCGGCTGGCGGCTAGGGCTATCACAAGATTTCACTCCTTATTGCAGTTCTTCTCTGACACACGCATTAAAATGTACAAAGAGAGTGATTATTAAGATGATTCATTTTTTCTTTTTTCTTGAATTATTTACATCCAATGAATCGATTTAGAAGTATTTACATATATACTGATTATGTTTAATCTGCAACAAATATTGTTTAAACCTATACAATTTTTTTGTTTTTGTATTTTTTTCAAAGCAGACATCTTTTAGACGTGCTAAGAATTGCCCTATGGAAGGATTGAAATTGAAAATTAATTCGACGGAAATATTCCCGAAACCCTCTTCTGATTGATAGTGTCCTCTCAGGATCGATTTTCGGCTGCGCGCCTGAGAGACAGATACCTTGTCCGACGTGCTTTGAATTCTCCTTTAGTACGCAAATGCCTCCACGTTCTGAAAGAATCGATTGATGGAAAATAAACCAACATTTTCTCGGAAAAAATATTTAACTCAAAACGTGGAGAGTCTATTTCAGAGAGATTTATTCGATTCTATGAATTTGGAATTTGAAGAATCCCAGACTATCCTTTCCTGTAAAGGATTCCAAGATTCATACTGTTTGTGAATATGAACTTTACACGTGGGCGCCGGCAGACAATTTTTCTTGAGCAGACAGAAGGCATCGTGGTTGTAGTTGCAGCCTAACGAAATTCCCCCGAAGGCATATTTCTTGCGCGTTTTCATTATTGGAGATAAAATTCCCTTATTTTCAGCCCGTTCTTCAGTAACTACTCGTACGTATACTATGGCTTTCAAAAGAAAGTGCTCTCTTCAAAATTGTTTTTATTAGTAAAAGTTTTCATCATTTTCCAAAGAGTTTTAGAGTTTGTGAGGCACAGTTAATTTCCACGGGTAATTTAATGTAACACTCTGAATTTAGTACTTTTATCGTTCTCCTTTTTATTAATTTAATTCTGAAATCACTGAAAACAGCAAAATTCTTTAAAGTTGGTGAAGAAATGATATTCGGAAAATCTCTACCAGGATACTTTCTTTTGCAATTTATAGTACATAAGTAGTAAATCACATTCGTCCCAAATTCAAGATGGAGACGATGACCGCTTCCAACAACCTTAACACAAATATATTTAAATGATAAATTGATCTTTTTGTAAGTTTACATCAAAAATACAAATGGATATACTAATAAAGAGGGAGGCATAAGTGCGTGGAGGTGCGTTCTTCTTATTGTTAACGAAATCCAAAAGTTTCTTCACGAAGCTAAGTTCAGCTCAACTTCAGCTGTTGTATAATTCAACATTTAATATTTCACACGAGTTTGAGGTTGAAGCCAGATGAGATTTTTCATTCAAAATAGTCGAATTTCCGGTCAAACGAACATCAACAATATTTAGGTGGATGAAACCGCGTTCTCTATGTCGACGACACGTGATACCGCGAGAAAATATAACTAGCCCGTTTCTTTTTCGGTCATATCTGTGTGGAATAATTCACCACAAGTGTTTCCGCCTCACGAGAGAGAAAACAAATGCTAGACTGACTTCGCAGATTGAATAAAACGCGGATTGTTTTGAAATATTATGACTTTAAAAACTCTCTGAAACAAATATTTTCACTGAATTTTCTCTGTTGCTCTGTTTTGTTCCAGATACTCTGTCTTCTTCATTTAGAGGAAATGGCTGCGAAGCGGAGGTTGGCGGAGGTGTGTAGCTTACCTATAGCTATGATAAGTCCGTTTTCTAACTTTACGTGGGAGCAGCGTTTGGCGTTCTGCCCTATAAAATAAATGGGCAGGTTATACTGCGTATCAGAAAATTATGGAATCTCAGTCTCACACCCTTAAACATCGCGCCTTTTTATGAGCGTTTCGTTCCACCATACTTTAGGCCCCAGTGGCGTGTGGTAGATATTAATTTAAGGAAGTATGTACTATTGCCGAATTAAAGATTGTCACGAGATTTTCACGAGCTAAGTTTCGCCCCGAAGCTTGAAAAATGTGCTTGAATTCTCCAAACACCCCCCTAAGGACTGTCGCGGCCTTTTGAAAATATCAATAATCATAAAATTTGGGGTCAATCCCCTAACTGACTTTTTTTTATTCAAATCGATCGACTCAGTAAAGTTTTTGAGGAAAATGCCCAATCCGAAAGGTTTGACACCCTGCACAGTATTTCCATCAAGGTTATCGAAGCGACCATGAGGAATGGTTCTGCAACGGATCTCACACCCCACCCGCACTGGCCCGTCGCCTGCAAGGTGTGAGGAGTATGAAGAGTGGCCGAACCGGAGCCTTGAAGGGGAAACTTACCTCGTGAAAATCTCGCGACAATCTTTCATTCGTCGATAGTATATAGTCCACAATTTAAATAATGACAGTAGACCCCTTAGCAACTTTCGTTTAGGTAGGCAACACGCAATACACTGAGAAAAAAGTGGCTGTTAAAATTATAAGAATAGAACCATATTGGTTTTTCCCCTTCTTTCAATCATAAGACTTATCGTTGCAACAGTTTGGACGTTTGAATCTACTCGAATTTCCACTGTTTCTAGGGAATTCCGATTGTCTATATGATGGGAAATAAAGCGCGGGAATATACTATCGAAACATTCATTGAAACAATCGGAAATTTTTCTCAGTGTACTAATCAGAACTAATGTAAGCATTGCAGGTGGCCTACCTAAGCCAAATTCTAAGGAGTCGACTGAGAAAGTTTAACTCACCGACTGTATTGCAAAGAGTATTCAAAGACTCTCCGACGGAAAACCTTGATATTTTCTATTTCCTAAGCGCATAATGCAGACGAATGAAAGAGAAACTATTGAATTATTGAGGTTGATACGGTAATCTGCTTATTGGATAGCTCAGAGAATTTTAGGACAGACAGTGCCTTGCCTTGCTCGCTGGCACCGCAGTCCGCAAGCCATTGTCAGATTCATTAAGAAGGTCAGTTGAGCATGAGTAGTCTTTAACTCTTTAGTGCTGTAATATTGGCTCTATCTCTAGGTTTAGTCGGCCCATAATGAATTTTGATTAAACTGAGGGATGGAGTAGAATTTCAAGGAATGATCAAAGAACTAGTTTTATAATTAAATCACCCTCAGCAAACTTTTTAACTTGTTTAAAAATGACTTCTCGACCAGACGGGACTACATACAATAAAGGTTTCACCCTCCATCCTTGTATTTAACCCTTTAAATTTGGCACTATTAAAAAACCTTCTCACAATGTTTTTATAAATCTGAATTAATTGAATGAACTTCCCTCGCTTAGTTCGATGTGCGTAGTGATTTTTTTTAAAAATACATTTAAAACCATGCTAATTTGGTGGTACAAATTTGTAGGTACCTACCGTCAGGATACAAAGGGTTAATGCACGAAAAGGTGATACAGTAACGAGTCACGATTCATAACTGTTCTCCACTCAAGATACAGAGACCCGCGTCCGCATGGGCGGTCCGTGGGTTCAAAAGCGGGGGGGAGGGGACGCTCAAAATCAAATTTTTTGTTGCTTTCCACAGTAGATCTGAGCTCCTCTCCATATCAAACAGAGGGGAAGGGGGCTTGAGTAGTGACAACCTTTTTTTTTACCTTTTTATGGGCCAGCTTCCAAAAAAGCGGGGAGAGGGACTTGAACCTCCAAAACCCCTTCCCCTCTCTTCGGACTTGCTATCGGATCGGGAACCGAGAGACTTAAGAAACTTCAGATCGAGAAACCACTTACAATATGATTTAAAGCACTGAGAATTCAAGTTTTTTTTTTTACTGAAATACATGCGCCTCCACTCAAAATGAGCCAGATTTCAAATGACTGAAAACCTTCTCCGTACATTCCAGTATTGAAAGAAAATCGCGCCAAGCTAAGGTCCAATATTGACCATTTGAATGAACCCAAAGCTCCCGTTTTACAGAACTTTCCAGGAATTCCTACATTCAACGATCATTCGATCAGCGGCGACCAAAGTCATTATAGATTCGAGCGCGCTCCTCCTCTAATAGTCATGTGCTTTTATCTATGTATAATCTTTGTGCCAACCGGAGGAAACATCGTTGAAGACAAGAATCCCCCAAAATCCCTTACAACGTGAGCACTGGAATAAACGGCGTTTTTAGCGTAACATCAACAATGGCGGCTCGCGCGATTTGACAACCATGTGATTTGTCCATTTAAACCTATAAGTAATACAGCCGATTCTTGAAAAGGCTGACAGCCTCTTGGAGAATCGATTGTTTCACATGTCGTTTAAATGATGGCACAACTCTGTTGCCAAATTGCACGAGCCGTCACTGGACATCAAATTAATATTTCGTGAAATTCTCCGACCACCCGAGCAGAGGTTAAACTTAAACACTCCATACTCTGTAACCATTTATTGTGGTGGGCCATACCCGCACTCCGCATCCCGGCAACTGAGTCTGCAAACGATGTAATTCTGTGACACCATCACAATAACCATCGGTCTTCTCAGGATAAAACCACATCACAGTGACTGGTGGAATTTGCCCGCAATTTTGGGAACTGACAATTGCATTTGTATGCACCAATGCAAAGCTTGATAGGTCGTGGAAGTAGAGCAGGGGACGGCGCGACGGAGGTAATGGTATCAAAGTGAATTAAAACAATTACCCGTTTGTCGCACAGTAAGAAGAGAACGGCCGCGTTGCACGTTGGTGCCAAAAATTAAACTCAAGCAAGATTAAATTCACCTGACTACGTTTTAAACCAGGACTGCCGTTTTGCGTATAATCAATGCTATTTTTCTATTCACCGATGATTTCACCGGTTGAGAAAAGATTACACAGTTCAGTTCAGTGTATTACTGCAATGAACTAAAATACTCGCATCTGTAATCTTTTCTCAATCGGTTGAGTCGTCGATGACTTTGAAAAACTTGCGGATATTTGAATTAAGTAACGGAGTTTCCACCGATTAAGGAAAGATTACAGATCAGTGTATTTTCGTGCATTACAGTCATACACAGATTTGAACTGTGTAATCTTTTCTTAGCCGGTGGAATCATCGGTGAATAGAAAAACAACATTGATTATAAGCAAAACGGCAGCTCTGCATGTTTTAAACCCTTCTCCTTCTAGGACTAAACTTTACTATTTGTAGGCGTGGAACAGCGTAAAAGGGCTAAAGCAGTTTTTGAATACTCAAATGATTTTACAAAGAGGCTGCTAAAATACTGCATTGCTTTCTCATGTATCTCCATTATAACTTCATACCTTACCTCAGTGGCGACGCGTGCAATCTAGCAACGTTGAATTTCGACCATTTGAACCAATGTAAAATATCGATTCAACGGAGTGCACTGGGCACCCCCAATATATCGATATTTTTCATGAATTTAAGTAGTACGTGACAAAACAGCATTCTCAATTTTCAATGGGTCTGTTGCATACTTTTGCTACAACAATATAGAACCTTGATTCTTGTAAGATTCAGCGAAAATAATGATGCGCACATTTAAAACGTTCAAAATCCACCCATTAACTCAGGAAATCACTTCAATTTCAAACAGCCCGCGCTACACTAGACACTATTTGCACCGGTATACTACTACATAGACGGAACGCACCGTGCATGAGTGAACAACATCGTAACTACAAAATGATGGAATTCCCTTCTAAATACATGAACTATTGGCTGCATTTGCTGTCTGGTCTTTTCGGTTTATCAAAGATTACAAAATAATATAAGAAATGTACGCATCTATACTCTGTTCACGATAAGAAGGCGGGTGAGAATTCAGGTAGTGATGCACTATTTAGCAACAGTGCGGCTATACCGGCTACTCAAACCCTTTGCAGTGGCCGTTGTTCTCCCGAACTCTCTCTTGGCACGGAGGATTTCCAAGAACCGGCAGACTCAAAAATTTACGCACGTCCAGTAAAAATTGCGAACGGTCAAAAATACGAAAAAACAGACTAAATTTTCGCCCTAAAGGGCAAAAACTCGGCAAAAATAGTCGACTTTGAATATTGATGACTCTCAGAAATTCGTATTTTTCAGTACGAATTAAATTCAGGATATTTCGTCTAATATCGAATTTCTGAGAGTCATCAATATTCAAAGTCGACTATATTTGCCGAGTTTTGGCCCTTTAGGGCGAAAATTTCGTCCGTTTTTTCGTATTTTTGACCGTTCGCAATTTTTACTGGACGTATGTAAATTTTTGAGTCTGCCGGTTCTTGGAAATCCTCCGTGCCAAGAGAGAGTTCGGGAGAACAACGGCCACTGCAAAGGGTTTGAGTAGCCGTTATAGCCGCACTGTTGCTAAATAGTGCATTACTACCTGAATTCTCACCCGCCTTCTTATCGTGAACAGAGTATAAACGAAACATTCAAATGTTTGTAAGTTTTGTTCATGTTTACATAAACGAGATGGTTCCATCTATGTAGTTATTAGTCGGTGATATAGTGTCTAGTGTAGCGCGGGTTGTTTGAAATGGAAGGTATTTTCTGAGTTAATGAGTGGATTTTGAATGTTTTTAATGTGCGCATCGTTTTTTTCGCCGAATTTTACGTTATAGAAACAATGAGTTATATTGATGTAGCAAAAGTACGCAACAGACCCATTGGCTATATTCTTGCTTAATACCGATGAAGCGCGATGGAGTTTCTCTCCATGCACACGTATAATTTCCTCAGCATTTCGCATTGGAATAAATCATCAGTAATAGGATATGTTGATATAGCGCATTGAGCAAACTGGCCCTTAGTGCGCCGTTTGCTGATCTTCGGATTGCATCGCGGAGGTCGCAAGGAAACGGAACTCATCGGTTCGTAGTCCTTGTAGTAATAAGGTGGTAGAGGGTTAATAAAGCACAATTTCCATTCAGGAGACGGCACGCTGACGACAGGGCACGAGCGAGAGGAACTCACGCTTCCTCAACCCCCTCCGCTCCGCCGGGACTCACTATTCAGTTCAAGAGAGAACAGACGGACCGACCCGAGACAAATACGTCAGGGCTGCCGTTTTGCGTATAATCAATGTTATTTTTCTATTCACCGATGATTCCACTGGTTGAGAAAAGATTGCACAGTTCAGTTCAATGTATGGCTGTAACGCACGAAAATACTCGCACCTGTAATCTTTTCTCAATCGGCGGAAACGCCGTTAATTAATTCAAATATCCGCAAGTTTTTCAAAGTCATCGACGACTCCACCGGTTGAGAAAAGATTACAGATGCGAGTATTTTAGTTCATTACAGTCATACACTGAACTGAACTGTGTAATCTTTTCTCAACCGGTGGAATCATCGGTGAATTGAAAAATAGCATTGATTATACGCAAAACGGCAGCCCTGCATATACGTATCTATCCAATTGAATCAATCACGACCGCAAGAGACTCGATGTCACCGACTCGGAGCAGGTGCGGGCAGGACTCATTCGAAACGTGGGCCCTCAACTGGTGACCGACGCACAGGAGGTAGTGTTGCCATTTTCAGGATAATTATGCGATTTTTTCCATTGGACTGAAGTATAAATTTGTAATTTATAAGAGAATCTGTAGCAACATTGACACAAGAGGAGTAAAGATAGTGAGACAAGATTCAAATATAGACGGTTTATAATAGTGCAAAGTCAACGGTTCCCTGGCGAAAAAGGTCCATACAGGTCCATAATCAGGGGCGGACTGGGCCGGGGTGCCGGGATGCTGCAGCACCCCGGGCCCCTCCATGTCCGCTCCCCTCCTCTTTGGAGCAGTACATAGTTCGAGCCCCTTTCCCCAAATCCCGGGCCCCAGCACCCCGGGCCTTTTTGCCCCAGTCCGCCACTGTCCATAATGTCCATAATCAATTCCCTATGCAGCGAGTAGTATGGATATGATGTATGGATCCATATGGATATGTATGGATCCGTATGCATATGTAAGGATCTATATGGATATATGCATGATATCCACATGGATATGCATGGATATTGGATATCATATGGGTATAAGTGTTGATATCCATACAGATCCATACATGTCCATATGGATCCAAATACAGTAAAACTTCTCTAAGCGGACACCTCCCAAAAGCGGACATTTCTCAATATCGGACACTCCGCTATTCCCCGGCCGAAATACATTGAGTTATGTAGAGGAAAAACTTCCAATTAGCGGACAGCGGCAGCGGCCGCATCCTCAATACCGGACGCGGACACTGAAACGCGGCGATTTGGACTTCTCAATAAAGGACATCGCGTGCTGATCTTCACAATACTGATAAGATATGTAGAAAGAGTTTCCAAACGGTTCCAGGACTTTTCGTCCATCTACTTTACGTCCACTAGTTTTATGTCCACCGCTTCTTTACGTCCACAAAATTGTCCGTCCACCCAACTAAACGTCCGCAAAAACAAACGTCCACAAAAACAAACGTCCATCATCGTAATAATTGTGGACATTAAATGTCCGCAGTTGGACCACTTGTTTTTACTTTCTCACTCTAATGAAATTAGAAAAATTGAGAAAGTATTGCGATGGCGCAGAGATTTTCAAGGTATTTTGTTGCGATAGTTGGCCTCTCACGACAAAGTCAATCATGATTTATTCAAAGTAATGGCCTCTCATCATGTCTAATACCATCCATAAGAACATCCTTCCATCGTATTTTCATATTTCTTAACCCTTTCTGACTTAGAGAGATTTATGCAAAAAAAATCTGTGGCGTCTGTCCGTCAGTCCGTCAGTCCGTCAGTCCGTCCGTACCTTCCCATAACTTTTGAACCATTGGTCCTTATGCTTCCAGATTTTGCACAGCTGTTACTTTTTAGATTCCCCAGAGGTACTTTTTTTGTTTTTTTGAAATTTTAACTTTTAGGTTAATTATGGGAAAAAAATGATTTCCATTGAAATCAATGGTAAAATGGGTAAAAATGGGCAAAATTGGAATAATTCAAGTTTGGCGGAATCAATTTTGATGAAAGTTGGCAAATAAAATCTATATCCAGTCTACTATAAAATAAACCACTCATAGTTACAATATTCGACCCTTAAAACCGTTTGAAAAATCAAAATAAGTGCGCTCGAGCCAAAAAATGGAATTATTGTTAGAAATTAATCTTTAAACTTGGAGTCAATCAATAATGGCTTGATGAATTTTGATAAAACTTGTGTACACACAATCCACTATTAGAATACTAACAAATTTTCCTCTCTTAGTCACCATACACAACCGATAAAACCTTCTCAAGAGACAATATAGGTGAGATTGAGAAAAAAATATGGGAATGAAAGCAAATAAAACATAATCCTACTAATTGGGATAATTCAGGTTTGGTCCGATGAATTTTGATGGAAACTAACAAATAAAATCTACAATTAGTCTACAAAAGAGAGTAGCCTATAGTTACAATATACACCATTTAAGAGAGTTTAAAAGTCATAACAAGGTGTTTGACCCAAAAAAAGAATTAAAAGTAGGAATTAATGTTAAAACTTGGAAACAATCAAAAATGGATGGATTTTGATGAAACTTTGCTCACACATAGGATGTTACCTACCTACTAAAATAGTTTTCTGATACAGTCAGCATGTAAAACCTTTAAGACCATTTTAGAGGGCAATATAGGTGCGATCGAGCAAAAATCTTTGAAACTAAGCCAATATAAAGAAAAAATAATATTTGGAATAAGTAATTCAAGTATGACTCAAGTATGAATTAAATTCAATGAAAATTAAAACAAAAAGTTTGCAATCTGCCTAGGCATATTTTTTTTTTCTTGTATAGCTACAATAAACAACTCTTAAGTCTGATACCGTTTAAAGGCAATATAGGTTCGATCAAACCAAAAAAAGAACGTATAAGGAAAATTAAACGTATAAAGAAGAGTCAATCAAAAATGGCTGGATGAATTTTGTTGAAGTATTGTGTATGCAGTCTACAAACAAAGTACATCTTTGGAGGGGGGTTCAATCTACTAAACTAAAAAATTATTTTGAAGATCCACCGTTTGAAAAAAGGAACCAAAAATTGTATTCATTGGAGGAAATGCAAGAATCAATATCGATTTTGACAACCTATAAAAACTATAAGGAAAAAAAGAAACTCCAATGAATAGAATAAATGCAACTTAAAGAATAAGAACTTATTGGAATCTGGAATTAATCTAAAACTAAAACTTGTTGAAAGCAATAACATCAGAATAGAATTTAGGGATCTCAATTAGCCTTCAATTGATGAAGTAGGCAACTATTCGTACAGCTTCTCTACAAATTTGCAAACTCTTTGGATTGAAGGCAGAATTATGTCTAGAGATGAATCTATTTGAAATTTGAGGCGGGCCTGGGGGTCTCCCCCAGAATTCTAAAGGGGGTCTGGGGGTCTCCCCCAGCATTTCAAAGGGGGGTCTGGGGGTCTCCCCCAGCATTTCAAAGGGGGGTCTGGGGCCGCCATCATAACTCTAAAGGGGGCTGGGGGTCTCCCCCAGATAAAAATGGTGTGAGAAAGTGTTCGTAAGGTATTCCCTACAGTTTATTTCTTCTTTCTTGAGAGATGATTTTTTCTTCTTTCTTTCTCAGTAAGTTTACTTAGTTTACCCAGGAATGTATTGAGACATTTCAGCGATGTTTATTCGAGTTCCTGGGGCACTTTTTCTTAACTCCAAATAACTCTGAGTAAGTAGCATTATAATCCAGAGCTTGCTTTTCTTTTAACTACATACAACTGTTTTTTAACTATGCGCCGCTAAAGGACAAGAATGATAAAGTACCAAGTTTCCCTGTTACTGCAGTCACGGTTACTGTTCCCATTTTATGCTGTTATTGAATTGTAGAGCAATGAAGCTCGGTGGACGTAACGTAAGTGGACATATGTTAGTGGACGCGCGTCACTTCTGTGGACGTCTATAGCGGTGGACATTACAGTAGTGGACATAAAAACAGTGGACGTAAAGCCTGTGGACGTCAAAAAAGTGGACGTAAAGTCCGTGTAGCTTCCAAACACAACTTCTCTTTCTTAACCAGGGGTAATGGGTGTCTACTATTCGAAAGTTTCACTGTACAAATCCATAAGGATCCATACATATCCAAACTCTGTATAGGGAATTGGTGATGGACCTTATAGACCTAAATAGATTATTTTTGCCAGGACAGCCAGTAATCGCAGCAATGCACTCATTGGTCGCTATCAGTAAAGAGTTCCTATAAACTATGAGAGTTGCGCCAAGTATCACAAAATGAAGAAGAAGAAGCGGATCAATGGAGCCCCCAAGAGGCAAATTGCAAACGGCGGATATAGTCATTTGCCTCTGCGCTGTTGCCGATATTTCGCTATCTCTTACAGGTTAGGTTCTGATTCTCAACAATAACGGTCGTTATTGAAAGAAATAATGTTCTTCAGAATATCATTCAAGCAAAGGAAAAATTAACAAAAATTACCGTAGACACTGTTACTTCATATGTGTAATGGAAGCGTGTTCGCGAAAAGTAAACAAACCCTCCGCCATTTATGCATTTGCCTCTTGGAGCTTTCTGGACAGCCTAAGTATAAATTTGTAATTTATAAGAGAATCTGTAGCAACATTGACACAAGAGGAGTAAAGATAGTGAGACAAGATTCAAATATAGACGGTTTATAATAGTGCAAAGTCAACGGTTCCCTGGCGAAAAAGGTCCATACAGGTCCATAATCAGGGGCGGACTGGGCCGGGGTGCCGGGATGCTGCAGCACCCCGGGCCCCTCCATGTCCGCTCCCCTCCTCTTTGGAGCAGTACATAGTTCGAGCCCCTTTCCCCAAATCCCGGGCCCCAGCACCCCGGGCCTTTTTGCCCCAGTCCGCCACTGTCCATAATGTCCATAATCAATTCCCTATGCAGCGAGTAGTATGGATATGATGTATGGATCCATATGGATATGTATGGATCCGTATGCATATGTAAGGATCTATATGGATATATGCATGATATCCACATGGATATGCATGGATATTGGATATCATATGGGTATAAGTGTTGATATCCATACAGATCCATACATGTCCATATGGATCCAAATACAGTAAAACTTCTCTAAGCGGACACCTCCCAAAAGCGGACATTTCTCAATATCGGACACTCCGCTATTCCCCGGCCGAAATACATTGAGTTATGTAGAGGAAAAACTTCCAATTAGCGGACAGCGGCAGCGGCCGCATCCTCAATACCGGACGCGGACACTGAAACGCGGCGATTTGGACTTCTCAATAAAGGACATCGCGTGCTGATCTTCACAATACTGATAAGATATGTAGAAAGAGTTTCCAAACGGTTCCAGGACTTTTCGTCCATCTACTTTACGTCCACTAGTTTTATGTCCACCGCTTCTTTACGTCCACAAAATTGTCCGTCCACCCAACTAAACGTCCGCAAAAACAAACGTCCACAAAAACAAACGTCCATCATCGTAATAATTGTGGACATTAAATGTCCGCAGTTGGACCACTTGTTTTTACTTTCTCACTCTAATGAAATTAGAAAAATTGAGAAAGTATTGCGATGGCGCAGAGATTTTCAAGGTATTTTGTTGCGATAGTTGGCCTCTCACGACAAAGTCAATCATGATTTATTCAAAGTAATGGCCTCTCATCATGTCTAATACCATCCATAAGAACATCCTTCCATCGTATTTTCATATTTCTTAACCCTTTCTGACTTAGAGAGATTTATGCAAAAAAAATCTGTGGCGTCTGTCCGTCAGTCCGTCAGTCCGTCAGTCCGTCCGTACCTTCCCATAACTTTTGAACCATTGGTCCTTATGCTTCCAGATTTTGCACAGCTGTTACTTTTTAGATTCCCCAGAGGTATTTTTTTTGTTTTTTTGAAATTTTAACTTTTAGGTTAATTATGGGAAAAAAATGATTTCCATTGAAATCAATGGTAAAATGGGTAAAAATGGGCAAAATTGGAATAATTCAAGTTTGGCGGAATCAATTTTGATGAAAGTTGGCAAATAAAATCTATATCCAGTCTACTATAAAATAAACCACTCATAGTTACAATATTCGACCCTTAAAACCGTTTGAAAAATCAAAATAAGTGCGCTCGAGCCAAAAAATGGAATTATTGTTAGAAATTAATCTTTAAACTTGGAGTCAATCAATAATGGCTTGATGAATTTTGATAAAACTTGTGTACACACAATCCACTATTAGAATACTAACAAATTTTCCTCTCTTAGTCACCATACACAACCGATAAAACCTTCTCAAGAGACAATATAGGTGAGATTGAGAAAAAAATATGGGAATGAAAGCAAATAAAAACATAATCCTACTAATTGGGATAATTCAGGTTTGGTCCGATGAATTTTGATGGAAACTAACAAATAAAATCTACAATTAGTCTACAAAAGAGAGTAGCCTATAGTTACAATATACACCATTTAAGAGAGTTTAAAAGTCATAACAAGGTGTTTGACCCAAAAAAAAGAATTAAAAGTAGGAATTAATGTTAAAACTTGGAAACAATCAAAAATGGATGGATTTTGATGAAACTTTGCTCACACATAGGATGTTACCTACCTACTAAAATAGTTTTCTGATACAGTCAGCATGTAAAACCTTTAAGACCATTTTAGAGGGCAATATAGGTGCGATCGAGCAAAAATCTTTGAAACTAAGCCAATATAAAGAAAAAATAATATTTGGAATAAGTAATTCAAGTATGACTCAAGTATGAATTAAATTCAATGAAAATTAAAACAAAAAGTTTGCAATCTGCCTAGGCATATTTTTTTTTTCTTGTATAGCTACAATAAACAACTCTTAAGTCTGATACCGTTTAAAGGCAATATAGGTTCGATCAAACCAAAAAAAGAACGTATAAGGAAAATTAAACGTATAAAGAAGAGTCAATCAAAAATGGCTGGATGAATTTTGTTGAAGTATTGTGTATGCAGTCTACAAACAAAGTACATCTTTGGAGGGGGGTTCAATCTACTAAACTAAAAAATTATTTTGAAGATCCACCGTTTGAAAAAAGGAACCAAAAATTGTATTCATTGGAGGAAATGCAAGAATCAATATCGATTTTGACAACCTATAAAAACTATAAGGAAAAAAAGAAACTCCAATGAATAGAATAAATGCAACTTAAAGAATAAGAACTTATTGGAATCTGGAATTAATCTAAAACTAAAACTTGTTGAAAGCAATAACATCAGAATAGAATTTAGGGATCTCAATTAGCCTTCAATTGATGAAGTAGGCAACTATTCGTACAGCTTCTCTACAAATTTGCAAACTCTTTGGATTGAAGGCAGAATTATGTCTAGAGATGAATCTATTTGAAATTTGAGGCGGGCCTGGGGGTCTCCCCCAGAATTCTAAAGGGGGGTCTGGGGGTCTCCCCCAGCATTTCAAAGGGGGGTCTGGGGGTCTCCCCCAGCATTTCAAAGGGGGGTCTGGGGGCCGCCATCATAACTCTAAAGGGGGGCTGGGGGTCTCCCCCAGATAAAAATGGTGTGAGAAAGTGTTCGTAAGGTATTCCCTACAGTTTATTTCTTCTTTCTTGAGAGATGATTTTTTCTTCTTTCTTTCTCAGTAAGTTTACTTAGTTTACCCAGGAATGTATTGAGACATTTCAGCGATGTTTATTCGAGTTCCTGGGGCACTTTTTCTTAACTCCAAATAACTCTGAGTAAGTAGCATTATAATCCAGAGCTTGCTTTTCTTTTAACTACATACAACTGTTTTTTAACTATGCGCCGCTAAAGGACAAGAATGATAAAGTACCAAGTTTCCCTGTTACTGCAGTCACGGTTACTGTTCCCATTTTATGCTGTTATTGAATTGTAGAGCAATGAAGCTCGGTGGACGTAACGTAAGTGGACATATGTTAGTGGACGCGCGTCACTTCTGTGGACGTCTATAGCGGTGGACATTACAGTAGTGGACATAAAAACAGTGGACGTAAAGCCTGTGGACGTCAAAAAAGTGGACGTAAAGTCCGTGTAGCTTCCAAACACAACTTCTCTTTCTTAACCAGGGGTAATGGGTGTCTACTATTCGAAAGTTTCACTGTACAAATCCATAAGGATCCATACATATCCAAACTCTGTATAGGGAATTGGTGATGGACCTTATAGACCTAAATAGATTATTTTTGCCAGGACAGCCAGTAATCGCAGCAATGCACTCATTGGTCGCTATCAGTAAAGAGTTCCTATAAACTATGAGAGTTGCGCCAAGTATCACAAAATGAAGAAGAAGAAGCGGATCAATGGAGCCCCCAAGAGGCAAATTGCAAACGGCGGATATAGTCATTTGCCTCTGCGCTGTTGCCGATATTTCGCTATCTCTTACAGGTTAGGTTCTGATTCTCAACAATAACGGTCGTTATTGAAAGAAATAATGTTCTTCAGAATATCATTCAAGCAAAGGAAAAATTAACAAAAATTACCGTAGACACTGTTACTTCATATGTGTAATGGAAGCGTGTTCGCGAAAAGTAAACAAACCCTCCGCCATTTATGCATTTGCCTCTTGGAGCTTTCTGGACAGCCTAAATCTTGGAGCTTTCTGGACAGCCTAAATCTTGGAGCTTTCTGGACAGCCTAAATCTTGGAGCTTTCTGGACAGCCTAAATCTTAGAGCCAATCAGAAATGGATTCAGCAATGGCACAACTCTCATAGTACATAGGAACTCTAGCTATCAGCTGTGACAAAACTCGCGTGGCCACAAAAGCCACTGCCTCTCTTACTTGAAACTCAACCCGCAGATATTTTGATACGCAAAAGAGCAATTTGAAAGAAAGAAAAAATTACAGAATTTGAAAAGACAAACACATTGAATGGACAAACACAACGGAAATAAGTATTTACGTAACATCGCAAATCCAATCGAATGATAAGAAACCAAGAATTTTATGGAATACGTAAGTGCACGATACCTTTCAGCATTGAAACCACCAAGATTTGAATTTCAAGCGCTCTAAAAACTATTCATACAATTACTTTTTGAGAGGAAACTCTTCTATTTTGCTTTGCTGATATAACACACTTATTACTCTTTAACCAATAATTCATACACCAAACTCAGGTATTTTGCCCCCCCCCTCCCCCCCCCCATAATCATGCTCACAATATATGTACACGGCCGAAATCAAATTTCTTTCAAAAATTTTCTGTGAGATTTATTTTTTCGGAGAATGTTTACCTGGAATTCTTTGAATCTATATCAAAGATATAGATTCGTAGAACATCTATCTTTCTTTACACAGCATCTTTTAATATTAAAATTGTATCTTTAAATACGCTGTTTCATGTAATCTTTTAATACTGCGCTTTACATCTCGGTTGGAGATTTTTTTTTTCACTTTTAATTTCACGTTTTCAAAATAAATACACGAGAAAAAATGAGAATAACCAATGAATGTGCTGACGTTAGAAAAAGTAGCCGGATGTAGGGAAATGCATCTCATTTTTCATTGAAGTGAATCGCAAATGCAATAAAATTGAATGGCCCGCCAAATTCTGGATATCTTGGAGGAGCAATTTATGATGACGATGAAAGTAAAGGAAAAATATACTGACAAAATGAAGCTTAGCTAGCTTTATTACTTCTTTAAATGTTTGGCATTAAACATTCACTGTTGGGATATTAACCGCTGACGACTTGTAAAGCTTGTTTACCTAATTATTATTTGTATGTATAGCTTTTATGGCTTCGTATTGAAAGTATTATGGATAAAGTTTGATTTAAGGAGGGTTCAGAGACTTTCAGTTCTCTCCTCAATTCCTAGAAAATACATTTTCATCCATATCTATCGATACTCTCGCGGGTTTTCTCTCTTTTTTTATTATTCTGCAAGGCAAGTGAGTAAGAAATTGTTATTTGTCTTGTTATTCATTAAAGGAACCAGTGAGCGAGATGGTTGTTCAACGGAGGCTTGGAAACGAACAATCATTATTTTTCTCCCATTTGAATCTATGAAAAAGTATCGATTACTTACAATTAGATGTTCGATTAAACCTCCTAAGAATCGATTCTTTCCTTTACGTCTATACGACGGGACATCGATACATAGAGACTGACGAGCAGCATTTGCTCAGGTGCGTGACCCCAGCCCCCCTCCCCCACTTAAATTGGGGGAGGGGGGTCAGGCACTTCACTTACATTGCTCACATTTTCATTAAGTTGTAGCACAAAACTTATCTTTCAAATACCTCAGCGTAAGTCTGCATATGCATTAAATAGTTAAAAATAAATTTATTATTTTCATTTCCAATTGGTTCACTGAAAAAAGTAGCTTGTGTCGTAGGCAAGAATTTGGGTTCATCGGCCACAATTTGGATCAGTTCTGTGCATGGGGCACAATTAGAGTGTGCCACTGACACAATCTGATTGTGTCCCATGCACAGAACTGATCCAAAAAATTGTGGCCGGTGAACCCAAATTCGTGCCAACGACACAATCTACTTTTTTCCGTGTTAGAATAACTCGATTAAAAAATGCATGCTAAAAACTGCGGTGAGAGCAAATATATCGATTCCTTGGGAAATTCAATTGCAACACCTTGAAAATTGGTTCTTATACCCATGGGTTCAAATAGAAGAGACATCAAGATATTGCAATTCGCGAGCAGCTATTTTATTGCCCACGCCCGGGGAATTTAATCAAAAACCTTCATCAGGTCTCGCCTCGGAAGTGATAACGGAATAGTAATAAGAAAAAAAAGGAAACATTTTGGCAACATCTTGGATTGTGACGTCACATGGAATGCCGCAAATCTGTCCAATCATGCCAACGCTTTTCATTTCATGCTTCGTTGGCCTAACGTTTCGGTGTGCTGGGGAGGGGGGAACAAAAAAAAGAAATATAGGTAAAAATTACTGATAACAATCTAGCTTATCCACGATTTTCGTAAATTGAATCAACATATTTTTCCGCAATCGGCGTACAGGTACGACGTTCTTATCACCACACAACTTTTGAATGAGGATGGAGGAACTTTGGCGTTTCTCACCTATAGTGACAAAATTATTTTTGAGAGGAGAGAAAAGTATTGCAGCCCAAAGAATAAAGCTTCAACACTCGAAAGTTTCGGTCTTAAATACGTTCTCTTTGTTATTTACAAACTCTTGTTTGAACTCCATTTCCTCCAATTTCACTGATACTTTGCTCTCTAAGGAATAAACTTTCGACCATATTTCAGTAAAGTTACAGTGTAATCGAATTCAAGAATGGAAATACAATTGAGTTTAAATTTATAGAGGAACTTAATTTCTCCGTGGTTGATTTCTTTCGACGATTCTTTCAGAGAGTGTTTTGAACTAACTTGATTCTTCGTTCGAAAAATTGGCAGCTGCTTGGAGGGACAAAGCGATTTTCCGGAGGGAATATGTACGGAAAAAAAGAAATATGTTTTTTTTTTTACATTCACATTATTTATTTCATCTATAATTCACGTGCCAACATTTTCATTTGTTTTGATCTTTTGGGGACATTACAATGCATTGTCTTATTAAAATGTTGTCTTGCTTGTATATATGTTTGGGAAAATACGGCTTTAGTGCAGATGATGTCATCCGGTGAAAAAGTTCGTTGGACATTCCAAACTATCTGTCTCACTATCTTGCGACCTCTAGGTAGTGTGTACTGCTATCTCACTCTCATCGTTAACTCTTTAACAACCAGGCCCAGGTTACATGAAAAAAAGAGACGGGCTTTTACTCGCTCTTTAGTGGGTAGTTAACTATTCGTACTCCGCAGAGTTCATTTTGCATACCTCAATAAATGAAGGCACTCAGTGGAACAATATTTGACACATGCACGGAAAAAAAACTATGGTGAAAATAACCATACGGATACCTGATTTTGGCACCTGCTAGATGTTATGGTAATGTTAACCAGAAGTATACTATGTTTTGACTAGGTACTAGGTGATGTTACCTGATTGTATGTCGAATTTACTCAAAGTATCGGTAAATGTACCATACTTCTGGTCAAGTTTACCATGACATCTAGCAGGTGCCAAAATCAGGTATCCGTATGGTTATTTTCACTAATCTTTTTTTTCCGTGTGCTAACAATGAGGCTGTTGCACACTTTTGCCATAAGCGATTCAATAGTCGATTCTGGTGTAAATAAAACCTCCAAAACTAACAATGGCAGCACTATAAACTTCTGAAATCCACTTCTAAACTCAATAAACGCTTCTACTTGCACTAGCGTAATGGTGGCTTACGGCAGTAAACATGGGAGATTCCCATCTGTAACAATACCGTTACTCCATAAATAAGTGGCCAATAAAAGACGACTTTCATTTGACACCGGTCTCACTAGATGTCATGGTACCATGCATCGGATGTGGATCACTATACTCTGATGACTAATTAATCTGTGAATCATCCTTGTCAGCATAGAGAGAGTGACGAAATTAAGACAGGAATCTCCCATTATTACTGCCCTATGCCACCATTACACTCGCGCAAATAAAAGCGTTCTTATAGAGTTTAGGCGTGAATTTCGGAAGTTTTCAGTGCTGCCATGGTTATTTTTGGAGGTTTTTACAGCAGAATCGACTATTAAATTGCTGATGGCAAAAATGTATAACAGTTCCATTTGAGCGGGAAATCATCCGGTATTTAAAAATTCAGATTGTGTCCATCAGAGCCTGAAAGAAATTTTATTTTCCATAGCTAAAATTTTGAAAATAAATAACTCAGACGTGGTAAAAATCGTATGCTGAGACATTTTTTGTGTGATCCTTTGGGAGGAGTAAATTTCTCCAATCATTCGTATGCAATTTTTAGGAGAATTCTACGACATTTTAACAAGTCGTGAAAAGGCCCATAGCACACGGGGTTCCATCGGCAAAGGATAGCTATAATTGAGAGTCACATGAGAGTGAGATAGATGGTTCAGAATGCTATCTGCGAGTTTTGTCACAGCTTATTGTGACCGATGAGTGCATATTATTGGCCAAGGTCCTTCAACTGGTAGCGCTGTAACGTCTGAGATCCGTTTCATATGCACGTAATGTAAAAGTGGTACATCGTTTCCCGATTCGGTTCTACCCTCATTTGATTTACATTGGTGGTCCCCTTCCCAAATTGGGGAGCGCTCTAAGATTACAGCGCTATCGGACTGACCTATTACGAATGAGCCTTGATTGTTGGCCAAACGCGTTGATTTGTGTGACTCCACAAAGAAAACCGTTTATTCTCTCTGCTTTTTAAACATTGATTTTCTGAAAATGCGCTTATTTCGAATTGAAATTAGAAAAGGAAAAAAGAAAGAGAAGTAAAAAGAGAGGAAGACACGACTACTATTGATCGACTTTGGTGAAGAACCCGGGGTGAGGTAAAACGGAGAAAAGGTTCGGGTAGCTTTGAGGAAAGCGTATTTTCAACATTTTGTCATCAACAAATAAAGCAAACATCCGGATGCCTCGGGTGTTCCAGAATGATCGGGATGTTGATATTATTTGAATCTGTTTCTTCTCACACTCTTTAGGCACAGAGAATGGCGCTATATAACATGGCGGTTCTTCAAATCACTGAAAATTCTTAAATTCACGACACACAACAGGTGATTCAAACGAAGTAAAAGTGATGCACAGGCACAGTGGACCAAAGTATGAAGAGTCAAGGACATAATGTCATGAGAAAAAGTCGAAATTACACTGACGATGAGACAAAAATTTAGGTAATTTAACAATCTGTTTGTTAAATATTGGGAGTACAAACTCGTTTATTGCTTGAACAGACCGTTTTGTTGATGTTACAATCCGATTCGTTAAATCAACAATCTAGATCGTTGCAGATTGTTGATTTTACAAATCGGATTGCAAATAAATCAACAAAACGGTTCGTTAAATCAACAGATGAATTTGTACTCACCATTTTAAACAAAAAAATTGTTAAATTTCTTAATTTTTTTTCTCGGTGATGATTAGAAAATGTCTAGTTAACTAAAAAAATCGAGTCAATCACTAATTTTACACCTTACTCCTTTCAAGACCATCAGGATCATCGATTACGTTTACATTCAACTAATAGTTAATACTGTCTATGAGTGCTGCTACGGGATAGTAAAGAATTTTGAGACTTGGTTGTTGCTATAATAATCGATTTTAAGGTCCTCGTTAACTATATGGCCGCTTTATAAGACCTTTGTATGGATGGCTGTTAAAAATGGGCAATGTAACTATAACTATGGTTAGTGGTAAACGCAGCAACAGTCACATATTACACAATTTTAGACCAATAGCGTCACTGATAAATAGTTTGTCTTGACTATCGGTCTAACGCAAAAGTAAACGATGGAATCACAGGTTGAGAAAGAATAGTTAAATGTTCCTACTCCGCGGCGTTCATTTTGCCTATAACGCAGATTGAAGGCGTTAAAGAGGGGCAGTGCCTTGCGAACATCTACAATTCGGAGTTACGTTTAATGTCCATAAGCAATTGAAAGAGTGGGAGCAAGACTTGGTAGTACGAGTATAATTAATCGGGCTTAGTATAGAATGCATTGATTTGAGAAAGATTTTATGATTTTTACAAGCCTCGAGCCCCCCACCAGCCTTAAATATATTTAACAGCTCTTCACAACTTTTTGAAGCAAAAAATAAAACTTTTCTTGTCCGGAAAAATCCATGTTGAAATATACTGCGTGGCGGTAGACATCCATATTTTCTGAGCGGTGGGGTACGCAGTGGGTGGTGGGCTGGCTTCGTCAGTCAATTGTCAATCTCAACAAAGGGAAAGAAACGAACCTCATGTGAGAGCGACTTCTAAAGATTATTTGGGCATTTAGGCACAATCTCAGGAACATTTTACTAGGTCACGACGACAAAGGGGCGGCACAATGCTGTTACTTGGATCCACACATATATTCTGACTCGTTCCCTCTCGTGAAGGTACCCATGCATAAGAAATTAGATCCAACTCTTGTAATGCAAATTCGTGCTGGTTAACAGCCGCACTTCTCTCAAATATTAATGTACGATTGCGGATTGCAAGTATCATAAAATATCTTTTCGCTTAACTTTAATTCTTGAAAGATCAAAAGGGAATTACAATCACACTTATATCGAACTAATTGTAAGTCCCATGTTTTTTTCACTTTCATACTCATAGACACGCACTGGTTTTGAAGAACACATCACCGCCATGACATTAAGGAACACTCAATCGTCCGGACCTTTCTTCGTCTTGGAACTTTCTCGAAGGATCCTGCCACGTGGTGTCCTGGTAGAGATGAGGGGGATGAGCCGATATTCTGGAACTCTATGTGCCCATATAAGAAACTGTGAGAGAAACAAGGACAAAACAGAGGACCTCTTCCGATATAACTGTGATGATTATAAATTAACTTGTGATCTTTCAAGGTTTAAGTTGAAAAGGAAATGTGTTTAAGGATGCGCGGAATTTGATGGTGCGATGAAATTTGAAAGAACTGGTAGTTTACCGGAATGTATTTATTTAGTTTTCAAAATTTGGATCTGATTTTCTTACGAGAAGCCGCATGTGAGAGCAAGTAAGACAGAAAATTTATTTGGATCCAATTATTTTCGCGAAGTCGTAATTAAACGGTATATTCTTGATTTATGCAATAGTTATTACTCTTACTAATCGATTGTTTCGAATAAAATATCTTGACTTTGCAGTTGGTATTCTTTAATTTTATGTTTGGGTGGAATTGTTACGCAATTTGTCCAGCTTTCACGAAAAAGCGGTATTTCATTCCACCTCCCTTTCAATGAGAATATAATTACAAAAAATACTCAGATCTATAGAAGCGGGCTTTTTTCCCAATATTGTGTTTTGTCAAGATTTTGAATTATTGCAAATCTAGAACACTCAATTCCAAACTTGGCGGCGAAATGAATATAGATTCGTCTTAAATTTGGCGTGAGTATACAAAGTTTTATGAACTTTTCATAGTACACACTATACAGGCCCCTAAGCGATTTATTTATATTTTCGTGAAAGCGTACTTACAAACTTTTTTTTAGTTTTTTGTTTGTTTGTTTGTTTGTTTGTTTGTTTGTTTGTTATTTATTTATTTCGTTATTCAAGCTCGCTGTGACAGCACCACGTTTATTGGGATCGGCGCGGCATGTTAGTAAAAGAAATATGAATAATAGAGTCAATCTGAGTTTGCTTGTATTAAATGGGGGGAGGGGAGTTGCCCTAGATGCAAAGTGCCGATTTGCGGTGTTTTGTTTTTCCTTTTATAAATAATTATTTGATAACTTTGACAGGTTCCTTCGAACTTAATTGCTATCGAGCGCAAAATCCTCTGCCCCAATATTTACGTTTCCTTCGACAAATCTATTGAAGAAAAGCTTAAATTATTTTGCGGACAAAGGGAAGATTTTTATTCTGATCAAGATTCAGCTTTAAAAGCACCGTTGATGGTGTCTACTTTTATTTTCAATAGTGACAATAGCTGACAATAAACACTAAAAAAAAAAATAATAATAATAAAAGATTACCAGAAGCGCATGACAATGTGTGAAGTGTGAACCTATGTAAGGGATTGTACATGTACAATTACCAAAATTCCAGTGTTTGTGCCATAGTTCTTGAAATTGTTAGTAAATTCTAGTTCTATGACCATATTCTGGCATTAACACCAGAATTTTCTGGCCTAAGTACTAGACTTCCTGTCGTCCACATATCGGTGTGCTTCTGGTATTATGACTAAAATCTGGTATTATGACTATCGCATATTTTCAGTGCACAATTGTGGCAAATATTTTGTGTCCGGGTCGGTCACTTTATTACGGGTGAATGCGATCTTTTGGCTTCGAATTTCGTGAACAGGCTACGGTTTTCGAGACCACCTTACGAGGTAGGTTTCGAATTCAGTACTTGGTTACAAAATATGTAACTAGACAGTTTTTAATTTGTATATCATTACATTTGTCGACTGAAAAACGTAGATTTTGTTCATTTCATTTATCTGCTATTGATATGGTATGGAATGATGTTAAATAACGTTTAAATTACCTACAAAACATACCTGACGAATATTATGTACACATTTTACAGTGTTACTGATCAGTGACCAAACTCGTTTACTATAAATAAACTGTGCTTGAAGGGTCTTGAAGGGGGGGGAGTGGATTTTGAATAATTCGAATGTTCCTATCTTTTTTTTTCGATACTTTTAAATAGGTTCAAATGGGAGAAAATGACCAGTGCCGCCGGATCTGGTGAAAAATATACAAATTTCCCACAAGACTTAATGGAAAATGTGCATATTTTTGAGCCAAATCTGGCAGCACTAGTTGAAAATGACAAGATACAATTGATTGTTCACGAGTTGACCTTGTACTTCTCAAAAAAACTCCTCAACAATTTCTAAAACATAGTTGAATACACTTGAATGCTTGTTCTGCGTTGTAAGTAACATGTGTGTTTAAGTGTGTTTAAACAAGTGTGTTTAACAACTGTGTTTAAATTTTGATTGTTAACT
Organism: Trialeurodes vaporariorum; assembly: GCA_011764245.1. Classification (NCBI taxonomy): domain Eukaryota; kingdom Metazoa; phylum Arthropoda; class Insecta; order Hemiptera; family Aleyrodidae; genus Trialeurodes; species Trialeurodes vaporariorum. Next base: position 27,621,488 of record VMOF01000111.1, read on the forward strand.
ATTCATAGAACTTTCACAAAAAGTAAAAAAAATAAGACGATGAATGCTATACAACACCGTCACCATGTATCATTATTTCATCGTCGATGATGAAAGTTAGAAATTCGTGAAATTTTTACTCAACTAGACTTTAAGTCTGACATCCAGTCCAGACAAAAGTTTTGTAATGATCGATATAATAATTCACTCGCTCATATTATCAATTTCTCTTTGCGCTTTTTTCTTTGATCAATCGGAGCGTGAGAAAAGAGCTTTCATATTCCTATAACTTCGGGAGTTCCATGCTTGTAGGCAGCTTTTTGAGACACTTGAATTAATAATAAAGGAAACCTCGAATTCCTGGAGTTCTGAGGGGTGGAACGTTGGAAAGTTTGTTATGAAAGTATTGCTAATAAGGATCGAAGATTTTCGGCAGCAGCGCAACTAGAATTTCTTCCATCTTTCTCCTGGGCCCTTTGAATGTATAAATAGAAAAAAGATGGGAAGAGGGGGTTTCCTTCTTTTACACGCGCCTTATCAATGGAGAGAGAGAGAAAGAGAGAGAGAGAGAGAGAGAATATCTCAGTAAGTTACTGATTTCCTGTAATGAAAGCTAATGCTGCTACGAAGGATTTCCCTGAATTCCTGCGAGTTAATTTTTTCACCCGTCGAGGAAAGGTTGACAAAGAAAATAAGAACCCTTCGTTCTCATGTTGCCAGAAAAAGAAACCTACTTTTTTGTTTGAGAGATCGTAAAACATAATCATGGTTTTTTTTTTGTTAGCTCGACAGTTTCTTAGTGAAAAGGCGCAGGATGAAATCTTCCCCTCGGAAAGGTAAGGGCCAAACGGACAGTTGATTGATCAAAAGAGCAATTGAAACTTTTCTCATAAGGGCAAAGTTATTAGTTCTCCAAAACGCGGATCTTGAGAACGGAATAAATATTTACTCGAGCATTGATTTATTTTGAGAGCAAGTTTTTGATCGTTTCTTAATAATCTTGCCACCGCAAGCAAACCTCGCGTCCAATAAGACCGATTATAGAGTCTGTAACAGGGAGCGTATTTACTTTTAGGTTGAACTACAAATAGTTAATGAACATTCATTTGCAATCAGTTTGACTTGTCTTACTTAAAGATCCTTGATACCTTTACTTTCTCTTAAAAGTGGACGGACGGAATTATATGTATAGAAAATTAATGTTGTTCTATTCATTTAATGTGCGTAGTATTGGAACAATCTGCTTTTTGTTTCACCGCCTCTATCTACGGAAAATATAGCTTCGGAAAATCTCGTATATGTTTGTTCTCAGGGTTGCAAAGTTAGCGGAAAGAGGTTGATCTAGGGACAGATGAAGAACATTTTTCTAGGTAACCTGAAATCAATTGAAAAGAGGCAAAACTCGAGAGTTCTGAGAGAAGCACGTGTCACTTTACTCCCTTTGGATCCGGCACGCACTGGGTAGATACAACTCACATAAAGGACGGACCCCAACAAAGGAGAATTCTACGCTTTCGCGATGATAGACTTATGAGTACGAGGCGTTTTAAAACTCCCGTTTTTTTGAGGTTGGCCCCTTTTTTGAGTCCCTGTGTATGAAAGAAACTTTAAAGAAAGGGAATACAAAAGGGTGGTTCGAGAGGGGCCAAGGAGGTTCATTAGCAGCAACTATGATGTCTGTCCCATACATATAACTATACAGTATACATATAGACCATAAAAAGATTTTACGCATCAACATTGATCTTTAACGAGCTCTGCCTAGGAGCTCTCGACAAAAGTATAGGTATGAAATTCTAAGTTTATGATTTTTAAACCAAAATTAAGTGCATTTTCTTTCTTTCTTTCTTTCTTTTGTACGATGGATTAAGAAAAACGCATCTACCACACCCTTTGCCACCACTCAAAGACCTTTTGCTAACAGACTGTTATATTTCCTCAACTCTTTCATTCATTAAATCCACCAAATTACTTGTATAATCTCCCTCATTACGGAGGTGTGAATAACCTAGATGTTTAGTCACCTCCAACAAAAAATAAACGAAAATTACTCTTACTTTCTTTCTTTTCTTTTTTTCTTTCTTTTTTTCTTTTTTCTTTCTTTCTTTCTTTTTTTTTTTTTCTTTCTTTTTCTTTTTTCTTTTTCCTTTTCTTCTTTTTTCTTCTTTTTTTTTTTCTTTTTTTCTTTTTTTTCTTTTTTTCTTTTTTTCTAAAAACTGTTTTTTCCTTTTTCTTTTTCCCCTTTTTTTTCCCCCTTTACAAGTGTAATCCTAATTTTGTCACCCCCAAAAAAATAAAAAAATTTTATACTTTTCTTCCCCTTTTTTTTGTAAAGTGTTTATTTCCTCAACTTTTATTAAAATCCCCCTTTTTGTTAATTTAACGGGGGGTTGAAAACCTAATTTTTCACCCCCAAAAATGAAAATTCACTACTTTCTTTCTTTTCTTTCTTTCTTTCTTTTTTCCTTTTTTTCTTTCTTTCTTTTTTCTTTTTTCTTTCTTCTTTCTTTCTTTCTTTTTTCTTTTTTCTTTCTTTCTTTCTTTCTTTCTTTTTTTTTCTTTCTTTCTTTTTCTTTCTTTCTTTCTTTTTTTTTGCTAACAGACTGTTATATTTCCTCAATTTTCATTCATTAAATCCACCAAATTACTTGTATAATCTCCCTCATTACGGAGGTGTGAAAAACTAGATGTTTAGTCACCTCCAAAAAATAAACAAAAATACTACTATTTTCTTTCTTTCTTCTTTCTTTCTTTCTTTTTTTCTTTCTTTTTTTTTCTTTCTTTCTTTCTTTCTTTCTTTCTTTCTTTCTTTCTTCTTTCTTTTCTTTCTTTCTTTTGCTAACAGACTGTTATATTTCCTCAATTCTTTCTTTCATTAAATCCACCAAATTACTTGTATAATCTCCCTCATTACGGAGGTGTGAATAACCTAGATGTTTAGTCACCTCCAAAAAAAAAATAAACGAAAATTTACTACTTTCTTTCTTTCTTTCTTTCATTCTTTCTTTCTTTCTTTCTTTCTTTCTTTCTTTCTTTCTTTCTTTCTTTCTTTCTTTCTTTCTTTCTTTCTTTTGCTAACAGACTGTTATATTTCCTCAACTCTTTCATTCATTAAATCCACCAAATTACTTGTATAATCTCCCTCATTACGGAGGTGTGAATAACCTAGATGTTTAGTCACCTCCAACAAAAAATAAACGAAAATTACTACTACTTTCTTTCTTCCTTTCTTTCTTTCTTTCTTTCTTTCTTTCTTTCTTTTGCTAACAGACTGTTATATTTCCTCAACTCTTTCATTCATTAAATCCACCAAATTACTTGTATAATCTCCCTCATTACGGAGGTGTGAATAACCTAGATGTTTAGTCACCTCCAACAAAAAATAAACGAAAATTACTACTACTTTCTTTCTTCCTTTCTTTTGCTAACAGACTGTTATATTTCCTCAATTCTTTCATTCATTAAATCCACCAAATTACTTGTATAATCTCCCTCATTACGGAGGTGTGAATAACCTAGATGTTTAGTCACCTCCAACAAAAAATAAACGAAAATTACTACTACTTTCTTTCTTCCTTTCTTTCTTCCCTTTCTTTCTTTCTTTCTTTCTTTCTTTCTTTCTTTCTTTCTTTCTTTCTTTCTTTCTTTCTTCTTTCTTTCTTTCTTTAATCTCCCTCATTACGGAGGTGTGAATAACCTAGATGTTTAGTCACCTCTTAAAAATAAAAGAAAATTACTACTACTTTCTTTCTTTCTTTCTTTCTTTCTTTCTTTCTTTCTTTCTTTCTTTCTTTTGCTAACAGACTGTTATATTTCCTCAATTCTTTCATTCATTAAATCCACCAAATTACTTGTATAATCTCCCTCATTACGGAGGTGTGAATAACCTAGATGTTTAGTCACCTCCAACAAAAAATAAACGAAAATTACTACTACTTTCTTTCTTTCTTTCTTTCTTTCTTTCTTTCTTTCTTTCTTTCTTTCTTTCTTGGAATTGTCGTTCTGAGGGTTTGAACCGCCTGTACGCGAAATTTTGTGTGCGTTTTGGTTGGGTTTTTCCCAAACAATTAGTGCAAAGTTAAGTGCGCTTTTAGCACCAAAATGTGCCGGAAGTGAAGCCCTTTCTTTCGAGACCCTTTTTTTCCCGTATCTCTCTTGTTTTAACATTCAATTACGGAGGTGTGAATAACCTAGATGTTTAGTCACCTCTTAAAAATAAAAGAAAATTACTACTACTTTCTTTCTTTCTTTCTTTTGCTAACAGACTGTTATATTTCCTCAATTCTTTCATTCATTAAATCCACCAAATTACTTGTATAATCTCCCTCATTACGGAGGTGTGAATAACCTAGATGTTTAGTCACCTCCAACAAAAAATAAACGAAAATTACCACTACTTTCTTTCTTTCTTTCTTTCTTTCTTTCTTTCTTTCTTTCTTTCTTTCTTTCTTTCTTTCTTTCTTTCTTTCTTTCTTTCTTTCTTTCTTTCTTTCTTTCTTTCTTTCTTTTCTTTCTTTCTTCTTTCTTTCTTTCTTTCTTCTTTCTTTCTTCTTTCTTTCTTTCTTTCTTTCTTTCTTTCTTTCTTTCTTTCTTTCTTTTGCTAACAGACTGTTATATTTCCTCAACTCTTTCATTCATTAAATCCACCAAATTACTTGTATAATCTCCCTCATTACGGAGGTGTGAATAACCTAGATGTTTAGTCACCTCCAACAAAAAATAAACGAAAATTACTACTACTTTCTTTCTTCCTTTCTTTCTTTCTTTCTTTCTTTCTTTCAAAAGTGAGCAATTTTTTTTTTGTCTGATAACACGCGCAACGCACGGTGTAAGAGAGCAAAAAGCTAATAAAATTAAACTATGTTTGATCATTTACAGCACAAACCGCTAATTTGAGAAAACGCATATCGTTCGAAAAGTTATGATGATACTGTCGTATTTAGAACTGGCCCTTGGCGTTCAAATTCAGAGCCCACTGCACATTAATCATGAATTTTCTTAGATTCCTATAAGACATAACTTTTAGGTTCTGTTGCGTAGCGCAAGCACCTTATTATTTCACGTTTTATTTGACGCTGGCTTTTATATGAACATGAAGTCAGTGGCGCAAGCAGGATTATTCCCTATCCCTCTCATTTTCCCTTTGAATAAATGAGTTGAACGTAAGGGAAAAATGAAGAGATTTTACCCACATTTTCATATCCTTTTCTTACATTACACGTTTTAATGGATGCAGTAGAGAGATAGACTATTTCCCGTGGCGCTACTGTAGAAAGTATAGTAATCATTTTATACAAGCATTCTCGACTGTGAGTTAAAGAGTCAGATTTACGAATTTAAGCTAGAATTTCCTTTGAGATGAAAGTAAGGGAATTGTTGGAGACCATAGCCGGAGCGGAGAGGCAATGGATGAGAAACAATTAAGAGGAATTGCCAGTGTGGAGCAAAAAATATGATCGCAGACTTCCCATTTAACCACTTGCACCGGAGCAGCTGAGCTACTCTCTCGCTGCAAACTTCTATAAACAACCATCACTTAAAGGCAGAATTATTAAAGTGACACAAACTTCGTCTCACCATGAAAAGGGAAAGAGGAATCGAGACAAGAATCGTTTCATCGAACGATAAGCCAGAGCTGCCGATTTGCGTAGATTTAATGACATTTTTAAATTCACCGATGATTCCACCGGTTGAGGAAAGATTACATAGTTCAATTCAGTGTACGACTGTAATGCACGAAAACACTCTGATCTGTAATCTTTTCTCAATCCGTGAAAACGCCGTGAATTAATTAAAATATACCGGTAGAGAAAAGATAAAATACGCCAGTATTTTCGTGCATTACAGTTATACACTGAACTAAACTCTGTAATCTTTTTACAACCGGTGAAATCTTCGGTGAATTTCAAAATGTCATTAAATCTACGCAAATCGGCAGCTCTGCGATAGGCTTATTGAAGAAAATATAGGGAACGCCCTATGAACACTTTCTAACACTTCTTTTATACTCGTTCGTAATACTGGGGGAGAGCTCAGACCCCCTTATAAACTCTCGGGGAAACCCTTTTAATATTCTATGGGATACCTCCAGACCCCGACCCCCACCAAATTCCGGGCGGAAACTCCTAAACACCTATTTTAAACTTTACGACCTCGCAATATCAATTATTCAAATGTTTCATTAATTTCTTCCATTTTTCCATTGATTTTAATAAAAACCATTTTTCTTCCATAATTTACTTAAGATTTGATTTTTCAGAAAGAAAAAAATCCTTGAGGGAGTCTAGGAAGCAGCTCCTATCCATTGGATGCCTTTGGATCAATAGCTGAAAAAGGTATGTCAGCAAATATATGGACAGACTAACTCAAAATCTGGAATAAGACCAATATAGGTCGATTTAAAATTTTCAATCTGTTGTCAACACAGAGAAAAAAAACAGTTCCTTTGAGAGACAAAAGCGGTCTCTATGCATGTTCCGGTCTCTCTAATGCGATTGCGATAGGAATTTCAAAGGCGCGAGTCTGCAGGAAAACGGATATTGAACCGACTTTTGCAAACTAGAATATTTTATGGATACCTGTAGTTGAATTTCCTGAGTTTCCAAGGGGTAAAATGCTGAATCAACGGCAATACTTTCTGGTCGATGCCGATAGTGGCAAAGCTTGCATCGTTGCAGTGCGTCCATTTAAAACCACAGAAAATATCGAACTATCTAGGGATCGGCGATGACTTCTGAATTAGACCTTTGGTATGAGTTTTCATGGGCAAATCGCTATGTTGCTAGATAGCACGCTTCGCCACTGAATTCCAAAATCCCGTCAGGATTAAGAATCATAATTCCTCATTCAGAGATTCCCATGCCTGAAATTTCGCCAACATTGAAAACTGCTTCAACGTCTCATGAAATCATCGGAATCAGGCAGTTACAAAAGGGTCCATAAATGTTGGTGTTTTTTGTAAAGAAAATGAAAGTACTTGATGAGCTGAAAATAAAGGTACGTGGCCTTTCGTTTTTTTCCCGAAAAATCCCGGTTTCGGAGATACAAGCACTTGTGTAAAGTTGCGAACAAATCATGAGTGTTATTGGGACGTCACAACGCGGAATTTACATTTAAAACAATGATTTTGGGCCAAAACCGTACCCCCGAAACTATGAAACCCATAAATATAGTTTATAGACACCATGAAAGCATCCAAATTTTCAGCTCACAGAAAACTTTCATTTGCTTAAGTACTAAAAAACACAACAATTCAGACCCTTTGCAACTGATGCCCCACTTTCATTATTGCTGTTCAATTGAAATGCCATGTTTTCTGCGACTGAATTAAAGTCACTAGATTCAAGCAGATCATTGGATTTATCCGCCTTAACCCAAGACTTACGAGTAATTCGGTTCATTTATGCAATTTAACGAAGAAAGTAAATAAAGATTTTACAAGGAACGACTTTAAACCAAATAATGACAAAATCCCTGAAGTATTCACTGAATTGAATCGCATGAACTGAATCTTTTCAATGATCCGGTTCACTATACGCTCAACACGTGCCAGCATGACGGGGCGAGGCGCAAGGTGGGACGCGCGAAGGTTCAAAGTTTTATCTCTCTTGTCTACTCAACTTTCGTTAGCTTGAAAAATGTAAATCTGAAAATTTAAACTTTCGACCGTGATATGATGACTCCTGACTACCCGGAACTCTAACTTTGCTGTTGACTCAACACGGTTCTTGCTCAGTTACCGGCTCGTAATTATGTACTTAAAACTGTTGGAAGCTACCTTAAGACAAACTTCGCTCCCTCTCACAACTTTTCGCGTTCACTTATCATTTCTAACTTGCGATGACAACTATACTTCAATCCGCTTCAATGAACGGCATCTTCTGGAAAAGGAATCAGCCCACGTTTGCAAGACTCTTTAGATCATGCGATGGCTCATCACTAATATGAAACGGTTCTAAGTCGAAAAATAAAATGAAAATGTGTGACATTACAAATAAACTTGAGCACTAACCAAATTTTACAGAGCTAACAAACTTTGAAACTATATAATTCGAAAGTAGTTGGAGAAAATAAACGACTCAGTGTTCAACGGTTCATGTCTCGCTTTGGTAGGCGGCGATATCTTTATAAAGAACTATCGTGAGACAGAAGTATGAGATTACGGACGTTGCAATGTCATAAAACGTAATATTCAAGGAATGAAAGAGTTAAAGAAACAAATTTATGATTTTGAGTAAAGTGACTTAAAAGTTCAAAGTTTGGACTTCTTGAAATTTTAGATGAATATCACCAATAATTGCTTAAAACTTATAGCTTCACGCTACGCATTTTAGACCCAATTAGGAAAAAAAATAAAAATAAGAATTAAAAAATAATAATGGGTCTGTTGCACACTTCGGCTACAGTGTTTTAAAGTATCAATTCCTATGTAAAAAGCCGAGGAAATAACAATGGCAGCATCAGAAAACACTAAAATTCAGTATTAAACTCACAAATTGCGAAAAACACTAGACACTATTCACCCCTGTATCTTTCCACCACGTGCACGATATTTCGCGAAATTAGCGCGGCACATTCAAATAAATCACGGCCGACTGTCATCACAGCTGACTTCATAAACAAATAAACATTAAACACTGACGGCGTCAGCTCGAATTCTTACGTTTTCAATACCCTCAATTCCTCACAAAAGGTTGTGAAAGGGACGGAAACCGACATTTGTGTCGAAAACTTATCAAAATTAAACAATAACACACAGGAGTTCCAAAGATAATTCCAACTTCAATCATCATCTTTGGAACTCCTGTGTGTTATTGTCTCATTTTGATAAGTTTTTGACACAAATGTCGGTCTCCGTACCTTTCACAACCTTTTGAGGATATTGAAACGTAAGAATTCGAGCAGTCACCGTCAGTGTTTACTGTTTATTTGTTTATGAAGTCAGCTGTGATGACAGTCGGCCGTGATTTATTTGAATGTGCCGCGCTAATTTCGCGAAATATCGTGCACGTGGTGGATAGATACAGGGGTGAATAGTGTCTAGTGTTTTTCGCAATTTGAGTTTAATACTGAATTTTAGTGTCTTTTGATACTGCCATTGTTATTTTCTCGGCTTTTTACATAGGAATTGATACTTTAAAACGCTGCAGCCGAAGTGTGCAACAGACCCATTATGATAATAACTATTTTAAATTCTTAAATTTTATAGCCAATTCCTTCATCCACCTAACCTTTAAATAGCTAGACTAGAAGGTCTAAACTTATTAGACGGTCTCTAATAATTGGCCGAAGGGTGTGTCCAAATTAATGTAGGGCTTACGCGATTATTTTCCGCGTAGTAAATTTTTCGGGTCATTTTTCTCGAACTTCGTATATAATTTAAGCATTTTTTTCAAGATTTTCAAAATAAAATCGATGTATTATACAAACAGTCACGTCTCACGCCAGAGGGTGGCCAGGAGAAATAACCAAGGAAATATAATGTCCGATAAGAAAAAATGGCCACAGTAAAAAAATTACCAAAGCATTTTAAGTTCAAAATACGTCTATGTTAATTAATGTAAAATTAGTCCAGTGTCATTTCACGCCCATTTTACCCGATGTGATATTTGGTCCAACTAACATAATGTCCTATAAAATTTTTACGAATAAAAAAATGAAGTCTAGGCGCACAGTTTGGCAACGCATTCAACTTGTAGCAATAGTTTAAATGGAAGCAATCCAACGTTGTCAAATTACACGCTACGCCACTGAGATGAGACTCTATTATTATAAACCTTTTTCATTGTTAATCATTAAAAATATATAGATGGACAAGTTTTTCTAGTGAATTTTTGTTTTAAGTTGAAAGAAACTGAGTGGACTTTACTTAGGGACTTTTTTTCTTTTGCATTGGACAAAAGATGTGCATCAGAACTTTTCTTATACGTGGATACTTGGACATTATTAAAATGGGACTACATTTTCTGGGAATTTATATTGCGCAAGCAATTGTTTGGACATTCTTGGTCTTGGACATTTTTTTTCGAGAACTGAAAAACGTCACCCACCAGATGGAGTCCCCGCGGATAAATATTGACCTCGTATACTAGCCAGTGGCCAATCACAGCTCTTTTTTTGACGCAGGCTCATAATATCCTTGTATTTATCCACCATTTTATTTGATTCATCTACCTGTATTAATCTACCTTGGAGCGAGAAATGTATCATCATGAGTCAACTATACGGAAAATTGGGAAAACGTTTCGTGCATCAGTTAAATGTATTCAACTTAATGAGCTTTAGCGTTAATGCATCTCATTAACGGCGAGTAATATACATAAACTGTGAATGGCTCCATTCATATGAAAGCTCGCGCATAAATTCATTAACGTTCACCGGAAAAACTCGAGCCTCAGAGCAATAGATAGAGTTCGGTAAACTTTTTACATGGTAACATGCGCATACATTGCACAATAAATACGCCAGGTTTTCGTACTTTCTTCCTTGCTAAATTAAACAAGATCCACAGAGTCGCACTAACGGCGCGGCGCGTGCACGCGCCGGTATGGGTCAAAAAAGTGGAAGGCGGGGTTGCTTGATGTTTATGACCTTGTTTTACTTTCTCTTTCTCTTTCTCTCTCTCTCTCTCTCTCTCTCTCTCTCTCTCTCTGTCTCTCTCTCTGTCTCTCTCTCTCTCTCTCTCTCTCTCTCTCTCTCTCTCTCTCTCCCTCTCTCTCCCTCTCTCTCCCTCTCTCTCCCTCTCTCCCTCCCTCCCGCACAAGTAGACGAAGTATTGCCATCATGAAAAATTTGGAAGTTGGGGCTTTTCCATTTCTTGGCATCACATGCCTTTCTCTTTCTATTTTTGGTCCTCAAATACAAATTAATTAAAATTAAATTAAATTAAACTCAACGGCGACGCATAACTCGGAAAAAAAGTCTACTATAAGATAATGAATGTAATAAGTACAGATTTGGAGAGTATATGGCTCAGTTTGCGTTTGAACTGGACTTTCCAGAAAAGGCGTGGCGGGGGGGGATACTCTCCCTTGCCCTAATGACGCGCCGCAGCCGTCAGTGCGCACAGCCTGGATAACATTAAATCTCCTATGACATTATCTGGATGGGTGAAATTGACATTTCCTCTTTCTCAAGTATGTGTAACACGTGTTTATCATTATCAATTCGCGTGTCCGGCGGTCGTATTTCGTAAACGCAGGATTCACTTCCCTATAATTTTTATTGTTAAACAAGATTTATTGAACTCTCCATTTCTTCTTGATTGGGTCCGAAAATCCTAAGAAGTCGAATAAACATTGCGTATGGCACGATCTGAACGTTGCTAAAATGAAATGGAGCAACTTAAAGTTATTTTCTTTTCAGACCTTTAATTATAAAGCTTTCTGTAGAGACTTACCACTTAATCACGTGAAGAAGTGGGATATTAACTGGGGGGGGGGGGGGGGAGAGAAAGGGCGTCAATTTGAGGTGATGGGGAGAGGAACGAACTCGCTGTATGAAGGGAGACAGCATGTAAAATGATTTACAGTCCGACAAAGCAGACAATGTAATGTTTCAAAAAGACAAAGACAAAAATTTAAATAATAGTGTTTCATTCATCTTGGATCTCGATTTTTATTTGATATTTTTTTTAATTGATTGCAAAAGATCGTTCGTTCGTTTTTTTAACTTTTTTTTTTTGCTCCATAAACCGAAGCATTTACACTATAGATATTGCGTCATGATGAAAACAAGTGACACAAAAAATAAATAGCGATGAAGGATAAAACAGAAAAGTACGGCAAGAGGAGGAGGGCAACCGAGAAATAGTTATTTTTATACCTGGAAAAACTCGATTAAACTAATATCAAAATACCATTATTTTACTTTTTTACATCCGTTATTTTACCAGTTTCATTAATTTGCATTTGCTTTTGCTCTTGCTCAGATGTAATTCAAAGCTTTCGCTGGAATGTTCATTTTGAGCAAAATTTCTCTATGCGGAGAACAAATTTTGAGTTAGTAAAAATGCAAAGTTGTACTTCTGATCTTAAAAGCTGGAGAAAACAAAAATGATCTGCGCTTAACTGTATATTTCGTGTTTTTGGTGTTTCGTTCGAGCAACCGAGAGTTTTGACTTGTAACCCGCTTTCACATGATTCGCCGAAATTGACTTGAACCCTTTCGTATGATTCAATTTCTTATAACTTTCGCGCTTTCTTTGGATAAAATGTGTTCTTATTACGTTTCGGAGAAAATGTAAATCCAAGACTCAACGACAAAGTTGTTCGAATTTATTTTTTTCAATTAACATTTAAAAATATTGTTACACACTAACGATTGAACCTAGATGGTCCACTAAGCTTGCTTTTGGCTCTTTAAGATCTTTACGAATTTCTTGCATCTACCATTTATAGTCATTAAATGCAAGTGTTTTGATACTTTCTTTGTTTCGAAGGGCTCGAATAACTCTCCAGTTAATGTTTTAAAATTTTCCAAGTTATCATGGCCACTATGTTTATGAAAATGATGGCTCCAACGGATTTTATAAAACTCAGTAAGTGAAAAATAATCTAAATTAAATGATTTATTTAATTATTATCATCTAATTTGTGTTTCTTTTTTCTTACGAACAGCTCATAGATACATTTTCTTCTGGTGAGGGTTCACGATACACCCTGAACGCAAAACAAGGCTAAAATATGGTTTCTAGTTTCGGGTTTCAGCTTTATTTCTCAGTAACTATTAGGACTATCAGCACCAAAGACAACTTAAAATCGATATACAATTTTATGAAGATGTGATGAAAAGTATTCAGTTAATTCTTATCTTAATGACCCATATTTTCTTCTGCACCCTTCTTTTGTAATACATCAATTGAAAGAGCTACATTGTAAAAATTTCAACGCGAACCGGCTGTCTATGTCGTTTTTGATCAAATAAAGTCGATACACTTTAAAAGTTTGTGAATTTCTGGTTATAAATAGATATGACAGAGGGTATTGCACCAGCAGGATTTCCGGCTGAACACGCCAAGTTCCTGAGCTCTTTACTTCGGTTCTGTCAATTGAATTGGTCATTCGGTCGGTTTGTTGTCTGCGGTTAAATCCGGTAATTTTGTCAACAAATTCCTTGCCCTTAACAAAGTTTCTTTACTATACTTCCTCTTTTATCTATGAGCAGTTTCGAAGATTGTCGTTGAAATGGTGGCAACGTGAAAAAACGTTGTTCCCGCAGGTAGAATCGAGGTAAGTAGTTTAACATGTCTTTTGGAACTTTTACGCTCCATAATGATTTCCTGCCTAGATTCACCATATAACTCTATAAGACTGCACGTTAAATGTAGCCTGCTTGTCTATTCATGAGACAAAAAGACGGACCCGACGATCTTAAAAGTGTTTTGATTTGGGAAATGTTGAAAGGAAATCAAATAGGAATTAAATTTATCACTGTTAAAATGTAGCTGTTTGTAAAGCGAAATGCCAGCATCGCTTGTTAATTCAATTTTCTAACCGCGGGTTCGAATGTTTTAGAATTACAAACTGAACAATATACGGTCTTCATGAAAAAAGGCAACAAACAACGTTTAAATAACGCAGAAATCCCTTTACAAGCCGTCAATTTAAAGTATTTGCTCTCACATTAGAGTGCGGGTTGTTCCTACCAACTTGACCCTCTCCGTGATGACTATACAGTACACCTATGTTTCAGAAGTCCGGCCTGACCACCCCCACTGTATCTCGAGAACGGTGCGGAATTTTTGAATTCTGTAAAAACTGCACATAAGGTTTTTGGGGGTGAAATTTCACGTGAGGGGGCCCATTTACCTCTACCCCCCCCCCCCAAATTTAGGGGGGTTTTTGGCCCCTAACTCAAAATTTTCAAATAATAACCCCTACTTTGTGATTCATCTTTGGAAAAGGCGTGAAAACTGAGCATTTTTGAGAAAACTGATGGTCGATGTCGTTTTTCGCTTTCGAGATATCGAAGCCCAAAGTTCGATTTGAACCCATTTTCAAAAAATCATTAGGTACTTCAATTTGAAAAGTCGGAATATAAACTACTACAAAACTAAAATATTCTAAAAAGCAAGTACTTTTCAGAAAAAAATACAAATATGACACAAACTGGGCCGAAATTTCGTTTTAGAGCCCCCAACAATTTTTAACGTTTTTACCCCCCACACTCCACAGGGGGCTATCTCAAAATTTCCGAAGGACGGCCCCGGACCGAGTGAAACATCGATCGAAAAGGCATAAAAAACTAAGCATTTTGGCGCAAACCGGAGGTCGATATCAGTTTTTAAATTTGAGATATCGAAAGTCAAAGTTAGATTTACACAGTTCGATATCTCGAATTTGAAAACCGATATCGACCTCCAGTTTGCGCCAAAGTAATCAGGTTTTCATGCCTTTTTGATCGATGTATCACTCGATCAGAGGCCGTCCTTCGGAATTTTTGATATAGCTCCCTATGGGGGGTAAACACGTTATAAATGGTTGGGGGCTCTAAAACAAAGTTCTGGCCTTTGTGTCCTATTTGTATTTTTTCTGAAAAGGACTGGCTTTTTAGAGTATTTTAGAATAGTAGTTTTTTCAATTCCAACTTTTCAAATAGAAGTAATGATTTTTTGAAAATGGGTCCAAATCGAGCTTCGACCTTCGATATCTCGAAAACGAAGAACGATATTGACCTTCGATTTCCACCAAAATGGTCAGTTTTTATGTCCTATTCAACAACTTATCGCAAGGTAGGGTTCATGAGTTGAATATGTTGAGTTACTGCAGGCCAAAAACCCCCTAAAAAATTGTTCGAGGAAGGTTTAGAAGAAAATGAACCCCCTCACGTGAAAGTTCACTCCCGAAAACCCTATGTTCGGTTTTTACAGAATTTAAAAATTCCGCACCGTTCTCGAGATACATGGGGGTAGCCAGGAGTTCTGAAACATATACTTATTGTGTAATGTTTCTCTCGCAAACAAACCAAAACAAGCATTTACCGAAACGTGCACATCATTGAGGTTAAAGCTATTATTATTCAAGTATTGATCAATTTTATTTCAAGCACTTAAAACTGTTAAATGATTTAATAACTCATTCATATGTGATCAATGCAATCAACTTCATTTTACGTTGGTCACACTGGTGCGTAAACCTGCCCGTAAACCCTCACCAGCAAACAGCAACATCGTCATCGCTCGCCACTGATGAGCGTTGCCGTTGCCTTGTTAGGTGCGTAAAAAATCCCTGTGTGTTATTCAAATTGATTCGGCCCCCGGCCGTAAGTGAACGGTATTCCCTTATAATCTCAGTGCAATGGCAGCGACTATGGTAGTATTCTAGAATTCATCGGTTTACTGCATCCGTGCTGCAGATAAGAATACATTATTATCTTGTGGTGTAGTATATCTATGTATATTGAAAAGTACTGCTATGCATAATCTTTTCTACATCGATACAATAAAGAGATGAATTCTAGAACGTTTCCTATAGCCGCTGCTTGATCAACTGTGCGCACTGCGCATAGGCAAATGCAATGGTAAAACTTGTCTCATAGTTGACCGACGGTCGGCCAGCACGAAATGGTCAAAGATCGTCATAAAATGGCCGAAAATTAGAAAGAGAGTACTTTTAACAAGATAGCGTCGGTTTATTTGTCACCAGTTTTCACCAAAGATTACATTAAGAAGATTACAAATCTTCATGTGGATGCAACTGTTAAGTGAACTGATGACTGCGTTGAGTATTTTCGTTGAACATGCGAAGTACCGCAAGTTTACCTCAAGAATCTTGCTATGCACTCCGTCTACATATATTATAAAATGTATTTTGATAGACTTTAGGTTGATGTATATATGCGTTTGCTCATTTACAGTTTGTATCGTTTTACTGACGATTCCGCAACACTCGAGCGGCGATGGATTTATGGACGAGGAGAGCTTTGAAGCGGGTGATTACTTTGTATCCTCAAATGGCAACAAATTCCTCGCGGTGAGTGATACTCAATTGATCTCCGTTCGAATTCCGTGCTTTCTGTCACATTCCACGACCGTCGTATCCTTTCGAAAGGACGGGGAATATGCCCTAGATATATTCCTTAAAAAAAGAGAAATTACCCAAAATACGAAAACGGCTCAAGAAAATAATTTTGACCCTAAGATCGGTGCTGCGGTCGCTAAAAGACTCATCGGTAAAAGTCTGTTTTACCATTCGTCAGGCTGTACAGTTCAAATGTATTGGAATTACTTCCTCTATGGCATACCTTTATTGAGGAGGACAGCCTTTCTTGCTGACATCGTTGATGGATGTCCTCTGGCTCGAGATTTGAATAATCTCAAGCTTTCAGACGTCAATGCTTATGACTTTCATTTACAATTTAAAAACGGCAAAACCATTCAAGTGTGCAGAATAAAGATGAAACGCCCGAGGCTTTGCATTTGCGGTTATCGTCTTGTTGGTTAAAGGGCATTTTGGTCTGATGTTGCCAGAAACATACCCGATCGTTAATATTGACCCGACTGCAAACTTTGAACGCAAAAATTCAACTTATTTTATGATGTTTTCTGATTATCGCTGGCATCTAAATCATCGGGCTTATCTGTGCGTTATCAAAAAAATGGGGTTCAGATGAATCTGATGACTTTGATGACATCAATACCCAAAAACCATAAAACATTTGTTTTCAAAGGACGGCAGCGGTCAACGCGACCATGAGAATCCGAGAATCGCCTAGTCGTGAAAATACGCTTAAAAGTAAAGAAGTAATCGAAATTTGAACGACGGCAAGCAACTCTCATAAAAGAAGAAATGAATAAGGAGGCCACTGACGCTACACAATCATTAAAAAGTTACAGGTCGGAAACCTCCAATAGATTAATCAGATTCTTTTCTAAATAAAACTTCTAATAAAACTACTTTTAACGTGGCATTTTTGTTCAAAATGGTTCTCAAAAGGGAAATCACTCTTTCAATCACACCAAAAATGAAAGGGGTATCTTCACAGGCTGTAAGAGTGTGTCCAATTTTTTTTCCGGAAAATGAAACTTATGGAAATTAACTTGCATTATTCTTATTTTTTGCCGGGTTATTTCTTGGAAACTAAATTCAATTCAATTTACATTTGTATTTCAATTCAATTGAAAGTTTTAATTCCATTCAATTGAAAGTTTTAATTTAGTCCAAGTCTATCATTTATTAATTTAAACTTTTAATTTAATTAAATTTTTTAATTTAATTCAAAATTTTAATTCAATTCAATTTTTAATTTACTTTAAGTGTTGAATTTAATTTAAATCTTTAATTTATTTTAAATGTTTAATTTAATTCAAACTAAAGTAAATTTTTCATATAATTTGATTTTGTAGTAGTGTTAGAATACAGTTCCCGTTAGTACTGCACAGGTGCATGTTTCGTTGTACTATGAGGCAAATGAAAGACTCGCAGTAACTATACTTTAAACATTAAGTACCGCCGTCCTGGTACGTGCATCATACATGAAGCAATTTTTACTATCCACGGCAAACGTCTTAATGAAACTACGATTGACTCTCCACTTTAAAGTATCAGGAGCAAATTCCTATATGTTCACTTTTCAAACCCCCCCCCCCCCGAAGTATTCTAGTTCTTTTCTTGCCCCGATAGTCATAATTTTCCCTTATTTTATATACAAGTATTAACTCTTTAAATTGTATTTTTTTTTTTTTTTTTTTTTTTTTTTTTTAACACATTTTAAAATTGGCGCAAACCGCATATTTTGTAGCAAGTGAGGAAACAAATATGGAGAAAAGGGTATTACTTTTGAGTGACCTTACTGATTTATATTGTATAAACACATGACAAATTGCGTGAAAACAGAAAATTTACCAGCATGAACGGGTGTTCTGTGCTTGTTACTTGTTAACCCACCAAAAAAAGTTAAATATTAGATTAAATCTGATACTTGAGAAAACCTTCCGAAACAAAAGGGGGAAAAAAGCAGATCATGCCATTTAAGATAAATCCCATCTGTAATAATATAGTGGTGAATATAAAAATCGAATCTGCATCACAAAACTTAAACAAAGGATCGAGTTGAGGAAAACATGGAATTATGGACTAAAGTTTTATCCTTGAATATTTTCAAGCTTCACATTTATACATATGTTTGAATGCTGTGTCTGCTTTTAACTTCTCTAGAGAAAATATTAGAAAATGGAATAAATAAAAAATATATATATAAAAAAATACCTAACTTTTTCCCCTCCATAGCATATAGACTGAAAATAGGTTTTTACTAATAATAAGTAGTTTCAGAGCAAGTTTCCTTTTTAAAACATGTTTCCATGAGCTTATTGTATCATAAAAAACAGTTTTCGATTTCTTAATTTAAAGTAAATGATATATATTATGTCACAACTTCAATGTCATCTTGAAGTAAAATATTACAGTTCTTAATTTTTGGCCGATTAGATTGTATCTTTAGGGTTGATCAATAGACATTATAAGAAAAGGTAAGTGAGTAGCTGTTTTTTCAACTTTTAGTCTTTTTGATGAATTCGTATTTCGTAAATAACTGGATTAAATAAAAAAACTGAATAATTTTACAAAAGTTTATATTTTTGTCATGAAATACCTAAATAACAACTGTCGTTTATGACAGCTTTTAATTAGTATGTAAGCGTTAGGAGGCAAAGTAAGAGTAATTGTTGTAATCAAGATGGTAAAATATGGCTTCAAAACTGTCACAAACAAATAGAAACCTTACGCATACAAAATAAGGGTCAGGGAAACCATCACAATCAGCGTTGAAGCTGTCTCATTTTGTACGAATATTCTCTGAATTAGAATATTCTCCGAATATTCTTACAATACCCGGAGACCTCGGTGTTTTTTCGAATATTGTTAGGAGATTTAATTCTATCTCGGATTCACCACCATTAGTAGGTGACCAACTCCTGCGCGTTGAAGCCACAAATATTGCACCAGTTTTTGTCACATAAACCCTTCAAAATAACCTCATCACATATAACCTTCATCACAAACAGTGCAAAAAAAATAAGCGATTTTCGTCGCGTTAGTTTTTGTATTCTGGTATATAGGGTCATGTAGGCCTGCATTGCCTACATTTCATCAAACTGTTTGAGCGTGTATAGAAGCCTTTGGGCAACATGTCTCGTCAACGGTGGTGAATGCGTCACCAACAACGATGAATACGTCACCAACGACGGTGGATCCGTTACCGATGGTGTAGAGCAGACGCCTAGGTTGACAACGCTCTCGCCAGCAATAATGACGTTACACGACCAAAGGTAATTGACTCGAAGAGGCCCTTGCTTTTCCGGCTGGAAAGTTGACTTTTGCTGTTCGCGCGAACACACGCATATTTCATAATGACGCAATTGGAAGGCTCTAATATTCTGCGTTCTCTTTTTGGAAGGCTCTAGTATTCTGCGTTCTCTTACAGAGAGAGATGAGCTGGGAACAAAGGTGCCTATGGGTTTTCCCCCAGTGCCCCGATTTCAGAGATAAAGAGTAAATATACAGAAAATCGTGTTGTGATGTGACGTCACAACGCAGAATGAATTCCCATTTGAAACAATTTTTTTGAGCCGAAATCGTATTTCCAGAACTATGAAACCTAGTTAGACACCAAAGGCATCTTTAAAATTTGAGTAGGTTATTTTATTTCCTTACAAGTTTTATTAACACGACTATGTATGTACAACATGAGTACAATAATTGTTTTTTTCTTATGATAAATAGCATAAAATGATTACAGTATGATTTTTTTGTAAATATTTATGGGTTACTCTTCTTTTCTAGATAACTCGCACCATGAGTTCATTAATTACCAAAATTACAGTATCTATAATTTTTATTGACGTTTATGTGCATTTGTGTAAATACATTTTCTTCTAAAAATGACTAGTTTTTTATAGTATTTTGACTCCTGCTTTTTGAGCTCCACTTTTTTGAGAAGAAGTGCTGATTTTTGGAAATGGGTTCGAATCGAACTTTGACCTTCTATATTATACAAAAAAAGAAAAACAACATTGCGTCAAAAGCCTAAGAATTTTGTATTCTTTCAAACGATGGATCATACGATGTGGCTGATATCTGAATACGGGTTTTATATAAACAAGGTCATGCTTATCGCATTTTTTAATACCTTATGACATATACTTGTGTTTTGATGGTTAGAACGCATGGTTTCCTTAATTTTTAATTATTTATTATGAGATGAGAAGCTGATAAAGAATAAAACTTAACTTACCAACACGGAAACGGCTTGAGTGAAACTGACGGTGGGGCACATTTCGAAGCCGAAAGGCCAATACTGAAGCAGTAATGTGGCGACGAAAGTAAAGGGCACACAAAAAACGGTCATGAGAATATCGCCTACGGCCAAGTTCACAATGAACAAATTTGTTATAGTCCGCATTCTGGCCGAACTGAAAACTACATAACAAACTAAACCGTTACCGATTAAAGCTATTAGGAAAATGCTTATGTACATGATATACACTAGCGTTCTAAAGTAAACACTTCGCATATAATCCCCGCCCCCAGTATCACATTTGTAGCTTAGGTTTGTTAAATTTTCGAAACTATCATTTAAATGCTCCGTTTCGCAATTTAAACCATTTTCGCACAGAGAGTTAGTGCTTACTTCCATTTCCATCGAAGACCGTCACCGGTGAACGAATAAATAAATCGTTTTATAATAAATGCAAGAAAACGCCCAACTTGATTTTTTTCTTTTTAACAAAAACACAAAAACTTCAATTTCACCAATAAAAATTTTAAACTTGAATGAGATTAAGGAATATTATTCATGAGCAAAGCAAATTATTCTGGAACGATTTTGAAAAATTAGCAACGTTTTTCGAGACAGCAAGGAAAAATTGGCGAGAGTAATAAAAAAAAATATATATATATTTTTTTTCAAACTATCTCCGTGACTTTTCAATTTATGTCAGGTCGAACGCTCTCAATTTGAATGACTAAAAATCATATTCCAGTATCCTCTTCCTCTGGTTATTCTCGAAGCACCGGACTGATGAATGAAGATCCAAAAATTTCCGAAGATCATTTGAAAAACCCGCACAAAGCTTCTAAAGTACTTGTCGAATTAGACGACAAAATTTTATCATTCGAACGATTTTAAGACTTTACATAAAACGTTACTCTTGTGAGATCGCAGATTAAATTTCTTAAAACTCGGCAGTCAAAGAGGTTTTGATTGCGATCTAAGGAAACTCGATACGAACGAATATATCCGCAGTCTATGCGTTGTTTTGTGGAACGTGGGCTCTTTTTTCAATTTTATTTTCGCTATTCCACTGTTTCAAGCCTTTCCAAGCAATGATCCGACGTCGTGCGTAATAACTTCACAGATAAATTACTCCTTTTTCCGACGGACCGCTGAAACAGAAAGAAAAAAAGAAAGAAACTACATTAATCATTGTTAGGTTTGACGGTTTCGTAAGCTGCTTGCATCATGCATGTAAAGCAGGGCAGGAATTACTAGCGCATTGAAAATAGGGTAAGCTGTAATAGTCATGAATTGATAAATCTTTTTCTTTATAAATAGGAGTATATTTTTCGTTTATTTTTGAAAGGAATAAGGACCAAAGCAGTGGAGGTAACTCAATCGCAAGTTTAGACATGGGTATACTATATAATGGGTCTGTTGCACACTTCGGCTACAGCGTTTTAAAATATCAATTCGTATGTAAAAAGCCGAGAAAATAACAATGGCAGCATCAGAAACCGCTAAAATTCAGTAGTAAACTCACAAATTGCGAAAAACACAAGACACTATTCACCCCTGTATCTTTCCACCACATGCACGATATTTCGCGAAATTAGCGCGGCACATTCAAATAATCACGGCCAACTGTCATCACAGCTGACTTCATAAACAAATGAACAGTAAACACTGACGGCATCTGTTCTAATTCTTACGTTTCAATATCCTCAATTCCTCACTAAAGGTTGTGAAAGGTATGGAGACCGATATTTGTGTCGAAAACTTATCAAAATGAAACAATAACACATGCATGATGATCGAAGTTGGAATCATCCTTGGAACTCCTGTGAGTTATTGTTTCATTTTGATAAGTTTTCGACACAAATTCGGTATCCGTACCTTTCAAAACCTTTTGTGAGGGATTGAGGATTTTGAAACGTAAGAATTAGAACAGATGCCGTCAGTGTTCACTGTTTATTTGTTTATGAAGTCAGCTGTGATGACAGTCGGCCGTGATTATTTGAATGTGCTGCGCTAATTTCGCGAAATATCGTGCACGTGGTGGAAAGATACAGGGGTGAATAGTGTCTAGTGTTTTTCGCAATTTGTAAGTTTACTACTGAATTTTAGTTGTTTCTGATGCTGCCATTGTTATTTTCTCAGCTTTTTACATAGGAATTGATACTTTAAAACGCTGTAGCCGAAGTGAGCAACAGACCCATTGCAGTAGGATACGTTATACTTTCTGCATCATTGACATTAACACTTTGGCGCGTACTAGAACTTTACTATAATTACTTTTACTGATTTGTGTTGTACGACAATACCCCCCCTCTCCTCCGGCCCACCACTAAATGGGGATTTTGGGAAACTTTTGCTATTAAGGATTCCAGGGTCGATCTAGTGGTAGGAACCAGTAGAAATCTGCTTGAGGATATGCTTCTTTTAGAGAATGACACCACCAGAAGAAATTTAAGGATTTATTATACTTGGAAGTTTGTAAAGGTGCTAACTCCTAAAAGAACATTGAAAGCTCTTGATTTTACGGTAGTCGCAGTTGGTCGCTGAATAAGTAAACGCGTCAGTTTGATAACTTCTTTTTTCGATTCATATTTCCCTCTTTAAATTTAATTATTTTCCATCAATTACTTACTCGTTTACTCATACCGTTATCGTTTATAGTACCGAACGCTGATTATTTTTGGCACCATGCCAGAGAATTCAAACGTTCAAGTTTCAAAATGCGTGCGGTAAGTAAAGAAAAACGGAACGATGACAACACTTGTGAAAATAATGACTTCCATATTTTTTAATCCATAAAACTACCATTAGTTTTTTCCTTTTTATTATTATTTATTAATTTATTTATTTTGTTCACACTTTTTTAAAAATTTTGATTTTTTTGTTTATTTTTATTTGTTTGTTTCCTCACTTTTTTTCTTCTTTTTTTTTAGTGCTTAGGGTTTGACACGATATCACATTAAAGTAGATCTATCCCAGTGACGCGATACCACGTAAAAGTAAGTCAATAGGTTAAATGGTAAGGTAGATATTCAATGTTGAAGTGGTGCTTTCCCCCCCTTTATTCCGTTATTAGTTTTACATTTTTTTCAAGTTTATAGAGATAACAACACCTTTGAATTGAACAAAAGAAAATACCTAATTGACGTTGTTGCTTTAAAGAAACAACAGTAATCCCAAGGTCTCGAATTTATTTTTATTTGTTTCATGTTGCAAGGGTGTCAAGGATCACAATCTTCAGTTCTGAAAATTCGATGAATCAAAATTGTCGCTCCCTATAACACAGTATTGCGGTGAGCAGCTCGGAAATCAGAAGATGGTTGTGGACTGCGGGTCTTTCTTCCAGTTTTCCCGATTCTAAATCGATTTATCTTGAAGAAAATTGGGCCGCTGGGATTGAAAATAAATTGAATCGAAACAATGGTTTTCTGATTCGCATCATATCTCTTGACTTTATTCTTACATACTCGGTGAAATGCCACGTTTGATTGTTTATTTGATAACCGAAGCGGTGCGGTGCAGGTTGATCAGCTCCAGAGACAAACAGAGACCCAGCGCAAGCTATGTTTTCCGTGTTAGAACAAAGTGAAGCAAGTCGGATGTTCCAATTTCATTCGGGATTCACCGGCTCCAACAACAAACAGTCGGCTGCTATTTTTTTAAGCGTGCCGTATATATACGGTACGCTTTTTGTTTTCATTTTCATATCTAATATATAGGTTGCATGCTTTGCTTATGGCAAAACCTTGGCGGGAAAGGTTTGAAAAATTAAAAACGTGTTTTCATAAAACTGGTTTCATTAATTGTTAATTTATTGCTGCAATCCAGGAGGTCTCGGCGTCTTTTTTCTTAAAATTGTAAAAGTTTTGGTATTCCTGTTAATTTCAATAAGTTATTAAGCGTCAAAGTCGAATTCCTTTGAACGAGAATTCCATACAGGTCCAGCAACCTAAGTCATTTGTGCCAACCTATGAGTCAAAATTCAAAGGCAGGAGGGGGGTGGAAACATCTCCCGCAGGAACCCTCTTTGCCCCTCGCCTTTGGGCTCCACCGGTCACAAGATTTCTTCACGGTGCATTAAGCGGTCGTAAATGTGTCAAAATCTGTTTGACGAGGGTTTCGGAAAGAAGTGACGGCGAGGTATTGATAAAGAGCGGGCGGGGAATAGAAAAGAGAGGGACTCGTTCATATCCTTAAGTAGACCTGTTTAGTGATGACGTCACGATCAGAATTGGTTCCAAACAAATGCTCTATCTCTCACTCTCGTTGATTTACCTATAAGAAATCAGATCCAAATTTTCGAACGCAAATTCATGCTAGTTAAAGAACAGTTTTCTCAAATTTTATTGCACCATTAGATTCCACGTATTTTAAAGTATCTTTTCACTCTAACATAATTCCTAAAAGATCACAAGCGAATTTACAATCAAGCGAATTTACAATCACAGTTATACCGAAAGATGTTCTACGTTTTGTCCTCGTCTTACTCACGGTCTCTTATGGGAGTATCACCGCCATGACACTCAATCATAGACTGATTTAGTGAGTCGATATATCGTGCGATTATATGCGATATACTCGTCTGGACCTATCGAAGTTCCGACTGGTTCGATATACATGGGTTTTCCCATAAGGAATCGGAATGCGATTTTCAAGCGGAAATTTCGGCCTTTTTGAGACATTTTTTACACGTCGGAGGTTGCGATAATGGAATCTACGTATCCTCAAGTGCCAGGAACCAGCATAAAATAGGGCGATAGCGCAAAATTTAAACTAGTTATGCCGCATATATCGAACCAAGTCGTGAAAGTGAGGTTATGGCACCCCATTGTTTACATCCTTCCTTCCAACCTCTATGAACTGCAAAACTTCCATAAATGTCGACATTTAGCTGTTATTTCTTTAGAACTTTTGGAGGAATAATATACTAGAGTATTGTAGTTCACCTGCTTTGAAATTTTGAGCTCCAATATGCTTGATATTACTCAACAAGTTAGTGTTTTCTCATCACCGCAACGGTACAGAATCTAAGTAGGTACTTTATTGTCGTTTGCCTAGCCTAAAATTTTATCGCTGGGTTACTAACACATCTAAATTACAACAATATGTTCTTACCTTCTATCTGTAATTCAAATCTAGACAAGTTAAAGGGGGAACACTCAAATAAAGCTAGAGGAAGGCTACAGTCAGGAACGTGTGGGAGGACGGTTGATTGATGACGGGACTGAATCACCCTGCCGAAAGGTTCTTTACAGTCGACAATGTTTTTAGAAGTATGTTATTGAAGGGTAAGAGGTAAATGAAGGATACAAGCATCAAAGAAACGAACGAAACACCGGCAGGTTGAAGAATATGACTGAAAAATTCAAACGAAGACTCGGGTAGAGTTACGGAACATGCCTTTTTCTAAAATCTGTGGTAATGTCAGGCATTACAGGACTCAAAATGTTAGTGCAAGTGTGCTACTATACTCTGACACATAATTCCTCCAAAAGTTTCGAAGAAATAACTGCTAAATGTCGAAATTTATGGAAGTTTTGCAGTTCATAGAGGTTGGAAGGAAGGATGTAAACAATGGGGTGCCATAACCTCACTTTCACGACTTGGTTCGATATATGCGGCATAACTAGTTTAAATTTTGCGCTATCACCCTATTTTATGCTGGTTCCTGGCACTTGAGGATACGTAGATTCCATTATCGCAACCTCCGACGTGTAAAAAATGTCTCAAAAAGGCCGAAATTTCCGCTTGAAAATTGCATTCCGATTCCTTATGGGAAAACCCATGTATATCGAACCAGTCGGAACTTCGATAGGTCCAGCCGATTCACTAAATCAGTCTATTCTAACTTCTCTTCGTATCGAAGCTATTTCTCGAGGTATAACACATGTCGTGATGGTGCTGATGAGCCTATATCCTAGAATTTTGTGCCCATAAAAAACTGTGAGGGGAAAGGACAAAAAAAGGATTTCTTCGATATAACTGTGATTGTGCATTGATGCGCGATGTTTGTTGCAAACTTTTGCTACAGCGCTATAGAGTTTTGATTTTTATGTAAAATCGCCTGAAAATTACATTGGCGGCATCAAATAGTCATAAAAGCCATTCATAAACCACAAAACGCATTATAAAGAAAGCCAAAATGGCAGTCGTAAAGCCGAACAATCTGTGCACGCGCATACGACGAACATCAAAGACAGGCGATCCATTTTCCCCTTTTTCGTTAGAAGGGGGGGGAAGAAAATATCTCTACAGTCAAACTGTGATTTTAAAAATTTGCATGGTCAAGATGTTGTGTTCTGTGAAGGGTGGCGGGGAGCAAAATATCAAGAATATAGGGTGTTGCAAAACTTAAGTGCCAAACTTATGGAGTGTATTTTTGGGGTGAACATGTACCTATATAAGGCTTTATTTTTCTACATGAATAAGTGCTACAGATGTTTCTCTTCTGAGCTAAAGCCCTCCAAAGTTTTGAAAACAAAAAACAAACACAAAAAAACAACGCCTTTGACTCATCTCCTTATAGATACATCTGATCTAAATTTATTTTTTTCATAATTTCTCACCAAACAAGCTCAATTGGACAGCACTTCTCACAAAAGAACTGAGTGACATCTTTGATAAAATTGAGTTATTGATTGATAGACCTAGCAATACTGAATCTCGAAGCAACAAGTGCTTCTTCTAATAACAACTATTTCCCGTCAAAATTCCAGGTAAAAGTGAGCTGGTGAGCCTCATTGAAGTCATTGTCCATATGATGAAATTAAATGAGAACTTGGTTCCTTTTTCTTAAACCTTAATCCGAGTCACGTAAGGAACCACTCCGACTCGGTTCTTTTATAGAATTGGGAACGGACTTAAGTCCGGATTAACGGATTTTAAAATATCAACAGTGTAAACAACTCTGCCGTTTGGTTTCTCTTAGAGATTCGGTTTTCGTGATTATGCCAAACAAAAAGAAGAAAGGAACCAAGTCACTTTAAACGCTAAAAATTAAGTAGGTACCTTTCCTGCATAGGAAATTCCTTTTTTCCGGTGTTGAAATGCAAAAAACATAACACGGTAGTTGAATGAAATCAAAACGTAAGTAATTCCGAGTTTTTTGTTTAAATGCTAGCTCTTCAACTTTGGACTCAATTTTCTCGAGATCAGCTCCATGTCAAGTGGTTCCTCTTTGATGAATTATCATTGCTAGCAAAAGCATTAAAGCTGTTCAGACTTTAGTGGCACGCTTTTCCAACACATGCGTGTTGGAATTTTCCCTGCTTGTTTTTTTTTTTTCCAGTTTCCTCCAAACAGTAACCCTGCTTGGAGGGAGTTTATTTTATACTTTATAATGTACATAAAAGCCAATAATACATATTTTAATGGGCAAACCCCGTGAGGGGTTTACTGCCCTGAACTAAACTAAACTAAACTAAACTAAAGTTATAGAAGAGAAAAAAAAAAAAAAAACCATTGGGTAGCTAAGGAATACTTTCAGTAATTTAATTTAATACATTTGAATCGTGAGCAAAATGAAAAGCCGTGATTGGTCCGCGATCCCGGAAACGGAAATAGGTTTTGTTTTGGTTTAATAGTTTTGATTGGCGAATTCAATCCACGGGTCTGTATATCCATGGACCAATGGGTCTGTTGCAAACTTTTGCTACAACGATAAAAGTTATTATTCCAATGTAAAATCGCCTGAAAAGTCCATTGGTGGCATCATTAAGTCATGAAATACAATAATAAACTCACAAGAGGCGTTCATTGAAATCCAAGATGGCGGCAAAATATCGAGGAATCTGAATGTATGCACCGTGATCATCCAAGGATTGCCAACGTTTACAACCTCATTGGAGGTAGAGGTTATGTGTGTTTGTTTACGTTGTGATTGGTTGTGATCGATGTTGTGAGGTTGGCTATCCTTGAATGTTCGTGGTGCATGTATACGGATTGCTCGATATTTTGCCGCCATCTTGGATTTCATTAAACGCTTCTTGTGAGTTTATTATCTCATTTCGTGGCTTTCTGATGCCACCATTGGACTTTTCAGGCGATTTTACATTGGATTAAACACTCTCAATCGTTGTAGCAAAAGTTTGCAACAGACCCATTAGAGCCTTCCTTTTATTTGCTCATCAGTCATTCATCAGTCAGCAGTATAGGCGACTGTTGGCTGCAGTTGTTTCGATGAGTCCCGACCAAAATGAGTCGGGAACTTGAACACCTGTTGTAAGCTTGGTGCTAGGTCTCTATTTGTATCTGATCTCTGATAAAT
Organism: Trialeurodes vaporariorum; assembly: GCA_011764245.1. Lineage (NCBI taxonomy): Eukaryota > Metazoa > Arthropoda > Insecta > Hemiptera > Aleyrodidae > Trialeurodes > Trialeurodes vaporariorum. Next base: position 27,649,965 of record VMOF01000111.1, read on the forward strand.
TGATGCTCGATGCATTTGCAGGTTATTGGACTCACTCAAATTTTATAGTTGTAGGATACGTCACCAACGACGGTGGATCCGTTACCGATGGTGTAGAGCAGACGCCTAGGTTGACAACGCTCTCGCCAGCAATAATGACTTTACACGACCAAAGGTAATTGACTCGAAGAGGCCTTGCTTTTCCGGCTGGAAAGTTGACTTTTGCTGTTCGCGCGAACACACGCAATTTCATAATGACGCAATTGGAAGGCTCTAATATTCTGCGTTCTCTTTTTGGAAGGCTCAGTATTCTGCGTTCTCTTACAGAGAGAGATGAGCTGGGAACAAAGGTGCCTATGGGTTTTCCCCAGTGCCCCGATTTCAGAGATAAAGAGTAAATATACAGAAAATCGTGTTGTGATGTGACGTCACAACGCAGAATGAATTCCCATTTGAAACAATTTTTTGAGCCGAAATCGTATTTCCAGAACTATGAAACCTAGTTAGACACCAAGGCATCTTTAAAATTGAGTAGGTTATTTTATTTCCTTACAAGTTTTATTAACACGACTATGTATGTACAACATGAGTACAATAATTGTTTTTTTCTTATGATAAATAGCATAAAATGATTACAGTATGATTTTTTTGTAAATATTTATGGGTTACTCTTCTTTTCTAGATAACTCGCACCATGAGTTCATTAATTACAAAATTACAGTATCTATAATTTTTATTGACGTTTATGTGCATTTGTGTAAATACATTTTCTTCTAAAAATGACTAGTTTTTTATAGTATTTTGACTCCTGCTTTTTGAGCTCCACTTTTTGAGAAGAAGTGCTGATTTTTGGAAATGGGTTCGAATCGAACTTTGACCTTCTATATTATACAAAAAAAGAAAAAACAACATTGCGTCAAAAGCCTAAGAATTTTGTATTCTTTCAAACGATGGATCATACGATGTGGTGATATCTGAATACGGGTTTATATAAACAAGGTCATGCTTATCGCATTTTTAATACCTTATGACATAACTTGTGTTTTGATGGTTAGAACGCATGGTTTCCTTAATTTTTAATTATTTATTATGAGATGAGAAGCTGATAAAGAATAAAACTTAACTTACCAACACGGAAAACGGCTTGAGTGAAACTGACGGTGGGGCACATTTCGAAGCCGAAAGGCCAATACTGAAGCAGTAATGTGGCGACGAAAGTAAGGGCACACAAAAAACGGTCATGAGAATATCGCCTACGGCCAAGTTCACAATGAACAAATTTGTTATAGTCCGCATTCTGGCCGAACTGAAAACTACATAACAAACTAAACCGTTACCGATTAAAGCTATTAGGAAAATGCTTATGTACATGATATACACTAGCGTTCTAAAGTAAACACTTCGCATATAATCCCCGCCCCCAGTATCACATTTGTAGCTTAGGTTTGTTAAATTTTCGAAACTATCATTTAAATGCTCCGTTTCGCAATTTAAACCATTGTGCACGCAGAGTTAGGCGCGTGGCTTTTTACTTCCATTCCATCGAAGACCGTCACCGGTGAACGAATAAATAAATTTTTTATAATAAATGCAAGAAAACGCCCAACTTGATTTTTTTCTTTTTAACAAAAACACAAAAACTTCAATTTCACCAATAAAAATTTTAAACTTGAATGAGATTAAGGAATATTATTCATGAGCAAAGCAAATTATTCTGGAACGATTTTGAAAAATTAGCAACGTTTTTCGAGACAGCAAGGAAAAATTGGCGAGAGTAATAAAAAAAAATATATATATATTTTTTTTCAAACTATCTCCGTGACTTTTCAATTTATGTCAGGTCGAACGCTCTCAATTTGAATGACTAAAAATCATATTCCAGTATCCTCTTCCTCTGGTTATTCTCGAAGCACCGGACTGATGAATGAAGATCCAAAAATTTCCGAAGATCATTTGAAAACCCGCACAAAGCTTCTAAAGTACTTGTCGAATTAGACGACAAAATTTATCATTCGAACGATTTTAAGACTTTACATAAAACGTTACTCTTGTGAGATCGCAGATTAAATTTCTTAAAACTCGGCAGTCAAAGAGGTTTTGATTGCGATCTAAGGAAACTCGATACGAACGAATATATCCGCAGTCTATGCGTTGTTTTGTGGAACGTGGCTCTTTTTTCAATTTTATTTTCGCTATTCCACTGTTTCAAGCCTTTCCAAGCAATGATCCGACGTCGTGCGTAATAACTTCACAGATAAATTACTCCTTTTTCCGACGGACCGCTGAAACAGAAAGAAAAAAAGAAAGAAACTACATTAATCATTGTTAGGTTTGACGGGTTTCGTAAGCTGCTTGCATCATGCATGTAAAGCAGGGCAGGAATTACTAGCGCATTGAAAATAGGGTAAGCTGTAATAGTCATGAATTGATAAATCTTTTTCTTTATAAATGGAGTATATTTTTCGTTTATTTTTGAAAGGAATAAGGACCAAAGCAGTGGAGGTAACTCAATCGCAAGTTTAGACATGGGTATACTATATAATGGGTCTGTTGCACACTTCGGCTACAGCGTTTAAAATATCAATTCGTATGTAAAAAGCCGAGAAAATAACAATGGCAGCATCAGAAACCGCTAAAATTCAGTAGTAAACTCACAAATTGCGAAAAACACAAGACACTATTCACCCCTGTATCTTTCCACCACATGCACGATATTTCGCGAAATTAGCGCGGCACATTCAAATAATCACGGCCAACTGTCATCACAGCTGACTTCATAAACAAATGAACAGTAAACACTGACGGCATCTGTTCTATTCTTACGTTTCAATATCCTCAATTCCTCACTAAAGTTGTGAAAGGTATGGAGACCGATATTTGTGTCGAAAACTTATCAAAATGAAACAATAAACATGCATGATGATCGAAGTTGGAATCATCCTTGGAACTCCTGTGAGTTATTGTTTCATTTTGATAAGTTTTCGACACAAATTCGGTATCCGTACCTTTCAAAACCTTTTGTGAGGGATGAGGATTTTGAAACGTAAGAATTAGAACAGATGCCGTCAGTGTTCACTGTTATTTGTTTATGAAGTCAGCTGTGATGACAGTCGGCCGTGATTATTTGAATGTGCTGCGCTAATTTCGCGAAATATCGTGCACGTGGTGGAAAGATACAGGGGTGAATAGTGTCTAGTGTTTTTCGCAATTTGTAAGTTTACTACTGAATTTTAGTTGTTTCTGATGCTGCCATTGTTATTTTCTCAGCTTTTTACATAGGAATTGATACTTTAAAACGCTGTAGCCGAAGTGAGCAACAGACCCATTGCAGTAGGATACGTTATACTTTCTGCATCATTGACATTAACACTTTGGCGCGTACTAGAACTTTACTATAATTACTTTTACTGATTTGTGTTGTACGACAATACCCCCCCTCTCCTCCGGCCCACCACTAAATGGGGATTTTGGGAAACTTTGCTATTAAGGATTCCAGGGTCGATCTAGTGGTAGGAACCAGTAGAAATCTGCTTGAGGATGCTTCTTTTAGAGAATGACACCACCAGAAGAAATTTAAGGATTTATTATACTTGGAAGTTTGTAAAGGTGCTAACTCCTAAAAGAACATTGAAAGCTCTTGATTTTACGGTAGTCGCAGTTGGTCGCTGAATAAGTAAACGCGTCAGTTTGATAACTTCTTTTTTCGATTCATATTCCCTCTTAAATTTAATTATTTTCCATCAATTACTTACTCGTTACTCATACCGTTATCGTTATAGTACCGAACGCTGATTATTTTTGGCACATGCCAGAGAATTCAAACGTTCAAGTTTCAAAATGCGTGCGGTAAGTAAAGAAAAACGGAACGATGACAACACTTGTGAAATAATGACTTCATATTTTTTAATCCATAAAACTACCATTAGTTTTTTCCTTTTTATTATTATTTAATTTATTTATTTTGTTCACACTTTTTTAAAAATTTTGATTTTTTTGTTTATTTTTATTTGTTTGTTTCCTCACTTTTTTCTTCTTTTTTTTTAGTGCTTAGGGTTTGACACGATATCACATTAAAGTAGATCTATCCAGTGACGCGATACCACGTAAAAGTAAGTCAATAGGTTAAATGGTAAGGTAGATATTCAATGTTGAAGTGGGTGCTTTCCCCCCCTTTATTCCGTTATTAGTTTTACATTTTTTTTCAAGTTTATAGAGATAACAACACCTTTGAATTGACAAAAGAAAATACCTAATTGACGTTGTTGCTTTAAAGAAACAACAGTAATCCCAAGGTCTCGAATTTATTTTATTTGTTCATGTTGCAAGGGTGTCAAGGATCACAATCTTCAGTTCTGAAATCGATGAATCAAAATTGTCGCTCCCTATAACACAGTATTGCGGTGAGCAGCTCGGAAATCAGAAGATGGTTGTGGACTGCGGTCTTTCTTCCAGTTTTCCCGATTCTAAATCGATTATCTTGAAGAAAATTGGGCCGCTGGGATTGAAAATAAATTGAATCGAAACAATGGTTTTCTGATTCGCATCATATCTCTTGACTTTATTCTTACATACTCGGTGAAATGCCACGTTTGATTGTTTATTTGATAACCGAAGCGGTGCGGTGCAGGTTGATCAGCTCCAGAGACAAACAGAGACCCAGCGCAAGCTATGTTTTCCGTGTTAGAACAAAGTGAAGCAAGTCGGATGTTCCAATTTCATTCGGGATTCACCGGCTCCAACAACAAACAGTCGGCTGCTATTTTTTAAGCGTGCCGTATATATACGGTACGCTTTTGTTTTCATTTTCATATCTAATATATAGGTTGCATGCTTTGCTTATGGCAAAACCTTGGCGGGAAAGGTTTGAAAAATTAAAAACGTGTTTCATAAAACTGGTTTCATTAATTGTTAATTTATTGCTGCAATCCAGGAGGTCTCGGCGTCTTTTTTCTTAAAATTGTAAAAGTTTTGGTATTCCTGTTAATTTCAATAAGTTATTAAGCGTCAAAGTCGAATTCCTTTGAACGAGAATTCCATACAGGTCCAGCAACCTAAGTCATTTGTGCAAACTATGAGTCAAAATTCAAAGGCAGGAGGGGGGTGGAAACATCTCCCGCAGGAACCCTCTTTGCCCCTCGCCTTTGGGCTCCACCGGTCACAAGATTTCTTCACGGTGCATTAAGCGGTCGTAAATGTGTCAAAATCTGTTTGACGAGGGTTTCGGAAAGAAGTGACGGCGAGGTATTGATAAAGAGCGGGCGGGGAATAGAAAGAGAGGGACTCGTTCATATCCTTAAGTAGACCTGTTTAGTGATGACGTCACGATCAGAATTGGTTCCAAACAAATGCTCTATCTCTCACTCTCGTTGATTTACCTATAAGAAATCAGATCCAAAATTTTCGAACGCAAATTCATGCTAGTAAAGAACAGTTTTCTCAAAATTTATTGCACCATTAGATTCCACGTATTTTAAAGTATCTTTTCACTCTAACATAATTCCTAAAAGATCACAAGCGAATTTACAATCAAGCGATTTACAATCACAGTATACCGAAAAGTTCTACGTTTTGTCCTCGTCTTACTCACGGTCTCTTATGGGAGTATCACCGCCATGACACTCATCATAGACTGATTTAGTGAGTCGATATATCGTGCGATTATATGCGATATACTCGTCTGGACCTATCGAAGTTCCGACTGGTTCGATATACATGGGTTTTCCCATAAGGAATCGGAATGCGATTTTCAAGCGGAAATTTCGGCCTTTTTGAGACATTTTTTACACGTCGGAGGTTGCGATAATGGAATCTACGTATCCTCAAGTGCCAGGAACCAGCATAAATAGGGCGATAGCGCAAAATTTAAACTAGTTATGCCGCATATATCGAACCAAGTCGTGAAAGTGAGGTTATGGCACCCCATTGTTTACATCCTTCCTTCCAACCTCTATGAACTGCAAAACTTCCATAAATGTCGACATTTAGCTGTTATTTCTTTAGAACTTTTGGAGGAATAATATACTAGAGTATTGTAGTTCCTGCTTTGAAATTTTGAGCTCCAATATGCTTGATATTACTCAACAAGTTAGTGTTTTCCTCATCACCGCAACGGTACAGAATCTAAGTAGGTACTTTATTGTCGTTTGCCTAGCCTAAAATTTTATCGCTGGGTTACTAAACACATCTAAATTACAACAATATGTTCTTACCTTCTATCTGTAATTCAAATCTAGACAAGTTAAAGGGGGAACACTCAAATAAAGCTAGAGGAAGGCTACAGTCAGGAACGTGTGGGAGGACGGTTGATTGATGACGGGACTGAATCACCCTGCCGAAAGGTCTTTACAGTCGACAATGTTTTTAGAAGTATGTTATTGAAGGGTAAGAGGTAAATGAAGGATACAAGCATCAAAGAAACGAACGAAACACCGGCAGGTTGAAGAATATGACTGAAAAATTCAAACGAAGACTCGGGTAGAGTTACGGAACATGCCTTTTTCTAAAATCTGTGGTAATGTCAGGCATTACAGGACTCAAAATGTTAGTGCAAGTGTGCTACTATACTCTGACACATAATTCCTCCAAAAGTTTCGAAGAAATAACTGCTAAATGTCGAAATTATGGAAGTTTTGCAGTTCATAGAGGTTGGAAGGAAGGATGTAAACAATGGGGTGCCATAACCTCACTTTCACGACTTGGTTCGATATAATGGGCATAAAGTTTAAATTTTGCGCTATCACCCTATTTTATGCTGGTTCCTGGCACTTGAGGATACGTAGATTCCATTATCGCAACCTCCGACGTGTAAAAAAATGTCTCAAAAAGGCCGAAATTTCCGCTTGAAAATTGCATTCCGATTCCTTATGGGAAAACCCATGTATATCGAACCAGTCGGAACTTCGATAGGTCCAGCCGATTCACTAAATCAGTCTATTCTAACTTCTCTTCGTATCGAAGCTATTTCTCGAGGTATAACACAGTCGTGATGGTGCTGATGAGCCTCGATCCTAGAATTTGTGTGCCCATAAGAAACTGTGAGTGTGACAAGGACAAAACATAGGACTTTCTTCGATATAACTGTGATTGTGCATTGATGCGCGATGTTTCAAAAAGTTTGTAATAAAGCGGGCTCATTCCGGCTCATATTTTATCACTGAGAAAAAAGTGGCTGTTAAAACTGTAAGAATAGAGCCATAGATGATTTCGCCTTATTTCAATCATGAAACCTATCGTTGCTATAGTCAGCGCGCTTGAATCTACACGAATTCCGATTGTCTCTATGGAATTTCGATTATTTCTATGGGAAAAAAAAGCGCGGGAATATATCCTATCGGAAAATTCATTGAAACAATCGGAAATTTTTATAAGGGACGTGGAACCCAATGGTGTGATAAACACAACTGGTGCAAAGAACATGTTGTTTACTAGCACTTGTATTTGAAAAATTGGATCGTGTGTTCATATGGGTAAACCCACGAGAGCGCGAGTGAGGCGGAGCTTTTTTTTGGAACCAACTTTTTCATGACGTCTCACTAAACAGGTCTTGGTCATTGAAACATTTGAAATCTGGGGGATCGGCAAATTGAAAACCCCTTTATGAGCGTCTATGCAATCAAGGGATTTTTGAGGAAATTTTGGGCGTTTTGTTGCGAAAAAAAGGTTTTTAAAATCCAGAACAAAGTAACGGGGGTGAAATTCGCATAATAGCTCTAAAAAGTGAGAAGGGCTGTCACTTGTCTTCCACCCTGGAAGCTCCTCCTTGCTGCGGCTATGGAATTGACTCTGGAATAACTTATTTACCTATCCTAAAAAGTTTCTCGCGTGTACAGTATTTTTTACTGGAAGCTTCTTCAAATTTTGGAAATTATAGGTCCATATGGAACTTTGCTTCTCCAACACGAAAAATGATATCGACCGATGGCGACAGAAAAAAAAAATATATTACAATGAGTTGTAATGAATAATGGCTTAGTTTTTGACTGTAAACTTTCGAATACTTTTCAACACAAATAAATGGGGGAGGGGGAATGGGTCTGTTGCAGACTTTTGCTCCAGCGCTATAGAGTGTTCTGTATCATGTAAAATCGCGTGAAAAGTCCATGGTGGCATCAGAAAGTCATGAATGCGATAATAACTTACAAGAGACGTTTAATGAACTCCAAGTTGGCGGTAAAATATCGAGCAACCTGTATGTATGCACCACGAACATCCAAGGATAGCCAACCTCACAATATCGATCACACCCAATCACAATGTAAATAAAACACGTAACCTCTGACGCTTCTTTGAGGTGTCAACGTTGGCAATTCTTGGATGTTAAAGGTGCATGCATACGGACTGCTCGATACTTTACCGCCATCTTGCATTTCATTAAACATCTCTGTGAGTTTATTATCGCATTTCAAGACTTTCTGATGCACCCATGGACTTTTCACGCGATTTTACCTACGATGAAACACTATTTATCGTTGTAGCAAAGTTTGTAACAGACCCATTAAAATCCACAAAACGCCTTAAACCTCCACACCTACTAATCTATACCCCTAGAATGCTTGACGTGTAAAGGGCCCTGAAATGGTTGTTCTGTAATTAAAGGATTATTAGGCGCACCGTTGGCACAACGTGCGCCTATTGAAATCGCCCTGATACTCAATAGAGTATACTACGCCCCCTGTGATCAAATGGCGAAATGAGCTTTTTTGATGTCGTGAAATTTAGGTTGTGTCCTGTGTTTTTTTATGCTAATTTCATTTGAAAAGTTAATGTTCTCCCAGCCACGACTGAATTCTGAGTTGGTTGGGAGTAATTTCATGTTCATTGATTGACGTTTTTTAAAGTTATTCTATGTCAAAATTTCCAACCTCACTTTTTGATTATTTCAAATTTTCCGGTATATATTCTAGGTGATCAAGAGAACCAATCATTTGCCGTTCTGAATGTTTGTTTTTTTGCATGTAGGTAAATGCAATTATTATAATTAATTATAGCGTGTGGTCAAACGCAAAACGGAAAGTCCCTACAGCAAGAACTCTGAACATTCCTTATCTCAATACTCAGAATTCTCATTTAATTACCAAAATTACTGCGCATCGAAGAGGGTCTCTTATTATTCAGCCCTGATGTCGTTGTTTCCATAGTGGTCCCTGCCCTAACCTCCTCCATATTTCCTATCAAATTTCAGCTATTTGTTTACGCTCAAATTTCTAGTACTCCAGGAACTTCCTGATTTCTTATGCTACCTTATGCTACATCTGTTGTACTACCTATGTTGATTCAAGCTGTCACTCTCCTTATTGTCTCAAAGTATCTTGAGACACTCTAACTGGTTCTTAATCATATAGTTTGGTAGTCCGCTAACCTTGACAGTCACCTATTTTGTCGGAGATCATCATCAGTCATGCCTAAAAGTTTAGCGCTTAGACTTTTGTACAAAATTGGGATTGCGCCTCACAATTGGTGACAGTTAAGTTAGCGTCATGTGATGAAATATGAAACAGCGCTCCATTTCTTTCTGAAATTTGTGTTACCGAGTCAATTTCTTCTGAAAATTATGTCAGCGTACGTGCTGTTTTTTACTGAAACTTGAGTGAGCGCACAGTTTTGAGCAAAAAACATTTCAAACGCTATAAGAAAAAAAGAAAACAATACGGCATTGGAGAAAATGGGGAAATTGAGTTAGTGCTTATACTTTTGCTGAAAATTAAAGTCGTGCACCACAATTTGGTTAAAATTAAGTTATGGCGCTTTTTTTTTTTGCTGCAAAATGACTCAACGCGCCATGTGTTTCTGAAAATTGTGTGATCTCATCAAATTCTTCTAAAAATTATGTCAACGCATCGGTTTTTACTGATACTGAGGTGAGAGCGCTAATTTGAGCCAAAAATTTTTAACGCTAATAATCAGAATTAGAGACTGATTAGGTGTGTTGAGGTTGGATCAGTCATGCCTAAAAGTCTACATCCGACGGAGATGGTGTGATTGTATTTTTACTTTCTCACTCAAATGAAATTAGAAAAATTGAGAAAGTATTGCGTTGGCGCAGAGATTTTCAAGGTATTTTGTTGCGATAGTTGGCCTCTCAGGACAAAGTCAATCATGATTTAGTCAAAGTAATTGCCTCTTATCATGTCTAATACCATCCATAAGAACCTTCCATCATATTTTCTATTTCTTAACCCTTTCTGACTTAGAGAGATTTATGTAAAAAAAATCTGTGGCGTCTGTCCGTCAGTCCGGCTGTTCGTCACTCCGTACCTAGGCATAAGTTTTGAACCATTGATCCTTATGCATCCAGATTTTGCACAGTTGTTGCTTTTTAGATTCCCCAGAGGTACTTTTTTTGTTTTTTTGAAATTTTGATTTTTAGGGTAGTTATGGGGAAAAAATGATTTCATTAAAATCAATGGTAAAATGGATAAAATGAATAAAAATGGAATAATTCAAGTTTGGCTCAATCAATTTTGATGAAAGTTAGCAAAAAAAAAATATATTTTCAGCCTACTATAGAATAAACCACTTATAAATCCTATATTCATTCCTTAAGACCGTTTAAAAAATCAAAATAAGCGCGCTCGAGCCGAAAAATAGAATTATCGTGAGAAATCAATCTTAAAACTTGGAGTCAATCAATAATGGCTCCATGAATTTTGATAAAACTTTGTACACACAATCTACTATCAATAAACTTAAATATTTTCCTCTCTGTGTCACCAAAAACAACCGATAAAACCATTTCTAGAGGTAATATAGGTGCGATTGAGCAAAAAATTTGGGAATATGAGCAAATAAAAATATAGTCCTATTATTTGGGATAGTTCAGGTTTGGTTCAATCAATTTGATGAAAGTTAGCGACAAAAATCTACATTCAGCCTACTATAAAAAAACCACTTATAATTACAATATTCAACCCTCAAAACCGTTTAAAAAATCAAATATGTGCGCTCGAGCCAAAAAATGGAATTATCGTGAGAAATTAAGTAATCTTAAAACTTGGAGTCAATCAATAATGGCTGGATGAATTTTCATGAAACTTTTTACACACAATCTACTATCAAAGTACTAACATATTATCCTCTCTTGATCACCATACACAACCGATTAGACCTTTTCAAGAGGTATATAGGTGCGATTGAGAAAAAAATATGGGTATATAAGCAAATAAAACATAATCTTATTATTTCGGATAATTCAGGTTGGTCCAATGAATTTTGACTAAATCTGGCAAATAAAATCTACAATTGGTTTATAAAAGAAAGTAGCCCTTACAGTTACAATATACAACCCTTAAGAGAGTTTAAAAAATCAAAATAGGGTATTTGACCAAAAAAAAAAAAAAGAATGAAAGTGAGGAATTAATTTTAAACTTGGAATCAATCATTAATGGGATGGATTTTGACAAAAATTTTCACAAACATAATGTGTTAAAAAAAATACACCAAACACTGCACTGTGTGCACTAAAATATTTTTCTGGTACAGTCCTCATAAAAACCTTACGACCGTTTCGAGGGGCAATATAGGTACGATCGAGCAAAAATCTTTGAAACTAATTGTAAGCAAATATTAAGACAAACATAATATTTGGAATAAGTAATTCAAGTATGACTCAATTTAGTTCGATGAAAATTGCATCAAAACGTTTGCAACCAGCCTAGGCAGAAATTTCTTTTCAATGTATAACTACAATATACTACTTTTAAGTCTAAAGCTGTTTAAAAGCAATATAGGTTTCATTACACCAAAAAATAGAATATTCAAGGAAAATTAATTTTATAAAGAAAAGTCAATCAAAAATGGCTGAATGAATTTTGTTGAAATTTTGTTTGCACAATCTACAACTTAAGTACATCTTTGGAGGGGGGTTAATCTATTAAACAAAAAAAATTATTTCGAAGATCCACAGTTTGAAAGAAGAAACCAAACATAGTACTCAATGGAGGAAATGCAAGAATCAGTACATTTCGACCTCCTATGAAAACTAAGGGAAAAAGACACTCCCAAAAATAGAACAAAGAGCAAATATAATGAATGCAGCTCAAAGAATAAAAACTTATTGGAATCTTGAATTACCTACTCTAAACCCTGTTATAAGCAACAACAGATTAAGGCTCTCAATTAGCCTTCAAATAACAAAATAGGCAACTATTCCTACAGCTTCTCCACAAAATTGCAAACTCTTCGGATTGAAGGCAGAAATATTATGTCCGGAGGTGAAAATATTTGAAATTTGAGGGGGGTTTGGGGATCTCCCCCAGAATTCTAAAGGGGGGTCTGGAGGTATCCCCCAGCATTTTAAAGGGGGGTTTGGGGGTCTCTCCTAGTATTCTAAAGGGGGTCTGGGGTCTCCCCAGAATTCTAGGGGGTTAGGGGGTCTCCTCCAGAATTCTTTAGTGGTGGGGGGGGGGGGGGGGGTCTGGGGGCCTCCCTCAGATAAAAGTGATGTGAGAAAGTGTTCGTAGGGTATTCCCTACAGTTTATTTTTTATCATTTCGAGATTTGATTAACGTATTTCGGCCATTGTGCGCGGATCAAATGCTTTGTCACCAGTCGTGGGACGTCATGGGACATTTAGGAAGATGTCTTTTGACTCACTGTAACTTCTTCATCTTTTCTTACGTTTTGCCATGGCGTCCTTTGTTTTACTTGGCATCACACTTCACGTTCAAATTTTTTACCGGGCAACCAAAGAACGGTGCCAGCTAATGGAATATGGCAACATTGTTTTTCTCTACTCTAACACATCATGAAAAATAATCGATTCTTGGTGGTCCGATTTCTTCTTACTACCGATCACTTTTTCATGTCCCTATTTTGCGGGACATACTATATATCGTTGACTACCTTTTTACTAAAGGGGGTTCAAAATTGTTTTATGAGTATTTGATTGTTTATTACGTGCGTTTAGTGATGTGCAGTAGGAAATTCGAAGGATTTGTTCTATGATTGTCCGTAGTGGTCCCACCGCCCCCCCCCCCCCCACACGACGCACACAGGTTCAGACCGAACTTTTGCTAGTATCTGGTGGAAGATCCGTGGTCCTAACCTCCCCCCCCCCCAATCGCCACACACCGGTTCGGACCCAAACTTTTGCCGGACAATTTTTTTTGATGATTTTTAAGAATCCAGGGATTGTTCTAAGATTGTCCGAAGTGGTTCTACCCCCCCCCCCCCCACTCGCCGCGCACAGGTTCGGACCTTAACTTTTGCTGGACAATTTTTTTGAGATGTTGGAAAATCGAAGGGTTGAGATTGTCCGTAGTGGTCCCCCCCCCCCCCCCCCGCCACTCGCCGCTTACAGGTTCGAACTTGGACTTTTGCTGTACAATTTTTTGAGATGGTGGAAAATTCGGAGGGATTGTTCTAAGATTGTCCGTAGTGGTTCTACACCCCCCCCCCCCACTCGCCGCACACAGGTTCGGACCCAAACTTTTGCTGGACAATTTTTTGAGTTGTTAGAAAATTCGAAGGGATTGTCCTAAGATTGTCCGTAATGGTTCTCCCCCCCTCCTCCACTCGCCGCACACAGGTTCGGACCCTGACTTTTGCTGGACAATTTTTTTAGATGTTGGAAAATTCGAAGGGATTTCTAAGATTGTCTGTAGGGTTCTACACCCCCCCCCCCCCACTCGCCGCACACAGGTTCGGACCCTCACTTTTGCTGGACAATTTTTCTGAGTGGTGGAATATTCGAAGGGTTGTCTTTGTCCCATAAAGATCGTATGTAGTGGTCCTAACCCCTACCCACTCGCCGCATCCAGTTCGGACCCGGTTTTGCTGGACACATTATTTTTGAGATGGTGGAAATGGAATTTGACTCATGAGGACCAAATTTGCTCAAGGTGCGCCTTCTCTGACACTGTAGTGTCAGAACTATCTGCTTGTTTTTTCATGAATTCGCAAGTGTTCCATTTATGTATCTTACATATCTACATCGTGACAATCGCAGTAAGTGCTGACAGCACCTAAAATGGAAAAAAAGAGAAAAAAAAACTGTTTATTATTTAGAATCACGGCTTTTCCGAAAATGACGCTTTTTGACTCAAAGAACGCAACCTCATTTTTGATCCCTGAACAGCCGTTTAAAAGGTGGAGGGATTTAGAAATATCTATTGTCTATACTTTATGTGGGTCAAAAAGATCGAGCCTTATCAAATAATTTTCTTTTTTCAGCTTTCAATAGGTTTGTTGCAAACTTTTGCTACAGCGCTATAGAGTTTTGATTTTTATGTAAAATCGCCTGAAAATTACATTGGCGGCATCAAATAGTCATAAAAGCCATTCATAAACCACAAAACGCATTATAAAGAAAGCCAAAATGGCAGTCGTAAAGCCGAACAATCTGTGCACGCGCATACGACGAACATCAAAGACAGGCGATCCATTTTCCCCTTTTTCGTTAGAAGGGGGGGGAAGAAAATATCTCTACAGTCAAACTGTGATTTTAAAAATTTGCATGGTCAAGATGTTGTGTTCTGTGAAGGGTGGCGGGGAGCAAAATATCAAGAATATAGGGTGTTGCAAAACTTAAGTGCCAAACTTATGGAGTGTATTTTTGGGGTGAACATGTACCTATATAAGGCTTTATTTTTCTACATGAATAAGTGCTACAGATGTTTCTCTTCTGAGCTAAAGCCCTCCAAAGTTTTGAAAACAAAAAACAAACACAAAAAAACAACGCCTTTGACTCATCTCCTTATAGATACATCTGATCTAAATTTATTTTTTTCATAATTTCTCACCAAACAAGCTCAATTGGACAGCACTTCTCACAAAAGAACTGAGTGACATCTTTGATAAAATTGAGTTATTGATTGATAGACCTAGCAATACTGAATCTCGAAGCAACAAGTGCTTCTTCTAATAACAACTATTTCCCGTCAAAATTCCAGGTAAAAGTGAGCTGGTGAGCCTCATTGAAGTCATTGTCCATATGATGAAATTAAATGAGAACTTGGTTCCTTTTTCTTAAACCTTAATCCGAGTCACGTAAGGAACCACTCCGACTCGGTTCTTTTATAGAATTGGGAACGGACTTAAGTCCGGATTAACGGATTTTAAAATATCAACAGTGTAAACAACTCTGCCGTTTGGTTTCTCTTAGAGATTCGGTTTTCGTGATTATGCCAAACAAAAAGAAGAAAGGAACCAAGTCACTTTAAACGCTAAAAATTAAGTAGGTACCTTTCCTGCATAGGAAATTCCTTTTTTCCGGTGTTGAAATGCAAAACATAACACGGTAGTTGAATGAAATCAAAACGTAAGTAATTCCGAGTTTTTGTTTAAATGCTAGCTCTTCAACTTTGGACTCAATTTTCTCGAGATCAGCTCCATGTCAAGTGGTTCCTCTTTGATGAATTATCATTGCTAGCAAAAGCATTAAAGCTGTTCAGACTTTAGTGGCACGCTTTTCCAACACATGCGTGTTGGAATTTTCCCTGCTTGTTTTTTTTTTTTCCAGTTTCCTCCAAACAGTAACCCTGATTGGAGGGAGTTTATTTTATACTTTATAATGTACATAAAAGCCAATAATACATATTTTAATGGGCAAACCCCGTGAGGGGTTTACTGCCCTGAACTAAACTAAACTAAACTAAACTAAAGTTATAGAAGAGAAAAAAAAAAAAAAAACCATTGGGTAGCTAAGGAATACTTTCAGTAATTTAATTTAATACATTTGAATCGTGAGCAAAATGAAAAGCCGTGATTGGTCCGCGATCCCGGAAACGGAAATAGGTTTTGTTTTGGTTTAATAGTTTTGATTGGCGAATTCAATCCACGGGTCTGTATATCCATGGACCAATGGGTCTGTTGCAAACTTTTGCTACAACGATAAAAAGTTATTATTCCAATGTAAAATCGCCTGAAAAGTCCATTGGTGGCATCATTAAGTCATGAAATACAATAATAAACTCACAAGAGGCGTTCATTGAAATCCAAGATGGCGGCAAAATATCGAGGAATCTGAATGTATGCACCGTGATCATCCAAGGATTGCCAACGTTTACAACCTCATTGGAGGTAGAGGTTATGTGTGTTTGTTTACGTTGTGATTGGTTGTGATCGATGTTGTGAGGTTGGCTATCCTTGAATGTTCGTGGTGCATGTATACGGATTGCTCGATATTTTGCCGCCATCTTGGATTTCATTAAACGCTTCTTGTGAGTTTATTATCTCATTTCGTGGCTTTCTGATGCCACCATTGGACTTTTCAGGCGATTTTACATTGGATTAAACACTCTCAATCGTTGTAGCAAAAGTTTGCAACAGACCCATTAGAGCCTTCCTTTTATTTGCTCATCAGTCATTCATCAGTCAGCAGTATAGGCGACTGTTGGCTGCAGTTGTTTCGATGAGTCCCGACCAAAATTGAGTCGGGAACTTGAACACCTGTTGTAAGCTTGGTGCTAGGTCTCTATTTGTATCTGATCTCTGATAAATTGATGCTCGATGCATTTGCAGGTTATTGGACTCACTCAAATTTTATAGTTGTAGGAGTGAAATGAGTAGACATCTGGCGAAAATTTGCATCTTCCAAATGCATCGTTTATTCGGCGGTTTTATCTGTGGATTCAGGCATAACTAAGCATTTTCGAGGACGTTAAATTCGCGATCGCGAAAAGGTAGCATTAATTGTTTGATTTAGAAGCATTTTCCGTTCAAAAATGCACATACACTGAAAAAAAAGTGCTGAATTTAATTCTTTTTTAGTTTAGGTATGGACAACACTTAAAAACTGTTAGATTGACTACGTAAAATAGTTGAATTACCTCCGTGTCGTGTTAATTTAACTAATTTAAACAGTCAAACTAACAGTTTTTTAGTGGTGTCTACTTTTAACTAAAAAAAGAGTTAAATTCGGCACTTTTTTTTTTTTTTTTTTTTTTTTTTTTAATTTTTTTTTTAGTGTATGGGGTATAAATGCATTGAATCAGAGTTTATTAGGAACCAGAGGTAGAGGTCTTTTGACGGCAATCGATACGATAATCGCTCTAATAAAAGAGTCTATTTGGCTGAGGTATGTAGGTTTTCATTAATAAAATATATTAGAATCGTAAGCCGAAAAAAAGTTTGTACTTGCCTCACTGGGCGTTGCCGTTGGAACAAGGAAGGAACCCGAATCCGCGCATGTAATCAAAAGTGTTGACTGGGACATTCGAGTTAGGTTTATCACTTCGCACTTACCGAGGAATCCGACACGTGAGATCGCGATTAAAGCTAGGGTTGCGAGCATCAAACATTAAAACGGCATCTGTTTATAGCAAGCGAGGCGAGGGTGGGAGTGAAGGTGTAATGGTTGAAAGCAAGGTAGAAGGAGGGAGGGGGACTCGTTTATAAGGATATATCTATATCCATGGAAATTGTTCCACCACCCCCATCAGTGTTCATCGGAAATGAAATCAGACGTAAAGTACCGAAAAATCACGAACGCACGCACGCAAACTGACACCTACATATTCAGACTAATGCATTTACATCTCATTGTCAATATCCCTAAATTATCAATGCGATTACGCTCCCTCCGATTTCATCGATGCTTCCCGAACAAAACCTATAAAAAGTATGGGCGGATCCAGCAATTTGGTAACCATGCATCCTTCCCATTTGAAAGTATGAGAAACAATCGATATTAGAGGGGAAAATGACCCTGTTACTAATCAATTATTTTTCATAAATTCAAATGAGAAGAATCCACAGTTGCCAGATGGCTGGATCCGCCATTGCTAAAAAGTAGTCTCACCCTGGAAAAAATGGTCCATACGGGTCCATAAGGTCCATAACCAATTCTCTATACAGAGTATGGATATGTGTGGATCCATATGGATATGTATGGATCCATATGGATATGTATGGATACTGTATAGGTATACGTTGATATTCTTATACATCCATACATACCCATATGGATCCAAACATATCCATATGGATCCAAACATATCCATACTCTGTATAGGGAATTGGTTATGGACCTTATCTGTACGGTCCATTTTTGCTAGGGCAGGACTGCCGTTTTGCAGATCGCTGAGGATAATTTTTAATGCACCGATGATTCCATGGACACCGGGAGAAAATTTTCAAAGGAAACTAGAGAGGCGGGAGGGGCAAAACCTCAAATTAAAAAAAAAAACAAAACAAAACAAAATAAAACAAAAAACTGTTTTTCACTTCATTCTAGCCCTTCACTGCATGATTCTTTTTTTTGCAAGCAAATGTGGATTTTTCAATGTATTAGGTGGTCAAATACATGGGAAAAATAGTGAAAAAAATAATTTGACGGTTTTTCGGTCAAAATGCTCTTTTTTCTATTTTTTACTCGTTTTTTACAAGTGATATAACACTATAAGAAATGGCGGGAATTTTTTAATTTTTTTTTTTAAATTTTCCATTTTTTTTTTTTTTTTTTTTTACTTTAATCGGATTTTTCAAAAAGCCAATGCCGGAAACTTTATAAAAATAATCAAAATGTGGTCAGTTTGGATACGGGGGCAAATTTCCCCCCCCGACATGATTTCGATCACGAACCCTTCACTGCATGATGTTTTCTTTCAGCCAATTTTTTTTTTTTTTTGTGAGCTCAAAACATACCTTCTCCCGCGTTGACCCACCATGCGCCAAAGGTATATCTCAAAACCTGTATTTCATATGAGCGTTTGAAGAATTTGTTCCACCGGTGGAACTTCATGCAGTGAAGGGCTAGGAAAAAATTGGATGTGAAATGTAGTGTTCTCAAATTTTAGAGGGAGGATTTCCCTATTTCCACCCCTGTACCGGCGCCTATGCGGATTCCACGGGTTGACAAAAAGATTTCACAGTTCAGTTTAGCTGTATGACTGTAGCGAACAAAAATACTATCATCTGTAATATTTTTTCAACTGATGGCGAATCAATCACCAGTGTTTAGGAAAACTCCATCAAATTTATAAGTAGACCACGGTATTTCCATTAATAGCCGATAAGATTAAATATCAGAGTACTCTTGTGACTTGTGAGTTGTTGTCACACTGCTGATCTTGACCGTGGTAATCTTCTTGTCAACCGATGAAATCATCGGTGAATTATAAACAATCCATTTAAAGCTTCATAATACGGCAACCCTGACCCATTCATTTAAATTTAAGCTGCTCCACGCTTACACACACTGAGATAAAGACTGAATTTACCATTTGAATACTTAAAAGTACGGACAAAACTTGAAAACTGTAAGTTCTACAATTTAAAATAGTTTAATAACCTTCGTACTATGGTCATTTAACTACTCACATTTTAAACGGCGAAACTAACAGTTTCTAAGTTTTGCACATTCTTTTACACACACAGTCACACAGTATCTACCCATCTGCCAGTAGTATCTTTAGTTTATCATAAGCTGTGACAGGAAGTTGCGATCTTGACATAGACTGTCATAATCAGATGCGAGCGCATATTATCATGATATCCACTGTCAGTCCATCAATGAATGTGACATTTACAAATGTGACGTGGTCAGACTGTGACAAAGAGACTGTAAGTTAACAGTAGCATGTGAAAACCGTCCTTCAAAGGCTCAGAGACTTGCTCAGAAAAAGGCACACAGTTTCCGTCTTTCTATTATAAAAACCTTATATCAGGGAGCTGTGACAAAGAGTTAGGAAGAGTAAAAAGTCCAACGTCGAGAGATTAGTTGTCTATTATTCACACCGCATGTTCTTTAAATAATAAGGAACGGAGGCTGAGTCCCTAATCTCGATTAAATGCCTGCATCATTGCAGATCTAGCTTCTGACAACGAAAATTTGACGCTTCGTCGTTCCAGTCAAAAATCAAAGTTGGTTCTCAAAAAAATTCAAATTTTTACATTTTAATTCCGCCGTTACGGGGCCCCATACAGATCCCAGAAGTTGAAAATAAAAAAAACTATTTGAGTCAACATAAGTCTAGTGGTCAGTGGTTTTAGCAGTGTTTTTAGTTTTTTAGAAAAGAAAAAAAAAACACGAACATTTTTAATAAGGATGGTTTTTTGTCTTTTTTTTCTTTTAAAGATTTTACAAATTTGAAAGGATTTAAGCGCAAAAATGTCCAACCTCTGGGAGCTTTGAACAATACATGTATAGATTCAAAACCACACACTGGACGAGAACTGTTTTTTGGTTACTGTCGCGATACATTATATATTACATAATACACTTCTTCTGTATACGTATATGTAGTGTATACTCAAGAAAGGTTGGGTATAGATGGAGAGGTAGGAGGGGGGCAGTTCTGCAGTGCGATGCGTTTAGTGCGTGCGAGGTGCGGGGGGAAGGAGCAGCACGGCGTTGCGACTGACGCAATGTGTCAGCGTGCTGTGACCTTCACTGACTGTGGCAAACAGTAGGCTATTGGAACTATTGAAAATTGATTTGTTTCAAGTTTGAATATTTTTGTGAAAAAAAGGGGAAGGCCGTCAGCGCGCGGGCGACGCTAATTGTTAATTTGAAAGAATAGGCCGTCAGCACACGGGCGACGCTTTATTTTACCTACAATATAAAATGGCCGTCAGCACGCGGGCGACGCTTGGGCCGTCAGCACGCGGGCGACGCTTTATTTAAATGAAGTAAAATATACCACCTTGAAGAAAGGAACCGTTAACGCAGAATTTGCGTTAATGTATGTGTTTTTTCTCGGGAAGCCTATTTTCCCTTGAGAGAGCTTCACCTTGTGAACGTCCAGAGGTGAACCAGGCAAGGAATGAGATGTCCGACTGAACTACTTCGTAGTTGGCAGATGGATGGGAATCGCTTCAGCTCCACGGGACCGCTTCCTAAATAAACAGGCCGACCTTGGCAGTGCTTGGGTTGTAAGTCCACAGCAGCAGGCGACAGCAATCGGGAACTCAGCTTGGCGACTTGACTCCTTGATAAAGATCCGAGAGAGCAGGAAAGAGAGTCCAGAGAGAGTTGTTCATCCGTCAGCGTCCAGTGATTGAGTGAGGCTGAGTGTAGAGGGAGTATTTCTTAAGTATTAAACGACATGCGAAATTTCCGCCAATCAGCGACGAGTGCACGACTAATGCGCGACGAGTGCGCGGCGAGTGGAAATGCGCCAATGAGAGACGTGTGTTTGTGAGATGAAATACTCGCGGGCTCCCGATGGTAGCAAGTGAAAACGCGCCAATGGGAGCCGAGCTTTCGCGAGTCCGTTTGGAATAGAGCGGTTGCGGGCACGTTAGTCTTGAGGCTAATGGATAGTAAGCCGCGAGCGAGTTGGCGTTGGGAATACGCCAATGGCAAATAATTATGACATGAAAAACAAGCCAATAATTAAAGAAAAATTATGTGTTAGCTTTAAAAAATAAACTAATGTGAGAGAGAAAGGTGCTCAATTTTTGGTGGCCCTGAAAAGGGCCGTTTTAAAGGTTTGACATAAATGTCTTTCAAATGGGAGTTGCGCGAACAGTATACGAGTAAACAATATTTGAATTGTGTTATGATTAATTATTCACGAAAAAAATTGCATAAGCGGTTCTCTGGTTTAAGTTGGAAGTTTAAACAATTAAATCAATCAGACCTTTCACTTGTAAATTAGTTTGAATCTAAGATGTGATTGATGAGACGTAGAAGTAGACGAGCAAGCTTCGCTCATTTAGCGTCACATAGAGTAATAATTGCAAATCGAGCTGATTTCCGCGAGAGCGCGTGAACCGCAATCTCCTCAGCGTGACTGTAATCCTTCAAATTGGGCGACAACTAACCGACTAGGTGCTGTTTAGTGTACAGTTACCAGGCAAGGTGGGTTCGCAAACTCAAAATCATTTGTGTAAACCTCTGAAGAGACTTTAAGCATAAGTCTCTTTCAAGTATTGAATGCACGCAATTTGTAACGCTGTTAAATTTAATACCTCCAAATGCTACTGCAATCTCTTTGACGATCTGTATTTTACTCTCACTCTCACTCTCTCTCTCTCTCTCTCTCTCCCTCCCTCTCTTGCTTAAGTCTCGGAGAGACTCGTATAAGTGATTAATTACCGATGCAAAAACCGTTGTTGCCGAATACTATGTAAAATCGACCTACTTTGCAGAAAACCAACTGGGTTGTAGGCGAAATATACCCCGTCTGCCTTGATGGCGTGGCAACCCCAATAAAAATCCGTCATCGTAAAACCACACAAAACAGCGTTTGCTCTTATCTGCTCATTTGTATGCTTCATTGAGGTAAGCCGATCCTGCGGGAAAATAAATTGTCGTAGTTTGATGCAATATAAAAAGTAGAAGCGGAAAGGGTGGAACTTTCGATCTCTGGAGCGTTTCGAAATATTTTCTTCTTGTGAATCATATGATTAGACGCCGCGGGGTTGTAATTAAAAAGGACAGGTGTTCACGGAAAGTGTTTCACTAATGAGATTATATAAATACGTGAGAGAAAGAAATTCATCGCATCAACCTTCATATAATTGTACATCTGCGGTAGCATAATTGCGTCGCATAATCTGCGCATAATTAGAAAACTTATCGTGGGATGGGATGTGTTTTATTTAAAGATTGAAAAATACAAAAAACTACAATATAAATTTCCGATTAACTGGAAAGTCTCGAGGAATAAGATTGCCAGACGTCCTACTTTTTAGGGTTATGTCTTCCCGTCCTCCCTCCGTTTATAATTTTTTTTTATATTAGATTAATTAAGAAGAAGGAGTGTTTTTAATCATTATTTATTAAAGGACTTCTTTGGATAAATCACAAGTTTAAACGCATTGATAAAGTATATCAATTCAACCTAAAACTTTAAACATCTTAAGAAAATAAAATTGTAAAATAAATTTACGTAATTTACCATTCCATATTGATTAGAAAATGTGTAAAACATTTAATCTGCTAATTCGTGAAACTTTTAAAACAAAATGCAACACACCGATCAATGTTATGGATTTTGATTAAGGGGGGGGGGGGTAGAGAGTTCGATAATCAAAATATCAGCTGTTATACTTAACCTGATTTTTATTATTAATTAAGACACTTTTTCACATTATGAATAGTGTCAATCTTTTAAATGTTTTCTTTTAACATATTTTTGTTCCTTTTTTACTGGAAAACTGGACTGTCGGAACTTCGAGATTGTCCTTACAGAAAAAAAAGTGTTTGCCATCGAGTTTTTAGCGGGTGAAGTATGCTTGCTGAACAGATTCCTCCAAGTTTGACAATGATCTTAATTTTCAAAAGCTCTAAACGGAAGTTCAGAGACAAACTTCGTAAATCAACAATAGTAGACCGACATGCCATCGGAATCTTAAAAGTTGGAATGCACTCGGCTGGAAAATAATCCTAACCTAACATTATTCAAACACTCATGACCTACAACCTAAAGGAAAGGAGGTGTTGAAGTTGAAATAGTGCCGACTCACACAGTGGAGATCAAGTCCAGTCAAAGGAAAAGTCACATGAACTCCTTACGTGCGCGAAATTAAAAGAAGGGATTTTGTCATAAGACCTGGCAAGTGGCAAGTATATCTTTCTGGCAGTATTGACTCATGCATACATCGGAGCAAGTAGCGGCTGTCATATCAAATGATTTATAACACATCAAGAAGAAAAATAAACGGGGAGTAAAAATACAGAGTGACTAAAGCTATGAAAACCGTACGATGTATTTTTCAGCTGGAAAATAAAAGAGCTTTATAAGATGCCTGCTGGAACTGTTATCGCCTCACGTCATCCTCGTTGGAGTAAACGAGCCAATTTCTAATAAAAAAATAAAAAAAAAAAATCTCAACGCGAAGAGTGAACTGCTCTTGATATGAATGTACTCTCTGAATTGCAGATATTGATGGTTTCTGACGGAATATCACACACGGGGTGAGTTCTTTCGTAGAAATTGGCAGTTCAATAAAACTAAGATTTATTGGAATGAGTAAACATTTCGGATGGCGTTCTCTCTTTAGAGCAACGAGAGCTATATTGAGTATGTATAGTCAGTTCCTATATGTAGAGAGTTAAGACAAATGAAACCACCCTTATCGTCATTGCGTGGACGCATTTTTACACATTTGTTTTCATTCTGAGCAATGGTTACATTGTTCTATAGTTTCAGTGCCGAGACAATTATTTTAAAAAGTCTCCTAAACATCTCCTAAATATTGGTAGATAAATGTCTTTTAGCCGACATTTCTGTGATATAATGTTGATATCAATATCTAATATTGGTGATTCCAACTAGGTAATATCGCGCCAAAAAAGTCGCTTAAATGGTACACATACATTGGCATGACGTCACACAAACTTCGGGTATCAGATTGCAAATGCTTTCGAATATCGGTCGTGTTTATTTTAAAGTTTCTTATAAAATAGACATCCACGCAAGAAAAGTATTATGAGGGTTGATTTGTATTTTGCACGACTCGCAATGTGTATACATCATGCTGAAATTACTCCCGCAAAGACGGATATTACACATGTGGTCGAGTGCTTTCATACATTACATTTGCTTGTTGTTCAGATGAATCTGATCTCCAGCAATTCCTAATGCCAAAAATATATCATGAATTAAATCTTTAATCTTATCTTATAGAAATATCGCGGAGAGTTTTAAAGGATTCAAGAGTGGAGTTTTAATTATCTTCTCACGAACCACTAAAACGGCAGACCTGAAATTGCATATTCATATTATAAAGATTTAGAGGGAAATAGACCCCATATTTATTATTACTTTATCGCCACGATAGTTGCATTTCCCATTTGCATTATTAATTGCAGCGAGTGATATTCATATCAAGATTTCAATAAATACTTGCCGTCGGATGAAGGATTTGACTGATGTGCAAAATCCTCCCTAACATAAACGCAAACGTAGATGATAAATAGAAAAGAGCAGAAACTTTTCTCATTTGACTCGTTTACCAACATATTCGAGACAATCGAACCGAATCATTTGTATTTTATTTAGTTTTATGATTATTTCACAACGTGATCAAAATAGTCTGTGTGTGTATTGCTATATCACGGCTGTTTTAATTAACAACGTCGATAACGTGGCTATATATATATACCTCGTTCGGTATAACAGTGGCAGTGGAATCGACTACGGGTTTCAGTGTTGCCAAAACCAAGTTTTGATTTTTGCCGCAAAGTCTTTGTAATTCAAATCACTACAGTGCAAATGATGGTTATAGTGGGTCTGTTGCATACTTTTGCTACAGCAAAGTAGAACCTTGATTCTTATGTAAAATTCGGCGAAAATAAAGATGCGCACATTAAAAACGTTCAAAATCCACTAATTAACTCAGGAAATCACTTCACTTTCAAACAGCCCGCGCTACACTAGACACTATTTGCACCGGTATACTACTACATAGACGGAACCACCGTGCATAAGTAAACAACATCGTAACTACAAAATAATGGAATTCCCTTCTAAATACATGGACTATTGGCTGCATTTGCTGTCTGGTCTTTTCGGTTTATCAAAGATTACAAAATAATGTAAAAAATGTACGCATCTAAACGAAACATTCCAATGTTTGTAAGTTCTGTTCATGTTTACATAAACGAGATGGTTCCATCTATGTAGTTATAAGTCGGTGATATGGTGTCTAGTGTAGCGCGGGTTATTTGAAATGGAAGGTATCTTCTGAGTTAATGAGTGGATTTTGAAAGTTTTTTAAGTGCGCATAGTTATTTTCGCCAAATTTTACGTTAGAAATAATGTGTCATATTGATGTAGCAAAAGTACGCAACAGACCCATTGCGATTAACTTTATTTTGTTTTTATTTATTTACTTATATGAACATTGCTCATTTATTCAATATTAAAACTTCCGCTGGAGTTTCTTTCCTTTCTAAATGAATTGGGGGGGGGGGGGGAGGATAAAACATAGACGGATATAGCAATCTGGCAACTGCACTTTCTTGCCATTTGAATGGATGATAAACAATCGATTTATGAAATGGCTGCAGCCCCGTGACTAATCGATTACTTTTCATGCCATCAAATGGGAAGAGCTAGTATACTTGCAATTTTGCTGGATCCACCAATGAGATAAAGTATATGAGGTGAAGAGTATTATGAGGTGAAAATTCGACACCCCCCCCCCCTTCTCCACCACCAGTCACCACCCTCGGAATCTATAGTTAAACTGGGAGCATTAATACTGAGTAAATGTCAAGAACTATATGTATAACGCTGTGAAAACATTGGCCCTGCTATTTCCTTTTGAATGGCAACATAGTATGACTGATGCTCACACAGGATTGATGGGGTGTCGGTGTCCTGCGGAAATGCCCGCTGAACGCTGAACTCGGTCGCATACGTGTGGTGAAGACCGGAAGTCCCGATGCGAATATCGGGTCCGTGAGTTGCGACTCCGCGCGTTGTTTTCAGTGTAAATAGGAAACTGTCATGGATGTCACGCGATTCCAAAAACTATCATTTACCATCCCGATCTCTCGTAAAGCTGCGGTTTCTTTTTTCCTCCCCGAAGCAAAACATTCTATGGATTTCAGTTTTCAGTTTCATGGTATTACGAGTGGGGATGGTGCAGAATTTCTCAACTCAATGATGCAGATAAACAAGGAGAAGCCGTCACGGTTAATAATAATTACCACACTTGAATGATCAAACTAATAATGTTGGTGATTGGAAGAACGAATCACCGCGATCGTCAAGGCTTACAGTTCTTTCTGGCAGCAGTCATCATTGAAGCGAAATCGTAAATCATGTTGACTTGACGTAATTTGACATTACGTCAAGAAATCATATGATGATCATACGGAAATCATATGATGATTTCCCCAGTCTCGGTGAAAGCACCTAGAATATACTTTCAAGTTTTGAATTGTAAGCTCGAACCAACGAGCTATAACTTTAGAGTGGCAAATGAAAGAACGTTCCGCTGGTTCACTGTTGTCACCTAAGGCGCCGCTATCTTGCCGTAAAAATCGATTTTGAGGTTAAATTTTGTAGGTCGTTTCGTAAACAAACTCGGGCATCGCCGGAAACGACCTACAAAATTTAACCTCAAACCTTGGAATCTTCCGTCCAAATTCCGCTTTTCCCGGGATTCCTTCTACCCTGTTTGGCACGAAGAGGACCAACCCGCTGCCACTCTGAAGTTATAGCTCGTCGGCTCGAACTTGTTTCAGTTAGAAGACTCTTGGTTCGGTACATTGTATAGACTAGTTTAGTGACGAGCGGGAAATTCAAAGTCCAGGTATCTGATTGGATTTGATGCTTTTTCTAAACGTGAATTTGATTCTAATTGGTCAATTTTGAATATCCCGCTTCTCACTAAAAAAAGCTATATCTTGTACAGCTTCAAAGATAGGGGAGAGATTACATGAAACTACTGAATCCAGCAGAAAAAATGTACTACTTTGTGATCAAAAAATAACCCTTTAAATACCAAGCTCGAACACATTCGTTCACTTCAATCTGCTTCAAATAATTTGAATTCATTACAAATGAAATAATAGGACGTTTAATAGTGGAAATGTTGCCAAATTCCAGTTGAGCACCTTCAATTGACGATACAGGTAAAAAAAAAAGGTTCCACGGAATAGGCATACACGTATTTATCTACTCGATTAATGTTTCGAAGAAATTTGAGAGTAGCTCAAATGACTCACGCCGTTATAGTGTTAATTCAATATAATTTATTTCCTATTCTTATTATTATTATTATTACTATTATTATTATTATTAAGATATTAATGATGCCGCAAAAACTACACTTGATGTTATTCCATTATGAACAGTTCAGTATATTTATCGAGATATTCCCGTTTGAAAATGCTGTTTTATGACTTATTCAATCTTCATACCCCGTTTCTTTACTCCACATATTCAGTTGTGCAATACGTAAAGTCGCTGTGGGATGGAGAGATGAATATTGAATAGATTTGATAAAGAAATATGAATAAAATCAAAATCAAAGCTAAAAAGAAAAGAACATTTTAAATGAACGAGTAAAGAGAAAAAGATTCAGTAAAATCATTCGGTGGGAAGAAAACATGATGAGAAGGAGCGTGATCGATTTTACATTTGACTGAGTTGTGCGAATTTCTCGATTTTTTGCTTGCTGTCTTCCAATCCATCGCAGTTTTGTACGTAATTCAACAATAGTTACAATTTATTGTGAAATTCGTTCGAAATAGAAAAACTCCTATTTTTTACCTTTTGAACACTTCTTACAAACGACTTGAATAACAATCATTAAGGAGCAAAATAAAATATAAGTCAATAAACAAAAAATTGAAAACAGAAACTAATTAGTGAACAGACAATGAAATTGAAAGAAAAGTTCATCTCCCTTTTTCATTCCCTCCTTTTTTAAATAATAAATTTTTTATTTATCATTTTCAGTAGAGTCCCTATATACTATGAGAGGTGCGCCACTGCTGAATCCATTTCTGATTGGCTCTCAGATTTAGGCTGTCAAGAAAACTCCAAGAGGCAAATGCAAATGGCGGAGGGTTTGTTTACTTTTCGCGCACTAGCCCGCCACTAGCTTTCATTACACATTTGAAGTAACAGGGACCGCGGTAATTATTGTTAATTTTTCCTCTGCTTGAATGTTATTTTGGAGAACATTATCTCTTTCCATAACGACCGTTGTTGTCGAGAATCTGAACCTAACGCAGCGAAATAGTGGCAACAGCGTAGAGATAAATGGCCATCCGCCATTTGCAATTTGCCTCTTGGGGGCTCCATTGATCCGCTTCTTCTTCTTCATTTTGAGAGTCTTGTCATAACTCTCATAGTATATAGGGACTCTAATTTTCAGAATCGTTTTGAGAGAATTTCATTGCAAACGAACAAGTAAACGAAAATCTTGAGACAGTTTTTGGAGCAACGCAACAACTGCTCACTCCCAAATGACGGCACTCTTTGACCTTGAATGGTCACTGGTCAGCAAAAGATTATGTTTGGAAACTAAAGTCCCTATATATGAAAGAGTCAAGACACGTGAACAGAAGTGAAGAAGAAAAAGGTGTCTGAGGAGCCTGGAGGCGCGCCTCTTGTTTACATTTTTATCCAACGATCTTCCCTCCAAAGATTACTTATACATGTATTCGTGTGTAAGTAATCTTTGTTAGGTCAACCTAACCTCTAATACCCGTTGGCTTCACTACCTGTTTTAAAAGTAATGCGTGAATTTTATTCTGGTCTGAACATGTTTTCATCAATTTCTAATTCAAATTTCAACAATACCAGCTACAAATGCCGAAAGTTTCCTCATAGCTGGGCAGCAGTGAAGATGGGTCCATGAAGATGTAAACAAGAGGCGCGCCTCCAGGCTTCATAGACCCCTTCTTCTTCTTCACTTTTCAGCAGCCAATCAGAGATGGAACCTCGTATGGCGAGACTCTTTAATATATAGGGACTCTATTGGAAACACGTTTCAAATTCTGCAATTTTTTCGATCAACAACAACATCATCAATCACCGAGCAGTCACAATCAACCACAAGCATGGTAAATTTGATCAATAGTTTTTTTTCCGCGAACTATGTCCTGAAAATTAAAATCTCAATCCACTATGGAGGAGGGGGGGTCATAAAACACCCCCTCAACTCCCCCATACCACAATTACCAGCAATAATATGTGAGAAATTGGGTGATGAGATGGCTGAGCCTGAAAGTAAATGTTCTGAGTTCAGTGTACGTCATCTTCATTATTTGCAGGACCGTTTGCTTTGCCGTATTATACATTTAACAAATAAATGCCTCCAATTCAAAACCCAAGTCAGCAAATGTTTGTTAGTAAGCAGGTTTGGAGGACGCAAACGGTTTGCTCCTTTGCGCTTAACATACCCCAAAGCTTCAGTCATCCGTTCATCTGATTCGACGCCTTGACGGACGGCGACGCGACGCGACTCGATGCAGCGTCACAAACGAAGCAAATAGACTGTGAAAACAAACATTCCTTTGTGGCTCACCGATTCAGCAGTTGATCGAAAATTGGAGGACTGCTAAATTCGGCACAGAGTCAGAATGTTCGTCAGTGTGTCAAAATCTCCGTATCGGTTGAATGCGAAAACACAACGAGTCAACACTTTGAAAAATCAAATTATACATGGTTTCACTGCTTGTTATTGCGAGCAACTGTTCTGGCATGTTGGTAATGGAATTGCATATCCGTCGAATTGAAGGAGATTTATGCCGATTAAGGCATCTAGCACGATGCGCTGATGCGCTTCAAGAACAACTAACAGTAAGATAATATTTTTGATGGCGGTAATTGAAGGTTACAATGAAGTTGCGGCAGAGTATAGCAGAGTTGGAATATTTTTGACGCACAAGTTTGAGATCAAATTTTGAAGTATTGGTTTATAGTCTTCAAAAAAAAAAAAAAAAAAAAAAAAAAAAAAAAAAAAAAAAAAAAAATGAATGAAAATAAGGGGGGAGGGAAACTAAATGAAGTCTCGCAATATTCGATATCCACTCTTAAAAAACGTAACGGGAGCAAATTAAGATAGCTAATTTTTGCTGCAATTCGTGGATTGTTTATTAAATGTTTAATTGGTCCGTCAGTCTAATTTTCACAAGAAAATGCAAGATGGTTGAATAGGCTGTTTAGGGGAGGGGGGGATACATACGATTTCAAAGCACAGAATGCTACAATCAGAATGGAAACATCTCTTAATTTGGGCGTATTGTTTTCTGGTCCGCCATAATGAGAAGTTTATTGACTGTTCGAATTTGTAATATTTTCTCAATGGGGCAGTTGCATGGGTCTGAAATGTTGTGTTTTTTATAAAGAAAATGAAAGTATACTTGATGAGCTGAGGGCAAAGATGCCTTTGGTTTCTAATCAAGTCCTATTGTTCTAAAGATGAGATTTTGACCCAAAATACATTGTTTTAAATGAGAATTCCGCGTAGTGACGTCACTACGCTCACCATTTTTCACAACTTTACATGTGTGTTTCTCCAAAACCGGGACACTTATGCAAAAACCAAAGGCACCATTGTTCTCAGCTCATCAAGTACTATCATTTACTTCATAGAAAACACAACCTTTCAGACTCTTGCAACTGCCCCATTGGAGGAATCGCCGTTAAATTATTAAAATAAACGCAAATTTTTGAAAGTCAGTGACGACACTATAATTGGTTGAGAATTTATGGCACATCAGTTTTCGTGCACTAAACTGATACATACATTGAACTGACAATGAGCTGCGTGTGAACCGATGGGTTCATCGGTGGATTAAAATGCACCATTAAATCATACAGCACACTGGCGCACTCACTCTGGATCGGAACAGTGAATTTTCCGGACAAAAAAAGTTATCGTTTCAATGCTTTGAAAACATTTTAGAGTTGATATTTTCTTGCAGAAATCCTGATGTTTAATTCATTCTATTAGGTCTAAAATGAATTAAATTACACATTTTTAAGATATCTCGCCGTTTCTTCTTCACACAATCTAGATTTTTATTCGTAAAATTATGTCCGGAAAAGTCCGTTTTCCGTCCACTGTGCGCCAGCTCTTGCTCTAAGTTTCGGCAACAACGCTCGTTTCGTTTCAAGTTTACGATTGAGTGAGACTTCAATTATTGCCTCCAGCTTCCATTTCTAGCCCTCTACCTACCCCACTGTTCCCAATCACAAGCTGTAACTCCTGCGATGATACATTTCACAGTTTACACTGCGGCTCAACTACTGTTTTATCAGACACTTCAAGTTGAGTGATTTTGACCTCTCAGCTCTCACCGTTCCCTAATAAATGACACCGTACAGCTTTTTTGCCCACGTTTACGCTTTGAACTCCTCCGCACACTGGATCGACAAATTGATTTTTCGGGACAAAAAAAGTTGTTGTATGTTTCCTTTAAAAACATGTTAGTGTTGATATTTATGTGAAACAACTGTGTAAGTTGACCAATTTTAAGCTCTGAAGTGTATCATTTTAAGTATTTGAACGTTATCTGGCGGTTTATGGTTCATAATCTTAATATAAATTCGTAAAATTATGTCCGGGAAATTTCATGTCCCGATCCACTGAGCATCGTGCCGCTATTGGGTGTTGAGTCATCGACCGTTAAATTCATCGCAATTCAAACCCGAAAGCGAGATTAAAGAGCAAGGCTGTCGTTCAAAGGAGTTTTAAAGGATTTCTTTGTTCAACGAACGATGATTTCGCCCGTGCGCATAAAGATTACATTGTAGCCAATAAAAACCCAGTGTTGTATTTGAACGAACCTGTAAGCTTTTCGTTCACCACTGGAATCATCTTTAGACATAAAAATATCCGATAAAGGTTCAGTGAAATGGCCGCAAATTTAAAGTTGAATGTACTAGAGCAAGGAGAGATAGAAACGTTCCTATTTTACAGAATCATCTAGGGTGACAATAAGATTAAAGGGCTTTGACGCTCACTGATCACTCAAAATGAAGCTCATAATATGATGGGGGTGATAATTGATAAACGAGAATAAAATTTATTTTCGGAATTACGAAACGTATTATTGAATACGGACTAATAAGGAATTCCTTTTAAAATGACCAGAACTCTCGTTGAATCAATGATTCTTTCAAGTAATTTATCAGAACGTCTGATTAGATCAATGAGAAATTGGGAAGAATTATTGAGAACTACAACAATTCTTAAAAAAAAAAAAAAAAAAATGTCTTTACAGTCCTTATTTAGTATTTTTTGCTAGTACAGTCGAGGACAAAAAAAGAATACTACATGACTCCTGACATTTTGTGGGAACACCCCTTTTTCTTGGGTACACGTATTTTGTAGTACACAAATTCGCAGCACAGAAATATGTCACTGCAATGAGATTACACCGATTTCTCGCGTTGACCCTAACACGTACTTCAGTCCTGTATTGCGGGCAAAATCTTCACGCAAAAATCCAGATGTAATCTGACATCTCCCCACCTGAACATCTAAGCGTTTAACGCAGTTGTGGGAAAGTGAGTTGTTCCATCAAACGAGTGACGCCCATGCATGAAGGTATATATACAAATATGATGCTTGCAGGGTCTGAAATAAGAGTACGTACACTCTATCTAGAGGAGGGGGAATGACGTTGCCTTTCTCCGATTTCTCACCATGCACCAAACAGTTTAATGGTTTAATGCAGTCGTTTCAAGCGTCACGCTCTTCTAGGAAGATCCTTCGCAAGTAAACTAAAGTCAAAGTCAAACAGTTCCATTTCTCGTTAAAACCCGCTTCCTTGAAAAGGAGGGGGGAGGGGAGCAACCACTTTCCTTAAAATTCACCGAGAAAGATGCAGTTTCAAGCTAACTAAGGATACAAAGTTGCCAAATTTTCCAGAATGAAAAAAAAAAAAAAAAAAAAAAATAAACACGTAGATTTAAAAACAATGTCGTCAAGAGGGAATTTCACTTGGAAATTCCCAAGAGCGAACAGAAAAATTGACGGAATGATATTTTAGTCTAAAAGAGAAAATACAAAACATTAATGAATTTGAGATGCCTTCAAAATGTCAAAAAGGCTCGAAAAAGTGTCATTGAATCTTATACAGACGGACTCGTATTACGGGGGAGGAACTGCCACTCTGGCAATTTAGTGCGCCAAAACCTCACAATTTGACAATACTGCGTAATTAGTGGTGGTGCAATAGATTAGCGGGAACAACAGAAATACGTGCTCAGAATGTAATCACTATGCACAGGTACATTGTCTACTCCATAGAGCACACCGGAATTAATTTGCGCCAGCTCGTATTTCAGTAAGTTTCGATTCCGTCTTAAATTGAAATGAGTGCACTCTTCGACTCAACGTAAATTATGTTTATTTGGCGTAAAAAGAACGCGAGGAACCCAATCTAAACAGCGCATGAAATAAGGCGGTACGTTGGTATCAACCAGTGGATATCAGATTCCTGATTCTTGTGACTAAAAAACCTATTGCATATATAGTGTTCCTAAAATGAAAATATTGAAGTTCTTTGAAAAAGGAGAATGAACAGATGATATGCAAATTTAGATAATTTCCAAGGGGGTATAATTCCGTGCACTTAAGTTTTTGAATATCTCCCTCAAAATGAGCGCATTTTTTGCAAGTTACTGTTCGATGGTGAACTTTAGTACACATTAATAGATTCGCCATTTCTGATGTCACGGACCCACAGGAAAACGCACTGGTGTATGAAATCGTCGGAGCTAATTTCGAGAAAAATCCGGCCAAAAACGTTATTATTTATGTAATCTGAAGATTTTGACAATTTTTTTTTTTTTTGCGTATCTTACTATGTATAAGCATACGAATTGCGGTAGAAAGCAATTTGGTTTCAGGAGTCAGTGCTCCGGTTTTAGAAAACAAAAAAGAGAGAGGCTCTTCAAGACAGAGGCTTACCCAAGAGAAGAAGGACTATCGAGCTGAAGTTCTTTCTCCTAAACCCAAGGATTAGCTGTTATGACTGGAAGTCGAGGCAACAAGTCACACTCTGTTTAAAATGGTGAATAAGTAGGTATAAAATATTTAGTAGATTTTTCTGAGTTTTGGGATTTCAGCACTCTATAACTGAAGTGCTATAACGAGCATTACTGAAAGGTTTTTTTTTGGAGGAGTGGAACTTTGAAAACTTTAAACTTGATTTTCTCAAAATGTATTTCTTCCGTCAAAAAAATCTTACGCAGGTTGTGAGTTTCTCCATTTTGCGTATTTTTTGGCTCAGTTAACAAGTCATTGCCAACTCTTTCCAAATATTTTAAGACCTTCCACTTCCATCAAGATAAGTATAAGGTAAAGTTTTTCCGTGGTGTACAACACATAGACATGAATTCCCTTAAGTTCAACTTCAACAACCTTCTTCGAACTCTCCGACATTTAGTTTCCTGTTCGTCAAGTTTGATTAGTCCTGAAGTGTGAAAGGTTGCTTTGGAGGCGTAGCGTGATGATTAAACTCCAGGAATCAATGGGTTCTTTCTCCCGTCTAAATCGCTACATTTTCCTTATTCTTTTCCGAAGGATTCACGTAATACTTGATGAGTGATTAGCGTCAAAGAATTGGTGAGGAAATGCGGGAGCAAGCATTTAATGCTGATGTCAAAAATGTAGTGCAACTCAATCTCGTGGCCCGTCGAAAACAAAATCTCCAAACCACCGAAAGAATATGCTGAGAAATTGTTCCATTCTTCAACGTTGCTGGTTTTAATCCATTTCCTGCTGGATTTAATCCACTTCCTGTTGGTTTTGAAAGACATTATCCGCAAAGGATTTATACAGGAAAAAAGCAACTTCTTCACATTTTCTATCATGATTTCTGAAAACGTTTATTCTGTGTAGTTCCATGACCGGAATTCCGAGAGTCCCTATTTCCGTGGGCTATAATTATTTTCCCAAAAATTATATGAAATATCGTGGGCGGTCCATGGAATTTCATGATTTTCCGGATAATTTATCACGGGATTCAAGGCCCACAAAGAAAATGACCCACGGAATTGTGATCATGGAATTTCACGTAGCATTTCCACCAGAGAGCTAGAGAAAAAAAAATGCAAGAAAAGCAGCTTGGAAAAAAAAAAAAAAAAAAAAAAAAAAAAAAAAAAAATTGAAAGCAAATTGTTAAAAAAATTATTTCCGAACCGGTCCGAACTGAACCCATTGTCTCCATGAACCGTGGTCCGAACCAAACCGAAATTGCTGCCGGTTCAATACATGTTCTTAATCATTGCAATACGACACCAGAGTACATTCGTTTCCGTAGCTCGGATCGATTCACCTCATACGGTTTCCTTTTTTGAAAAAATGGTCCGAATTTTGACATTTGTTGAATAGAGTTTCGTCGAGCTTGAACGCCTTCCATTGAACGATTAGGCAAAATCGAAACCGTGGAAAAGGAATATTTAACTACGCATTGAATTTCAGCCTGCTGCCGTTTATACATTTGGAGTAACCTGCGGCCTGACCTTATAGATAGGCAAAAGTATACAAAGAAAGCGAGGGGAATTTCGTAAACGTTTCAAATTGCATTCGTTACTTTAGGGGAGGGTTTTAAATATTAAAGATGTAAGGTAGACCATATATTATTTCAGTGGGATTGTCATACACTGAATAGAGTGTGAGGGTAAATTTTACCCTTGCAGATGGTTCCCATTTTGTGCAGCAATTAGGGTGGTTGATACATGTAGCGCGATAGATAAAATGTTACTGAACTAGTCATGCGGTTATAATATTCACAATTATATGGCCAATATTCACAATAAAATGCTTATTTTTTAGCCATCCGAATGCGAATACAATAAAAGAACCATCAAATGGTAACAAGAACACTTCTCATTCTTTTCTTTAAGTGCGTTTATTTCATCGATTACTTCTTCAACAAATCTTAATCTCTAGTGCCAGCCAGAGCTGGGCAAATACGAGTGTAATTTATTACACGATTACTGGGTAATCGGTAATCGTCAAACCTTTGGACGTAATTTTAACGTAGTCTTCGCGGATTTAAAAGGATATTTAGGATCATTTCGATTAAGATCTAATTTTTCTACAGTTATTATGATGAGTGAGTTGTGAAAAAATAGCCCTGCATGATTACCATCAAATCCAAAAAATCGACGATTACGCGATTAAACGGTCCCTGTGTAATCGATTACCACTCTCTTTTTCCCCAACTATACGGTTCCAGCTTGGAGAAGTAAGAAAAACTAAGAATCTTTCATTACGACAAACGCTATAAAAAGCCTTCATCATCATCAGGGTTGCTTTTTATTTCTTATTTTTTATTTATTTATTTATTTATTTATTTATTTATTTTTTTTTTTAAAAAAAAAGCACCCACGAAACTGAGAAGTGGTAATTGAAACTTTTTTAATGCTCCCGTAGCTTTTGAGTGTACAGTTTACACGAAAATTACTTTTTTACTTGATACAACCGAAGTTTGCAACAGACCCATTAGCAGAGACTTTTCGCATTAGATTCCTGATGAAAAACGGGGTGCAATAATTTTATTACACTCAGGGAGGTGGTATATGGGCGGAGAGAAGGGGAAGTGGTGATGGGGCGGGGAGAAGGGGTGAAAGCAAAAGTTTGTTCATAACAAGTTGAAACAAAAAAACCAAAAAAGAAAAAAAAATAAGACATAACATAACTTGGAATAGTTGAAAGAAGAATCCCTGCAATACACTCGTAAGTATTACAACCCTATTCATTCAACAAATTCCTTACAACGAATTCGTTGGAACTCTCTAATAAAACGGCAACAAACGTTTCGCGTGACGAATGCTGCTCATTAACGGAGCGAGAGCAAAATGATCAGTGATGTGGAATAACGTGTTGTGCGAGTTGCAGAGAAATCTTTGAACGGCGAAATGCCGTCACAAGTCGAGTCTCGCGGCGTTCGTCGTCATTCTCAAGTTTATCGAACTTGCGGGAGAGGCTGTGGAGTTTGTTTGGGGGTGGCGGGAGACGTTCGGATATCGTTTTTGCTTCAAGAGGCGTTGCGGTCTCGCGAAGCGTTACATGCGCAACCTGTTTTTGTTCCAGTTTAAATATTTGCGATTCCTTTCTCGCAAGCTGTGTTAAAAGTTGTCAAAAGACAATATTTGTGATTGTCCTTTTAAAATAAGATCGCGGCTCTGGGGTTTCGCAACGCAAAAATTTAACGGGCGGACGTGGTCTAGGCAAAGATTACCTATACTCCAGATATGGCACTAGCTAAAACCTTGTTGAGCGCCTTCATTGCTAAAAGACATACACTGGCCTACAGTTTGTATTCTGCAGTATGAAAATTGTGTGGCCCAGCTGACTGGCCCACCGGTCCACTAGTTTCTCGCTCGCCGAAGACTAAACATTAAACAAACTGTGGGCCAGTGTATAAATTTTAGTAATGAAGGCGTTCAATAAAATTTAACATTGGCAAGATAGCTGCGAGTGCCTTAATTGGAGTATAAGTAATCTTTGGGTCTCGCGAAAGAAACAGACGTAGTGGTGGATCGTTCAATTTGCAACGTTTCTGTTTGCATACCTATCTGTCGTATTTCTAACGATTTCAAATTATTGCTTCAAAAGTAAACCAAAAGGATGACAAAATGAACTCGAAACACTCATGCATAGGCGAATTCAAACATTTGGAAATCTACTATGATTTTTCACTGCCGCAACTTAGAAAACAATTAATTGTAGTAATTAAGTCAACTACAATGTTACCGTTCTTTTCGATCTTTTCATCCTCCTAAACACTTAATATTTACTGACCTTTTTTTTTTTTATACTTAGTTCAGTCAACTAGATAGCGTATTTCTGAACTAACCATACCATAAGTTTACTATTGGTTAAACGTTTTATGAGATTACATCTACAATTTGGCAACGTTGCAGTTCGTCCACTTAAACCCATGAAAAAGATCGAACTGTCGAGCGTTCGGTGAACACCGTCGCAATCGACCTTTTACATGGGTTTAAATGGATAAAATACAACGATGCCAAATTAAACGCTACGCCACGCCATACTGGGTTACGTGGATTAGCAATGAGTAATGTTTAGTTCAACCTTAAAAATGTATAAAAAGAGGGAAAAGTAACTACTGAACTTATAATGGTGGCCATCACCGAGAAACGGGCCCGCGAAACAAAAGATGCGCTCTTCAGATAAACGTCTATATTACATCACAGTGCTAATTTCTCAGGAAGAGCACACCCATTGTTTTATAGGCCCTTTTCCCGGAAACGTCTTTAATTGTATTTAAATCAAACGGATCCAATTTAATAACATGGTTGATTGCACTGCTGGTTTTCCCCCCAGAGCGTATTATTGGTATTATCGTTCTGTAAATGCTAAAACGTTGCAGAGACGTCTCTCTGAAATATCTAAAGATAATGAGTAAATAGCTGTGAGGAATTTTTATCTCTCCCCTCTTTGAAAGGAATGATTGCAACTTTCAACCATAAAATTGGATTGAGCGAAGGAGCCTTTTGTCGGGAACTTGAATCGATCCATTGAAACTCCGGAGCGAGACATTTCCGAACTTGAAATTAGAATAAATGGATTTAAGAGCGGCAAGAAAAAAAACGCACGACCGAGAATTTTGTGAAGGCACGAATCCGCAATAAAAACAAGGTTCCCTTTTTGATCCTGTTAAAGTAAACACGTGTGATATTTTTGTTCCTACAGACTTGTTAGTCAGCAATGTCAGCATGCCCTCCTTTATTTTTTAAGGATTACAAAAGGTGTTATTGAAAATATGACGTGTTACATGAAAAAGCTCAAACGTAGTTGATAAAAGAAAAGCAAGCCTTCGAATAAATTGACGAACTCTTTCGCACGTATTTTTGAGCTTGGTAAAATCTTTCTCTGCGTTATGGTGATTTCAGGCAAAAGTTGGGGTTTATTCAATTCGACATGCGGCATGGTGGCATGACGTCAGAAATCATCTTCCGCAATATAGGACTGTTGCAGATTTTTGCTTCAGCGTCATGAAGGGTCAAATCCATTTTGATAAATGGACACACACTAAACAGATGATAATTCAATTTTTAATGTTCAAAAAGAGATTTCCAAACTGTCTATGCCCAATAACGAAAAGTCCAAATGCACAAGTTATCATGGGAAAATATACACGCCCGTAACCTCCAACCCTGCACATAATTTCATTCTTGAATTACGTGCCCTTTTCACAGATAATTATCATCGTTTTTATCAATCACTCCTGAGATTTCCAACTTTAATATGTGACTTTTGGCTTCTTTTTTTGCCGAACTTTGTCCTAGATTGTATATAAAAAATGCCTCCCGGCAGGCCGGGAAGACGAAGTAGATTCTATACCAGGTTAAATAATTTCTTACAAATTGAAATACAGGTTATATATTTACTTCGAATTATTCCTTACTTATTATTTTTCTTTCTTTTACTTATTATTTTTCTTTCTTATCACTTATTTAACATTTAAATGGTGATGAGATTTTGATATCCAATAACGTCTTCGAAAAGAAAACGGAACAAAAGCAGCTAGGTTTAATCAGTTTTTCACAAATTCAAATAAATAGGTTATAATATCCGTTGAATTATTCAATTATTTTCCGTATCAGCTGCTCAACATCCAAATAACGCCCAAATGAAATACTTAAAAGATTATATGCCAACAGAGAAATGTGTAATCTTTATAATGCAAATATTCAGAAATATAACTGAATAAGGCCTGCTGACAAAAAAAAAAAAAAAAAAAAAACAAATTAAATATACAACGTACCTAGGCAACACAGTACTGCGAGACAAAGAACGAAAAATACCACTCTTTCATCCTTGTCTTTCATATGCAAAATCCCGTAAGAAACTAAATAGCTCGTAAAACACGTAAAACACAAGCTACATTCAACCGAAGGAGAACATGAACCAAAAACAACAACAATTAGACACTCAAATTAATGATCCAAAAAAAACGATTTCTTCCAACAAAAAAACTGCCAAAAAACCCGAAAAACACACCACTATAACTCGCTTATAACGGACCAACGAAAAAGATGCCCCTGCTTTACTGCAACGACCTATGGCTGATCCGCGAATTCAAATTTTTACATATTTTACAGGTATGGTGGTCACCTTCTTTAAAGATATTTTCAAAGTTCCATTAAATTTTGCAGCAAATCGCATTCCGATAGTATTATACCGAGTTACTCGTAGCAACGCGGCTATACACCGTGCTATCATAATTTAAGTGAAATTGAATCATTGGCCTTAAAATGAAAAGCATCGTACAAAATAAACCCTTCCAGTCTTCCACAATGGGGCTATTGCACACTTTTGCTATAAGCGATTTAATAGTCGACTATGGCGTAAAAACCTAAAAAAATAACGATGGCGGCACTAAAAACTTCCAAAATCCACTCCTAAACTCAATAAACGCAGTTATTTACGCGAGCGTAATGGTGGCCGAAGGCACTAACAATGGGAGATTCCTATCTTAATTTCGTCACTCTTTCTATGCCGACAAGGATGATTCACAGAGTAATTAGTCATCAGAGTGATGATCCACATCCGATGAATGGTACCGCAACACCAAGTGACACCGGTGTCGAATGAAAGTAGTCTCTTATTGGTCACTTCTTGATGGAGTTTCAGAATTGTTAGATGGGAATCTCCCATTGTTAGTGCCTTCGGCCACCATTACGCTCCCGCAAATAACTGCGTTTATTGAGTTTAGGAGTGGATTTTGGAAGTTTTTAGTGCCGCCATCATTATTTTTTGAGGTTTTTACGCCATAATTGACTATTAAATCGCTCATAGCAAAAGTGTGCAATAGCCCCATTCTCAAAGAAGAGCTCTTGCTCACTTTAAATCTTGAGCATTTATTCGTCGCCTTGAGGCCCAATCGCTGCGGCAAAGCGAGCGAAACCGTTAGAAAGTATCGGTAAATTTATTCCTTTGTTGAAGAATTCAACTCGAGCGGTATATCTAGACCACACGAATTTACGTCAGATGTGGTCTTATCTATATCCTCCCTCGTGATGATCTTTTCTTTAGTGAGGAAAAACTTTGTGAAGGACAGGCGGTATTTCGCCAACAATCCATTGTTGTAAGTAGGGGCGTTTTTTTCCGCATTGCACGAGCCGCCACTGATTTGTAAAATTATTTATTGAATCGCAATGTTGTTTACGGATCCTCCTCTCAGACAATTAGAAACCTTGAGGTATTGATTGATCCACGATTGTTCCTATATTTATATTTCAAATACTTTATAGTTTTTAGTCTTTTCTATTTTCGTGGAATAAAATTGTTAGTTTTACTGCAAAATGGTGGATGGGTGGGCGCACGCCCCTCAATGGCAAAAATTCGGAAGAAGGAAAAGAGGATGAAAGTTAATAACAAAAAACAGGAAAATGAAAAAGAAAAACGATTGGTCTTTCAGCACCAGGAAAAAAATGCACTCAGAAAAATCATTTTGTAGAAAAATGACTCAGCAAAAGACTTTAGTATACAGCTAATTAAAGGTTTTGTACGCCTATAACTAAGGAGGCTTTGCTGGTTGAACCAAATATTTGGTTGCCTCAACAAAAGTCTTTTGGTGGGTCACTTTTCTACTAAAGGTTTTTTCAGTGCTGCCAAAGTGTTTTCCCTATTTTTTCTGCGTGAAAAAATGTGGAATTCCTATCATGGAATAACTTAAACTAAATAATTGCGTTTTGGGGTGGTACTGTTGGAAAAAATTCCAGAGGAATTTAAGCCCCCTAACTTCTGGGAGTGCTCCCTAGACCCTCCATAGAAGCGCAAGTGATTAAGTTGCGGTAGTATTGCTGTAGTGGAATCACACTGAAAAAAAATAATTAGTTATAAAAGTACAGAACAAAATGATTTGCTAAATTAACCTATAATTTTGTTAAATTAACAACTCAAATGCTAAATCAGCAATTCATTTGGTTAGCTTCACAACTTACTTTGCCCAACCAGCAAATCAAATAGTAAAAATAACAATTTTTGTGCTGGAATAACAAATTAGTAAGTAAAATCAGCAATTTAATTATTTTGCTGATATAACAAGCACAGAATAATACAATCAGAAGGGAAACTCCCATAAGAGCCAATGGAAACAAGATTTGGAATTTACTGGCACAAACTGGCAACTGTGCCTACTTTCTTCTCAAGATGGCGGACATGCTTTTTCAGGCTATACAACCAATCACAACTCGGCCAGTTGCCGAAGATCTGCCGAAGATTGCCGAAGATACTCACTTTCGAACATGGCGGCCCGAAGTAACGAATGTTTCAAAATGAATTAGAGTTTCCGTTCTGATTAGAGTATTCTGTGTAACAAGCTGAATTGTTAGATCAACTAACTGGGTTAAGTTCTGTTTGTTTTTAACTATTTAAAATTGCTAAATTGACAATGTCTATTTTGTTAAAAGAACACCATTATGAGGTTGATTTAACAACTATTTTTGTAAACTCAACAAATAAATTGTTAACTTAACAGAATACCCTGATTGATTTAGCAACTTTCAATTATTGTTAAATCAGCAAATTTTGAATTGTTGCTTTAACAATTGATTTTTCTCGTGCAGATTTGAAACATTTGCAAATAGCGAAACATGCTTCACAAAATCGATAGTAAAAATCAGAGATTCCGACGCATGAATATTTCATTTTCTTTTTGAATGGTACTTTCGTTACGGTAGAACGAACTTTATTCTATGAAGTCAAGAAATAGTAATAAAAGATTATACGTAGATGCATGTGAATGTATTCCAATTCGAACAAGGAAAGGGTGAAAAAAGCGATAAAAAGGCGACAACAGTTTTATATGTACTTCCATAATGTATGTACCTACTGCGAAAAATACAAAAAATATTCACCGATGATAATAATTTCATACATAGCTTACACATCAGAAACTTAACTATAACGCAGTTTGGGTTAGGGTATCTTCAGAAAAGCACACCCCATTTATTTTATAAGTTCATACTTCGAAGAGTGCCTTAATTCATGCACGCGTCTTCCCAATGAATGAACTTGCAATACGTCATCAATGCAATCAGTTGTTGGAAGCAACTTTGCATCGAATTCACGCTCTTTGCCCTCTTTCACGCCGGGTGACACTTTAAAAAAAATAGTTACACTTTTCCACTGTTGTCAGCTGTAGCAAAAAAACATGTATTCGTCCTCAGATGAATCAGCCAAAAATTTGGAGGTGTTTCAAACGTTTGGCAGTAGACTGCTCGCTCGGGTGGTTTTACATTCATCTATCTACAGACAAGCCATTATTCATGGCAAAAATCGTCCATCCGAGAAAATTTCGAATTTATACGCTCAATACAGAAACTATACACGCGCCCTCCTATCTATATGTATAGTTGTGAGTTTATACATTGTGCTATTGACAGTATATATGGTTGAGTAGTTTGAAGACAATGAAATGCACGTAAACACTGGGGAAGTTCTAGCGTTTGGCAGCTGTTGTAATGAAGAGAGCGTGTATTTGCGTCAAGTTCGCATGGAAATATTAAGCGATAATAATTCACTGCAGCAAATGGAATCTTTCGACAGCTTTCAATGGGGGCATTTTCCAAGAGTTCGGATAATAGATACATATACTTTCGCTGAAGTGAATCGTATTATTACACGTTCGGTCGCTCGTGAATGAAATACACACGGGACAGAAAAAATATGTCATGTGCTGTAGAGTTTGTTTCTTATTTTTCTTCTTTTCCCAGCACAACAGATATTTCGAAGCATCATCTAGGAAGAATGAATTGAAGAGGAGAAATTAGGAATTGTCAAGCACTCGCGTAGAAAGTAAAAAACTTTGGATTTAAAAGTGGCGTAAAATGTGGAATATATTTTAGAACTTTTGTTTCCGATTTTCTGTCTCCTTATTGTTTTGGTTCTAGATATTTAATGTCACAATGAAACCATCAGTAAAGAAAAATTACACCAGAATAATAGTTTTACATCATGCTGAAGGAGCACTCAGCAAGGTTTAAGCAGTGTTGTCTGATCTTTTGTTCACAAGAAGAAGAAGAAAAAAACTGACTATCAAAAGGAGAGAGAGAGAGAGAGAGAGAGAGAGAGAGAGAGAGAGAGAGAGAGAGAGAGAGAGAGAACGGTTAGAACTTTAGAAGAAGTAACATCCTTCTTCATAAAATCATCGGTGTTTCTGCTCCCATATTCTTTGATATTTTTTATTTACAACGGAAAAAAAGAAACGGTACACACATTTAAAATATAACTCCTCTTTCATTCAGTTTTCAGAAA
Organism: Trialeurodes vaporariorum; assembly: GCA_011764245.1. Classification (NCBI taxonomy): domain Eukaryota; kingdom Metazoa; phylum Arthropoda; class Insecta; order Hemiptera; family Aleyrodidae; genus Trialeurodes; species Trialeurodes vaporariorum. Next base: position 27,694,551 of record VMOF01000111.1, read on the forward strand.
CGTCAATAAAACATTCGACTTAGAGCATGTCCTTTCAATTTAAATTCTAGGATTTCCTTTCCAATACAAATATTTTGCAATACACTTTGATTCGTACACCTCACTTGCAATCTTTTTCTACCACTTTTAGACTTCATTCACAGTTTTTTATAGAAAAAAAAAAAATATGCCTCAGGGAAATCAGAACCAACTGCATACTTATATTATTTCATTTCTTTAAAATCATGCAGCAATTGCAACAACCTGCAGCATACTTTCTTAAAATGTAAATCCGCCGGGGTGCACTTTGCTTAAAATTAATGCAACATTTAACCCATCATGCAGCCACTGCTCTGTTTTGTGATTTCTTCTAATGAAGTAATGGGGCAGTTGCAAGGGTCTGAAATGTTGTGTTTTTTATAGAGAAAATGAAAGTACCAGATGAGCTGAGAACAAAGATGCCTTTGGCTTCTAATTAAGTCCCATTGTACCGGAGATGAGATTTTAGGCCAAAATACATTGTTTTAAATGGGAATTCCGCGTAGTGACGTCACTACGCACACGACTTTTTACAACTTCACACGTGTGTATCTCCAAAACCGAGACAATTAGGAAAAAAATCAAAGGCACCATTGCTCTCAGATCATCAAGTACGTTCATTTCCTTTATGAAAAACACATAATTTAAGACCCTTACAGCTGTCCCATTATAAAATTGTTCCGCATGATCCTTTATTTTCAGGAGCCAAGGGGTCGATTACGAACAAGCAAATCGTAATCGTATCGAATCACTTTCGAATGTGAGTATAATTCTTATCGGCGACCATTCTGATGATAGAAAGAAGACGGATTTCTATTGAAATGCCACTTCAAAAGAGTAGAGCCAAAACATTTTGAGCATCGGGTTCTGACAAGTAGCAGTGTCTGCTTCTGAATTGCACAAAAAAGCATCGGTGAGCGGTTGGTTATAGCGTAGAGTTATTCCTTACTAATCAATCGCTCACCGATAGGCTATGGTAAAATTCAGAAAGCAGACACCACTATATACTTGTCAGAACCCAATACTCAAAATTTTTCTGCTCTATCCTTTCACCAATAAGAATAACATGCACTCGTTAGAAACTCGATATGGTTACGATACGATCATTCATAATTCCCTCCCTTTATGGTTTACGAAAGCATGTCTTAAATATTTCCACCGATAATTAATCTGGAGGTTTTTAAAACTACGTTCACCTACGTAGTTTATACGAGAGAGTAAACTGTCCCACATGAATGAGTCTAAATTCATCACACGAAACAATTAACGGAATGGTGCGTTCTTCATGAAGTCACACACTTTATAACCATCGAAAAATATTTTTTCAGAACGTGGAACGTTTATACTTTTTTTTTTAAAAATATCCGACTTATATTCTGAGCAGTAAACATACTAGCACTACTGCGAGCTTATCAAGTACAGTCGTAATTTTAATTTTCGTCCCTATAACGATAACCTAAAAACTTCGTGAATCGATCCATTATGACGGCCTCTTATTGTCAGTTCCTGCGGTACAACATAGCAGTTCGAGTTCGTTTTCATCGTAACATTTTCCCATTCACGATTCCTTCACCCGACGAAGATTGAAAGAATGGTTCTATTCAGCACAACGCTAAGAGGAGCATCGCCAAATCAATTTTCCTTTCACCAAAAGCATAATCGCACAGGGATTATGATTTATGATAATTATCTGTCTTTATTTTTCTCTTCCGCCGCACCGGGGAGATACGATATGATGCTAGAACGTAGCGGAAATCCCCACAGCGGAAGTGGAAGTGTCGTTCAAAGAACGAAAAAAGAACGGAAAAGTTTGAAAAAGCTGGAGAGCTTGCCGCGCTTGGAATCAATCAAAAGGCAACATCATTATTTTCTTTCGAGTGAAAAGTTGTCGCCAGTAATATTTCATTCGCGAGTGACCAACGAGCGATCATATATTACATCGGGGCCGAAGAAGAGTATAAGAGCATGAGATCCTTTAACCCCATTTGATGAAAGCAGCATGGAGAAAAATGCATAATTGGGGCTACCAGAATTATATTATATTCACTATTTCGTAAATGTCATTTCCGGCATTTTTCAAGATGTTCTTTGGTTTCATGAAAGAGCGTGCTTTGAATATCACCAGAATTCTAAGTAAATAAGGAAACAATAACTCGGAATTTGTCAAGATGTATCTAGGTTTAATGAAAAAACGTACTTTAAATATCACCATGCCGGATCCTTAGTAAGGTTACAATAATTAGGTACATTTAATTATTATACTTTCAATTAATTCTGGTAACCTCAATTATAAATTTTTGTCCGTGAAATGGAGCTTTGATTCATTGACCATTTTACCCCCCTGCATTTTGACATTCATGTGGCCTCAACAAAGTAAAACAAAAATTGCAAGTATAACAATTTATTTTCGGAGAAAGTTTAAGGCACGAAATAGTCGATTGTAGTCGTGTGCCCAGTAACGTTACTAGACTCTAGCATTCAGGGGAGCAAGATTGAGATCATGGATCATGGGAGTCGTGCATGAAGGGACACGTTATAAAGCTAGCGGGGGATCCGAGGGTGTTCACTTATGGGTCATTTTGGTTTTATTTCTCGTTTACTTTCTGTTAAATTTATTTTTGCCCTTCACAATCCTGTACCTCTTTCTTTTCTTTAATTTTATACCTTTTCCCTTCCTTATAATGCTACTGGTGGACCACCGATAAGATGCAAGTGTGTAAAGTTTTATTTTTTATATCGTTGAAAAGAAAAATGACGGAAAGACAACGCTCTCAGTACTATTTTAGCTTTTAGCTTGCACACTCAATTGGCACGAGAGGAAAATACCAAATCTATTAATCATGACGCTTTAACCAGAGTATGTATAGTGTATAGTGTACCCTATCTAACTCGCCATGGTCGTTTACTTTTATGAGCTCGTTTACTATCCTTGATGGTTAACAGAACGAGGATCGATGACCGTTTGGCGACGGTAACTCATGAATGAATCTCTCTTTTTCAGTATACAGAGAACGAAAACTTGATCGTAGAAATGCTGCGCTCTTTGTTTTCGAAATCCTCTTCACAGAATAAACCAACCAATCAACAAGAAGAGATTTCTATTACTTCCTCCAATCCTCAGAGAGGTCAAAGAGTGGTGTTTACGGTCGCTCCTTGCACCTCAATCGCTGTTCTTCTACATATATTTGAGAGGGGCTTATTTAAAATTCATGGGATTTGAGAAAAGTTCCTTTAAAACAGCTGATTTCACGATGTCTTTTCAGCGAACGAAAATGGGTCTGTTGCACACTTCGGCTACAGCGTTTTAAAGTATCAATTCTTATGTAAAAAGCCGAGAAAATAACAATGGCAGCATCAGAAAACACTAAAATTCAGTATTAAATTCACAAACTGCAAAAAACACTAGACACTATTCACCCCTGTATCTTTCCACCACGTGCACGATATTTCGCGAAATTAGCGCGGCACATTCAAATAATCACGGCCGACTGTCATCACAGCTGACTTTATAAACAAATAAACGGTGAACACTGACGGCGTCTGCTCGAATTCTTACGTTTCAATATCCTCAATTCCTCACAAAAGATTGTGAAAGGTACAAAGACCGATATTTGTGTCGAAAACTTATCAAATTGAAACAATAACACACAGGAGTTCCAAGGATGATTATCATGCTTGGAACCCCTGTGTGTTATTGTTTCATTTTGATAAGTTTTCGACACAAATGTCGGTTTCCGTACCTTTCACAATCTTTTGTGAGGAATTGAGGATATTGAAACGTAAGAATTCGAGCAGACGCCGTCAGTGTTCACCGTTTATTTGTTTATAAAGTCAGCTGTGATGACAGTCGGCCGTGATTATTTGAATGTGCCGCGCTAATTTCGCGAAATATCGTGCACGTGGTGGAAAGATACAGGGGTGAATAGTGTCTAGTGTTTTTCGCAGTTTGTGAGTTTAATACTGAATTTTAGTGTTTTCTGATGCTGCCATTGTTATTTTCTCGGCATTTTACATAGGAATAGATACTTTAAAACGCTGTAGCCGAAGTGTGCAACAGACCCATTGTGCACAGTATGGCCAAAAGTTCTGTCCGCAGCTGCAGTTTAAGTAAGGCGGATGTCCGTCTCTCGTTTATTTTTCGGAAACAATGCAGACCATTAGCCCATATGCATGCACTAAACTTAAGATTTTTCCCCGGACGTTTTTCAGCTCTGGGAAATAAGCTTAAAGATATTAGGGACGTTTTTCGGACAGTCTCTTTTTCTGCCGGGTGATTTTCATTGCATTAGCAGCTCACATGAGAGCCGAAAAGACATCAACCTTGACAAGTGAAAGGACGTCCCGTCGTTCCAAAAAAGACTTGGCCCGCATTCTTTTAAGTTGTTTTACCCCAGTTTATTTGGTCCAAAAATTAAGAAAATTACTTATGAAACGGGTGCGGATTGTAGAAAATAGAAACCGGCGATGAAAATTAATTTACTTTAATTTAAGTTTTCTTTCTTTAACGGCAAAATTCCTTTCGATCTCTCACGCTGTAAAATAGGAGTGCAATTAATACAATAGTTCCAACAGTAAACTTACCGAGATCTCAATGGTATTTAAAAATCGATATTGACTTTAAGCTTCCAAAGATATCTCTTCAATCTGCAACAGAAATGATCAATGGAACAGTAATTAAAAAATATGTAGTAAAATACAACCAGATCGGTGAATTATTCCCACCATATTTCTATCACAGGGGTCGTTTTAATAATGAGGTCTATATTTCATTATTGATTGTTCGGCAAAGTTTCATTTTTGCTCCATTCGTGACGTCAGACCCTAGACCAGTAGACCACCACCAATCGACTGATCCAGTGTCTAGTTGATCCTTTCGAGAGAAAAAAAAAAAAATCCGCTGAGTTAAATCCTAACCAGCAGACTGATTGTTTACTTTTTCGTTAAACCGATAGTAAGAACTGCCTAAGAGTGACGCTATTTGTCAAGCATTGTAGGATTTCGCCGTTGCTATGGTGGCCACTACTGTTAAAAGTCCCGTTCCCGGCTAAAAAAGGCGACTAATGAGTTGCCTTTAAAATAATACCAGGAACGAACGGGACTTTTTAACTACGGTTACGATATAGCAACGGCGAAGTTTAACAACCAATAGCATCACTCAAAGTCAGTCTTTTCTGTCGATTTAAGGTTGTAGGCAAAGCTTGTCCAGATTTCAATCCGATGGATAGCGCCACTAGCGCTTCTCAAAAAGTCAACATTTTTTGGCTGTAATGGGGCTGTTGCACACTTTTGCTATAAGCGACTGAATAGTCGATTCTGGTGTAAAAACCTAAAAAAAAAAAAAAAAAAAAAAAAAAGAACCACGACAGCACTAAAATCTTCCAAAATCCACTTCTAAACTCAAAAAACGATTTTTTTTTTTTTTTTTGCGCAAGCGTGATGGTGGCTTAGAGCAGTAATAATGAGAGAGAGATTCCCATCCAACAATAATGTAACTCCATCAAGAAGTGACCAAAATGAGAGACAACTTTCATTTGACACCGGTGTCACTAGATGTCACGGTACCATTCAGTGGATATGTGGATCACTACTCTGATGATTAATTACTCTGTGAATCATCCTTGTCAGCATAGAGAGAGTGACGGCATTAAGATATAGGAATCTCCCATTATTACTGCCCTGTATGCCATCATAACGCTCGCGTAAATAAAAGCGTTCATGGACTGTAGGAGTGGATTTTAGAAGTTTTTAATGCTACCATCGTTATTTTTGAAGGTGTTATCACCAGAGTCGACTATTAAAGCGCTTATCGCAAAAGTAGGCAACAGCGCCGAAAGTACAAATCTGAGGAACGTTACCCCTGCAAACATACCTCAGGAATTGTATCTTGAAAGTTTCAAGCTGAAATACTCAAAAATAAAGCCGGTTATTATGAAATTCGAAAATTCCCATAAGTCTCAATGAGTGTGAGTGAATCAGCGAGTGAGGCAGATACAATAAGTACTATCACTCGCATTCATAGTAAGCGTGTGGTGAAACAAATGTCATAATTTACGGCTATAATTCTTAACCAATCTTGCTCGTTTTGGGCTCAAAATATCCTTACAAAATTTCGCTGATGCTGACGTTCTTGGATTTTCCCTTTTTTTTTTTTTTTTGGTTTCAATTTGAAATTTAAAAAATACGACTTTTCCCAAAAACGACTAGTTGACGCTATCGATCAGATTCTCGCAATCATAGTAAGCGTGTGACGAAACAAATGTCATAATTTACGGCTATAATTCTGAACCAATCATGCTCGTTTTGGGCTCAAAATATCCTTACAAAATTTCGCTGATGCTGACGTTCTTGGATTTTCCAATTTTTTTTTTTTTTTTTTGCTTCAATTTGAAATTCCAAAAATACGACTTTTCCCAAAAACGACTAGTTGACGCTATCGATCAGATTGAAATCTGGCGAAAGTTTCGCCTGGAATCACCTCAACGAAAAAGTAAACGATGCGTCTACTGATGCGTCAGGTCAAATCAATCACTCGTTGAAACCTTATTTCTCAGTACTTATCAGCTACTCACCAAAACAGTCCATTAAAACATAGATAGGTTGGAAAAGGAAGGTCAAAAGGATGAATCCCCTTTTCTCGTATTGTTTCTAATAAAATATTCAAACGGAAGATAAAAGGCTATCGAGTCTAGGGGCTCGAGTATTAAATAACAGCATTGCAACCAATTGAAGTATTTAGTTCCAAAACACGCCAACTAGATTCCCCCCCCCCGTTTTTTACTGTTTCTCAGAAAAGTACTAGCTAGCTGGGGGTAAACGCGTCAAATATGCCGGACCTCATTTGGACTCAAGCTTTTTGACAGAGTATCTTGACACCAGAAAGCTTTTTTCTGCATTCACCTGTCCTAACAAATTATTTAGTTCCCTTAACATTTTTGTTTTTGAAGTTGGCGTGTTTTCAATCTAAATGATTCAATTGCGAGCAGAACTCAAATAATTGAGGTGTGAAGTGTTTACGGTTTCGCTCCGTTGCCGTTGTAACTCTTAAGTCAGTTCAACTAACGGTGTTAACAAAATTAACAAAGGAGACTTTCCGCTTATTCCAAAGATTATACAAGTGACATACATCTCATTTAAACGTGAAGACAGAACTCTTTAACTGATCGGTCGCAAATCACTAAGGATGGGAGAAAGAATTGTCCGAAACGCGTCTGAGCTATTCTCAATGTTATAGTACACCGTGAGTTTTAATTCAGAATTTTATCATTTATACTAGAACTTACTAACGAAAATACACTTTCAAAACGATGATATTAATAAGAAATTTTGTCATCCTTTATAATGGTCAGCAAGACAAAACGATCACCCTTTATTTTTAAAAATCATAATTTAGGAATACCTCGAAAATGATGAAAAAAAGTACAGAGAGAAGTAAACCTCACAAAAAAACACAAACAACAAGATGAATAAAATGGCATAAGCGAGGCAAACATGTGTGAAATATATGCTTATGAGTGCTCAGTGGATTCTCGTTAATTAGAATAATAATTTGCTATGATAACTATACTTTCTCATCTATTAGGTCCTGTTTAAGAAAAGTTGGGTTTTTATGGATTTATTTTGATATCTATTCTTTTAAATCCACTTTCGAGACGATACAATTAAAGATCGAGAGTAAGAAAGAAAAAAAATAGAATGAAAACACACCTTACAGTTTCATTGAGTTTCACTAAAATGGAAAAGAAGAGCGTATCTAAAGAACCCTTCGGGGATTTTTTAGCCAACACGTTTTATTTTCTTCAAAAAGTATGCGTAGATGGATACTAATTATTGCAGCTATTTTTTTTTCACAGGCTTTTTCAAACAATAGAGAGAGCGCTTTGATAATGAATCAAAGATTTAGTTCGCGCTCTATTTTTGAGTATTTGATGAACGCAAGAAACTACTCTTTCTTCTCTATCGATGTGGTGCGGTGGCGCGGCGAGGAGGCTCGGCGCGTGTGGGTGCTGAAAATCAGTCGTGCGAAACTTTTCTTCTTCTCCACTAAACTTGTTGCTAACTTTTAGCGCGATTTTATTATAACCCCCCCCCCCTCTCGCGCCTCTTCAACGCCCTCTTTTCATTTCTTACCTCTCCGGAAATGTCATATCAATGCATTCTCTGTACACACCGGTGCAGCTTCGCATTGCGAAGTGCCTCACTTTCGAATTTCTCGTTGCCAATTCGAGCGTTATTGATACGAAAAGACTTGCTGCCAGCCAGTGTCGCGCACGGCATATTTCCCAATGCTTTTTTCGAGAGGGAATAGAGGATAAGGAAAATTATTTTGAAATGTGTGACGTTAAAATCCATCTAGACGTCATCTCCGTGTGACACAATTGCGGTGAAAGTGAATGAATACGAAAAACACATAACGAGAGAAAATAGCTCATGAATTGGAAATTGAATGAACACGGGGAGTTCGTGGGGGGGGGGCACTTATTTTAAAACGGGCTAAAAAAAAGGGAAAAATCAAGGTTCGTGACTCCACAACATCTCCCCCTCTTTAACATGGAGGAGGGCAATGAACATCACATATTTTCAAGCTACCCTCCCCAACCCCCATTCCATCGTCTTTGTACCCACGCACAGAGTTAAACAGAAATAACGCCTAAATTGCGCTTAAAAAACCTTTGGTTGAAAAATGACCCAGCAAAAGACTTTAGTGTAGTTAACCACTAACCAAATGTATTGTGTGCCCCAAACCGAATAGATTTTGTTGGGCGAACCAAATATTTTTTGGCTCAACTAAAGTCTTTTGCTGGATTATTTTTCTACCAAAGGTTTTGTCGCCGAGCTACCAAAAGTGTTTATGTCTGTTTTTTTTCTGTGTGCGAATGAACCCCTTTACATTTCTCTGCCATTGACGTTTACGTAAACTCGGTTTTTCCGAACATTTAAGGAAAACTTTGGTAAAAATTAGAATTAAGACGCGCGACCAACGACGATTTGAAAACTTTGCTGATTGCTAAAAGAAAACCTACTTGCGAGAAGCATTCTAATTTTTCCAGGCTCTTTTTCAACAAGCTTCAACCATATAGGGGCTATGCGCAGTTATTAGTCCCACCCGAACGTGATACAAATATATGGTTGGATTCATGTCATAAATGGGTATAATTGTATGATTTTAACTTGAAACTACAAATTGTTACAAATTCAACAGAAATAAATAACCACGAAAACAAATAACGCTCGATAACGCTCGATCAAAGCAAGCGAGTATAGTTAAAATTTTCTACAGTATGATGTTTATTTTGCTTATTCTATTGATTGGAAGCACAAAACGAAACATTAGTTTGAAAATATCAACAGTTCTATTGAGAGTTGTTTTACTGTAAATAGTAAAAATTGTGATTCCGTGTGAGGCAGATCTAATTGCGGAAGTGGGTGTACTCTGGCTTGAAAGGTTCAATGAATATGAGCAAATCGGAGAGAGTGAAACTCACCAAAGGGACTCAGGAATGATACAGTCCCCCCCTCTCTCTCTTTCTCTCTCTCTCTCTCTCTCTCTCTCTCTCTCTCTCTCTCTCTCTCTCACCATTTGGACAAATATGTTAAATAGCATAGTGTACTTTGCTACGCTACAGCACCTAAAAAGGATAGCTAGAGAGATGGGTCATCGCCCCCACTCCGCTCCTATCTGTGTCCTTATCTAATCCATACATCCAGATGGGAGGATCGAGTGTGTGTGAATAAGTGAGAGAGAGAAAGGGAGAGATGGAGAGAGAAAGATGGAGAGAGGGAGAGAGAGAGAGAGGGAGAGAGGGAGAGAGGGAGAGAGAGGGGGGGAGAGAGAGAGGGGGACAGAGAGAGAGGGAGAGAGAGAGAGGGAGAGAGAGAGAGAGAGAGAGAGAGAGAGAGAGAGAGAGAGAGAGAGAGAGAGAGAGAGAGAGAGAGAGAGATCTGCCCACGGAGATTCACGCTGAAAAATCAAACCCACGTGTGTTTACATCCACGACGGGACGAGTTTTTACAACACTCATTCACTTTCTGCTGGCGCGACAAACTTCATTTATTCCAAGTACTCGAGGGACCATAGCAAAATGAATTTTTGATGCCTCAAAGGTTGACTTTTATGAACCGGGGAGAGAAACTGCCTCTGGTCGATGGTGGTGGTGAAGGGTTGGAGAATACGATTTGCAAAGATTGGTGTGAAAATAAACCAACCAGTATGTAAAAATCTAAAAATGGACGTTCAGCAAAATAAAGTACATAAATAACAAGGTTTCAGGACATTTCGTCAACGACTTTTTGTCCGCGCGCATGTTTCGTCCAACTGTTTACGTCACTGCGTTTTTTCGGCAGCGACATGTTGGTCCACTTAGTAAATAATGTCCAAAGTTTATTGGTCCAAATGAAAACACCAACTCCATGCAGGAAATATTGCAAAAATTGTCAGACATCATAAGGGGCGGTAGCCCCCGGCCAAGTAAAAAAAAAAAGAAAGAAAAAAAAGTAAGAACAAGAACAGAACACAGATGCCAAGAGACGCGGTCGGGGCACCGACACTTATATACACGCAACAGAGCAAATTTCGCGATTTCGGCGTTTTGGGATCGTTAATCATCGATTCCAGTTAAGCCGCTAATCAAAACCCCATATCAACCCATATCGATCGATTTGCCACGCGCTCGAGATGATGATTCTAAAATTTCAAATCAATCGGACAATTTATAAGAAAGATATTAAGAAAAAACAGCTAATTTAAGCCTCTAAAACTGCACATCATGAATTTTACACGGACGATTGCGAGAGAACCATTGCTCCAAATCATTAAAACTTGGTACCGTTAGATTTGTAATGTTCTAGTGTAAGTTGCTTTCAATTTTGAGACCAATCCGACTTCAGTGCTCGGAGAAATCGTCAAAATACTTGACGGTTGTTCCGTTTCAGAAGCATTTCAGAGCAATTAATCGGAAAGTCCTACAGGGTAAACGGTGGCACGGATCGAAGAAAACTTGGTACAGAAATGTCCGTATTGCTTCCGTGTGCGTGCTTTTGTCAACATTTTAACGATCCGAGCAATATTAAGGGAGAAATCTTCAATTGAATACATGTCAGTCATAGAATAAGAGACAAGAGAATCGTTTTAATTATCAGTTGTTGTAACCGTCGCCCACCAGACGGCGCCAACCTCCAGTCGACCGACTGTCAAACAAACCGGTAGCGTTCGATGATGACATGTTTTTGTTTATTTGTTTTCATTCGGGTGATTTTGTTTTGCTCGTCGTGTTGATCGATTCGGTTACGACTGTATTCGAATTATTGGCTTTCTTTAAAATGAAAGTGTTTGCGGCCACCATTCATTTTATTCTTTACTCCTTGCTCGCCTGATGGATTCTGTGTTTTATCCTCCAACTTTGCTCGGTAAATCAAAAATTTAGTGTTGTTTTTAGTCGGAGTCATTGCGGAGGTGCAACTCTTTCACCTGGACTGTTTAACGTGAATAACAATTCATCTATTATCTAGTATGTAGTGCCGTGACCGAGTTCTTAACTAACAAAATAGTTTCAGATAACTTCGCTGTGGAATTCGGTAACCTACGGGTGCTTCTAGCTTTTGTCTCTGAGGCTACCGTCATGCCTACCTATTAAGTACCTAACCCTACCTAACCATACTATTTGTTATTGGTGTCGTGTCATGCAACCATTGAATTTGCTCACTGAACTCTGTATATTTAATAATATCTCGCATTTATTGTGGTCAGTGTGTTCCTTGATTCTGGGCTGGGTTGCTCATTCTTTCTGTCGCAAATGAAGCCTGCTCGGCCCCCTCTACTCAGTTCGTCAGTCTCGGGTCACCTTTCCCCATTGTATCTGAGCTGCCATCATAATGGATGATACTGCATGTAGATCCAGTCATACATGTAGTCACCTTAAGTCTGAGCTGTTAGTCAAGTATTTCTCGTATCCGAGGGTTGTGAAAAAAAACCCTGACCCAGAAATCTTTGCGCCGACAGTTAGCTAATTCAGCAGAAGGATATGCAGCCTGATCATATCTCTACTAGAGGAAGTAGTGTGTAATAAAGCATTCACGAAGGTAAAATTCCTCAACCTAGTAATAACCTCTCTCAGCTATTCTTTACCAGACCAGAATGTGTCTCTATGCTTGTTCACTTTGGTTATACTTCTATAACAATCCCAGACTAGTAGTAAGTAGTAAATAATGGGCGGAAGCTTTTCTGTTGATTGTGAGGGTGATTCGATTAACTTGGTATGCGTGGTCTTACATGAGATGGCAGTTGACAGCTTGAACTGCTCTCTGAGCAATTGATAAGCTGGTGCTTCTGCCTATTTTTTGATGCGCTGCGACATCACTTTGGGACCAACTGTAGGCAAAATCAAACTGTAATCTATACTAAGCTGAACAACCTCAACCCTTCTGATTATTTGATGAGAAGATAGTGTATTTAATGGTATATTTGGTAGAGAACCACATCAACTGACTGCTTGTTTACCCATCTTAAACACATTTACTTACTACCGTAGCTCTTCTCCAGCTTTCTGCACTCCATGAATTTTTTTCTTACATTGTTTCTGTATGCTGTAACTTCATATCAAATGATACACAGAAACATGTAGGTACTAGAGGTCGTTTCAGGAGGGGAGGGAGGGAGGGAGGGAGGGAGAGGGAGAGGGAGAGAGGGAGGGAGGGAGAGAGAGAGTGAGAGGTTGAGAGCAAAGATTATTCATGTTTCAGACAGAGTTTGATTAGATACTTCAACCGCGGACTAATCCTGCGTCAAACTGTTGCTCTAATTTTACAATCATGATGCTGTGTCATGCTGTGCCAATGCAAGTCAGCAATGTCTTTTAAGCTTTGAACCTTTGAGAACAGATTTAAGCTCATCTGCAAGCACCCCGGCCCATAAAAGTGTAGCTGATCAGTTCTCTTGTTCTAAAAATCCTCTCTCTGCATTCAGTGTACACCAGGAAGTAGCTAGATTTGCAGAAAGAAAGGCAACATGATGCACCAGAGTTTGTGAATGCCTTGATCCGCAAAAATTCCCAACTACAGGAGGAAATTGAGTTTTATGAATTTCATGAGATTAAGTGTGATCATTGCGGACATGTAAATAGAAATTCTAATCTCAGCAGAATTTTGCAACTGCCTGTAAGCTTAAATGAACAGAGTATCACCAACATGATCAAAAATTATTCTTCGTGGAACTATCCCGAGGGTTTAAAGTGTGAACTTTGTTGATGCGGCAATAAGAAAAAATGCACTTTTATCAGTAATACAGGAAAATGCTCACTATCCAATTATTATTGAATAAGTGGGAAAATGGACAAAGTGTCAAAATAACAAATTTTCAACTAGATGATCTCCGTTCATCTGATCTTACTGTTAATGGTAGTCTCTTCAGGTTGCATTCAGGGATGTTCCATCATATGGAACAGTGACAGATTCGGGTCACTACACGGTTGTTTTGCGCTTGGAGTATGATAAAAATATTTGAGCAAATGACCAAAACATTTCTGAGTGTCGATGACCCGAGGGGACCAAGGATGCCTACTTGCTGTTCTATTGTAAAATGGAATAATTGCGACGAATAACTAAATTGAACCAAACCATTTTAAGAAAGATGGACTCAATGGCAATTAATTCATGCCAACATTCTTGCGTGTCTGCACACCTAGCAGGTTTGTTTAAATTTCAACAATTGCCATTTTTAAGCTCGGTTCGATGATTCATGTACATAGTGAACTCGAGCGGCGGAGGTTTTAGTGGGTATGCCACACTCTAATACTATTCAAGAGACATGCTGGAGAATCTCACACAGAGCCTTTAAAAGGTCAGGTTATAAAAACTTTGCTCATAAAAAAAAAAAAAAAAAAAAAAAAAAAAAAAAAAAAAAAAAAAAAAAAAAAAAAAAAAAAAAAAAAAAAAAAAAAAAACAAAAAAAAAAAAAACAAAAAACAACCCAATGCAATCAGAGATTGGTAACATTTGATTTGTATTATCAACCACCAACTATTTGCAGTTGAACTCAGCTTTTTGGTCAAGCCAGAATCATCCAAGTGTCTCCCAAAACGGGCACTGATATTGCCACAAAAACTTTAATCAAAATGATTAAAGTAAAAAAGCTGGCCAAGCAAAAAAGTGTCTCCCAACTCCGCTTCTCCTTCCTTTCTCTTCTCTCCCCCAATTTATTTTATATTGCAAGCTGGTTCATTTGACTTTACACTCCTTGCTAAAATCCAAATTTCCGAGATTATGGCTCTCTTTTTTAGCGCCAAAAGGCACTGAAATCAGGGAGGAGCCAAGTTTACTTTCTTTCTTTCTAACTCCGTGCCAGTATGCAATCTGTGATACCGCGCACACTTTTAACCAACGAGGCGGGAGGCTGGCTGGCTGAGTTGACTGATTAGTCGACGCCGCTAACGCGGCGCGACTGCTGGGTTGCGATTGTTTTCTTCGATTAATCGCACAAATATTGCTGATATAACACGGAAGTCAAGGAATCTGCGGTGAAGAAATTATTACCACTGCCGTCTCTACAAATCAACGAAGAGAGAGGGGGAGGGGAGAGGGAGAGAAAGAGAAAGAAAGCGGGGTAGTCACAATTTATTTCAAGAAATAATTGGAAGAAAAAATTGAAAATGAAGGAGGAACTTCAGACTTTGGGGGGGTTTTTTTTTGGGGGGTATTGGTGAAATGACTGTCGGATACTTGGAGACGTTTTCTGAGAATTTGAATGGGAAAAAACCCCCCGGCCAAAGTCTGAAGTTCCTCCTTCATTTTCAATTTTTTCTTCCAATTATTTCTTGAAATAAATTGTGACTACCCCGCTTTCTTTCTCTTTCTCTCCCTCTCCCCTCCCCCTCTCTCTTCGTTGATTTGTAGAGACGGCAGTGGTAATAATTTCTTCACCGCAGATTCCTTGACTTCCGTGTTATATCAGCAATATTTGTGCGATTAATCGAAGAAAACAATCGCAACCCAGCAGTCGCGCCGCGTTAGCGGCGTCGACTAATCAGTCAACTCAGCCAGCCAGCCTCCCGCCTCGTTGGTTAAAAGTGTGCGCGGTATCACAGATTGCATACTGGCACGGAGTTAGAAAGAAAGAAAGTAAACTTGGCTCCCTGATTTCAGTGCCTTTTGGCGCTAAAAAAGAGAGCCATAATCTCGGAAATTTGGATTTTAGCAAGGAGTGTAAAGTCAAATGAACCAGCTTGCAATATAAAATAAATTGGGGGAGAGAAGAGAAAGGAAGGAGAAGCGGAGTTGGGAGACACTTTTTTGCTTGGCCAGCTTTTTTACTTTAATCATTTTGATTAAATCATAGTTTTGGTATAATTTGTGATAAAATCAAGGGACAAGACTTACTCCACACGAAAATGAAGTTACCAGAGCAGCTCCTTCATCTACATTCTATTTTCTTATTTTCAATGTTTCCATAAATTCTTTTAGTATGATTATTTTTCATACATGTTCTTAACTGTTGTAAAAAATGTTAAATGTTCAGTAAAATCAAACGTATGGACCAAAATTAAACGCATGGACCTATCTTTTCTTGCCTTCATACATGCATGGACGTGAAACGCCTAGACGAATTTGTATCTGGACAAAAAGTCGTTGACGAAATGTCCTATAACCAATAACAATATACTTTGCTAATTATTTAGACCATGCCGCACCAGCTTCTCGGCTCAGCCTTCGTACAAATATATTTCATGTAGAGGTTTGTAGTTTCTTGGTTAAAAAAAAAAAAAAAAAAAAAAAAGCAGGGAAAATTCCAACACGCAGGTGTTGGAAAAGCGTGCCACTAAAGTCTGAACAGCTTTAATGCTTTTGCTAGCAATGATAATAATTAGACAGCATTCAACATGGAGCTGATCTCGAGAAAATTGAGTCCAAAGTTGAAGAGCTAGCATTTAAACAAAAAACTTGGAATTACTTACGTTTTGATTTCATTCAACTACCGTGTTGTGTTTTTGCATTTCAACACCGGAAAAGTGGAATTTACTATGTAGGAAAGGTACTTAATTTTTAGCGTTTAAAGTGACTTGGTTCCTTTCTTCTTTTTTTTGGCATAATCACGAAAAACGAAACTCTAAGAGAAACCAAACGGCAGAGTTGGTTTACACTGTTGATTATTTTAAAATCCGTTAATCCGGACTTAAGTCCGTTCCCAATTCTAAAAAAGGAACCAAGTCGGAGTTGGTTCCTAACGTGACTCGGATTAAGGTTTAACCTAATCAGCCAAAGGAACCAAGTTCTCATTTTATTTCATCATATGGACAATGACATCAATGAGGCTCACCAGCTCACTTTTACCTGGAATTTTGACGGGAAATAGTTGTTATTACAGAAGAAGCACTTGTTGCTTCGAGATTCAGTATTGCTAGCTCTATCAATCAATAACTCAATTTTATCAAAAATGTCACTCGGTTCTTTTGTGACAAGTGCTGTCCAATTGAGCTTGTTTGGTGAGAAATTATGAAAAAAATAATTTAGATCAGATGTTTCTAAAAGGGAGATGAGTCAAAGGCGTTGTTTTTTTGTGTTTGTTTTTTGTTTTTGTTTTCAAAACTTTGGAGGGCTCTAGCTCAGAAGAGAAACAATTGCAGCACATACTCATGTAGGAAAATAAAGTCTTATATATATGTATGTTGACCCCGAAAATACACTCCATAAGTTTGGCACTCAAGTTTTGAAACACCCTGTTCTTGATATTTTGCTCCCCCCCCCCCCCCCCCTTCACAAAAGACAACATCTTGACCATGCACATTTTTAAAATCACAGTTTGACTGTAGAGATATTTTCTCTCCCCCCCCCCCCCTTAACGAAAAAGGGGAGAATGGGTCACCTATCTCTGATGTTCGTCGTGCGCGTGCACAGATTGTTCGGCTTTACGACTGCAATTTTGGCTTTCTTTATAATGCGTTTTTTGGGTTTATTAGTGGATTTTATGACTATTTGATGCCGCCAATGTAATTTTCAGACAATTTTACATCAGAATCAAAACTCTATAGCACTGTAGCAAAAGTTTGCAACAAACCCATTGAAAGCTGAAAAGAGAAAATTATTTGATAAGGCTCGATCTTTTTTACCCACATAAACTATAGACAATAGATATTTCTAAATCCCTCCACCTTTTAAACGGCTTGTTCAGGGATCAAACATGAGGTTGCGTTCTTTTGAAGTCAAAAAGTGTCATATTCGGAAAAGCCGTGATTCTAAATAATAAACAGTTTTTTTTTTCTTTTTTTCCGTTTTAGGTGCTGTCAGCACTTGTTGCAATTGTCACGATGTAGATACGTAATATGCATAAATGGAACACTTGCGAATTCATGAAACAATAATCCTTTAATATACAGAACTAACCATTTCAAGTGCCCTTTACACATCAAGCATTCTAGGGGTATAGATTAGTAGGTGTGGAGGTTTAAGAGGTTTGTGGATTTTAATTCCCCCTCTCCCCATTTATTTTCTTGAAAAGTATCGAAAGTTTACAGTTAAAACTATGCCATTATTCACTATAACGCATTGTCATATTATTTCTTTTTTTTTCTGTTGCCGTCGGTCGATATCATTTTTCGTGTTGGAAAAGCAAAGTTCCATATGGACCTATAGTTTCCAAAATTTGAAGAAGCTTCCAGTGAAAAATTTTGTACACGCAACGAACTTTTTAGGATAGGTAAATAAGTTATTCCAGAGTCAATTCCATAGCCGCAGCGAGGAAGCTGTCCAGGGGTGGAAGACACGTGACAGCCCCTCTCACTTTTTAGAGCAATTAATGCGAATTTTACCCCTCTGGCTCCCTGTGTTCTGGATTTTAAACACCTATTTTTCAACAAAACGCCAAAAATGTCCTCAAAAATCCGTTGATTCCATCGACGCTCATTGAGGGGCTTTCAATTTGCCGATCCCCCAGAATTTCAAATGTTTCGATGCAAAGACCTGTTTAGTGTGACGTCATGAAAAAAATTGGTTCCAAACAAAGGCTCCGTCTCACTCGCTCTCGGGGGTTTTCCCATACGAAACACAGTCCAAATTTTCAAATACAAGTGCTAGTAAACAACACGTTCTTTACACGTTGTGTTTATCACACCATTGGGTTCCACGTCTCTTATAAAAATTTCCGATTGTTTCAAAAAATTTTCCGATTGGATATATATTCCCGCGCTTTATTTCCCATAGAAATAATCGAAATTCCATAGAGACAATCAGAATTCGTGTAGATTCAAGCGCGCTGACTACAGCAACGATAGGTCTCATGATTGAAATAAGGCGAAATCATCTATGGTTCTATTCTTACAGTTTTAACAGCCACTTTTTTCTCAGTGATAAAATATGAGCCCGCTATCACAAACTTTTTGAAACATCGCGCATCGATGCACAATCACAGTTATATCGAAGAAAGTCCTATGTTTTGTCCTTGTCACACTCACAGTTTCTTATGAGCACAAAATTCTAGGATATAGGCTCATCAGCACCATCACGGCATGTGTTGTACCTCGAACAATAGCTTCGATACGAAGAGAAGTTAGAATGATTGAGTGTCATGCCGGTGATACTACCATAAGAGACCGTGAGTAAGACAAGGACAAAACGTAGAACGTCTTTCGGTATAACTGTGATTGTAAATTCGCTTGTGATCTTTTAGGAATTATGTTACAGTGAAAAGATACTTTAAGGCAAGTGGAATCTAATGGTGCAATAAAATTTGAGAAAACTGTTGGTTAACTAGCATGAATTTGCGTTCGAAAATTTGGATCTGGTAAATCCACGAGAGTGAGCGAGATAGAGCATTTGTTTGGAACTAATTCTGATCGTGACGTCATCACTAAACAGGTCTACATAGGTAGCGTTCTAGAATTCAACCATTTACTGCATCCGTGCAAAAAAGATTACATTACCCTGTGATACTGTATATCTATGTACATTGGAAAGTGCTGCTATTCATAATCTTTTCTGCATCGAGACAATAAAGGGATGAATTCTAGAACGGTACCTTAAGGATATGAATGAGCCTCTCTCTTTTCTATACCCCTCCCGCTCTTCATCAATACCTCGTCGCTTCTTATCGATGTACCCTCGTCAAACAGATGTTGACACATTTACGACCGCTTAATGCACCGTGAAGAAATCTTGTGACCGGTGGAGCCCAAAGGCGAGGGGCAAAGAGGGTTCCTGCGGGAGATGTTTCCACCCCCCTCCTGCCTTTGAATTTTGACTCATAGGTTGGCACAAATGACTTAGGTTGCTGGACCTGTATGGAATTCTCGTTTGAAGGAATTCGACTTTGACGCTTAATAACTTATTGAAATTAACAGGAATACCAAAACTTTTACAATTTTAAGAAAATAGACGCCGAGACCTCCTGGATTGCAGCAATAAATTAACGATTAATGAAACCAGTTTTAAGAAAACACGTTTTTAATTTTTCAAACCTTTCCCGCCAAGGTTTTGCCATAAGCAAGGCATTGGACTTATATATTAGATATGAAAATGAAAACAAGAAGCGCACCGTATATATACGGCACGCTTAAAAGAAACACACATGATTTTATTGATACCAAATTATTGAATATTTTCATCACGTTCGGGGGTTGCCAATAAATTTAGCTCACTTCTCAGCTTTGATTAAAACATTTTCAAGAATCAATCATTTCTACCTCTAGGAAAAATTCGCTATTGCCGTAACAGAAAGTCTGTATGATACTTACCAAACCGGAAATTCCGGTTAGGTAAGTATTCAGCAGACATCTTGTTACGGCAACGGGAACTTTTTCTCAGTAGTTGAGTGTCAACGATTTAGACTTTAGAGCTAGCTTTTGTTGTAAGAGTGTTAACACAGCTCCTCGTGTGGGTAGGTTCGGTTATCGAAAGTACCGAGCATAACTGATTATACAGCCGACATCGACAGACTGACCTTTCATTAAAAGTGAAAAAATAGAACTGGGTCAAAAGGAGGCGCTAGAAAAGACGTCAAAAAATTGAGACCGAAATACAAACGATATACGAATTAAACGGTCGTTATACCGCATGGTGAGACATACGACAGGGCATCGGAAAATCGGTCACAAAAGGCGTTCAATTGGTGTTCAATCGTTTTTCGCGGAGGGTGTGATATCGCGGGAGAGAGTAAAGGGTCAGGAGAATGGGGCACGAAAAGAGTGCGATGCGGGGAGAAAGGAGGGAGACGAGAAGGAATGAGAGAAGAGTAAAATGAGTCGATAACAATAAATTGACTCTCCTCCTTATTCCATAGAACGAAATGACGTGACGTGACGTCTCTCAATCCAGGAATAACCAAGAGAGAGAGAGAGAGATAGAGAGAGAGAGAGAAAGAGAAAGAGAGAGAGAGAGAGAGAGAGAGAGAGAGAGAGAGAGAGAGAGAGAGAGAGAGAGAGAGAGAGAGAGAATTCGCTGCGAAACGCGAGAGATGTTGAGACCTAGACGTAAGCCGTGTGCCAGTGACGTCGTAAAAATCGTCACGGCTCTGAAAGTCCATTCGAATATCTTCCGGTGGTGGTTAAATTAGTGAGGCGCTCTAGAGCTGTCAACGCAGTAATTGTGCCCACCGGCGCGGCGCGCGTTTTAAAAGCTAAGATTAGGGTGGACTTGAGATTTCTGTATCCCTGAATCGTGGATCAGTTGAAAGGCCGACGAAGATCACTTCCAATGCGGAAATCATGTAAAGTACGACGAGAAAATGATCCTTTGGAATAATCTTCAACGCCATCTTTCCAGAACTAACCAAGATTATTATCACTGTTCAAAAATAAGACGAAATTCTGCCTCTTCCTTCACCCTCCCCCTCCCCAACCCGATCACACTTCTACCATTTTCCACCAAAGCGATTCCATTTGCCTTTTCAACCGCCTCTTTTGGGCCTTTAATTGCAAACCTCTTTCCGGAGAAAACTCATTTCAATGCCAGCGGCGGCTTAAGCTATTTGGCGTAACTGTGTCTTTTTGTCATTTGAACCTAGGTAAAAATATCGATTGCTCAAGGTTTCAGTGAATCCACTGAAGATCAATGATTTTATGTAGGTATAAATGAAGAGAATCCGTTGTTGCCACAATGCACGGACCACCACTAAACTAATCATTCCATTATACTAGCTGACCAACATTTTAACGTTTATATTTTGTAACGATGAAACTGGAATAATGTTTCCTGCCTCACTCACTCCAGAGTTTATTCAGAACGTGTTGTCAACAAAAAAACAAAACAAAACAAAAAAAACAAAAAACAAAACAAAACAAAATGTACTTTCTCTTGAAATTTTTCAGCACCGGTTGCAGCTAACGAAACTCAACCTCAAACAGTCGTAAAAAATCTTGTTAATAGTAGATAATATTTGACCCACATTTATTTGAATTCATTTCGAGGAAAGTTCCGAATTTCTGAAAATAAGTCGATCTCTATTTTTGAGACCCTCTACACATAGAGTCACGGTCAAACTTGTGGACGCGTTTTTTCGCTGCTTCCACGATGACCATCGTAATTTTTTAATGCACCATTGGTTTTTAAGATCATGCATCACCCCTATGATTGGTCCAATGACTTTGAAACACTCTGTACTCTGTACATTCTCATCGCCAAATTCATTTCGAAGAATGGCGCACTAAAGCACGATTTCTTGTGAAACGTCTCGGTTGCAAATCTGAGAAAGCTTAAATCCATCGGATGTACGTCTTCTATTTACCCCCACATAAAGTTCCGCAATTAAACGCTGCTCATTCAAAGTTCAAATTGAAGCCAGCAGTATGCAACATGTATACAACTTAGAATCTTCCTTTGTAACTAGCATCTCGCGCTCATACGATTCCTCGCAAATTAAGTATAACCTTTCACTTTTATTGTTTGTTTTGTCGCATGATTACACTTTGGAAAATATTCAACATTATTAAACCGACCTCGAGCTCAAAACGCGCAGTTTGTATTTACTTCTATGACAGTATCACTTATGCACACCCAACCAGCTGTATAATTCACCAAGACCCAAAAATGTATATGAAACCTACAGTTTATTTGCAGTTTATACCATAACGCCGAATATTCATCAGGAATGCGTCTTCTTCTCTCTTTTTGCCCATTTGAACGCATTTGTTAGAAAAGGATGAATATATGGGCTGTCACGTGACTCCAGCTCCTGTTTCTGTCCTTTTCTAACGCATACAGTCAAATGAGCAAAGAGAGAGAGGAATACAACTTCCTGGCTACGGTTGTGGTTTAAACTCCCTTACTTAGGCATGACAGAGATATGTCTGGGGTGTTGGAAAAATTGCCAGTTTGTCCGCACTCAGTTCCCTTAAATCCATGGTGCGTGGAGGGCTATAGGGGTCAGATTTAATGAAACAGTTTTTTGGTCTTAATAATTGCTTTCGGAAGATAGATGGTGTTTATTGAAATGCATTTTTTTAAATGAAATATCGCATCGAAACCTATCATTTGTTGTGAAAAAGTAGCAAAAAACTTAATTTTTTTGTTGACTTATTGCCTTTTCGAATTTTGGGAAGGCAAAAAATCATATTTTTTAAATAGTTGTGTTCGGAGCTCTCGGAGATACACCTAAAGCAATTCGAAAGAAAATTCTTTTTTTCCCAGTGAGATGTAAAGTACAATACAGCAGGCATAGTACAAAAAAAAATGTTAAATAAAATGAACGAAAGCACTTTTTTGAAAAATATATTTTGTTTCCCGCTAAAATGCGAAAAAAATATCAAAAATATGATTTTTTGGAATTTTAAAAAGGCAACGTAACCAAGATTCGAGTTTTATGCATCATGTTGCACATTGCAAGATAGGGCTGTCTCTGTACGATATTAAATTTAAAATAAAATTCTCATGAATACCTTTGTTTCGCCAAAATTCATCAACGTTTTCATCTTGGTGATTGGAAAGTAGAAAGAAATCATATAATGGAAACGTTGAACATAATTATTTCCCGGTGAAATTACTTTTAACCAAAGAAAAAAATATATATGTAAAGTGCTACCGATTCGATTTTATTTTCTGTAAAAAAATGCTTCTTTGGGGTTCTGTCTCCAGTCATTATAGATTTTTTTAGATGAGATTAAAAAAAGGGAGTTCATATAACTATATTAACCAGGGTTAGAATTGTGATACTGTCATCATATTCTTATCGATAAACAAATACAGAGTAAAAAAAGGTCCTAAAGTCTCATCCCGCACACATCCCAGATTTTTCGGTAGCTTTTCTTCGCCGCTGAGTATTTTAGCTGGACCGGAATTTACTCGAACTCTTTGTTCGCACGTACAGAATGGATGTCATTTCAATTCAAGATGAAACTTGCGTCAAACTTTAAGCCTGAGAAGCAAAAGAGGTAACGAAATGCAATCTTACTTATTCATTCGTATAAATGTGTATGAGTAAAGCGAAAAAGAACATATTTCTAAACAATTTCAGAGCAAACTAAGGAGGATGTATACTGTAAGGCAAAGAATGCTTTGAGCCAAAATGCTGTCAAACTTATATTCTCTATGCATAAGCTGACTTAGCAGATACGATTCTCGAATAGGATAACGTAGATCGTTTACGAGACGCGATTTGCCACCAGTTCACAATGAAGTCGCTTTGAAAAAGTTCAATATCTCTCTGGATGCAATCCCTTCAGGTTATCACTGAATGAGTTTACTCAAAAGATTTCAGGATTTTATTAAACGATCCAAGTCCATTGCAAATTGCAATGAGCAGATTTTTTCTCACAATTCGTCGTCAATAGACGGTTTTTGTGATGACGACAGACGATCGAAAAAGTTGTTTACTGGTTCTGGGTTTTGTCTCCCTCCCCCTCCTCTCTCCTTCTCCCCCCCCATCCTCTCTCCTTCTCGCCCCCTCTCCCTCTTTCCCCCTCTCTATTTCTTCCTTTTTCCTTTCCCCCTACTTCCCCTACTTCTCCTCCACCCCTCTTCCCTGTCTCCCTACCTTTCTCCCTCCCCCACTCTTTCTATCTTTCTTTATTTCTTTTTTTCAATAAATAAAACAGGAACGGTTTTCCTTTTTTCTCTCTTCCTTTCTTTCTCTTGGGCTATCATTCTCTGATTCTCTCTTTCTTTTTGTCTTTTATTCTCTGATTCTCTCTTTCTCTTCGTCTCTTATTCTCTAATTCTCTTTTTCTCTTTTACACACACAAAACGAGTACTGTTTTCTGCCTCTCATTTCGCAGACCTGGGACCAAATCATGTTCGGTCCCGAGCGTAACTTACGCACGATAATGTGACTGTGCGTAAGCTTTCTGATTGGTCGAAACCGCACGCAAGATGCACGCAATTCAATGCACGGGACCAAACATTATTTGGTCCCTGCTTTATAAAATGTTTATTAGTGAGTGAATTTTGATTTACAGAACCATTTACAAGGGGCCATCAAGATAAAAAATAACGAAACATAATAATTTTCGTATTTTGATTTTCACTTAAAAAACAGTCCGCAGCTATGACTGCGGGCAGAGCGAACTATTGTGGTTTACGATCATTACAGGCATAGGTCCCGACATTTTCGGATACAACCGCAGTGAATTCTGGCCGCTTTATATCTGTAATAACCGCCCAGCAATAGAGTGTATGTATGCTGTCAGAGACCGATCGCTGCATAGCGACAAAATGTATTTTTCAAAGTAGATGTTAGAGAGACAGCAACACTTGTAGTGGTCACGTAATAAAAGTGAGGGAGAGTTTTTTGAGGGGAACGATGCAATTATGGCTGAGTCCAACTGATGTTGTAAGCTTCGATGTCAAATTGATCAGTGGTGGCTCGTGAAATTTGCCAACAATGTTTTTCTTCTTTGACCGCCATCTTTGATGTCGCTTAAAACGGCTTTTGTGGGTTCATGAGTGGATTTTGAGACAAGCTATTGCTTTTCAAAATCACCCAATTTTACAAGTGGGAATCGACCCTCATAACGCTGTAGAAAAAGTTTGAAACCAAACCATTGTTAACATACAACATTTTTACTGTAAACATAGCTCGCGTTACTTATATTAATAATACGTCGGAAAGGAAGAATTATTTCATAACTTTTGGTGGTTCTTGACTTCATAACATGATTCTAAATTATACACGAATGTCAACACAATGGGGCAGTTGCAAGGGTCTGAAATGTTGTGTTTTTTATGAAGAAAATGAAAATACTTGATGAGCTGAGAACAATGATGCCTTTGGTTTCTAATTCAGTCCCAATTTTCCGGAGATAAGATTTCGGCCCAAAATACATTGTTTTAAATGGGAATTCCGTGTAGTGACGTCACCACGCACACCATTTTCTGCAACTTTACACGTGTGCATCTCCAGAACCGGGACACTTAAGAAAAAACCAAAGGCACCATTGTTCTCAGCTCATCAAGTACTACCATTTCCTTTATAAAAAACACAACATTTCAGACCCTTGCAACTGCCCCATTATGTCATAAAGAATTGGAATCCGTTTTTGCAAGTTTTTTGCTTGTTTTGTCCTCCACCCCCCCCCCCGTGTTTTGTATCCTTGGCCTTGACTTTTTCAGCGAGAAGCTCTCGAATTCCGCGCTTTCCATATAAATAAAAGTGGTTGAATGGCCGGGAAAAAGAAATTCAAGCCAACAAGACTTCGTTTGAAACCAAAGTTGACAATCGAAAATCGATGTATACGGTGACTTATTACTAAACTTGTCCAATTAGTGCTGAAAGAGTTGCATTGTGTACTTTCAGTTACACTACCCTGCAGAGATTAAACTACAAACAATAAGAACTTGACGCGCATTTGACAATGGTAATGCAACTGAAAATAACAACGTTCCTTCGCGTCGCTACATTCCAGCGTTGCCAGATCTCTGGTTTAAAGCTGCAAACTTTGGATCGATTCAAAATACTAGGTGAAATACGACTACCGATTCTGAGCTGTGAAACTGACAACAACGTATTTGTAGATCTACCAACACTCCGTCACTTGCCTCGGATGAATTAGAGAGGTTATATGTTTTGATGGGCACGCGGGTTACGCGCGTCGCAACGTCATTTGGATCGGGTAAATTTAAAAAAGAACCAACTACCCACGAAGAATCAGTAGCAGTTAGTTTTTTTCTGCACAAAATCGCCGATCCATTTGAGGGGACCATGAAAAACAGCAAATTAGAGGGGATTCACGAGATAAGTGTGGGCTTGAGTCAGTCTCGCATCTCAGTCTGACGCGAGAAGAAGATCTACATAATAATGACACTTTGGT
This sequence comes from Trialeurodes vaporariorum, assembly GCA_011764245.1. Lineage (NCBI taxonomy): Eukaryota > Metazoa > Arthropoda > Insecta > Hemiptera > Aleyrodidae > Trialeurodes > Trialeurodes vaporariorum. The sequence goes on from VMOF01000111.1 coordinate 27,720,785, forward strand.
CTCATACGCGAAACTCGTGCCAATGCCAAAATCCTCGCCAAAATATACGTACTACCAGTGTTGCCATTTTATGGATAGTTATCCGATTCGTCCCACTTGACTTAATGTAAAATTTGGAATATTTCTGTCAGAAATGGCAACACTGCGTATATTACACATTGACATCGCGTCGAGGCTCGACAAGATTTACGAACGGTTATTACGTGGGGCCGTGGATTGAATTCGACAGACATTTTGCGGTTATTCACGAGAGGAGTGTATTTTATGGCCTCCTTGGACGATCAATTTGGGTTTTCAAAGTGAACGTGATAAGGGCGCAACATGCACCATTGCAAATATTAACGGACATTTGACGTCAGAACTTTCAAAATGTCTGTTGTGTATCTTGAACTCTTGACGGAAAATGAACGAGTGCTTTTTATTTTATTTAGTTTTCTCCCTGCAGTTACCCAACCCAGAGGGTGTTTATTCACAAAATAACAAAATAAACAAAAGAAAATTACAATAATGGCTCTTGAGGGCAAATTGCGTAAGGGGTATTACTGCCCTCGACTAAATAGTAATATATATAAAACAAAAAACAAACAAAAATAAGTAACGCTTTATGGACCAAGCCCCAGTATATACTCGTTTTTCTACTCTTGTCTATTTCACATTGATTCAGTCTTCATTCCGAATAATAAACGTAAATATAGATGCAAACACTACAAGATAAGGTCTCGTCGGGTGCCTTCAATTCGTAGGATAGGCAATTCCAACTCCACCGAGTACGAACAGTTAACTACCTTCCCTGTATTTAAACAGCTAGAGGAGTGGTGTTCTCTTAACGTGATGATTACAGGGTTAAATACATAACAAGATAAATACATAAAGAAATAAATAAAGTAATTCATTCATTAATTGATAATGAAGTAAATAAATAAAAAAAGCTATTTCGATCCGATGCAACCGTTGACACCCCAAAAATGCAAATATTTTTCTCTCTGCTTTTGGTTCGGTTCGTCTAACATTTTTGAAAAAGTAGGTTAGCGGTTCTGTTCAGGTGCACAAGGCTTTTAGGTTTGGGGTTCGATTCAAATTAAGAAATTTCCTTGATAGAGAAAAACGTAAAGAAGAAGCTCCTCCGGATCACAATTTCTTCATACGCGGATAGTTCGCGTAGGTGCGATACATCGATTGCGCAAAAGAGAGCTGAAACTTTCAGCGTTTTATTTCCTTTACAATTTGACAAGAATACCTACACTTTCAGTCAAAACATTTTTTTTAAATGTTCTAACCGGTTCGAGCTGAGTTCAGCTACCCGGTTTGGTTCTAGCCAAAGATTCGCGGTTCAGAGCGGTTTTCAGTTCGGTTCCGATGCCCTGCTTGAAAGGGGCTGTTTATCAGGGACTGAGACTCGGAGACCATGTTTCACATTAAATGTCGTGTCCTTCGTGGTAGAAAATCGTCGAAAATGCCTTAAAGTTAGCTTTTTATCGCTCCAAAACTGATTTGAAGCGTTCTCGTACAGTAAGAAAAAACATAGACGGCTGATGTAAACCTACTTCTAGATAAAATTAATTATTAAAGAAGAGGAAAGAAGTTCAAAGAAACAAAGATGGTGAAAAAAAGGTGACGATGGAGATTAGTCGAACACAGGCTTACGTTTTTTTTGTTTTTTTTTTTTTATCATCTGTAAATTGGTTCGACGTGGTTTGTTGGTTGGAGTTATTGGATCGACAATATTTTCAACTTTTTTTTCTTCTTTTTTTCTACTTCTTGTTCAGTTATTATTCCTGACATTCAATTTGTTTTTTGTTTTTTTTGTTTCGTTTTGTTTGTTTGTTTGTTTTTGTTTTTGTTTTTGTTTTTTTTGGTTTTGTTTTTTGCTTAGAAATGATTAATTAACACCAAGTAGACGGGAATGAACTCGGGAAACAACAGTGACTGGCGGCGCCACAATGGTGGGAACAAAGCGTTGCCAAATTGAACAAAAAAAAAATATCAACATCGGACTGACCCGAATATATCACCATCGTCAATCCTCCATCTGATTCGTTAGCTCAAATCAATGGCTTGTCGGAACTGAATCTCATTGGTTGTTTCAACTAACCTGCTCTTCACTGAGACCGCCGATGGAAATGAGCAAATCTGTTTTCCTCAACATCAAACTGTACGGAGTTGCGTCGATGGCAATGAAACCGGGCCGGAAAAACGAGGAATTAAAATGAAAGGCGAACTGGCGAGAACAGAACAATTTCTTTCCAGTCTTGCGTGAAAAAAAAAAAATATAAAAAAGCTCGCCGTCGCTGCTTCGCGGGTTTAGAGAAGCGATGCGACATCTCTCTCTCTCTCTCTCTCTCTCTCTCTCTCTCTCTCTCTCTCTCTCTCTCTCTCTCTCTCTCTCTCTCTCTCTCTCTCTCTCTCTCTCTCTCTCTCTCTCTCTCTCTCTCTCTCTCTCTCTCTCTCTCTCTCTCTCTCTCTCTCTCTCTTTCTCCCTCAAACCAATTAATTATTATTCAATGCGTCTTGTTCCGTTTCGTTTGTTTGTTTTCGTTTTTCTACGTTTAGACATCACCGCTCGAAGTTGCATGAATCGCAATGACTTCTTCCTGCGCGCCGCTAATGAGTTTTTAATGCTGAAAATACGTCTAGTGTGTGAAAATATTCATTTATTTAAAGTGGCTATTTCGTGAAGAATGGCAATAAATTACACTTTTTCTCATCCAAAATGGCAATTAAACTTAAATGTATTCTCAAAGGGCAGGGAAACATACATAATTGTGAGATACGAGAGTAAGGATTGCATTGGAACCACATGTTTTTTGATTATTTAGATGGCCCCTGTTTTATTGGACTGACTAGAATAAATTGGAGTAGAGATCAAATATATTTTGCTACACACCAAATATATTGAGTTCGGATCATCGAAAGTGGTTGGATCGCGTTGCAATTTTATCGTTTGTCTGGGTTTGTTTGTCAGTAAAAATAAATTTTCCGCAGAGACTCGTAAAGCTAACAAATGCGAGTCTCGTGTCTCGCTGAATCTTTGATATCACCATTCTAAGGCAATATGCTCTGATAATCTAATCCATTGAAACAGGTCAGCAGTCTTTATAGCTGGTCAAATTAGTAAACCAAGATATTCAAACAAGAGTTGATTCCCCGATTTGGGCAAAGTCATTTAAATAGGTCATTCTAATAGTACTTTAATATTTTTCAATATTCTATTTAAGCTTGCAATAGGCCCTAACCAAATCTGGAAATCAACAACCCCCCCTCCCCAATTTGAATAACATGGTTTTAATCACAAAGGCTACATAGCGCTATCAGACTGACCCGTTTGAAAATATCTTGGTCCGACTCAAAAATGGGCACATGCCCTTGAAACGTGCAGTTTTTCAAACGCGTACGGTTATTATTAGACGCCTTTCCTCTGTTTTTCTTTAAAAAAAAAAAAAAAAAAAAAAAAAAAAAAAAAAAAAAAAAAAAAAAAATGAATTCGCAAAATAATATTTTATTGAGAGCCTTCAACTAAGAGAATAGGCAAAACGTACTCAACCGAGAGCGAATTTGTAAACCAACACACAAAAGTGAGCTAAAGTTTAATTCTATTTTAGTTAGCTGTAACTAAAGTGAGTAATATGGGTAAGATCGTGTTTTGACAGTTACAGCGGTGCGGTGCCTTCTTCCGAAATGCATGAAAACGTATCAATCAGTGGTTGGTTATATTACAAACGTTCTGAATCCTCCTCGCTCACCAACCACTCACCGATGTGTTTTGATGCATTTTGAAAGCAAGCACCACTCTTTTTCAGAACCCAGAACTCTGAATAATAATAATAAGATCAAACAGCCGGCATTTATCATATTAGATTGAAGTGTCGACTCAATCCTCTCTTCAAAATGATCGTTAGGGTATAAAAATAAATAAATAAATAAATAAATAAATAAATAAATAAATAAATAAATAAAAATAAATAAAACCAAGTGTTATTTTGTTCTTCCGTCAACGTTTTTCTGTCCGCACGCGCGCGCATGAAATTCGCGTGAGAGTTTATTTTAACATTGGAAAAGACAGGCAAAGAATAGCAAAATTTAGTTTTATTTTATCCAAACAATGGAGCCAGGCTCTCTCTCCCACAGGTTACTACCCTTGTTACATACCTGACACACGCGACGCGACGACGCGACGCGACGGAGCATTCTATCAGAGCACTCGTTTTTAATGCAAATAGGTTAAATCGAATTCACTTGCGTGGCAATAATTCGTTCGTTAGTATCGTCCGATTTTCTCTTCGTTCAATCTCACTCATGGATTCCGCACGTGTGTTTGTACTTTCAGCCGCTTTCCGAGTAATTCCTGATGGAATCGTATCTTCTTACTGATACATGCAAACATTGCAAACGGACACAATAAATGGAAACAACTTTCCCCATGCATTAGAGTTTAGTCTACTCTGAGAATTATAATTTTCAAAATGAAGTTTCATTGAAGTGCAAACCAATTTAGTGATTGAATAACAAGATCATCTTTTACTTAAAAATTAATGTCTCAATTTTATTCAAAGAAATCGGGTGTTCAATTCAGTGGCGGCTCGTGCGATTTGGCAACAGTGTTTTTATCCCATTTGAATACATGGAAAACAATCGAAACTCGAGGAGGCTGCCAGCCTCCGCTTGAATCGATTTTTTACCTAAGTTTAAGTGGGAAAAATGCATGGTTGCCAAATCTCACGGGCCGCTACTGGTTCAATTGCACCCCGATGTAATCGATTATAATGCATTGGTTCAAATGAGAGGCGAACGATAGTTGATTGTTTACGAGTCACCGCTGCAAGTTACCATTATTTTCATAGTTATTTCAAGAAAAGTTCAAGCTGAAAGTAATACAAACTATAGCTGCAAGATGTGCAAACATTTATCATATTCCAAGAGGTAGAATCACGGGGGGGGGGGGGGGATAAATTATGAAAGTTAAGATCATAGAAATATATCTTTGAGGAATGGACACATACCCTCATTTTTTTTTCTTCTTTTAAACGAGCCTGAAAAATGTTACGGCAAGTCATCCGAATCGTCTCTCTCATTAATTGATGTCTAAATTTGTTTTCGGTGTCATTAAGTTGAAGAGCTAATTTGACACGTGTTTTTTAATATACCTTTTTTTTCTCTTCTACCTCTCTTTTTTGCAAAACGCGAGGGTGAGATTTAAGTTTAGAAGGTCCGAGAGAAAAAAAAAAAGAAAATAAAAGTAAAACTGAGAAAAAAAATTCCCACTGTGTTGTTGCCAAATCTACATTTTTTCACGACCACTCATTAATTTTTTCGTTGGTTCATGTTGGAAACGAGTTATGGAGTGTACACAATACAGTTATATAGAGAAAAATTTGATTTCTTTTTTAAAAGTTCTCTGATTGACTTTAAAAAATGGATTATTTAATCATGATGAAAGGGAATCTCGGATAGGGCAATCCAGAGCTGCCATTTTGCATATAATTAATGGTATTTGTCAATTCACCGATGATTCCACCGGTTGAGAAAAGATTACACAGCTCAGTTCAGTGTATGACAGTACTGCACGAAAATACTATGATCTGTAATATTTTCTCGATCCGTGCAATCGCCGTTAAATTATTAAAATATCGCGGCAAGTTTTTAAAGTAATCTACAACTCCACCGGTTGAGAAAAGATTACAGATCGATGTATTTTTATGCTCTACAGTCCTACACCAAAGTAAACTAACTAATATTTTCTCAACCGGTGGAATCATCGGTGAAATGAAAAATTTCATCAACTATACGCAAAACGGCAGCTCTGGCAAGCAATCGTAAATAAGCAGAGTCCCAAAAGGCCAAATTTTCTTTCAATTCTCTCTTCAATTTTTAGATCCTCAGAAAAGGAATTGACAATTGCATCGGTTGCAAATCTCTAGAGGTGCCGTTTCGTGTATACGTATATTCAATGAAATTTTTCAATTCAGCGATGAACCCATCGGCTGACTTAAAAATTGAATATTAAAGTTTAGTGCATGACTGTGAAGCGCGAAAATCCACAACCAATGGCGTAAAAACAAAAATTACGGATATTTTGATAATTCAACGATGATTTCATCGATTAATAAAAAGTAACGGGTGCGAGTATTTTCGTATGTTAAAGTAATCAACAGAATTAAACTATGTAATCTTTTGGTGGAGCGGTGGCATCATCGGTGAATTAAAAAACTGTCATCAAACATAGATACACAATACTGCAGCTTTGTAAAGCTGTCTTATTTATTTCTAGATTCATTAGCTAATTTATTCTTCCGTGAGGCTCTATACGATATACATACGACAACTATACGTGCCATAGCCATAACTATAATTTGTAACGTCATACTTTTATCTGTTCTTCATTATGAAGTTAAGTCTTGTCAACCAAATCAATTTGTTGCAGTTTCATTTAAATAATAAGAATGCCAATTTAGAGTCCCGTTAATGCTTCACTTTTTGCAGCCTATTCAGCTAGTTATTGCTTTCGTTATTACTTCCACCAAAGGTGAAACCAAACTTTCACCCCAGGCGCAAGGCGATGCAAAATGTCCATTCCCTTGAAAGAGCTGCCGTTTTGTGTGAATTTAATGACAGTAAAATCACGCTGTACAAAAATTGTTATCTCTGTAATCTGTTCTCAACCGGTGAAATCGTCACTGATAAAAAAAAAAAAAAAAAAAAAAAAAAAAAAAAAAAAAAAAAAAAAAAAAAAAAAAAAAAATATGGCTAATTTGACCAATTAATGATGACATCACTGATTGAGAAAAATATGAGAGTCATTCCATGCATTAATACATGTAAGTACTACATCGAACAGTGTAATCTCTTTTTTTCAACCAGTGGAATCCTCGACGAGTTAAAAACATACCATTAAAATATAAACACGAAGCGTAAGCGTTACATTCCAGTGGCGTAGCGTGAAATTTCGCAACGATGCAGTTCGTCCATTTAAACTCATGATAAAGATCGAACTATCGGGTGTTTGGTGAACACCTTCGCATTCGACCTTTTACATGGGTTTTAATGGACACAATGCGACGTTGCCAATATGCACGCTACGCCACCGTTACATTCCCCGTTCTTGCGGCTTTTTATTTTTAAGGGGGTACTGACTACTAACTAGTGCCCAATGACTTATGGTGGTGTCATCGATCTCCTCGAACCGACTTTCACTGCGGTTCAATGCCCTGTTTTTAAGACCAGAGTGAAAACAGTTCCTTCGTATTCCGCGAACGACCATTTTTACTCAAAATTACTCAGACTCTATAAAAAAAAAATGAATGCGAGAACATTTTAAGTTATTTTTTTACAGAGTTGACATTTCATTACACACAAACACGTATACTGACGAAATGTTTTGATACCGTTCCGCCCTACGCGACGTCTAATGGATCCTGAGTTGGAAAAGACTTCGCGAACAACACAAAGTAGGAATACGCGATTCATCCTCTCCTGTCTTGTTGCAAAAAAAAAAAAGCCGAAATCTCTCTATTGAAGAATCCTGTGCTTTGAAGCCACCGCATAGCGACCGAAAGGATATAATGGCCCAACTATGAAAGCTCGGTCACTATTCAACTTGGTTGGGAGGTTTTCGACGGGCAAACGGACAGGTCCAGACCCAAAGTTGCCAAATCTGGTGGAAAATTCGAAGATGTTAAATTAAGATGAATAGGATATAATTGGAGGCAACTACACAAAACGGCAACTCTATCCAGACCATCGTTCGCACAATCCCTGCCGAAATCAAAGACTCCTGACGGATTGAGACTATTCAATTATAGGTTGCCAGATGGTGCTAAGTAATTTGCTTGTTTTATTCTACTATGAGAGAAATTGTTCCAGAAATTTGGTAGCCTTGGTATTTTTATGCGAGATCGTCTATTCAATGGGGGAGGCAGAGCGTATTTTCGTATCGAATTTAGTTTTATCATCCTTCTTGGAGAGTGATGGAGTTGAAGTGGGTGTTATCGGGCTATATCCACTTCTATCACATGACTGATCTATGAATGAAGTGAGCGCGGCTATTTCAGTTCATTGTCAGGAGTATTGAAAGGTATTAGGTGAAAGATATTGAGAAAAGTGTGATACTCATTCATAGATTCATCTTTTAGACAGTTTAGGATAGTCTTAGATACAGGAGGTCTGAAGTGAATGACTTGAAACCTGACATTTCTTATTGTACACATTATAAATCATGTTTGATCAAATCTAAGGAGAATCCTAACCTAAAAACGGTTATGCTTTTCGTGTTAGATTCCAATTTTTTTCTTTCCTTGGAAAATTCAAGAAGTAAGCTCATCAAAATTAATCCCCCCCACAAAAGAATTAGCTGTACTGTTGCACGGCTTAACATTTTTAAAGGGTATTTTGCTGGATTTTAAATCCTCTTCTTTAAAGAAAAAGGGGTGTGATTGGAAAATCAAAAATCGTCTACCAGCCAATCGCTAAGAACTTATTAAAATACTTACTTCTAAGTCATCCAAGTTAAAGGAAATGTCAGGGTTTATGCAGGTTAAAAATATAGTACTGACAAATTCGAGAGAGAAAAAATGAGTCTGAAAACAAACGAAAATTGCATTTTTCCTTCGACCACTACAGGATTTGAATGTACCTACATGTGTGAGAGCAAAAAATGTGAACAATGAGCTATAGATCATCTTATACATTTTTGTAATCTTCATTTCGGTGGAACTTTATACTATTTTTTAAACAAAAAATCTAAATGCGTTTATAGATTCTTCAAATTAAAATGCACTGAAATTCACAGGTTTTAGCTGATACAAACTGAGGTCAAATTAACTGATCGACTAAAAGTTATGCGGCAATTCTGTTCAAATTAATCTTCGCTGGTCTGAGCGGGGTTCCTGTCTTACTTTCGACGTTCCGTGGAAAGGAAAATATTGAGGCAGGTCTGTTGCAGTTTCCCAGCCAAGATCAATAAAAATATCAGACATGTATAATTATATGCAAAAGAGTTAAGATTAATTTCCATTTTCCAATGTGATAAAATTATTTTGAAAAGTAAGAGATACACGAGTCAGCACTTAAAAGGTTCAGAGATGCATTACTTTTACAAAAAAAAAAAAAAAAAAAAAAAAAACTTGAAGTTTTCTAGGGTGATGCGATAGCCCGTGATCGAGGTTTAATAAAAATCTCTCGTTTAGTTTTAACTTTCGCTATCGATAAAAAAAGTTTATTTACACCTAAGACTGCGTACTTTTCTGGTTTTTTAGGTGAGTTCATCTATCTGCCCGGCTCTTTTAATGAGAAGCTTTGCTTTAAAGACACGTGACCAACAGGTTTATTGAATACTAAACAAAATTTATGAACAAAAGTTTCCATTCCAAACTCTTCTCTTCTTTTATTATCTTTTACTTACTTTTAAAGTAACGATTGCCTTCGAAAGTTGGTCGATAGTTTATAAAAGCTTTGAAAAAGTTTCTCTTGAATTCTTTAGAATAAAATTTATTCTCGATTCATATAAAATATATTTGCAAAAGCATACCCGATAAGCAAAGACTCAATTTGAGCATTTGCTTCTCGCTAACTTACTCGCTAAGATTCATATTATCAATAAATTGGATTCTAGGACTAAGTTTCCAATTTTGACAGCCCCCCGGCCCCCCCGCTTTGGAATGATCAATAAAAGAGTTTGTTTTTTTTGCCCCCCCCCCCCTTACCTGTGCCAGCCTTACCCCCAAAACTATCAAACTATTAAAAATATTTAGTGAGCCGGGAAAAAAAAAAAAAATAATAATGGTCCAAAAAGGCATCATGATTCGCCAGGTTCTAACGAAGATACGGAAGTGTGATAACTCTACAACGCAATAATTGATTCACTCGCACTCTTGATTGATTAACTAAAATATGAAATAATTAAACTTTCCAAATAAACGGGAAAATTTTGAAGAAAATTAACGTTATTGAGTTTAGTTACTGGAAGCCTGGAACTTTTTTTTTTGTATTAATTTCAATTACCTCAGTTCTCAGTTATTGGTTTCCTCGGTAGAAACTCATCAAATAGTTAGAGCAGAATTCTAACGCTAATACACATCAGAGATTCAATATACTAAAACATCAAAATTAATAACGCTTGCACAGCAAGTGGAATCTGAAAAAGGCTCCGACTCGATCGTTACATTTTTAATTAAGTGGAAGGAAGGAATATCTAACATAACGTAAAGTAATAAAGTATAATTCATATTAACGTATCAATGATAAGTTTACCTTAAAAGTTTCCTTTGGCATACGTAAGCCGTTTTTCTTTGGACTCAGTTATGAATCGTTATGACTGAAGATTAAACACAACTTTTATCCGGAAATTCCCGAATGGAGCGAGATACGACCGAAAGTGGACATTTAAATCATACATACGTAAGAAAAAACAGATGCCGTATAATATCAAGTTTAGATACGTCGTCTGTCAAATGAAACTATCTCGAATTTTACAGCATCATAAATGTACAGAATTTTAAATATAATACAAGTGCATTAGGAGGTCTGAATTTTTGTGGTTTTAACGAAGAAAATGGAGATATATACCCTGTAAACTGAGATAACGTGAATACCTTTGATTTATTTATCGTTTAATTTTCCTAGGTATAGTTGCTTAGGAAATACACTCGTGTGAAGTTACGCAAATTCGCTTGGGTTGTGATGTCACTACGCAGAATTCTCACTTACAACAATAATATATTTTTGGCCGACACGACATAGCATTTCAAAAACGATGAAACCAAGAAATGAGGCGTCGACTTCCAAAACCGGCATTATCCTTCGGAGCAAATTTTGAGTGAAACACAAAAAACGGATAGCAAGTTCAATGCTGATCAATGTTAGTTCAATGTTTTCTAATGCTGATAGAATACAGATAAACCTGGTTTTGGTTCAGTTGAGTTTTTTCATAGCATGCAGAAGTAGAAGAAGAAAAAAAATTCGCCCCCACCTCCATTTTTTCATAAAGTGGATAATGCCGGTTTTGGAAGTCGACGCCTCAAATAAACCAAGCTGCGGAAAACACGTTACTGACGATTTTCAATCACTCTCATGAACCGTCCGTTCCATTTTAATTTAGCGAGAATCTTTCGTCTATGATTTTATGCCCGATAATTCATCAGATTCCTTAATGGGACCGGAAGCAGGGAGGGGAAGAAAAGAAAATTTTGGGGATAAGTCCACGTGCTTTGTTTGCGCGGGCAGAAATACGGCGCTGCGAGGCGCGCCGCATCGTTCTCATGCGTTTGACGGCAGCAACTATTCGGGCATGACGGATGGGCTGGTTGCATCTTCAAAATTGAAGGAGAAACTATAGCAAATACTTCAAATCTTCGGCAGTGATTCGTGCTTTGCTCATTAAAATTTTGCAGAATCGAACTCTTCAGTAGAATGATTGAAATGAAGTGTTGTTGCTGCAATTTGGTTTCATGTAAACTATACTGAGTAAAGACTTGACTTAAAAAGCAATATTTTGAATTAAATTGCACGACTGATTTTAGTATAATTTTCATGTATTAATGTCATTTATCAAGTAATAGTTACCTTTTTGTGACAAAAATATCTTTATGCTAAGAAAATAATTTATCTTTGTTGTCTGCTCATCCATAAACCAATAATCACTGCCTTCAATTAGAATCTAAGAAAGAATCCAGAATCAGAAGAAGAATCGAATATAATGTTCAATTTACGCCTCAAATAAAAACAATACAACAAAAAAAGAATATGAATAGTAATAATAATTCATTATTGGTAAAGTTTACCAAGGCGATGAGTGATTTTTTTTCTTTCTTTTTTTTTGCACAGGTAAAATAAGGTGGTAAACTTGACCTCGCTTCGAGTTCAATGAAACAAACATTAGTTAAACATAACAGAACTATGGGTAAATTTACATTATGTCTATTTCATTCAACTGGATGTGTCTGGTCAAGTTTACCATCATTTTTTGCAGGAGTCAAAAATCAGTCGGGAAAGCTAACAAATTACTTTTTTTTTCCGTGAGGAATTTGTTAGAGCTATCGCGGTTTCCACAGCGTCTGTGCTCTTTTCATTTTAATTGTTTATTTCATGTATGTCAAAAATTATTATCGCACGCTGATATCGGGTTTGCTAGTTCTGAAAAATTTCAAAAGAGAACTCGGGCGAACAAAAGAACGACAGTACACAACAAAATGTGCGGGGGGGGGCGACCCGGATAAACGGAGTATGAACAGTTAAAATGGCAACCAATATTCAAAAAATATGAATTGGTTAGGCCGGTTCGACGTAGGCGGATATAGGTGTTATTATGATCGCTGCCGATAGAATGTAATTAAACATCCCGCGAGAAAGGGGGGGGGGAGCGATTTTTCAACTCGGCTGAATGACGAGGGTATGAGTCGCAACGTTGCCACACTATATGCAAATTTACCTAAACAACCCCTGCAGATTCAGAGACACTTTTCAGCGGAAAAAGGTGGACCATGTGATTTCATTTTTGTGATAAAAAAGTGATACCTCACACACCAAAACTGTTCAATCTCTTTTAAAAAAACAGAATTTGTGTACATTTCATTCTCAAACTTAGAGAGGGGGGCGCAATAAAGACACTAAATTCAGTCGCCACTTCAGAGTAATGTCAGATATTTTGGAAAAGGGTTGACAATTGAGTCCATCTAAGATGATTGATATAGGGAAAATAAATTCGTAGAGGTATAAAACTGTTGAAAATATCCTAATAGAATGACGCGGCTCGACGGTGGTAAATGTTCCGAGAGGGGAGAATATTGAATACCTCTTATATTTTGAAGACGATCCCACGCTCATCTTTTTATCGGCAGAGAATTTCATGGAAACGTGCGAATAAACAATGGAAACTTATATACTTTCCTCCGCGATCAAATATTTGTGTTTCGGTAACTTGCACTCAAGCGTTTTTTAATAGTTCTATAAGGGTTATGTTCAGTGACGTCCTTCAAGTGGGCTATTCAAGCTATATTTATAGGCTTAGCCAAAAAATATGATCAGACATTGGAGCTGAATGTTTGGAAGCATTTTTAATTGAGCCGAGGAAACGACGTTATTTCGTCAACAAGCTCTCTATTTTTGTCTGCAGGGCGCGCACGAAGAAAAAAAGTCTCATCACAATGGCCAAACTTCTAATTAAAAATTTCCTCTGGAAATCAATTCTAGACTGACGAGAGGTATTGAATTTTAAATCAAATTTTGGCTTTTTTGACCAGAAAATCTGATATTTTTTGCCAGATTTATAAGGCCAAAAATTCCAGATTTTTCTAGTAAAAAAAAAAAACCAGAATGTCTTGTAAAGATTGCAAGAATTTTGAAGCAAAATGCCATTGATTTACTGTCAAAGAGGCCGGAAATTCATTGGAACTTTCTATTAGAACTCTGCTCATTTTACCTGGAACTGTTTTTTCCGTGCGTGCCAATCAAATTGGTAACCCTTTAAATCGATTTTGAGGCAATTTTTTTGGTTATAAAGGGTTGATGGAGAGATATTTTTCCGATATATTTTCTCCGTTTATTTTATAGTGATCTCACAACGATGATGAGACCTAGCCTGCAGAGCAGTTTAAAGTCTTGGGAAAATACTACATGAATACACGCGATAAATTGGACCAAATTCTTTAATTATTGAAGACAACTAATCAAAACAGACTAATCACAGCAGGCTTTAATTAATTTAGGGCTGTCGTTCGTGGTGTGGCATTCCATATTAATTGGGATGAATTTTTTATCACACTGAAAAAAGTGCTTGGTTAAGGTGTACCATAATTTGGTTAACATTTACTATACACTTGGTTTGAAAATACGACAATCCATGTCGAGGGTTACCGTTACCTGCCTCACATAGTAAATTTTACTATGCACTTCATTGTAGGATTTAACGATGATAATGGTTATTTTAAACCAAATGTGGATTAAATTTGACAATCGCATTTGGTTAAAATTTAACTAAGTAATGGTTAAAATTTAACCAAGTAATGGTTAAAATATTTTTTTAAAAGTTTCATCTCTAATATGCGTTTTATTTATTTAATGGAGTGGTTCATTTTTCATGTTTCCAATGTACTTATAGTGTCGCTCAGCGTTCTTAGAACAAAAGAGGATTGCTGAGAGTGGCCTCCGATAATCGATATAATTGCTACGGAGGAAACGTTAGTATTCATATCAATTTCGTTGAAAATGTTGTTCTTTAGATTGAGGTGGTTTTAAAACTACAATAGCCTCTGAGGTTATAATGATAAATATTTGTTTTAAAAGTACCATCTGGAAAGCACTCTTATAAATAACTTTGCTGCATCAAACTTTACAAAAGAATACTTTTGAGCTTTTGAGAGCTTTCCAAAGATTTGAAAATCTCGCGTTTTGTGTCGAAGTTATGGGTAATTTCATCGTAAACTTTAACCAATACATAGTAAAATCCACAAAGTTTGATTTTACTATTTTTATGTGGTTAAATTTAAAATGTGCCTCGTTTACATTTACTATATTTTTTGTAACTTTTACCATAATTATAGTAAGATTTAACCATGAAAAGTTTACTACGTCAATATATAGTAAACTTTAACCAAGAACTTTTTTCAGTGCATTTCGGGACTCAGCATAATTCGTGAAATAATTTTCAATGGAAAACCGAATGGCATTCCAGGGATCAGGGATGAATATGAGTACCTACACGTGCGTACAAGGTTGTGAACAATAAGTGGAAAAGTAGATTACACGAGACCTCTCATCCATTAATGCTCACAACAATGCTATTTTCAAGTGATCAACCTATTATCCATGTGGATCCTATAGGATCTTACATCTATCCTATAGGCTTTATAAAAAGCCACGATGTTTCCAGACTTGGAGACAAACAATAAACATTTATTACTGCTTCAGATTACTCCGTACGGAAAATTAAGAAAACAAAGGGAGGATGTCGATGTTTCTCTCCTCAAAACTTTACCGCAGTAATTTTAAGTTAAAAATAAATTAGTTGACACTGGTAGTAAAGTAATGAACTTATTTTAAAAAAAAAGTGCATACAATCTTATTTTAATATGAATAAAAATAATACCATAAAAAGTGAGTCATAAAGCTGCAACGTTTCCATAAAAAGGACCGAAACATTCACAGAAATATTTTTAGATTTAGACTTAATAGACTCGACCAGTTTTATTGCAAGAAGAAAAAATGTCTGCTTAAAATAACCAGAATTCTAACGCACAAAGGGTGTCCCGAAAGTACCGGAACTGATACTGTGATTTCAAAACTAAACAAGCTAGTGACCTGATCTTGGTTGCGTTTGAAAAATAAACTCTTTTTTCTTCCGATTGAGCTCAAAATGAGCATATTTAGTAAAAACTTACACATGATCTTTGATCTTTCAAACGCTATCAATATCAGAACGCTATAGCTAAGCCCTTTTTTTACCGGGAAAAAATCAAGCGGAAAAACTAGACATTTTGGCCAAAGAGGCAAACATTTCCATTTAAAAATAACAATGTTTTTGTCAGAAAAATTGGAATTTATTTTCGGGAACTTTCAATTAGAATTATTGCCATTTCGAGGAGAACTTTTTCCTTCGTGTGGGCATTTAAATAAATCCCATGATTTTTACCAGTGCACGCTTTCAGATTTCTGCACGTCCATGCACTGGACTTTCCGGGAGTTTGTGGCTGAAAGAGCTTATAGACTCATGAGCCGAAGAATACGTAAGTTATGATGGGCTGAGATCCGAGCAGCTGGATATTATAGGATATTTCCTCGTCGCACGACGCACGTCATCAACATCAGTGGACCCGAATCCAAATTTCTATATCTCGTGAAACAAGCCGAACTTCGCGTTTGTCGTGTCGGACGACGGACGTGCTTGTTGGCCGAACAGAATAACCGTAAACAAGGGATATAAATACGTCATTAGCACACCTCTACCTTCCGACGCCAACGAAGGACAAACGCTCAAATGCATCAAGGGCATGGGCGCACCGAAGAGGGGGAATTCGATAACTGCCCCTCTCCCCCTTGATAGTCTAAAACCAAAGAAAAGAAAAGGAAGAAAAGAGAGAAGGAAAAAAGGAATGGAAAGGACAGCTGCACTTAGAGAATCTTTTTTTTAACCCTTTAACTGCCATGTTACGAAAACAAATCAACGTTCGCTCGCTCCAAATGAGTAGGTAGTTAAATGTTTTTACACCGTAGTGCTAATTTTGCATACGCAATGGATTGAAGGCGCTCTAGAAAAAACCTTATTTTTCAAATGTTAACAATTTGGAGTTGGAATTGTTGTGGATATAAAATTGAAATTGTGTGAGGCAGCTCTAGTCACAGAAACGAGTATACTCGGGCGTGGCATTGAAAGGGTTAATCCAAGGAAACTGCACAGTGAAATATTGAATAGGGGGAAATTCTTTCAACCCAAGGAAAATGTCTGCTACTACGAGTAAAAGATTCCTTGTTGTGACAGCGATTCTCCTTCAATGCAACAGAACTTTACTTCGCACAAGGAAACCCGTCACAAGTAAACGTTTTCCCTTGTTTTTAAAGGAGTGATTTCTCTCAGTAAGTTGATAAGCTCGTTGAAAGTGCGTTTCACTATTCAACTAATAAAAGTATTCATCAAAGTGTGGGGGGGGGGGGCACTATCCATGCACATTGCACACCCTCCCACAAACAAGATAAGAAGTAATAACAACATAATACATTAAATAAGTGCATAGAAACCATTTTTTGAGGTGTTTGGTGGAAAGGTATTTTGGTACTGAAAGGGCAGTGGCGGCTTGTGTGATATTTTGGCAACTTTGTACTTTTTCTATTAGAACTTAGGAGGAGGCTGTCAGTCTCCTCTAAAATAGATTATTTTCGATTCGTTTAAATGGGGGGGGGGGACACATTGGCCCAATTGCATGCTCTAGTCACCTCTAGACCGAGACGATTTTTTACCAACTAATCTTGGGATTAATTTTCACGTTTACTCCACCATCATGTCGTATACAGCGCAAATTAGGGATGTCGTAAATAATTAGTGACGATAGTTTAGATTGGTGCATGCTTTATCTAACCAACAGTTGATAATAATAACTTACACAAGAAGTGAGCTTCAACAAGTTCAAAAATTGACTCACGACTTTACTGAGATGAAACTAACTGTCGTTTATCAAATAACATTAGGTTCATCGAAATCGGCAAGTCTGATTACTGTTAAGATTCACCTTCAGTACAATTGAAAAAAAAAATCGATTACGTCATCAAAATTGACAATTTTCTCAACGTCTGCTTTTGATGCTCACAACGTTATTTTCAAGAGATTATACGTACACGAGAGATGACCCTCTCTCTCTATGGTTGTTGCAAAAGCTTGCATCAGCAAACAGACCTATCAGTCCGACATGCGTGGGGAGTGAAGATACATATTCGGCTCAATGATCTTCAACAAATTTCATTCATAACTCTGAAATTAAGAAATAAACTAAGAAGTAATATTGCACCGACCGCATGTGCACTCCTAAAAAGAAAACGAGCTGGTGAAAACTTGTGAATGACATAAGATTCAACAATTTTAGATTGTCAATTGTTGTACTTTATAGTTTAGACCCTGTATGTTACGTCTCGCAAAAAATAAACTTAATTGGAGCAAACTTCGAATTGGGAGAAAACATAGAATGCAAATGCTGCTTCTTGCGTCGCAGTTGCAAAGAATTTTCACAAGATTGCCAAAAATGTTTGAGACGCGAATAGTGTTTTTGCACGAACAAACGACTTAATTAGGGTTTTTGAACTAATGCCATGCCGAAGATTTCAAGTACAAGATTGTATCTTAGTGGTGGCTTAACTGCCTTCTTTTTTACAGTAACAAAGGAGCTTTATTGATGACTATTATTGTCTTTGTTGCTTCCGCGTTTCAAGATTTCGCATTCAAAAATTTAAATTTGGAGGATTCGAAGTAATAGAGGGTTTTAGTAATGGCAACTACCGGCGATGAGCGTTCCAAACAAAGACAGTTTATCTCTCTCGATCTCACATGACCCTCATGTACTGCCATCTCACTCTAATTTAAAAAAAAAAATCGTTTATAGAGACTTATTTTGTGAAATTTTATGGCAGAAGTGAATTCCTCGAAGCATTTTAATGCGATTTTGATAATAATCTGTCGTAAAACAAGACCCTGTATACGAATTTCGAGACTAGAAAGAGATGGATATACATTATACATGACGGTCACGAAAGAGTGAGTGAGATAGTTTGGAACGCTACGCGAGTTTTATCACAACCGATTGCGACCCATGAGTGCATTGTTGTGGTTGTTGGCTCACTGTTGACTACGCACTAAAACCGTCTATTTAATCAAAACTACGAATGGTTTATTAGGAAAAAGAGACAGTTTCACCTGGAAGATATATGTAAGAGAAGGCCCCTACATTTATGGGTCCTGTTCCCCACACACCTTAATTCTTTAGTCCTTACGATCAAATGGGGATTGTTGACAGTGGCGCCGCGTGCGGCCGTGCACTCTGGCAACGTTGCATTTTGTCCATTCAAACTCGTGTAAATGGTCGAAATATTAGGCGTGCACAATGCACTCCCTCGAATCAATATTTTACATGAATTTAAATGACCTTAGGTTTAATAATGTGCTATTTATGCATCCTGATGCACTGAGAAATTTCCGTTTCTTATGAATGGTTTTAGTCTTATAATTTAACAACATTGAACCTCGAAATCTCAAAGAAGTCAGAAAATACATTACACCATTACGGTAACGTTCATTTGACACTCAGATTGCTGGTTTAACAAATCAAGTAATTTTCAAGTATATCTTTGTTAAATATTCAACGACAGTTTTTAGTTACGCTTTTTCCTCGCCTTACAATGCGATGACTGTAACATCACTCCTTGATAATACTCAGGTATAACAAGGAACGTAAATAGTAAACAGCAGTTTTCAATTTTAACTCAAAAATGAGAGTATGAGTGCCAACAAATCTTAGTGAGTGTTCGGCAGTTTATTTGGTCTTTATCTTTCTGAGAACGAACCCATTGGTGGACCCAGAAATCTGGCAACTGTGTATTCTTCCCATTTGATTGCTTGAGAAATAATCGAACATTCACGGGGCTATAGCCCCTGCAAGAATCGATTGTTTAACATACATTCTAATGGAAAGAATGCGCATCAGTTGCTAGAATGCTGGATCCTCCTATGAACGTACCTGAAGTAGTTGATAATGATAGGCAGTTTAAAAGAGAAGATTGCTTAGCAATCTGAAAAAGGTTTATCTCACGTAATGAATACGTTTCTTAATTTTTGTTTCCGAATCCAGTCGCTACGAAAGTCCATTAGCGACAGTGGATCAGGATGATCATTGCGAACTCACCGTTCAGCGCTGAGTGCCTTCATCGACAGAACAACGATTGCGCCTTCATCGATTCAAGTAAGCCGCATTCAGCGCGTGCCGGGCGCGCTGCCTACTCAATGAAATGAAGGAGAACTTGTATCGCACCAGACTGACAAAGGCTCCGAAACGTGCACATTTCTACCTCAAACTTGCGAGTTATAAAAGTTAACCCTTTCAGACCTGAAAATCCTTTTTTCCAGGAACGGATTTTTGACTAACATTATTGATCTTAGCGCTGTTTACTCATCTCAATTGATGCGCATATTGTATTTTTTTGTTTTCCATAAGACTGCATTTTATTCAAATGTCCATTGGAATGGACTCCAGGTCTGAAAAGGTTAATAATAATTCAAGTAAAATTTTGTTCCAGAATAATCTATCTCCTTTCACACATTAATTTGCAAGAGTTAAACGAGGAAACCAAATAGAAAAAAACAAAAAAACCTCACTTGCCGATCTAAGGATAACGTTGGTTAGGTTAGGTTACTAATTTCACTAACTAATCCATCCTAAGTTTCAGTAGTTTCACTCACACCCCAAACCTTTACTATTTGCTAGCAACTGGCTAGGCGCAGCTTGAAGCAACTATGTCTAGCTATTTCAATAATTATATTATAGCTGATCTGAATTAAAATACAATGGTGACTGGTCAGGTCGTAAGAGAATGAGGGACTTTGAAAAGCAGCCTGTTTTATTGGTAAAAATGCCATTAATGAAAACAGCTATTTTCGATGACACTAGCTGAGTAGCTGCTCTCAATTAAAAATCGACTCGTATGAGAATGAGGGTTTTTCTGTGGAAAGCGATTGGTTTATTGGAGAAAACGACTGCATTAATGAAAAGAGTTGTACAAATTATACTAGCTGATCTATAAAAGAATGGTGAACTTTACGTGCGGAAAGCAGTTGGTTTAGTAAAACTACATTTATGCATTAAAACAGCTATTTTTAATGACAGTGCTCTGCGAATGAACTATACCCCGACTAGTAATAATATGAGGGGCTATCCGTGGAAAGCAATTAGTTTATTGTTTGAAACAAGACGGGGTCTGGACACGGTTAGGATGGGCGATATGAAACCACCAGTACGCGAACGTGTTGACGGGTCAACGGGGTGTGTTTCAAACACAAATTTCCGTGTCAACAGCCCGATCAGGTTGCGTTCAGAATAAATAGTGTCTTCATATCGCACATCCTGATCGGGTCCAGAGCACGTTCTTTTTTTTAGTAATGGTGAAAATGACAGTGTACCTAGTAAATACGACTATTTTTTTATGATACTAGGCACTAGCTAATGTGTAAGTGAAATTAGTATGGAGAAGTTTACGAATACAATGGGCTGGAAGTACTGTCCGCTGACTCAAAAATTTGCAAAAGCGATACGAAACATTGTAGCAAAAGACAACTATGCGGAAAGGGGGGGATGGGGTCCCCCGACTTTACACCCTCATAATTTCGCAGTTTTAGTACCGTAAAATGTAAATCCCCGTCACGTTTGAGGTTTTTGGCCCGACGCGACAAGACGCGAGGCTCTTGAAATCCGTGAAGAGTCGACGGACGACAGTTGGGTGCTATCGAATTAACGAGCGTGTTTAAAGAGCGTAAGATTCTCTACGCAGCAGCAGTTGCGGGCGCACCGTGTCGACGGAATGATGAATAGAGGGAATACGTCATCGCAAATTCGTACTCCGGATGATAAACTCGACGTGGCTGGTTCAGTTTTATTGTTATCTTATTTCACTATTTTTTTTTCTTGGAACTATCCTCTGTTCGTTTAGGAGAAGAAAAGTAAAGAAGAAGTAGGGAGGGAAAAAAAAAAAAAACGTAGTAGTGGAGTTTGCAGAGTGTCAACAAATTCTGGCAGATTGCCTGCGTAATTTGGCTGGATCCGACTCGGTCATTAGGTCCCCAGGTCAGGGCCTGAAATCAGGGGGACGTGCGGAGTCCAAAAAAGCCCCGTTGCCACTTTTATATATCGTATAAGCAACGAGCTATACATTTATCTAGACTGGTGGTTTAATGGGTAACTTGCGTAACCACCATGGGGGATTTTTAGGTTAGGTTTAAGCGAGTAATTTGTCTATTTCTTTTCGTGTATTTTGGTGCGGCGCTACGTACAGTGGATCAAAGAATGTTCCGGTCCACTGTGCGGTGGCGCTGCACCGAAATACACGGAATCAAATGGACAAATTACTCGCTTAAACCCAACCTAAAAATCCCCCATAATGGTTACGCAGAGGTTACCCATTAAACCGCCACTCTAGATAAATGTATAGCTCGTTGATCATATTAGTAGACTGGTACGCTGGTTATAACGCAATAAAGAATAGACCCATTTTGTACAGGAACAGATCGGCAGCGCGCACACTATGCCTCCTGTATTATTAAAGTGAGGAAAGGCAACAAAGGCTCATTTCAGTTTGGATGCTTAACAAAACAGAGTTGGGCAAGTGGGGGTGGTAATCGATCACAAGATTACCAAATAATCGTAATTTTCATTTTTTCGGAGGGTGATTTTACAGTAATTAGAGCTGATGTATTACACGGCACTCATCATATTAATTGCAAAATAATTAGATCTAATCAGAATGACCCTACAGTTTATTTTAAATCTGTGAAGACTATATATTTTTAGATAACATATAAAGGTTTGACGATTCCCGATTACCCGACCAGTAATCGTATAATCGATTACTCTCATGTTTGCCCAACTCTGCAACAAAATAACAGCCAACAGCCGCCTCTTGTTGAGAGATGATTGCTCTGATCGAAATCTACTAGAACAAATCTCGCTTTATAGAGGGTTAAAATTGCAAACAGTTGGTTTCTATATAAGGACAAATTAACGCTTGTAAAATCGCCAAAACGTCACAGTGACGCAGCCACATGGTATAGGGATCCAGGGTCTGAAAGAAGTCAAGATGTATGGGGCTAAAGGTTCAAAATTCGCCACAATTCCCTGGAAACTGCGTAAAAATCCCTTTCATAGGGAAATTTTGATGTTACGGCGGAGAAAGGGAGGTTCAGAACCTCTGAAACCTTTTCACATACCCTGGCTACGCTGCTGGAACACTTTCAGTCGCAATGGATTTTTAGCAAGTTTCAATCCTACTCACTTCGAGTGTATACTTTGAAGCAGTCCCAAAAAAAAGCTGTGCCAAGCCGCCATACCGAGCCGTTGGTTATTACTCTGAACATGGGCGCCCCCAGCGGAGGGCAAGGGAGCACTCTCCCCCCCCCCTCTTTAAATTCAGAACATTCAAAAGCTCGCGGACAAAAATGAAAGGAACGGAAGAAAAAAGAAAGGAGTAATAGTCGACGAACCACATTTTTAGTTTCTTTATAATTTTAACTCAGTTTTTGCAAGGAAATATAGTAGTATGAAGTATGCATTTTCCTTACTAGATATCATTATCATCTGTTATCACTTTATTTATAGCTATACTCTGTTCACGATAAGAAGGCGGGTGAGAATTCAGGTAGTAATGCACTATTTAGCAACAGTGATGCTTTACCGGCTACTCCAACCCTTCGCAGTCGCCGTTGTTCTTCCGACTTCTCTCTTGGCACGGAGGATTTCCAAGAACTGACAGACTCAAACATTTACACACGTCCGGTAAAATTTGCGAATGGTCAAAAATATGAAAAAACGGGCAAAATTCTCGCCCTAAAGGGCCAAAACTCGGCAAAAATAGTCGACTTTGAATATTTATGACGCTCATAAATTCAATGTTAGACGAAATATCCTGAATTTAATTCGGACTGAAAAATACGAATTTCTGAGAGGCATCAATACTCAAAGTCGACTATTTTTGCCGAGTTTTGGCCCTTTAGGGCAAAATTTCGTCCGCTTTTTGGTAATTATGACCGTTCGCAATTTTAACTAGACGTGTGTAAATGTTTGAGTCTGTCGGTTCTTGGAAATCCTCCGTGCCAAGAGAGAGTTCGGGAGAACAACGGCCACTGCAAAGGGTTGGAGTAGCCAGCATAGCCGCACTGTTGCTAAATAGTGCATTACTACCTGAACTCTCACCCGCCTTCTTATCGTGAACAGAGTAAAGGGGGCTGCGCCCCCTTGCCGCTCCGCGGCCCGTTCCCAAGAAGCGCTTCGCGCCTACAATTCGGCGCTACGCGCCGCTTTTTGCCACTATTTAAAAATTGAGAAAAGATTAGGGGAGATGGTCAGTTACGCAAGACAAAAGAGAAGTGGTCAGTTCGAAGACTGCGGAATGGGGGGGGGGGGGGGGTAGATTCAAGGGTTCACCGGCTGGGCGGAGCGGAGGAGTGCGGAGGCTCTGGCTCTCCCGTACATCTCGGCTCATTTACCCCCCGTCGCCTCGTCGAGAATTAGTCACGGCACTTCCGGGCGGCGCACACACAGAAATGCCAGAAAATGAACAAAATCGAAGGTTTTGAGAGAAATGGGAAAAAATCGATATTTCGGTCAGTTACTTGTTAGATTTTTATATTATGTAAGGAAATCAAACACGTCAAAAATATTGTTATTCTTTCATACATCTACAATACTTTAACATTGTATATGGAAGAAAAATTGAATTCTCCTCCTTTGTTTGTAGGGGGGGGTCCCCTACCAGACCTGCCAATCAATAGGATTGTGACCATCTGTCAACCTTCCTTTGAGGTTCAATAATTTTGCCTCCTCCTAGAAATTTTTATGCGGGTGTCCATGACTCTAAAGTATACCTGTATGAAACCTGGCAACATTAAAGTTTCCAGGAAGAAATTAACTTATTTTTTCTAACAGTGACGTTCCACGTTCATCTGGACGCGAGATCGCGATCAGGGTGGTAGAGCGGTGCATATACAACTTGCGTTCAAGCTGCCATTATATCCGCCTCAAGTATCACATTCCAAGTGGTACACAAGAGGCGCTACTCTTCGGCCGTCTGCTTTCAACAGTTCAGTTCACCCCTTTCGCCTCCCTAAGGCCCCCTGGCCCCATGCACAGCGCATTCCCTTTTACACAACAATGCCCGATAATTAAACATTACATGCACAATGCAGGTCTCATACCTTTGTCACGGATTTAAACTGTGTAAAAAATACAGAAAATGGAAAAGCGAAATTCGCCTTTGCTGATGCACAACGACGGAATGAAGGGTTGGATAAGGTAGAGTTTTACGGGGGTGGAAACAGGTATAGAGTAAACAAAATGCGCAACAACAAATAATTATACATCACAATAGGAAATTCAAAGAAGGAGCGTCGGAAAAACGGGGGGAAAAGTCAGCAAAATACAGGTCTGTTGCAAACTTTGGCGGCAGCATTGTATGGAAGATCGAATCAAATGTAAAAATTGCGTAAAAATCACATTAAAGAATCAAAAAGTCTCAAAATCAACTCATAAACCCACAGAGGTTGTTGTTTTAAAGAAAGCCTAAAATGGCGGTCGAATTGGCAGATCAAACCCAAGGTTGTAGATTCAAGAGGTATGCTCATCTGACTTCGCGCCACAAATTCAGTGGCGCTCACTTCAAAATCACTGCAGGCAAGATGACCGACAAAAGCAGAAAACTTATACTCTTTGTAGAAAACATTGGGGTTTTTTCTGCTTTCCTGCAGGGGGCAGCCCAAAGTTTTCTGCGAAGTGTATTCGTTTTCTGCTTTTATTGACCATCTTGCCTGCAGTGATTTTGAACTGCGCGCCACTGAATTTGTGGCGCGAAGTCAGATGAGCATACCTCTTTAATCTATAACCTTGGACCAAACCTGCATACATGCACCACTAGCACCGGAAAACGACGGAAATCTATGTATATATTGATGGTTAGAATGTAAAAAAAAACGACTCACTTCCCCATAAAACCCACATTTTGTGTCATTCTGTGTTTTTCCCCCGTAAAAGTTACTTTCTCATTATTGCTTGGATCTTGGATCATTGTTTACGTTTTGAGGCCGGGCAAGTACCATCGACGAATTAAAGATTGTCGCGAGATTTTCACACATTTTCAGTTATGGGTGTGAGTGTGGAGCTGATCTGCAACGGATTTCCCGCCCCACCCGCGCTGGCTTCTTGCCTGCAAGGTGTGAGGTGTATGAAGAGGCGCCGAACCCGAACCTTGAAGGCAAAACTTAGCTCGTTAAAATCTCGTGACAATCTTTAATTCGTCGATAGTACACTTCACAGAATGCCATTGCCGGCCATCTTAGCTGCTCGCGGTGCATGCATGCAGGCCGCAGCCGCAGGGTACGACCAGGGTACTTTCTTTTGAAGGTCATAGTACATGTTTTAATGAAGACAAAAGAGAGTTACAGAAATTTTATCGTTGCGCTACTACATAAACAAAAAGATGAAAGAAAAAACAAAACACTCCCCTTGAATTATCGAAGGCAAATATTCAGAGCAAATGAATAATAGGAGCGCAGATAAAACATGAATTCGAATTACTCGGGGCTGTAATAAAATTGGTTAATTGCCGTTTGGGAATAACAAATGGACAGTAAAATTAAAAGTGATGTTTGAAGTAGCTTGGTCTAAAGCTAGCTTAATGATAAACCGACCATCTCGCTAAAATGCAATGGTGGAAGGCATGACGTATACAGTTAGTATATGACCAACTATTTCCCACGATAAAAATTGGATGCTCCCATAAACAAAACGATGAATTAGCTTTTGCACTGCGGGATACATTAAGTATACAGGGTGACTGTAAAATAGCCCCACCCAGGAGCTCCATCCATTCTCGAAAATATTCATTTCTTATAACGTCTTTTTCTCTGTGCATGATAGCAGAAAAGGTTTTACTTTGAGCATAACAGTGCCAAATTGCGACTAAAGTTTTCAAGAAAAAAAAAAGTGATCACAGATTATTTTTCCCTTATTTGCCACCTTATTGGATGTTTTGATTTTGAGTAATTTTTGACGGGCCATTTTTTTTTTTTTTTTGTCACTCTGTATAGTCTCTATACGTCACTAAATCTGGAGCGCCAGGGAAAACAGCTCCAGGCACGTGAATTCGCCCAACATGATAGGCAACCGAACTCACTTCGGCGCAAACAAACACGTTTATCGTGCGAAAAAAATAATATTTCATTTCTGAATTGCATTGCATTGCAGATCGCTACAGCTGTTGTGTAAATCATATTTTTTTTATTTATTTATTTTTATGTTTTTTTATTTTATTTATTTTTTTTTAACAGGGGCTGGAACGTACTGGTGATTTATTCTTTATATTCTTTTACGAGTTTTGCTGGGAAGATTACTTATTGCGAGCATTGCTCTAAAAACATACACACACTTTGATTTTTAGTCTAACAAAGGCATTATTGAGAGTGAGTCTTCCTTCGATAATGTTAGCATGGAGGTGAGGGTTTTTGTCAATTGCTCTTTTGAGTCTAGTCAAAAAGTGCAGGGGCGACTCAATTCATAGTGCATGCGGACATCACATTTCTCCAGATATGTTTATGGGATATGGATCCGAATGATATAATAAAGTCAAAAAGCTTCACAATCGTTGGGTAAAAATATAGGTACATCGATAATAGGGAGATTGTACTCACTGCGGCTTAATAACAGGCGTTAGTCACTCAATAGAATTGTAAGAGCTGAGTGAGCACTTTTTTCTATCTGGAATAAAACAAGAAAAAGAGGATAAGTTTGGTGAGCGGAAAGAAGAAAAATAAAAAATGAAAAAGAAAAAAAAAATACTTGAACATAATTGATATCATCTAAACTATATGTACTATCGACGAATTAAAGATTGTCGCGAGATTTTCACGATATATTAAGTTTCGCCTTCAAGGTTCCGGTTCGGCCACTTTTCATACTCCTCACACTTTGCAGGCGAGAGGCCAGTGCGGGTGAGGCGGCAAAACCGTTGCAGATCAGTCCCACACTCACACCCATTACTGAAAATAAGTGAAAATATCGCGACAATCTTTAATTCGTCGATAGTACCTTGTATTGGTGATCACTGAAATAAAATTGGTCATGAAATAGGGGGAGGAGGTTTAAAAAAGTTAAATTAAAGATTTCTTCTTCTTCTTTTTTAAACAAGCCTTCAAAAAATGGAGGGCTTAATACCCCCTCCCCCCTCCACTCAAGAGTTTTTTTATGACACACCGCCAGGGTTGGTAATCCTTTACAGGTAATCGCGATCCGTATAATATTTATAAGGTAATAATGATTAATGTAGTGCAAGAGACCTTACTGCGGGAGCTTCCGGGCGTCCAATGGGGCTCTTGCAAACTTTTGCTGTGAGCAAATGAATAGTCCATTCTGTTGTGAAAACCAGCAAAAATCACAAAAATCACACTGAGAAAGTTTAAAATTCAGTAATAAACCTACATAACTACATAAATGGCAAGATCGTGATGGCGGTTTGACGCAGGTATCATGGGAGATTCCTATCTAAAATGCCACTTTCTCTTGGGAAACACAGAGGTATGTCTCAATTTAAATAGGAATCTCCCATGATACCTGCGTCGAACTGCCATTAAGCTCAATTCTGAGAGTGAATTTCGTGATTTTGTAGAGTACTCATCGTCATTTTTACAGGTTTTTATGCAAGAATCAACTCCTCAATTCCGTGTATCAAAAGTTCGCAAGAGCCCCATTGAAATATTAAAATAAACAGCTAAAATAGTCGGAAACTGAGTCCACATTATTGGAACATACTGTAGGACGCGAACTATATAGCTTTGGCACAAAGATAAACACCAGCTTCTTCTTAGTTCCATTTTATAATTAAACCGCAATGCACATCAAGTGCACGGTCCAAGATTAGCTTAAATTCGCCAATTCACGTTCTCAAACATCCAAAACCATTTGTGATTAATCAATGCTTAGGGACTGACATGGGATGCCCGCCTTCGCACATTGATAGTAAAAGCATGAGATTGAACAGAGAGGGGGAAGAGAGAGACAAATTTGAAAAAAGAGAGAAAAAAAACCGACTAAAATCGCTATAATATTGGGTTTAATCGTGCCTTGGTCAATGGTTAATACTCAAAACTCTCCAGGCAAAGTTTTATAAAATCTCATAAAATTACACTTTTTTTGTTTTTGGTTCCTTTCTTTACGTAGGTACATTGCCAAAATTGACAATTTGATGCTTCCTCAAGGCCCTGGTTTGAAAAATCAAGAGCGATGGATGGTTTTTTACTCAAAATTGGAGATTTTTAGTGGTTTTCCGGAAATATTATAGCCTTTTAAAGGCTAGAATTCATATCAGAGTCGATACAGAACTCAGTTGTTTCACCCTCACTCATTGACCTTATGACCAAGAAATGGACAAAACCTGATTTACAACTTTAATTCTTAGCCGATTACGATCGCTGATGCCTTAAAAATTTCGTAAGCGCATTTTAAGAGGGCGCAGCTGTTAAGCTTTAGTTAAACTGTTTCAATTATCCAAGAATAATATGGAACTCTCCAGGTTGCGTTACCTGACTTGGCCTGGGCGACTACCGCCACTTATGATTTAGAAACTTGCGCGACAGCGCACAGAGAGTGAAAATTATGTAGATGGGAAACTTCATCGGTAAGTGATAAGCTCGTATATCTTGTATCATTACGCTCTTTCAAAGTGTTTAAAAGCTTGAATAAACGAATGGATTTCAAAGTTTTTCAAAATCCACCGCCCCCCCCGCTATTGTTTCTTCCGTCGAATCGATGGTTTGCACAGAAAAAAACAGGAAAATAAACTTTGGCAGCGCTGACAAAACCTTTGGTAGGAAAATGACCCAGCAAAAGACTTTAGTTGAGCAAACCAAAGGTTTTGTCCGCCTGACTGAAGAGATTTTGTTGGGTGAGCTGAAACTTTAGTTGGCTCAACTAAAGTCTTTTGCTGGGTCATTTTTCTACCAAAGGTTTTGTCAGCGCTACCAAAGTGTATTTTACTGTTTTTTCTGTGTGCAGGACGTAAAAAATGCTTGGGTGAGCCCCATTCTGACAGTAGTATCGAAGAATTTGAAGCATTGGAGACAACTTCTGGGACACTGTCTTCTACGCACACGGAGAAAAAGTTTTGGGTAGGGGAACCAAAGTCTGCAGTGATTATATAGTTGCTGAGGCGTCTTTGGGCAGGGGGACTAAAATCTTTGGACAAAGCAACCAAAGTCTTTGGAAGTTGGTTTCCCTCGCCCAAAGACTTTGGTTGCTCTGTCCAAAGATTTTAGTCCCCCTGCCCAAAGACGCCTCAGCAACTATAATTCTGCCCAAAGCTTTTTCTCAGTGCAGATCCGAACAGACTATGCTTTTGATATTAGGTTACAAAAGTGTCCAAAGTGTTCAGTTTTACCTATACGTAATTTCATTTTAAACCCACGCAGGAAGTTCCATTCAAGGATTTCCTGAGTCCACTTCGCAGATTCAAAAGCTTAATTTTCACCATATTAGTAGCTTACACAGAGTATATGGCAAACTTCACCATAGTATAGTAAACTATAGTAGAGATATCAGGGAGAATAAGTGATCGTTTATTCTAATTTTACTACAAGTTACGTTGCATTTGCAATACTCTGGTGAATTTACCTGTCGTGAATTGTTACTGTACCGTACTTTTAGTGATTGGATACAAAGTCTGATGGCTCTTTGGGCTAATTTGGCAACCATGACTTTCATGAATCGAATCTACTCTTGTGACAAGTGATGTCATCGCAAAAGCGATGTTCGATAGGGAAGGTAAGTACTTGACACGCGATTAATCCAGATTATATTTCCCATCATGGATTAACATTCAATAGCTAGCTATCGCCGCGCGCGATGATTCAATTGAACCGGGCGCGGCGGCCGAAAATCGATCTACCGATAATTACCGAGTCACCACACAGCCCATCTTTGTAAGTACTCCAGCAGAGTTATAGTGAATAGGGTTACAGGGTTTTTGGAAAGTCCGATAATCGTCATGGACTGAATTTCTCTACCATTAATCGAGAAAAAAGTTGTAGTTTTCGACGTTCTTCATTAATTCGCGGGGTGAAGAATTCATTTGGGGATTCCAAACACTGCACCTAACTCAGGGGGATGTGAAGGGGGGGGGGGTAACATTTTTAAATAGAAATAACAACTCCAACCAAGTAACATCTTGTTAGAAAATACTTTAAAAACATAACTGAAATATAATATTGTTTGTAATTTACAAACGGGGAGTTAAGGTGATTTTCTTCAATTTTATATTCAATAGTTTTTTTCACTTTCATTTCTTTCTAGAGAGGTTCATACTATATGTTGAGCTATCATCCAAAATTATCAATATACCTCACCCACACCCCCTCCTTAAATGGTGAAATTCAACCCCCCCCCCCCCTTAAAACAAAAACTTCATTCATAAAAATGAATAGTGGCGCGCGATTCACAACTTTTTAACTCAACCAAGAGCCGAGAACCAACTGCACTGACAATGAGACGAGTTGGGCAAAAAATTATTCGGAGATTATTCGGTGGCAGCGCCGAGTCAATTGAATTATGACGAATAATTCTACAATTGACCTATACCTTCCGTGTGTTTCCCTTCCCTCAGCTCAGGTAGAAAACCCAGTTTTCAGTGTTGCCGGAGTCATTTCATTATTTCTGAGTATTCGATTGCCCAACTCTGCAGTCTGCAATGAGATATACAGCGTTCGCCGCACTAAGATCCGTGAACGAAAACAATTGGCCAAAACTTACAATTAGTGATAAAAATGCATCAAAAAGCATCGTTGTTGACCATTCGGCATTCAAGCTTATACTTTGAAACTTTTTAGTAATATTCTAATGTTTAAATTACTTGTTTAAATGGTTTTATCTGTCTGTGATGATTAAAGTTGATCTTGAAAGTTTAGAAATGAAAAATTGATGAGAAAATTACTTCCTGATTTTTCGCCACTGTTTTACGATCTCCGACCATAGTGTTGCGTACAATCATCCTGTAGAGGTTTGGTTTTCAGTAGGTGATAGAGCGAGCCAACAGAGTGAATATATGGCAGCTTGAGCTCACAAACTCACAGGACACAAATTCTATTTAATCCAGTATCAAACCCTGAGAGATGTTTAATCCGGAACAAAACAAAGTTGGTGTTCAAATACCAAGTCCCCTTTCTCCTTTCCTTTTCAGCGTTCAAAAGCGTCTGTAAAACAGTGCGACCCCGAACAATTTAGATCTGTACGAGCTGCAAACATTTGCTAACATACTTTTCTTATAGACAAGACATTTGCTAACATACTTTTCTTATAGACAAGACATTTGCTAACATATACTCTCCTTTATGATGACTACCTTAAGAGTTTGTCAGAATCTAAAGTTTGGAGCTTCAAAAAAGCCATTTTACTAATCGATTGTTTCTCATGCATTCAAATGGGGAAGTAGTATAGGCGTCCGTTGAGGACAGTCCATCTATTTTTCAAAATTATCCAAAATCAACATCATTTTCACTAAAATTTCAACTCTTAATTTTTCAAAGAAAAATGAAATCAAATTTTTACCCTGATAACTACGTAATTCAGGCTGAAAGGTGCAGATTTTACCAAGTATTTTTACATGCACACAAGCGTGCAGCCATGATATAAATTTTTTAAAGTTAAGATTTACATGTTTTTTATTATTTTTTGTTTGATTTTTAGAACTCTTTTTATTTATACATTTTTTTGTTTTTAAATGGAAGTCTTTAAAGATTCTTTCATTAGTGAAGATTAGTTTGATTTTGAAAACATAATACCGTATTTCAAACACCCTGTTGAGCGCACACGGTCAAAATATGAGACTCTAATGGATCCTCTCTCTGATAAAATTCAGCATTTACCAGAATCTAAGAGAATAAATTACACTAAATAAATGGTAAATATTTTTACTCATTTGAGTGTTTTATCTAGAATTATTGAAAAAGAAATAAAAAATCATATTAAATCCCTCAACATGATTTAGAATCTGATGTTGAAATTAATTACATACGTAATTAAATATAATACTTATATTTATTTTTATATGCAATATCCATATGGCACAGTCATAGGCGGACCCAGCAATCTAGCAACAGCGCATTCCTCTCATTTGAATGTATGATTAACTATCGATTCTTTGAGGGGCTACAGCCCCGTGACAAATCGATTATTTCTCATGCAATCAAATGGAGAGAACACACTGTTGTCAGATTGCTGGATCCGCCAATGGCCGCACAGTATCATAGTTTGGTAATATTACTCTCTTATCATACTCAAACTTAAACTTTTTGGTCTCTAATTTATTCACTAAATTTTTAGTTTTTATCTCTCTTGTTATTTTATTATAAGTCAGGGCTACAGAACTCTGCTTGAGTTCAGATACACCCTCCTTTATTAGTCTAATCATAGTATTTCCATTTAATTTTTCTAAATTTTGATAATTCAAAGTAAACCCTTTTATTTTTGTTACATTTTTATTTAAGTTCGTTTCGTAATAATAACTTTTAGGACCCGTTAACGTTTTAATATACCTAATGTATTTTATAAGTTCATCCTTCTTGAGCTCATCAGTTAACTCTCCTTGTATATAAACAACAAGACATATTTACTTTTATTGAGAATAATTATCAAATTTAATTAGAAACCTGGTCTGAAAATATTTGGCCCCCATTTTTGAAGAAAAAATATTATCACGAATAAATTTTTAAGCTTTATTTATGAAAATTTCAAGGTTCCAATAATTTCAGGGACTTGTGTAATAAAAGCAAATTTAAAGAGAAACTATTCACGATTTAACTTTAAAAATTTATATCGTGGCTGCACGCTTGTGTGCATGTAAAAATACTTGGTAAAATCTGCACCTTTCAGCCTGAATTACGTAGTTATCAGGGTAAAAATTTGATTTCATTTTTCTTTGAAAAATTAAGAGTTGAAATTTTAGTGAAAATGATGTTGATTTTGGATAATTTTGAAAAATAGATGGACTGTCCTCAACGGACGCCTATACTACTTGGGAATAATACAAAGTTGCCGGATTGCTGGACCCGCCTTTGGATAAATACATGAACGATGAATCGTGATACTCTGACTTCGAATAATCACGCTAGAGCTTCAAACGTTGAATCACACGGCATTAATTTATAATCTAATAATAAACTGAATGGTCATAAAATGAGCGGCTGGCTGTAGATGAATCGCTGAAAAGCCATTATTCTGAATAAAATCGGTTGCTTCAAAACGAACGAGACCCCGAAGAAGCTCCCAATGAATTTAATTTTACCGCTTCGAAGTCACCCTTGAAAGCTTACAAGAGCCTTTATATAGAGAGATTTGCAAAAAGGGCGATCACCATCATAGGCTAGTCGAGATTCTTCATTTTTTCGAGCGCGCTAATTTTCAGGGACCAGTGCAGTGGCGTATAGCGTGCATTTTGGCAACGTTGCAGTTCGTCCATTTATAGGCATGCTAAAGATTGAACAGTTGGGTGTTCGGTGAACACCTTCGCATTCGATCTTTTACATGGCTTTAAATGGACTAACTGCAACGTTGCCAAATTGCACGCTACGCCACTGTCAGGGACGCAACGCACTATGGTCTGGGTCGTCTAAAAGTGGCGAAAAGGCAGAAAGTACAATTCTCATCAATTTCTTATTTATAAAGTTTCAAGACCGATTTTAGACAGAAACGTGTGATTTTTCACACGTGTTTTAAACATTTACTGCATCGTGGTACCCTTGAGACACATAATCTAACTCCTGCCCCTTTTTGATCAATTTAAACTTCAAGTATAATTTTTGTCCAAGTCGTCATCCCTAAGATACATATCAAGAAAAAGTTTAGAACTTTCATACATAAGTCTGAAAGAGCACGGCTTCATGATGTGGGACATCTGAACATTAGAAAACATATTTAACCGATTGACCTTGATTTTATGTTCCCTACGCTGCGCTGGCCCATGTTAAATTCGGTACTGCAGGTCTCTTGGACGCAACAGTTATTGCTAGAAATTTGTTCACTATTTTCCCCTTTCATTTTGAGTCAAAATCAATTGAAAAATTATGTTTCCGAATGGGGGTAAAAAATCATGCAGTAAAGGGTTAAACCTAAAAATGTTACTGGAAAGTTTTAAATAAAGCTTTAAAGGTCGATAAGGATGATTTTGGATTGATTTTTTCACTAATTTTCGGCCCTTTTTTATAAAGTTTGATGTAAGTTTAAATAAGTTTTAATAAGTCCCCTAAAATAAAGTTTAATGGGACGGCGAAAATACGGGAACAAATGGGAACGACTGTAATATTTACTGTCCGCCACAAATGGTCGACGTTTTCAAATATATTGCTTGGAGCAGACTTCGGACACTCATGCATTGCTAAATGAAGACCATTCCGAAATATTGACGAAAGAATATTTTAGCTGAAGAAAGTTCTTCACGCGTGATGTCTAAAATGAACGAACAGGGACTGAGACGTACAACTGTAGATGAGCTGTGATCCGATTTAATTTGAACTTTTTATTTCGCGGTAGCGGATCTCTCTCTATCTCTCTCCCTCCCTCCCTCCCTCCCTCCCTCTCTCTCTCTCTCTCTCTCTCTCTCTCTCTCTCTCTCTCTCTCTCTCTCTCTCTCTCTCTCTCTCTCTCTCTCTCTCTCTCTTTCGCACTTCCCCTCTCTATCTCTCGATAATCCTTAATCATTTATAAATTTGGCCATTTATGGTGTTTCGCATAAAATCGTTCGGCGCGAATAATGAAACGCTGCCAATAAAAATTCCAAAATCAAAACTAATCATACGGTACAATGAGTATGCGGTAAACACACGCTGCACGGAGTGCCGCGTCTGATTAAAAGACGCTGAGTTTGACAGTGTGACAATGCTTGTGGCGTCAAGTATTTGAATACCCGATCCGACCACCGAAAAAATGCTGTCCCACTTTCTCGCCTGCGGATTGAACGATACAGTTCTTTAACGGAAATCAAATGCCTTCTCAATTCATGTAAACATACTGAAACACTTCAAATTTTTCCCAATTTAAACATGACTATCCGTATGGAAACTAATCGATCAATGTTACCTACATCCTCTGATGAACAAATATTAAGATCTTTAATTTTAACTATAGGTTTTTGCACGAAGCAAGGGTGCGTGTGCCAAATTGCTCGACAAACTCGATAAACACAAATCTCAAGGTTGCCGTTTGGCGTGATTTTTATGAAATTCCTAAATAATTCAACGGTGAATCCTACCGATGACTAAAAAGACTGAACAGTTCAGTTAAGCAATATGACTGTATCGAATGAAAATACTCTAATTGTACTATTTTTAGCAACCGATCAGTGGCGAAGCGTGAAATTTGGCAACAATGTATTTTCTCCATTTAAATTCACCAAAAAAGTCGAATGCTCCAGTCATCGGCGATGACCAGGCATTTTGACCTTCCTAATTAATGTGTTTAGATGGGGGAAAGGAACGTTGCCAAATCGCACGCCTCGCCATTGCCACCAATGGATTCACCGTTGAATTCAGGAATTCTATGAAAATCACGCCAAACGGCAACTCTACCCAATCAACCGCAACACTGTATCATCATTCACTCTTGATTTTCGGATTGAAAGAAATAACACATTTTAAGAAATCCATGTTCATGTAAATCTGATATGGACATCAGTTTTATGAGCATCTGGCAATCAAAATTGATAAAAATAATGTAAGTTTATGAGAGTAAACATGTAAGTACAAAGGTAAAAAAAACAAAGATGCGTCAATAATTTTGTATCGTCATTGTATTACAATGAAAATAGCAAAATAGTGTTTCGTCGAGCGCCTTCAATTAAATGATAAGGCAAAATAAACACCACGGATAAAGGATAGTTTACGACACACTAAAAGGGGAAAGAGAAAGAAGGACAAATTTCTGGATCCGCCAAAAAAAATATAAGTTTATGAGAGTAAAAATGTACAAAGGTAAAAAAAAAACAAAGATGCGTCATTAATTTTGTATCGTTATTGTATTACAATGAAAATAGCAAAATAGTGTTTCGTCGAGCGCCTTCAATCAAATGATTAGGCAAAATAAACACCACGGATAAAGAATAGTTTACGACACACTAAATGGTGAAAGAGAGAAAAGGACAAATTTTTGGATCCGCCAAAAAATAATATAAGTTTATGAGAGTGAAAATGTACAAAGGTAAAAAAAACAAAGATGCGTCATTAATTTTGTATCGTTATTGTATTACAATGAAAATAGCAAAATAGTGTTTCGTCGAGCGCCTTCAATCAAATGATTAGGCAAAATAAACATCACGGATAAAGAATAGTTTACGACACACTAAATGGTGAAAGAGAGAAAAGGACAAATTTCTGGATCCGCCAGTGCCCCCTCGAGCTTTGGCGGTGAACTAAGAGGGATTTCAGTTATCATTCTGATTTCCACGCCATTCGTTCTATTCACTCTATCACACAGACGCAGTCCAACTCTTAAATTATTACTGAATCAGTAGAGATTCTTTTTTCCCTTTCTTTTCTTCTTCTCTCTTGGGCGTTTCAGAGCTTTCTTCTTGAGAGACCGACCCGAGCGAGTGACTCGCCGAACTGTAGTTGCGCGGATGTTTGCAGTCGAATGAAATCCAAAGTTTTTAAAAGTTTTCAGAATTGAACTTCCGCGATTTATATAGAGATGAAAGAATTTGCGGACGTGCCCCCCCCCCCCACCAACACCCCTGCTTGCCCTTCCACTGTATCCAGTTCAGAACTCTGAGGAGGTTGAGAGAAGCTAACTCTGATGAAAGAAAAGAAAATTAGTGGACTTCTCTCCATGCTACCTCTTGCTGGCCAATTGCCCGTTCGAGTCGTTCCACTCGGTCCACTCAGTTCAGTCGGAGTTGAGCTGGTCGAGTGCAACGAGCCGACTCATTTAATCAACTCCCCAACGCCGAATCACGTGTTTTTTATAATGCCCTCTTCAACTTAGATACGTCGACGACGCCTTATGGTTGTCAATGTTTGTTTGTGCGTTTTGTTGTCTCTTCGGCCGTTAGCGCCTCTCCGCAAGGTGATTATATGGAGTTTGAATCCAGTGGCGTAGCGTGCACTTTGGCAACGTTGCACTGTTTCTATTTAAACCAATGTAAAAAGTCGGATGCGAAGGTGTTCACCGAACACCCAATAGTTCGATCTTTTTCGTGGGTTGAAATGGAAGCACTGCAACGTTGCCAAATTGCACGCTACGCCACTGTTTGAATCGTAATCGGATCAAGAATAGAAACCGACTCGATAATGTTGTTCCTTAAGGGAGGCGGTTTTTTTTTTAGGATCTCTTCTGTTCGAATCTAAAATAGGCGTTTTTTCATGGGCGTAGCTAGACAAATTTTCTAGGGAGGCCAAGTTGGAAATCCTACTGGCGGGGGGGGGGGGGGGGTTGTCAATTTAGCCGCTCGAAGACGTGATTTCAGGCGGTCTCCACCTCACAAATGATAAGAATAACATAAAAACTGGCGGAAAGTGTCATTTTATGTTCTTTTGCCAAAAAAACAAAAACAAACAACAAAAACAAACAAACAAACAAACAAACAAACAAAATAATCAGATGCGGGGGGAAAACCGTCCTCTGTATCTATCCTTATTATCTACATGTATGTATTATGACTTTCAAAAGAAAGTATATCCTGGTATCCTGGTATTCTTCCATTCCTCGACCAATTTTAAACATGCATGTTTGCCGTTTTCAGGAATTTCAGAGTCTAACAGCCTTGCCACTAAATGCCACTTAAAAGTATGCCAAAAAAATCTAAAACCCTTTGGAAAATAATGGACCGCATAATCGAGGAGCGTTTGGATGATAGGACTTTCTTTTGAAGATCATAGTACATTCAAATGAAAGTAGAGTGAGATAAAAGAGATCCTGGTTGCAATATACTGTTAAAGCTACAATGACCTTTCCACGTAGAGAGAAAAAGTTTACAAAGCCCTATAGTGCTATAAATAAAGACAATAGTAATTATAATGTGAAACCTTTGGCGGCCCGTGGGTTCAAAAGTGGTAGGGGGACTAGAAAAGTGACAAGTTATTGCCTCTCACGCAGGTAGGTTGAGGGGATATAAAAAGTAGGGACTTACGTTGATTATGAGGAGGTTTATTGCAGTTAGGGATGTCGTTTTCTATTCCGCTCTTAAGTCTAACACATCACTTTCTAGATCCCCTCTCCAAATAGATGTGGCCGTGTGGGGGGGATTTGAGCCACCCTAAGCCCTCCCCCCTCCCATTCATAAAAAACGAAGGGAGGGGATCATGTGAGAAAGCCTTTCAAAAAACGGAGTCATAAGGCGTTCAAACGTTACAAAAGGAAAGTCCTACCTAATTTGACCTCATCTCAATCGATCTCCATTATCAGAGTTGATGTGGAGCGACAAATTGGATGAGCACTGTGCAACGCCTGATGTTTCCACTTTACGGATATTCGGTCTCAATCCATAATTATAATCCATATTGGTGATTCTACCAGTTGAAGTAAAGATTAGATACATCAGTAAAGAAGCATATCAGTGACTCATGGATGAAATAGGAAATACATAAAACCTAAACTACTACCCTTTGCTTCAACCGGTTGAATTACCGATGTATTTTAAAATTTCGTTATATGCATTGGCGGATCCAGCAATCCGGCAAACAGCGTATTCTTTCCATTTGATTGCATGATAAATAATCGATTAGTTAGTCACGGGTTTATAGTCCCTTCAAGAATCGATTTTTTATCATACATACAAAGGGGAAGAATGCCCAGTTGCCAGATCAGTGGATTCGCCTATGGATAAATACGCTAAACGCCAAACGGCATTTAACTGTGACAAACGCTGTAATTGCGCCTGTTTTTTTTTTTAATTTCTCCCCCTGCATTTAAAGGGATGTATTTTGAAACTTTCTCTCAAACTTCTTATAGTTTATCTAGGCTCATAATTGACATGCGAATCATAGCTTCATTTATTTACAGCAAAAACTTGCTACGAACCTATTTAAACATGTAAAATTTTAAACGTAACATTTCACTGAGAAGCATCTTTAACCATGTCGACTCAAACGGGAGACATCGCTAATTGCTAAAGGAGTGCATTGAGTGATTGAAAATCGTGAAAATTATACAGAGTTATTTTTTTATTTTTATTTTTTTTTAAATTTCGCCTTAGAATTTTTAGTTAGTTTGATGAAAAGAAAAATCGTTTTCTCCTCTCGTGTGAGATGCGCCAGCGGAAGTTAGGAGTACAGTTAAGTAAGGCATCCCATATGTCACAATTATACGACGAGGAAAGTGAAATATGCGACGTTTATTAGAGGCTAAATAGTCTGAGCAACAAGATGCGTTTCAACCGCAACGAATCATCGCACGATGGACCAGAATATAGACTTTGCTGAACAAGATTTTCATCAGGAGTGAAAATTAGAATAAACAAATAGTTATAGCTTGTCCTAGAAAAGATTGGATTTGACAAGTCTACGGCTGCCATGTAACAATCAGCTTAAAACCTCAGATATGGCAACCTGATTGGTTTGGAGCAGTAAAGAAGCTGATAGGTTTTCATCCAAACCTATTCAGCTGTCAAGTCCAATCATTCTTGGGACAGCCAATACTAATATTAAGACAGTTACAAATGACAAGATATATTAATTCTAAAGCTTAAAGATATACAAATATGTAAACCGAGGGTAAATAATTCTATGTAGTACTGCCTAATAATGTTCAAATTTGAACCCTCTCTAACGCGGAAACAAATAAAACGTGTCAAGTCCAAAAAACAAAGTTTAAGTACAACCGTAGCAGCTTTATAAAATAGCTTCGCAAAGCAAAAGTTCTAGCTCTAGGTACTGGAGAATGTTGCAGTTGTACCGAGGCACTGCTTCGGTCGAGCAATAGCATTTCTTCTTGCTTTCCCTCCACGGAAGTAGTACTTCGGTACAACCGCAACTTTCTCCTGTAGAGCTAGAAGTTTTGTTTTGCGCAGCTATTTTAAAAAGCTGCTGCGGTTGTACCTAAACTTTGCTTTTTCTGTGATCCGGTAAAATGCATGTCTCGATCAACTGTGTGCGGTGTTGTCGTTTCGCGCTTGGTGTGTCATTCCCCTACGAGCACCCGACAAAAAGACGCGAGCCTTTTAGTAGGGAAATTATGCTTTGTTGTCAAACCGATAAGTAAATCACTAAAACTTCTGCGTATTGTTAGAATACACTCTCCATCCAGTTTGCAACAGACCACTTGCGTACTAGCTTGCAAACCCAAAAGTTTTGACAATCAAAAATGCACGCGGAGCGCAGAAGGCGTTACGTTGCTTTCACTTTTCGAGGATTAGCCTCTTATTCCGAATTCTTGACTGACAAAACGTTTGCGTTTGATAGTATTTGACCCCATGTAAATAGTTGAAACATTTTTCTTTTCTTTTCATATGAACAGAGTGGATGGCGACGCATCCAATCTCGCAATTGTGCACTTTCCCAT
The DNA here is from genome assembly GCA_011764245.1 of Trialeurodes vaporariorum. Taxonomy (NCBI): domain Eukaryota; kingdom Metazoa; phylum Arthropoda; class Insecta; order Hemiptera; family Aleyrodidae; genus Trialeurodes; species Trialeurodes vaporariorum. The sequence continues at coordinate 27,761,533 of VMOF01000111.1, forward strand.
TTAAACTCATGTGAAACATCGATTCGAGGGAGTGCACTGTGCGTCCTAAACAGTTCGACCTTTTTCATGCGTTTGAATCGATAGAATGCAGCGTTGCACGATTCCACGTGATGCCGCTGTATCAACTTATTGAACGTCCTTCTTCCAATGCTTTCAACACAAATCTCACTCCGTCACTCGAGCGCAATCCCCCCGAAAACCCAGTAGAAGGATCTTTTTTTTTAACTTATCTATACGCATGATGTGGTAGAAGTTAGCGTAAAGCGTATGTACTGTAATTTTACTTTTAAAAAAACGTTGAAAACACTACACATTAACAATCTTTCAAAAGCAAAAAATTAAATTAAAATTCAAAAAAGTTTGTACGCTATGTAAAGGTCACAGAGTTTAATATCTAAATTTTCATTTTTCTAGTCTAATGGGGCAGTTGCAAGGGTCTGAAATATTGTGTTATTTACAACGAAAATAAAAGTATTTGATGAGCTGAGAACAATGGTGACTTTGGTTTTTCCTTAGGGTCCCGATCTTGGAGATACACACCAGTAAAGTTGTAAAAAATCTTGTGCGTAGTGACGTCACTATACGCGTAGTTCCCATTTAAAACAATGTATTTTTGGCGAAAATCTCAGCTCTCGAGCATTGAGACTTAATTAGAAACCAAAGGAATCTTTGTTCTCAGCTCATCAAGTACTTTCATTTTCTTCATAAGAAACAAAACATTTCAGACCCTTGCAACTGCCCCATTTTATAACGAATTTTTTCGGTGTAACGGTGTCTCAGAATAACGGTGGCATTGATCGAAAGTTTGAAATATTCAACCATGGCGATGGCGCAGCGTGATATTTGGTAACGTTGCATTATGTTCATGCTGACCAAAAAGTTAATTTGACAGTGTTCACTGCACAGTGCACACATCACACCTAACAATTCGACCTTTTTCATGGGTTGGCACGTTTTGTAACTGAAGCTGAGCAATCAAAAGATACATAAAGAAAAAAAAGAAGAAGAAGAAGAAGAAGAAGAAGAGAGAGAGAGAGAGAGAGAGAGAGAGAGAGAGAGAGAGAGAGAGAGAGAGAGAGAAAAAAGAAAATACCCGAAATTTAATTCGTATAAGATTTTCTACGTGTGGTGAGTCGTTCGTGAAACTCGCGTCCTCAAAGAACGGGTTGGACTTTGCTTCATAGGTTCATCTCTTAAAACACCAACAAGTGAATTTCATTCCTTAACTATGCCGATTAACAAAAGAAAAAACTTAAAAATAACTTTTTATTCCAATCCTGAAATAAAGAGCGTGCAAAAAGATGTAATAACAATACCAAGAGTAGCAATGAAAATAATATTCAAGGAAGAGACCGAGATTTCTCTCCGAGGGAGTTTGAAAGATCATTGTAAGGAAAATAGAAGGGAGAAATATGTATAATGGAAAGCGCACGGCTCACGAGCTCACGCCCCTGATAAATTTGAAGAACTAATTGAATTTATAAATGAAGATGACGATAAAACTTACAGGAAACGCTAATTAGCGATACTGTGTCAGCTCACGAATGGTGCCCTAGCTCACTTTTTGAAAGCATCAAGACGAACACGGTTTTAATTATGTTAGGAGAATATAATATACTTAAATTACGGAAACTTGCAAAATATAGCTTTTCGAAATTTCTTGCGAGACATGTCTAGCTCTTGCTGGTTTTTGATTAAAATTCGAGCAATGTAATAAAGCTTTTTAATGCGGAAAAATCGTGAGGAACCGTTTATGTTTGTTTACTTATTTATAGGTTTCTTAATCATGCGGAAGAAAAAGAAGAAGAACCCAAAACGTTGCCTTTCAAAAAAATCAATCATTCTTTATTGGATGACAAAAATACCAAGAAGATTTATCAATGAAAAATTCTGACCAACTTTCCAAAAAAAAATGCAAATCAAACCATATGTTCAATTTTTATGACAGATTATTCACACTTTGATGACGAATTAGTATACCTGCTCAATATCAACATCATGACAGGTCAAATATTATTAATAATATTATATGAAAGAAAGTGGACGACTCTTTGGTTTTAGCGACACAGGATTTTAGCACACATCAATCTCTCTTGACTCTTACTCTATTTCTCAAATAGAAGGGTTCGGGCGAAAATACTTTGTTCGACGTATCAATTTGAATACTCTTGCTCGGTATAGCATATACTTTATACGATGAAGAGGCGTCGCGTCGCGAGCAATTCGGCAACATTGTTTTTCGTCCATTGGAACCTATGAAAAAGGTCGCGCACACAAAAAGAAATTTTCAGTGCACTCCCTCGTATCGATATTTAACACGGACATAAATGGTTCAAAAGCAACGCTGCCAAATTGCACTCAATACACACTTTTGACACCACTGCAATTGCCAAATTCTACGAGCCGCCACTAGATAGATTATACTTTTTGTTTCTATTCGTTTGGTTGGGCATAGGTGAGACTAATTTCGAATCATTCATATACGCCAAGAAATTAGACAGGATGCCGGTTAGCCGACAGAGCTGCCAAGTTGTATGTAATTAAGGCAATCCCAAAATATAACGATGTTCCCACCAATAGATAAACAGATTTACTTAATTCAAGTATGAATGTTTTATAAGACCCAATGAATTTTAAACAAATCTATAATCTTTCCGTCTATACTTTTGTCACAATATTAGACGAAGTGACGGTTGGCCGGCAGGGCTGCCAATTTGCGTGTAATTAAGAGAATCCCAAAATACAACGAAGTTCTCATCAATGGATAAAAAGATTCACTTAATTCAACGATGATTTATATGACCGAGTGAATTTTACAGGAATATACAGGGTGTAACAAAACTATACACCATAAATTTCAGGGCGTATTCTAGAGGTAAAAATAAGACTTTTTTTTCCTATAAACATAAGTCCGGAATTGTAGTCTTTTCGAGTTACAGTGTTGCAAAATTTCCGAAAAACAAATTGAAAAATTGTCATAACTCCCTCGTGAATTTTTTTTAATACTCGTAAATAAGTACTCTGGTGTAATTTTAAGCGCTCTTGCCGATTTTGGCATTGAAAATGCTGTATGCACAAATTTAAGGAGGGTTTTGGGGGTTTTTCTTGATTTTTCTCACTTTTTTCGGCCAAATTGTATATAAACATGCTTTCGGATTCATTAAATCCAAAAACGATTAGCATCATTCAAAAGGTCGTAAAAAATATGCATTTTTAATCCTTACAAGTTTTTCCATTCCGCAAACCATTTCCGAGAAAATACTCCCTGAAGTTGCAGAGGTCGGCCATAATCGCCTTTTCTTTGATTTTATCCATTCTTGGCCTACCTCTGCAACTTCAGGGAGGATTTTCTCGGAAATGGTTTGCGGAATGGAAAAACTTTTAAGGATTAAAAATGCATATTTTTTACGACCTTTTGAATGATGCTAATCGTTTTTGGATTTAATGAATCCGAAAGCATGTTTATATACAATTTGGCCGAAAAAAGTGAGAAAAATCAAGAAAAACCCCCAAAACCCTCCTTAAATTTGTGCATACAGCATTTTCACGGCAAGAGCGGTTAAAATTACACCAGAGTACTTATTTACGAGTATTAAAAAAAATTCACGAGGGAGTTATGACAATTTTTCAATTTGTTTTTCGGAAACTTTGCAACACTGTAACTCGAAAAGACTACAATTCCGGACTTATGTTTATAGGAAAAAAAAGTCTTATTTTTACCTCTAGAATACGCCCTGAAATGTATGGTATATAGTTTTGTTACACCCTGTATAATCTTTTGGGTGAATTAATTAATGTTGGATTTAGGAATTCCTTTAATTACAAGCAAATCGGCAGCCCTGGCCGTTGGCGCCACAGTGACACATAAACGGGCGTCGGAGCCCTAATGCAGATGAATTTATCTAGACCAACTGCACCAGTGCGCTTTCCGCTACGGTGTAAACTACCATGTTTTAAGGCGTTTCTTGAAATTTTGATTAATTAGAGCTCGGTGGAGCGTTACCGGTTACCGTCGCTCGCTATTTTTATTCCTATCCGAAATATACGTAGAGCTTACTGCTCTGAACCTTAAAACTTGATACAATTATCTCGTTGACTGACTTAATTTACTGGTTGAATCTTATTCTTTCGTATCGCTGCCGATTTTGATTCTGAAACGATTTGCTCTTTTGGTCTTGGTGTTTACTCCCGAGGGTGAGCAGTAGAAGGACGGTAATAATCCTTTCCCGCATCAGTTGGTTCAGACGGGTTGGTTGACGGGACTTATTTAATTATCTAAGCAGCTGTGCTTTTTTGAGTATTTATTTTCGGCGAATTAATTAAGTTCTATGGTAAAATTTGGCCATTTTTTTTTTTTTTTTTTTTTTTTTTTTTTTTTTTTTTTTAAACTGATTTTGAGTTCGAGCCATGTAAATAGTCAATGGTATAGTTGCGTCAATAATTCTCCCTCTCGTGGTGCCTTTTTGACCTGTCTAGCAATTTAAATTAATTTACTCATGAAGTATACCACATACCATATGTTTAAACACACACGGAAAAAAAACAACGGTGAAAATAACCATACTGATACCTGATTTTGGAACCTGCTAGATGTTTTGGTAATGTTAACCAGAAGTATACTATATTTGACTAGGTACTAGGTGATGTTACCTGGATTGCATGTCGAATTCACTCAAAGTATCGGTAAATGTACCATACTTCTGGTCAAGTTTACCATAACATCTAGCAGATGCCAAAATCAGGTATTCGTATGGTTATTTTTAATAATGTTTTTTTCCGTGCAGGCTTTTATAAAATATCAAACTATGACCGAATATTGTTTAGCTTGTTTGCTTTATCAGCCATCGATACTTTTATCCAGCGGCTGGTCTCAACTGATTGGAATGAAAAACAGCTGCTTTAAATTTAGCTTTCAACTCTTGTGAGAATTTGGTATTCTTAAATATTATTCGAGCACGACAACATAAATGAAGCATTGATGAAAGTTTCTAGACGACACGAGTTTCAAAGAGAGAAACCATAAACTGCCAAAATTTTGAGACCAGGCATTTTTCAATTTTAGTAGAATTTTACGTTGAAATTCATGTACCATTTTGTTGTAGCTAAGGTATGCTGCAACATACCAATTTTTAGACCGTGCAGGCGTCCGGCGTCCGTCACACAAAATGTTTTGGGCCCTAATCGGCATCACTTATAATACTTATCACTTTGCTCGTACTTTGCTAGGAATTTTAGCCTTTGCGGCAGACCTTTGAGAGTCATCGATGACGTTCTCGGAGCCTCACCAATTTCCACTCTTTAGGGCCCCCCTTTGATCGTGGACAGTGGACACTCGGTTTTATTCGGTGGAATTTATCTTTTCATCAAAGTGGTAGTTTGTGGAATTCATCAGTGTCAGTATTTACGACTTTCATCATAAGAACGATGATGGTACCACACAGCGGCCTCTTGAAATCTGGACGAAAATGAGGAATGTTTCCGCCTAACAACCTTTGTGTTGTGAGGAAGGGGAAAGGGGGGTGTCGATTTCAGCCCCAACAACTCTACATCACCATTCTCGCGGACCGACCTCTGGTATCACCCATTTCCTGTCGGGGTCCGCAGTCTTGCTATACCGCGGGAATGTTAATCCGCTTCCCGATTTTCAGAAAGTCCGCGCAATGATTGCACAGGACAAAGCTTTGAAAGCACCATTTGTTTCCTTCCTTTCGTTCCTCTTGCTCTTACCGGGTACATTGCGTTGCCAGCTCTTTCGACTCACTTTTGATTTTTCGGGCTTGTTCTTTTTCTTAACCCTGGGGATCCATGGGGGGGGGGGGGGGGGGGGTTCCAAAGTGACCTCACCTAGGTAAAAATGACTAGTACAAGTTAGTGCAAGTTAGTATAACTATGAAGTAGATAAAGATCCTATCAACGTTTTAGTCTTTGTTCCAATTACTATTACAAGTTAGTACAAACTATAAATAGTGAATTTTGACTTATGTTGATTTAAATTGAAACCCCAACGTACGGTGGTGCGGTTATGTCGGCGGTCGGCGCACTATGGGACGACCGGGCAAGAACATAGACATAGGGTGTGATTATGAAATTCCACTTTTCCATGTTTTTTTGGCATAAAGGAGCTCTGAAGGATGTAACTAAATCGGAATGACTTATTTAAGATCATTTGAAACCTTACATACTCGGCAAAGCCACCTCAAAAACATGGTATGCAACGAGAGGGCCAAAATCCGAAATTTTTGACTCTACTAACTAAATAATGCTCAAAAATGATCAGAATCGATTCAAAGCCTCTTTTCCCTTTTTCATCAGTTACTTCGAATCATGACCTAAACTAACAATAAAAGTTAAAAACTAGATTTAATTATTTTATTCATGCATTAAATAAGACTCCGAGGTCCGCACCAATGCTAAATCTAGATTTTTATGTTCAGACAAACTTTTAAAAAAATGACCAAATATGAGCACGTGTAGATTTTACTGGCGAAAATGTATTGGATATGTCAATAGGTAATTGTGCTTTAAAGGCACGAGTCCTGGCGACTAGAGCTCGCGTCCGCCCGTTTCCCACCGTCGCGTCGCGGCGGCGACGGTGACTTCTGCGCAGGAACCGCGATAGTGTATGGTGAGCGCAGCGCGAACGCGAACAGCCCCGAATAATGATGCTGGCAGAGCAGACCAAATATGTTAATTTGGAGGGGGGGGGGGATCGTGCTATGAGTAAAAGGGAAAATCCAATTCGAAGAAAGAAAAAAAAGTCATATACACTTGATCGGAAAAAGTCATAGGTCGCGAAAGTCAATCAGAATTGCATTTCAAAAACAGCACCCCTCTCCACTAAGATATTTTAGGAATCTTAAAATCAATACGTGACAGTGTGACACGGCCCGAGCCAACCTTGCAAAAAGAGACAGAACATAATAAGTTGTGCCTTTGATACGTAGAATGACACTTTAACAATGAAGTCAAAAGTACAAAGTTTCATACAATTGGTTTTCCTGCTAAAGAACCACGACACCACCGCACTGTGTGACGGCAGTACGCACGCGGCAAAGCGTGCAATGCATTATAACAACATGTATTTGCATTAGGTCCATTTAAACCCATGAAAAACATCGAAGTATTGAGAAGTCGGCGATTAATTTCGGATTAGACTAATAGCATGGGTTCAAATGGACAACATTCTACGTTGCCAGATTGCACGTTTAGCTACTGTGCGCCGAGTACATTTCGTTAAATTTGGTAACTCTGGCGTAAGGCGTCGTTTATCTTTTTCCACCAAGAAGCCCGCAGGAGGATTGAGGATAAGCAAGGAAGATCTGACATTGAGCTTAAAGCTCACGAAGTCAAATAAACCAAAAGCTTGTGTCCTCAAAAGCACTTCCTATGAATGGCCTACAGTATAGACCTTTCCCGTAATTTGGTGCTGAGGTTTAAAAAGTATACCACACGTGTCCGTGTGTTTCTTTTTTTTGTGACGGTGCCGCTGGACAGAGAGCTTACTACATATTTCTGCTCCTTCATATACGGTTTCACCTACTGAACCGTTTAAATAAAATAATGGGCCAAAGCTGTCTTATAATTTAGAATCTCACTAGTGAATGCTACAGACTCGGAGAGACATTTCAAAGAGGTTCGCCTTCCAACCTATATCAAGTTTTAAAGTATGTAAAGGGTAAATCTCTTTGCTGTCCCCAGGGACGACTTTTCCAGTTGCAGCCAGTACGTTCGTTTTGAAATTAAATGGAATTGGCTTGCCTCAAGCTCTGCAGCTTTCTATACAAAATACGACATCATTCTAGGGACCTTCAGTTGTTCTTGGTGTACTATATACTATATACTTATATACTACAGGGTGACTATACGTAAAAGACCCATCCAGAATTTCTCAAAACCAAAAGCTACAATTATCGGGGCGAACGTGGGAGCATGCGATCTATGACTGATTTTTTCCCCCTAGAGATTCCTCACGATCTGACACTTTTAGGTGTAAAGAAAAATTCCTTACGCAACTTAGATTTAAAAAATATGGATTTTTGAATTCGGGTCAAACTCTTATGGTGCGTCTTTATTTTAAAGTCATCTTATATATTTGCTTTACAGCTTTTTATTTGTAGAGGAGATTCTCTGCACCTGACGCAGTAGAAAATCCATAAGATGTACGACTTCTTGTTGATCAAATTCATGAATAACAGAGCAAAAAAGTCGGATCAGCAAAACTACTTGGAAACTAGAAAATATAGAATGTTAACACTCCCTTTAATCTTACAAAAGAAAGTATAGGTATCGCGCTTCATGAATCAAGAATGGTAAGTTTCAGTAATAGTTATAGTAATAGTTTTTTCCTGAGCACTCGGATAATGTCTCGTTGGAACTAACGTCAAGCTCCTTCAATTTATTGTGTATGCAAAACCAGCTCCGCGGTGTAGGAATAGTTAACTACTCACTTAATATTAATGATGAACAAACGAGGATTGATTAGTTGTCCTGACCTGGAAGAAGTGAAATGGTCAATATTTAAACCTATTATTAAGTATGAACTAATAAAAAGTACATCTCAAAACGACCAAAATTCTCATATTGATTCAACCATTCGTTCCCGTAAATTATCAGCACGTTCAGTCAGATCAATTAGAATGGGTCTGTTTGCATACATTTTCTACAGCGTTATGGGGGGGGGGGGGTGATTCTGGTGTAAAATCTGGTAAAAACCACATTGAAAGCATCAAAAAATCTCAAAACCCACTCATAAACCCACAAAAGATCTTTAAGGGAACCCTAAAGATGGCGGTTGAAAGGACGAATCAACCTTGCATGCATGCACCACGAGCAGCAAAGATGGCCGATGACGGCATTCGCGACGAAGTAGGTACTTGCCCGGCGTTTCCTTCTCAGAATTAGGGCAAATTGACATAAAACTTGAAATATTAACCATAGTGATCATGAACAAAATCGAGAAAGTAAAATTTACTGGAAAAAAAGCACGCAGAATGACACAAAATGTAGATACTATGAGGAAGTGCGAGTCGTTTGTTTACATTTTAACGATCATTATAAATTGCCGTCGTCGGCCATCTTTAGGTGTTCGTGGTGCAGGGTTGATTCGCCCTTTCAACCGCCATCTTAGGTTATCCTTTAAAGATATTTTGTGGGTTTATGAGTGGATTTTGAAACTTTTTGATACTTTTCATGTGATTTTCACGCGATTTTACACCCCTATCACCCCTCCATGACGCTGCATCAAAAGTATGCAACAGACCCATTTTAGGAAATCAATTAGGGAATTTCTTTTCAATGGGGGCAGTGCAAGGGTCTGGAAATTTGTGTTTTGTATAAAGAAAATGAACGCACTTGATGAGCTGAAAACAAACATGCCTTTGGTTCTAATTAAATCCCATAGTTCCGTAGATGAGATTTTGGCCCAAAATACATTGCTTTTAATGGGAATTCCGCGTAAAGACGTCACTATACGCACACGATTTTTTACAACTTTACACGTGTGCATCTCCAAAACCAGGAAACTTAGGAAATATCCAAAGGCACCATTGTTCTCAGCTCATCAAGTACTATCTCTTTTTTTTTTTTTTTTTTTTTTGGTATAAAAAACAGGAAATTTTAGACCCTTGCAACTGATTGTAAAAATGATTAAGAATTCCAGTATAATTCTAAAAAAAAAAAATTCTTTACATCGGTCCATATTTAACGAGAATCTTTTTTCTGCGTTCGCGCTGCTCAGATTCCCGCAAGCTCTATTAGGGAAAAGCACGGACCTATATTAAAAACACAGAATAATACAACCAGAGCGGAAAACTCCCATTAGAGCCAATGGAAGCAAGTTTATAGAATTTAACGGCACCAAAACTCAATAGGCAACGCTGCGCTGTGGTCCTATATACATCACAACATGGCGGACGTGGTTGATTTGTGTTGAAACTCATTTATTTCTGTTAATTCTGGAAAGAAATCTTATTTTCCGGCCTCTTTATTATTCTACTGGCATTTCAGAATGAATATTTCGCGGATCATGTCCTATATTTTTAAACGCGTGCGAATCCAAATGTAAAACATCCTATTTCCCATCATGGCGGACGCGGAATGAATTTGCTTCAAAATCCGACAGAGTTTCCGTTCTGATTGTATTATTCTGTGGTAAAACCTCGAGCTCAAAACGACGATTGCGTTTTCGACTTGTCCGATCTCCCTCCGAAATGCTCATCGGTTCCCTCGGCTCGGCTAGAAAATCCTTCGTCGAATATTGTTCACGGATGGCAATTTTCGGGGATTCAATTCTCACGAGATTTGACACCGACGATAATTGAAAAGTCTTTTCGTCAGTTCTTCTGTATTTCCGTTGCAGACAAAAAAAAATTAGGTGACTTCGAATCATCATTGAGGCTGAATTGCAGTCTCTCCAGGTTATTGCTAGTAAATCTTAAAGTCCTATCACATTTTTGTCCTTGCTTGATCCCAGGCTCCGCCGCTCTCACACCGACACTTCCACTGTTTCATCAGAATTTGATCCAACGAAATCCCGGAAGCGATGATTTCAAGACTTTTTCCGATCAAGCACTAGCAGTGGCGCACCGAAGCCGAAGCCTTAAAGGGGGAAAAAAAAAAAAAAAAAAAAAAAAAAAAAAGGGGAGAGAGAGAGAGAGAGAGAGAGAGAGAGAGAGAGAGAGAGAGAGAGTGAAAGAGAGAGAGAGGATGTGGTTGCTTCACAAATAGAAGAAAGAGAAAGAAAGAAAATCGTGATCAGCTAGGAAAGGGGGTTTACGCCGAACAAATTCTATATTATCCGCATTTGCTTAAGAGTTATTCACTATGGCGGGGGGGAGGGGGTAAAATCTTACCCCTCGGTGAAACCCCCTCCGTGAATATTCCATGGCTCCTTCATCCACATTTGACTCTTCTCCCTCCAATTACCATGGGTCTAGAGCAACGATTTCATGCTGGCAAAATCGAAAATTTATTTGAAAATGTCAATTTTACTGTAATGAAAGTACCGTAAATTCAATCTGAAGGTCAGGAAAATTGAAAATTTTTTCCGGGGGAGGGCCCCCGGACCCCCCCTCTCGGTGAACCCCTCGGTGAATATTCGATGGCACCTTCAACCACATTTCACTTGCCTCTTCTCCCTCCAATTATGAGTCGAGAGCAAAGATTTCATGCAGGCAAAATCGAAAATATATTCGAGCATTTCAATTTTACTGTACATGAAAGTACCGTAGAATTTAATTTGAAGGTAAGGAAAATTGAAAATTTTTTCCGGGGGAGGGCCCTCGGATCCCCTCTCTCGGTGAACCCCTCAGTGAATTTTCCATGGCCCCTTCATCTACATTCCTTTTGACTCTTCTCCCTCCAATTACCATGGGTCTAGAGCAACGATATCATGCTGGTAAAATCGAAAATTTATTGGAAAATGTCAATTTTACTGTAATGAAAGTACCGTAAAATTCAATCTGAAGGTCAGGAAAATTGAAAAAAATTTCCGGGGGAGGGCCCCCCGCTTGTCCTGAGGGGTATTCCATACCCCCAGACCCCCCGGAGTTTGAGTCGTACCAACCCCCCCCCCCCCCCCCCCCCCAAGGCAAATTTCTCGGTTCGCCACTGAGCACTAGTGTTTACGAACATCGCACCGTGATATTATTTGGCATCACTGTCTCTTTGTTACAAAATCTTGACGAAAGGAGATGAGAGTCAAATTTTAACACGTTTTTCGTTAAAGCGTTCTTGCAATATTTTTGGCTTAAAATATATACGGAGAAAATAAAAATGGGCGCTTACTTACTTTTCAGGGAAGCTCAAGGCAAAGATGGACTTTACATTTGTTGATAGGAAAACTCTTCGAGGCTGGTTGAGACCAACCCTGAAAATCTTTCGAAATCTAGAGGAAACGAGGAAACCTCAGAATAGCATTGACTTACAGGTCGACTTACTGTAGGGAATAATATGAGAATACTTAATGTGAACCATTTGAGTTATAATTATTCATGATTACTCAAAAAATGGTTTTTGCCCGCAACACTGATTGGTGTCTTTCAAGCCGACCGTTTGATATCTTCTACTAATAAATCTAGGGAAAAGAATCGTTCCTTCGACATGATGGTTCAATCAAGTCTCTATAAGTATATAATCGATACTTTTTTATATGAATAATAATGGGAAAAAAATCCGATTGGTTTTTCACAATAAGCCGCTAGTTTGAGTGATTATTCTGGCAACAATGGAGAGCATAAGAAAATATCAGTGAGAATAGTGAGATACGCGGAATCTCTAAGGCCCTGATGAAGGAACTCCGTGAAAGCCGATAGTGCGTTCACGACTAAATTGACGTAAACTCTTCGTGCCAAAGACGTCACTGGACGGTCCAAAGACGCATCGCTAATGAAGATCCGTAAAAACGAGGTGAGAGAGAAAACCAAATAAGATATCAAATAAAAAAAAAAATAAAAAATGAAAACGGAGCAATTAAAGATGAGTTGTATCATCTGCGCGGGGTCTTTTCAGGGGTGAGAGGGGGACGTAAAACTTGCAAAATTACAAACGCAGACAGACGGACGCGTGTGAATCCAGGAGAGCCTCACTGCCAATAAAATGGTGATACCCCGTAACTCGAACTTGCTAAGAGCGAATTTTATGTTTTCAAAGGTGAAACGACTTCAAAATCTCTTATACTGGAGCGAAGCATTCCGTCTCAACTTCACCACAGAAGGTCGGGGAACATGATTTGCTTGGGCATTTTGCGCTTCTCAGAAAACTACCGCAGCGCGTTGACTTCGTGATTTCTTGTTTCCGTATTTTTAGGCTTCGGAATGGATAAAAACTATTATGAAATAAGTTAAGACATTAAGAAATAGAACTATCCAGTGGCCTAACATTGACGTAATAAGATACCTCCGTCCTCCATACCGTAAACTAATGCAACGTGACGTGACGTCATCTCGTCTCCGGAATATTATGTGCATATCTGTCATTTTACTATGTGGTGACAAACTAAATAGTGAAAGGGTTAAATATAATCGTTCATCGCTATCTTCCGCTATAGACTTGAGTATATTACGTTCACTTTGAGAGTATAGAGCAGAATGGATTCAACTGGGGTAGTTTTTCATCAGCTAGAGATGTCAGAATAAAAAATGGCTCCCCAGAACCCAACTTTTTCTGCAGGCTTCAAAGTTATTCTGCGGACAGTTCTTGAAAAAGTATAGTTTGTCTTAATTTCTAAACTTCGTTTTGAACGTCATGAATGACTTTTACACGTAATAATACCTCGGGAGACACATTTTCATGACGTATAATTGAGGACTAATCTGTTAAAAGACGGAAGAAACGAAAAGCAGTTTCAAGAGATTCATATTGAAAGTTTTAACCTTGCATTACTTTTTCCACTTAGCCGCTTGTACTATCGACGAATCAAAGATCGTCGCTAGATTTTCACGAGATAGTAAGTTTCGCCTTCAAGGTTTCGGTTCGGCCACTTTTCATACTCCTCACACTTTGCAGGTGAGAAGCCAGCGCTGATGAGGCGCCAAATCCGTTGCAGATCAGTCCCACGCTCACACCCATCAACTGAAAATGTGTGAAAATCTCGCGACAATCTTTAATTCGTCGATAGTACTATTTCATCAACTATGAACTCTTTGCAAATCTCATCACGAGATTTGGTATGTTGTAGTATGTACATATATTGAGGATTAACAGAATCAGAAAATCTACTTGCTGCCAAAAGGACGTATGTTGAACACCCACCATCTCAACGGATTAGACCTCAAAATTGTGGACGCTATTTAGAAAAGACAAAACCATAAAATTGTCAAAACTTTGGGGGCTCAAACTCAGCAAGGTGGTTTTTTCTGACACATCAGGTTTAATACATAAGCTGTCCAAAAAATGACGAGTTGATGCTGTAAACTTCTAAAGTAAACAAGCTAGAGATCTGATCTTGACTACGCTTAAAAAATCAACTCATTTGCTTTCGATTGAGCTCAACATTAACACATTTGGTTAAAAATTGACGAAGTTACGCAAATTTGAAAAGAAAAGAAACTTTGACCCCCTGCGAGTTTTTAACGAATATTTTCTCGTAACGATGAACGTTTGTCAGTGTGATCGACCAACGAACGAAATCGGTCTCATATTGTGTTAGACGACAGTAGTGATAGTGATGTGTGTAAGTTGTATTTTTGCCATTTGTGGTGTTTTTGGTTGTTGGTGAGGAAGAGTGCATCACTGCATCAGGTAATGTGGTCCTCCGTTTTTCGCTACGAGAAATTATTCGTTAAAAAACCCGTAAAGGGTCAAAGTTTTTTCATGTTCAATAAGTTATAACTTCGTCAATTTTAACCAAATGAATTCACGTTAAGCTCAATCAAAAGCAAATAAGTTGATTTTTCAAATGAAATCAAAGTCGGATCGCTAGCTTGTTCAACTTTGAAGTTACATCATCAGTCTCGGTGCTTTTGGGACACCCTTTGCATGTGTAGGTAAAAGAGTACTTTGTTAACATGTATAATAAGTGTTAAAAATGTTTATCTCTAGTTTAGATTCAAAACTTTAAGTTTAAACGGTAGTTGATTCTAGACTTTAAGTTTAAACTTTAGTTAATTTAGATTCTGGACTTTAAATTCAAACTTTAGTTTTGTTTCTAAACTTCAGAAACAGCCTGTATTTATGATACTCAAAGAGAGTCGTATCTAATTGAGGAGCAGTGTTGAAGAATGATTATGAATGCGGCTTTTGAAGTCTGTCTTGGGTCACTAATCGATCTGATGAAACCAAACTGCTGCTCACTAGTCCTGTTCAGTGTTCATGTCTATCGCAGAGATAACGAATGCTTGTTATTCTCGGCGGTTTCCGGTCCCTTTTTGCTTTTCAGTCCACTGAATCTTAAAGAAATCTCTGGATCCCTCTTTTGGGAACCTTCATTTTATTATTTTACAAGCGTGAAGCGAGTGCTTGAACCAAGATAGGTTTTGCTCTTTTGCATTTCTTGCGGAATTTTCATTCATCTCATCAAACCTTTTCAATTAATATCAAAGAGGGCAAGACTTCATCTGTTTGATTAAAGTGACAGAGAATAATGTATAAAAATGCTGAAAAGTACGTGTTTATTATATGTAATTTACTGCTGCGTTTTTTTATTTTTTTTCTTTCCTGTTTATTCTTCAGAAGTTATATATAGTGCATAAATTTGACGAGCGTTTAAATATATGTATAGAATTATTGATGACAGTTTTATTCAATCATGAATGAAACGTAGTTTTGCGTATTATGAGATAGTGGTGGGCAAAAACTAACTTTTGAATAATCATGAATAATTAACTATAAAATGATTCACATTGTTCTTATCTTATTCCTATTAGTGAATCGAAGTTTTAACTTTACCAGTTTATGTATCTGTCATAAGATGAATTACTGATAGTGTTTACACGTCGATTTACTAATAAGAATAACATGAGGATAGTGGGAATAATTTTTGTTAATTATTCATGATTATAAAAAAGTTAATTGTTGCCCAACACTGTTATGAGTTATCGTGTAAAGAAATTGATTTCTAAAGCTCTCAAATAGTTAGACGAAAACAGAGGTTAAACAAAAACGATAATCCAAATTTTCAATTATTTACTTATTTACTCCATTATTTATTTTTGATTTCAATTATTTATATTTTAATGTTTTTTTCTCTCATTCAGTCACTCGGACGTACTCATCTTGAAAATTTGAAATTACAACTTGTTTTATAGGCTCGATTTCATAGATTGTCGTTTTGGCCTATAAAATGTTAGGTACGCGCCGATGATTTTAAATTTCAAATGCAGTCAGCCGTAAGAATTGATTTACGCCCTCAATTTGAACGTTCAACATTGCGGAGCCCTTGGAGTAGTCGAAGCGAACACCTTCCGTTTACGTGTTGGTATGTAACCCTCTAAGCTTTCCGGCATCACAAAGTCACATTCAATTCCGTCGTCCAGGCGTGAAGGAATGCTGATGCCAAACAAGTTGCGCCATAGCACCACTCTTGCAATTCTCTTCATACAAAATTCTAAAACTAGGACCTTTTCCGCAACAATAACGGATGATGAAAACCTTTCACCGAAAACACGGGCTGGGCGTTTAGAGAATAGGCTCTCCCGAAACAATAATACGAGAGTAAACATGCTACAGGGTGTTTCAAAACAGCGTCTTATGGTTTTCACGAGCGAGCAAGTATAGAACAATCTGGTACATCGGATTAAGAGTAAATTTCTAGTTATGATATTTTCAAAACCCCAAAATTTTAGCTACAGAAATTGGGTGAGTCCCGTGTTTCTCAAACTTTTCAAACTGCGAGCCCCATCTTGAGATACAGAGAATGCTCCGTTTCTACTTGTTTTCCCTTTTTCTTTTTTTTATACTCGTCTAGGGCGGGTATATTGTTTTCGTTTTCGAATTCCCTTCTATTCAGATTGTTACTGAACGGTTCGATAACTCCTATGTTTTTTTGCATCGTCGGAAAAATCACAAAATTCCAAGCAATTTGCCGCAACCAGAGGCCGATATAGCTTTTAGCGTTCGACTAATCGAATTTAACAGTCCAATTGACAGGAAATCGGACTCAGAATTGCCCCCCCCCTCGACATCGAAATTTTCCCTAAAAAAAGGCAACTGCTCATGGATTCCAGGCACTTTTGACAACATTTGTTTCTTACCTCCTCCTTCTCCTTCCCACCCCCTTCAATAAATTTCTGCCTACGCCACTCCAATAAATAAATCAACGACAATTTTTCAACGACTCAATATACCGCCCTCAATCTCGTAAATCATTCATGAGAGACATCTGCCCTTTAAGTGAAACCGAACCTTGAATGATAAAGCCCAAATCTCCCAATCATGCTCTTTGAAATAACTGCTCTTTTAACTTTCATGACGAATGACTTTGGTCCAATCGAACAAATACTTCATTGAGACTTCGAAAAGTGCGCGAAAGATATAAAAAACAAAGTTCAAGCTACAAGTTCATTAACTCGAGAGTTCGCGTGTCAGTCACTATACTTGTAAACACGAACAGCAATTGACAACGAAAGCAACACGTCGCCGTCGTGGGACATACCTATTTTACAGGATGTAATGATGAAGCAAGCAGAAGGCAATACGCGAGCTTTATTGCATTATTTTGCGCTATCCTCACGGGATAAGAGAGAAAAACATTTTTCTTTTAATTTTATATTTTTTGCCGTGTACAAGTCAAGAACATAGCCGCCAGATCCTCCTATGGGAGATCCGTTATAACTGACAAAAAACGAAAAGATGTATTCACTTCCCTGTTTGTTGTATATTTTGAACTGGTGAGATTTTTCCAATACATATCTGGCGACTACGGGCCGAAAGTTTAACCACCGACGCGACAGCGAGAAAAGAACGCGAGCAAGTGCGATGGAAGTTGATGTAGAGTGGAGGAAAAGAAAACTTGGGATTTAATTCACGAGCTTCAATTTGATTCAATATATGACGTCTCGACGGACCGAACAACACGCGTGACACCACCGCTCTGTGGTCTGAGATCGAAATAAAGAAACCAAAGATTGGTGACAAAAATATCATCAAAAACCCATCGTTTTCGACCGGCTAAAATTAAAACTTTCCAATTACATTTCAAAGATTTAATTTACTTGTAAATTAAAGTGCTCTCTGCAGTGATTAAGATAAAATTGGTCTTTAAAGTTTATAAATAAAAAGTTGATGAAAATGTCTTTCTAATTTTTTGCCACCTTTTGACGATCTTAGACCATGGTGCCCCGACGACGCTATGTGATGAGAAGTTGAGTTTTGTACCGATATGATATACGTTGAGTCCCTTCTACGTGCACGTACGGCGAAAAGCCTTCAAGGCAGACTTTGGTATTGGTTGGGCGCCAGACCTGCTTCCAGGGAGCAGAAGTTTTCACAATTTTCGAATTTTTTTTTCAATTCAACTCGCAAAAGCCGATATAAAAATGGCTTTTTGCCATGAACTGAGCTAATACATAAAAATGGCTTATTGCCCATATTCAAGGGAGTAGGAGGATTGGTGACATCCCCTAAGATGTATAATATCCTTGTTTATATGATATAATACTCTACCCCATAAAAAAAGGTTCGCTCGCGAAAATGCGAGAAAAATACTAAAGGTTAAACCATCGTTACTTTTGAACAAACAGAGTTAAAAACAAGTCAAAAAAAGCATATGATTTGTCACACTTTATAACTATTAAGTCGTTCGCTTAAATTTTCTTTCAGTTCTTTATCTGCCCGTGATAATTGAGTTTTCCAAACCCTAAAAAACTGCATGTTCAAAGCGGTTTTTTACATGGTTGCGGAAAAGTGCAAGCATTACCTGACACCAAAAACTTTTTGTTGACAAATTAAGTTATACAGGTCAAAATTACAGACTCTGAAAAAGCTGATGCATGTTTCAGATGTTGTTTATTTATGCTACTTTCACAGTTCCACCACAGAAATGCAAGAAGTCAAAGAAACTTTTCAAACGATGACGATTTAAATTTTTTTATTTTTTCCGCATTTTCGCGCGAGCGGAATGACCCAGAGCGCCAGATGCGCCGCTTGTTTGGCGGTGCAGTGTATTAAAAGATCCGTTATAACGGCTGTAACCTACTCATGGTTATGTATTGAGTATCAGGGGCAATGCCTTGCGGGTAAAGCCTTCGAAGAACTTTCATTTTTTTCAGACTGCAGTGTAAGCAATTCTCCTATCATTGAATGTATTGATGAAGGAAAGAAGTATGGGTTTAGGAGAGACTTTCTGAATATCTCCCATGTTACACCGAAGCGATTACGTCATTTTTTCGAATTTCCGCTCAAAATTTGCTGTAAATTACATAAAAAATGTTTGATTTGTTAACATTACTGATAGACGGTCCTCACAGCACCCGCAATATTGGGGATTAAAGTTGAGGGTCCCTTATACCCTCAATATCAGTGGCGTAGCGTGCAATTTGGCAACCTTGTTCTTTCACTATTTAGACCCATTACAAATATCGAATTATTGGGTGTTCGGTGAACATCCTCGCATTCGACCTTTTACATGGGTTTAAATAGACAGAATATAACGTTACCAAAGTGCACGCTACGCCACTGCTGAATAACCCCGCACATAGAAGAAAACAAATTAAAAGCTATAAGATAAACCCTTTGACTATACCAAGCTCAAGTTATAAATTTTAAGAGTTTTTATAATTATAACTTTTTTAGAATTAAGGCTGAAAAATGGCTCAAATATTTGTAATAATCCACGGTGTTCATTTTATCTATCACAAAAATTGAAGGCACCCGGTGTAACATTATTTTGTAAATGTTAGCAATGAAGAAGCTTTTTCTGTCAATGACAGATCGAGTTACGAAATCGAATGACTAGAGCGTGATGTTTATAGGGTTAGAAGGATACTCTTTGTAGGTAAATGTGGCTTTTCAGTTTTCCGAGTTGAACGATAAAAGGAGAGGCTCTCGAATGTAACCGGCTGAACATTTTAAATGGTATATTTCAGTCATGTCGGTCGGTCAGCAACCTGTTCAGAGACGGTTTGAATTTATAGCAACGTTACCTCCGGGCACTAATGGTGGCACATAAATATTACTTCTACGTAATCCGGACCTACACAGATCCTTCGCGTGGGTAGATTTTATATGGGCTGCCGAAAAGTGGTGGGTTCATTCAGAGAGGCATTCGATTTTCAACTCGAGTTTTGATCCGAATGAGCAACAATCGGCTCAAATAAAGCTTCCCTACAGAAAGATACATTACCTATACAAACGAATTCGAATATGTGTGCCAAATTGACTCTTGAGTTTGACGAATCTTACAAAATAAAATATGAACATACACTCTGATCTTAAATCACCATATTCTTCATTTAGCGGGAACTAGGCAATCGATCGTATTCAATTGAGTATTACTGGTCAATAATCTTCATCATGTTCTAAGAAAGGTATTCGGACCAAAAAGTAAACAAGAGTCGCAATATAATATTAAATGCATCGCCCACTTTCAATTTTTAAATAGGTTAGCTTCTTCTTCATTTGAAGAAAAAGAATATGACAAGGCATAGTATATGGGGACTGGAGGAAAAGTCATTCTCCTCAATAGTTGTTATATGTATATCACAGATTATAAGTCAGGTATTTTGCTCAAACTATAATAACCATTTCAATTTTCACAATTTTTTTTTTCTTTTCAAATACTTACTTCATGTCAGTTTCAACAAATCACAAATTTAATAACAATAAAAACTCGTGGTGCATTACAGTGCCAGTAAATTTTCACAAAATAATGAAACAAAAACACCTATATAAGTGGACAAATTCAGAAAACACAGCAATTAATACAGTTTGAATTCATTCGCAATCATTAAGACCAGGAACACATTTGTAACCAGTTTTGCACGAATATCTCCTTATAATTCTCTTATTTTTTTTTTCGAGATCTCATTGAATCTGCACTGTGAAACTTACCGTTAACTTCTTGGAACTAGCCAATGATTTAAACAGATTGAGCTAGCTGCTAGCTGCACAGCACATCTAAGAGAGCCCATCAAGGTGTTATGAACTTCCAGAATTTCACATTCCTAAACCACCCGCAACCTTCATAAATACAAGAGCTTGGAAGAACATTTACGAACTTCGCAAAAGTTTGTCTAACTTTGACAATAAATATGTTTACATCGTGGGAGTCCACGTGAGAAATGATGCGCGCTGCATCCACTCCATAATTTTAATTGGCAATAATGAATGGAACAAGGGAATTTCAGAGGCCGCGTATAGTTAATTAATTAATGCATAAGTACGATTCACGCTCAGCGTACAGTAATTACTCACGAAAAATTCAGTGTATAAAAATTAGAATCTCGCACTTCTAGGTCAGTCGTGTCCATCACAATAATGGAATATACATAGATGCTTGGTTTTGACAAAAGCTTTCGAGAGGAATTCAACGAGGAATTTCGGGGATCGTTTTTCGGAGGAAAGTAATGATTTAACCCTTGTACGCCCACAAAGAAGGGGTAAGATAGGAGTCCAAACTACCTTCAGTCGGTTTTTGCGCGTAACACTTTAATTTTTTTAAATTCAATTTTGGGACTCCGTGACATTCAACATACCTACTGAAAAAGCCGCGACCTTGGTGCCAATTCACGATTTGTTGACGACAATAATTAATGCAGATGTAATTATAATGAGTTTAGTTTATTTGTTTTTTTGGAGGGAGGAGATTTTTAGGCTCAATAAGCAACTATTTGACAGAGACCAGTTTAATACATAATTCTTACTGGGATCAGGAGATAAATAAAGACTTGGGTTGCTCTATTTACAAAAGGCTAAAATATTCGACGCAGTGGTGACATTTTTGAAGAGAAAAACTTTTATGATATGACACTTAGTTCCGTAAAGGTTCAAAAAGTCTACCAATGTAGGAGCCTATCTCCAAAATTACATTTCAGCGGCTCGCTGTTAAAGTTTCGTATAGTACGCGTGTACAGAGAGTACTTTAAGAAGGACAAACTTACGTTTCGCCAACTTTTAATTTTCTCCGCAGTTCCTCAACTTCGACTATCGGACAAAGTTAAATTGTCACGCGTTATTCAAAGAATAGCTTAGGACAGCAAGTTCCAGGATGTGAAACTTAAATTTCCTTGGCCCTTTATTTCACATGTGCAGGAAAATAAAATTAGATTTGTGAGCTTCGCTACTTATACTACCTATATAGCCGCTCTGTGGCTCAACTCCCATAAGAATACCGCTTCGTGGCCTCTTAAATTTCTTACAATTTCTATTTTCTATTTCAATTTCTATTTAAATGTATGTACAACCTTAATCAGGGCAACGTGTTTTCCAAACCCAGATTAAAGGAAACAATATTGAGTTTAAACGAATATTACCGGGTGATTCATCAAATTGAAGAAGTAGCGTAGTAAAGCTCAAAATAGTAATACTATAGACAAAAACCAGCATCGCTCTCATACAACGCACCTATTACTATTGAGTGAATAAGGCGCAAGAATACAAAAAATAACACACATTCGAGAATTAAATGGAAGGGATGTTGATCTATTCCTACCCTTCCCTCAGATGTAAGACGTGGTTATGTTTAGGTTCGTTTTTGTCAATAAACGATGACAGTTTAATACAACTCTTTTGAGTTTTATTTGCCTGCATAATGCAGAAACAAATCATAGAGAAGATTTTGTTTTATTTTTTTATTTTTTTATTTAGTTTGATAGATAATTTTTCAACATTTATCAAAAGTAAATTTGTGTTTGGTGACAAAATTTTAAAAATTCACTATTTTATTTTGTGTGCGCACCAAAAACCTCCCCTCTAATTTTTGTCATTAAATAGATAGATGGCAACCAACATATTTTTTTAAAGTTATCTTCATTTGCTCCTGAGAAAAGTGTACCTAGACAAAAAACATGACAATGTTTTACATGGGAGAGATTTCTTCGTCCATGTCCGGATCACCAATAAGATTTAAAAAAAAAAAAAAAAAAAAAAAAAAAAAAAAAAAAAAAAAAAAAAAAAAAAAAAACGATAAGATTAAAAACAGGTTAAACATTAAAATTCCAAAATTTAGGGGCATTTATTGCTTTGTAATTTGCTGAAATTAAATCGTTCATGGTGCAAGAAAATTCCGATGCTGGGCATGTCAGTAAGTGGTCCTGATCCTGTTCCATTCCACACACACATTCGTCGCTCTCCACGTATCCCCATGTCTTTTATCTTCTATATCCCCACGGGAGAGATGGAGAGATGGGAAGGGAACGGACGATTCCTTACATGAAAAACCTCCAAACGTATAAGAAAAACAAACGGATCAGAATAATGATACCAGTGGCGTCGCGTGCAATTCGGCAACGTTGTAATGTGTCCATTTAAACCCATTAAAAGGATCGAACTATTGGGCGTTCGGTGAACACCTTCGCATTCGACCTTTTTCTTGGGTTTAAATGGACACATTACAACGTTGCCAAATAGCCCGCTACGCCACTGAATGATACTACTACTTCTTTCCAATTTTAATCGTTCTCTTGGTCTTTCAGCCTTGATTTTTTTTTTCCAGTAAAAAAATAATTTTCCACGAAGAGCGCAAAGCTTCGGCAACACTGCATCACGCACCGTGTAGTAACGACATTAGTCGCGCGGCAAGTCTGCCAAGTTTTTTCCACAGTAAATCAAACCATAACTCAGCGGGCAATTTATAAGTGTAGTGACCCCTTTTTAATTGTTTTCATTTTCTTTTTTAAAGGATGACACTGTTGCAGAGTTGGCGGCTGACACACACGCCATCGCACCGTTACCATACTACGCCACGCCCGCAGCAGGCAGGCAATAGAACATTTGGATTCACTTTTTAAGCATTATCATCTTTAGAAGTCTGCGTTTTTGGCTATGGGCATGAAATGTGGTTAAAATGCCAATTCTGCTCTACCATAGAGACAAATATATTATACTAAAGACTCCGCACTAGCCCATCGCGCCGAGGCTAACCTTTGTTTTGTTTTGTTTTTTCTTCGGGGACTCAACAACATAACATCCAACTGGACCTTACGTTGGCTGATGACCAACAACAAAACTAAGATGCTTCGCAGAGAACAGAAACAATACAAAATATTATGTATGCTAGAGACCGCACAGTAGCCGATCACGCGGTAGCTAATTTTTATTCTGGAACTCAACATACAATAACGCAGGGAGCAACATTACTTCGCTCTCATTGACTACTAACGACAAAACTTTGCTCATCAGTCAACTTACTATGGTCCAGTTGGACGCTGCTTCGTTGAGATCCCGAAAAAAAATAGTTGTCACCTAATTTTAACGAGGACAAGATAGTGATTGCGTGGACTCTATAGTATATATTGTCTTTGGCTGACATTAATAGCTACTGACATCAACGTCTTGGCTCATCAAAGTCAACTTGTGGTCCATTTAGACGCTGTTCTGATGCAGCTCTGAAAAAAAAATTGCCGTCCGATTTTAATAAAGGCGTTATACTTAGCTAGTGCGTCGTCTCTAATAAACATATACATATTGCCTCTATGCTCTACAGACAAGAACAATACTTTGGCAAAACAAAAACTTAAAAACATGAACGGATAGAAAAAGCTGTTGTGTTGAAACATGTATGAGCCAGTTGAGGACTTTGCGACAAGAAGAACGCATTAAATATCACTTATATAATATCATTCAGGTGCGTTCTATATTAACAATCTCCGTTCCATTAATATGCTGATTTTGAAGAAAGAACGCACCTGCTGTTTTATATGCCCTTCTTCCGGCAAAATCCTCAATTGCATTTTAAAAAGATTTAAACACTTTTGATGCTATAGATTCTCATGATGAGAAAAATACCGAGAAAAAATGGCACAGAGCGCAATTCTGTATCGCTATCCGCTCAGTTGTATCAGAGATGCAGCCTTTTGAAATTGATGTTTTGTGACATTATTTCTTGTCAAACTTTGCAACAGATTCATACCCTGTCTTTTAAAATCACGCACTTGATGTTGACATGACGACCAGCACTATTGTCTATTGAAATATGCATAAAATATGCAAAAATGCAAATACACTGGGATAATTATTTTTTTGATCCATTTCGGTTATTCGTTATTCGGTATTTCGTTTGTGTTAAAGAAACTACACAGTGAAATATGGACTAAGGGAAAAATTCCTTTAACCCAAGGAAAATGTCTGCTGCTATACAAGTAAGAGATTCCTTGTTGAGTCAGTGTTCTTCTTCAACCTTCATGCAATCAAACTTTTCTTCGCGCAAGGAAAACTGTCACAAGTACGCGTGTTTCCTTGTTTTTAAAGAAGTGGTTTCTCTCAGGATAAATCATCATTTTTTCAGATAAATACATCATGAAACAGCATGAAACAGCGGACTCGATAGCCCTTCAATCAAATGAGTCCCGAAAAACGTCAAATCGCGTCAAAATTAAATAAAAAATTCATGGATCGGATTTTTTTAGATCGATGTAATCATTCGTAAAAATACTCCGAATGAAAGTACTTCCCTTGTGGTCCAAGGGTAGTTTGTAAAGTGGGGAAGTTGCGGTAGGGTTTGAATTTGGGTTTTTTTTTTTTTTTTTTTTTTTTTTTTTTTTTTTTTTTTTTTTTTTTAGTAAGCAAATGAAAGCACTCTGTGAGCTGAAAACAAGGAGCCTTTTTCTGACATATGTAGGTTTCATAGTTACGGAGATGCGATTTTGGCCATACAAATGCATTGTTGTAAAGGGGAATTTAAATTTCCCGCGTTTGGCTTCACAACACACACAATTTTTTGTAACTTTACACAAGCGAACTCCAGATTCGGGACACTTAGTGGGAAAAACACTGAAGGCGCACCTTCGTTTTCAGCTCATAAAATACTTTTTTAATATTTTTTTAATGAAAAACACGCAATTTCTGCCCATTGGTACTACCCCATTTGGCAACTTTATTTTCCCTCCATTTGATTCTACGAAGAAAAAAAAAAAAAAAAAAAAAAAAAAAAAAAAACAGTCTATTTGAAAGTAAAGCAGTTAGAAGAGCTTCACCAACAATTGACTGTTGTGCATTGGTTCAAATACATTTTTCCCAAATTGCGCGAGCCGCTGTTGCTGTCACACAAAAATTTTCTTCACGGAATATATAGCACATTTTTATGGGCCCTTCAGTTTCAATGTCTTCATCCTTCCCCCTAGGGACAACTTCAATTGCTCCCTGATAAATTGATGTTTTCTTGGGAGAGTATTCTTCTCAGCTTTGACCATCAAAGCGAGCTTTTTTGGCGAACATATATTCAAAAGCAACCAACAAAATGAATGGAGCAGAAATTCTCGAAAATGCTGCTCTCGGCAGAAAGTGCAGACTTTCAGGCGAGCCGTGTAATTTCGAGTCGACTTTCATAAAATTCAACGAAAACGGCATCTGAATGTACAAGATCTTACTTTTCAAAAGATGCATCCCGGGGAAAAATGGGGTATTTTGTGCGGAATGAGATCTGCTGGACATACCAAATTATGGTATCGACGCTTGCATCGTCTCAGCCTGAGGATAAAAAGGGAAATGTCGCGCAATGGGTCAAAACATAAAATTTCCAAGATTTGTTTTAAACAAACGAAAATAAATTTTAAAGGCAGTTAAGGGGATTTATGATTCTCCTGACCTTCGATAGTGGGTTCTGAAAGTTTTGTAGCGCTGGTTGCATCCCGTAGCCCCTTAAATTTGAAAAAAGAAGAAGGAAAAAGGTGTTTCACAAGAACAAGAAAACCTCAGGTTCTGATAGCCAAAAAAACTTCTTCTTTGGCTTAAATGAAAAGTAAAAGTGTGTTCTACAATTTGTTTGAACAGTCAATCATTTTTGTAATGATGATTACAAATTTTTTATTGAATCATTCTATTAGAGTTTTTTTTTTTTTTTTTTTTGTTTCTTTTTCATCTTTGAATGAATATTGGAGAAATATTTCATCTTGAAGTAATAATCGGCCCAGAAAAAATCATAAAAAATTTGTAGGCTGATTCTTTTTACTAAAAAAAAAAAAAAAAAACCGAGGTCTTTGGCTCTAACAGACTAAGATAAAAAAAAAAAAAAAAAAAAAAAAAAAAAAAAAAAAAAAAAGAAGACAGCAATCATTTAAGCAATAATCCTATATTATATTTGTAAGAATGAAGAAGTTCCTGGAGAACCGTTGCACCGTTCGGGAGGGGCCTGGTACCGATCGGTCGGGCTCGGCCCCAATGCTTCGGAAAAATAAAGTTTTTCCGTGGGGGCCCCCACGTCCCTTTTTAAAATGCTAAAAACTTTTTCTCAAAAAGTTGTGCGAGTGCGAAAAGGATGCGAATCAGTTCGTTTTGCAAGGGTGGGAGAGAGAAGCGAGATTTTGTCGTCCTTTTTTAAAGCATACGTGCGGAAGAGCATACGTTTTTGTACGCGTGTGAGCAAAAAACGTGATGCTCTGACAATTTTTTTTTTTAATTAGATCGCACGATTTGACGTTACCACGGCGATCTTCATCGTATGTTTTACTCGCAAAAGGGAAACCGTTCGGGTAGACGCATTTTATAGCGACTTCATGATATCGATGTATGTTCGATTTTTATCCATATTTTTACGTAGATATACACAATGAGAGAGTCACAGTGCTGAGCTGTGTTGAAAAATATACCAGGCACTTCAGACTTAATGAAAAATGTGTATAAATATTTTATGTTAAATACGGCAGCACTGTACATCTTCGATTGATGGGCTTGACGAGGTTGCTGTATCGCTTCGCGATGTATAGAGCTTCGATCTTATTATGTTTCATATGCTAGATAAACAGAATATACAATCAACGATGACTTGATGAGATCGGTGCATTGATTCAATATCTCGAATATAACCCACCAAAATTTTAGCTAGGTTTCGAGAATTTATAAGAAACTAAATGATTAGGGGTTTTTATTCATAACTTGAGACGGGTGGTTATATTTTTTCATTAATAATATACTGTCAAAAATTACTGAATACTGAGTTAAGTAAATAATTGGTTTTCTGTTGAAAATGCATCGTTTACTTTTAAAAGTATAAGTGATTCATCCAGAATACTATACTTACTAACGAACCAAAAAAATGGTTACAGATTTTTTTATCTTTAAGTTGGCGATTTGAGTTTTTTTCGTTTCAGTTCGCATAATGGCGAGGTTATGATGTTTTTTTAAGGTCTGTTTTTTCCGATTTAAATTAAAAAAAAAAAAAAAACAAAGTTTCGACAGATCTCTTGAGCCTTGAGTATGTAGTTTTTATGGTTCATTTGATTGTATACCTGTTATTTTTTAATCTGTGCAGTAATATTAGTGGGCCAGTGCGACGTTTATTTCAAAAAAGATGGTTTTTTAGTGATGACTTGGTGATGACGGCATCCGGTGATGAGCGTTCCAAACAAAGACAAACTGTCTCTCTTGCTCTCACGTAACCCCCATGTTGTTCAGCTATACTCTAATTTAAAAAAAACGTATGTAGAGACATCTTTTGTGAAATATTTTTGGCAGAAAAGAATTCCTCAATTTTAATGCGAATTTGCTATTAACATGCCGTAATACGAGGCCCTGTGTATACGAATCAGGACACTAGAAAGAGATGGGTATACACATGGGGATTGGAGGTCACGGCGGGAGAGTGGGTGAGATAGTTTGGAACGCTACGCGAGTTTTTTCACAACCGATTGCAACCGATGAGGCATTATTGATGTAATTTTTGGCTAACCGTTGACTTCACACTAAAACTCTGTGGTGAACTTGAGATGCCCTTAGATGCTGGAACTGGGTCCGATGGACCCCTTGCGTCGTACGCTAAAATCGGCTGCCAGTAGCTGTTCACTGGTTATACAAACTTGAGCTTCGTGAAGTGTCTAAAAAAATCTAAAAATAGAAATTTCATCATTTGGGGGGGGGGGGGGGGGGCGACCATTCAAAAGCGCCAATTCCCAAAAAAATAAGTCAAAAGCGCTAAAACATACACGAAGGAATTTTTGAAAAGTAGCCAAAAAACGGCAATTTGCTGCAAAAACAGTGGTCAAAAAGCGCTAAAAAAAGACCCTAAAATCTTTGACGAAGTTTGCCTGAATTTTCGAGCCAACCTATTTCAAAAAATTACTGTCGTCAATAAAGGGGTGTTTGAAAAAGGCATAGTTTTCCCGCGCAAAATTTCTCTTCCTTCACAAAAGATTTTTTATATTCACTGAAACGCGATGTCTTATTGTCATGTCAGTTCAACGAAAAGGGTTTTCGTAGGTGTGCGATCTCGGTCATGCGTATTTGTTTGCTTATCCCAACTTCTCATTTTATTGTGAATGCAGGTTTCTCATGCACTCTCGCTATCTCTTTCTCGCCTTCCTTTCTTTTCTCTGCAGTTCTAAATCGTATAATCCACATGCGCTAATACGGTGCATCCAAAAGCGCCGATTCTGGGGGTTTCGGCGTTCCATGAGCGCCAAAAAATTGGCGGTTTTTGATCGGGCCCTCTTGAGAACGACTACCCCTAAAAAAAGTTTAAGTTTCATATAAGGGGATTTGGGGGGGGGTTAAAACTATTTATGCCCCCCAAATAATGACTCCTGTTTTCTAAACCTTTTGGTACCTGAGAAGATAACACTTTATTATTTGTGCATTGGTTCAAATACATTTTTGCCGAATTGCGCGAGCCGCTGTTGCTGTCACACACGAATTTCTTCACGGAATATATAGCACACTTTTATGGGCCCTTCAGCTTTCAATGTCTTCATCCTTCCTCCTAGGGACAACTTCAATTGCTCCCTGATAAATTGATGTTTTCTTGGGAGATATTCTACCTTTGACCATCGAAGCGAGCGCTTTATGGCGAACATATATTCAAAAGCAACCAACGAAATGAATGGAGCAGATAATTCTCGAAAATGCTGCTCTCGGCAGAAAGTGCAGACATTCAGGCGAGCCGTGTAATTTCGAGTCGACTCTTCATACAATTCAACGAAAACGGCATTTGAATGTACAAGATCTTACTATTCAAAAGATGCATGCCGGGAAAATGCGGTAGTTTGTGCGGAATGAGATCTGCTGGACATACCAAATTATGGTATCGACGCTTGCATCGTCTCAGCCTGAGGATAATAAGGAATGTCGCGCAATGGGTCAAAACATAAAATTTCCCAAGATTTGATTTAACGAACGAAAATCAATTTTATAGGCATTAAGGGGATTTATGATTCTCCTACCTTCGATAGTGGGTTCTGAAAGTTTTGTAGCGCTGGTTGCATCCCGTACCCCCTTTAAATTTGTAAAATAGAAAAAGGGAAAAAAAGGTGTTTCACAAGAACAAGAAAACCTCAGGTTCTGATAGCCAAAATAACTTTTCTTTGGCTTAAATGAAAAGTAAAAGTGTGTTTTACAATTTGTTTTTAACAGTAATCATTTTTTAATGATGATTCAATTTTTATTGAATCATTTTATTAGAGTTTTTTTTTTCTTTTTTTTTTTTTTTTTTCATCTTTGAATGAATATTGGAGAAATATTTCATCTTGAAGTAATAATCGGCCCAGTAAAAATCATGAAAAATTGTAGGCTGATTCTTTTTACTAAAAAAAAAAAAAAAAAAACCGAGGTCTTTGGCTCTAACAGACTCAAGATACAAAAAAAAAAAAAAAAAAAAAAAAAAAAAAAAAAAAAAAGAAGACAGCAATCATTATAAGCAATAATCCTATATTATATTTGTAAGAATGAAGCTAAGTTCCTGGAGAACCGTTGCACCGTTCGGGAGGGGCCTGGTACCGATCGGTCGGGCTCGGCTCCAATGCTTCGGGAAAAATATAAGTTTTTCCGTGCGGGCCCCACGTCCCTTTTTAAAATGCTAAAAACTTTTCTCTCAAAAAGTTGTGCGAGTGCGAAAAGGATGCGAATCAGTTCGTTTTGCAAGGGTGGGAGAGAGAAGCGAGATTTTGTCGTCCTTTTTTAAATGCATACGTGCGGAAGAGCATACGATTTTGTACGCGTGTGAGCAAAAAACGTGATGCTCTGACAATTTTTTTTTTTTAATTAGATCGCACGATTTGACGTTACCACGGCGATCTTCATCGTATGTTTTACTCGCAGAAGGAACCGTTCGGGTAGACGCATTTTAATAGCGACTTCATGATATCGATGTATAGCTTCGACTTTTTATCCATATTTTTACGTAGATATACACAATGAGAGAGTCACAGTGCTGAGCTGTGTTGAGAAATATACCAGGCACTTCAGACTTAATGAAAAATGTGTATAAATATTTTATGTTAAATACGGCAGCACTGTACAGTCTTCGATTGATGATGGCTTGACGAGGTTGCTGTATCGCTTCGCGATGTATAGAGCTTCGATACTTATCATATGTTTCATATGCATAGATAAACAGAATACTACAATCAACGATGACTTGATGAGATCGGTGCATTGATTCAATATCTCGAATATAACCCACCAAATTTGAGCTAGGTTTCGAGAATTTATAAAGAAACTAAATGATTAGGGTTATTATTCATAACTTGAGACGCGGTGGTTATACTTTTCTCATTAATAATATACTGTCAAATATTACTGAATACTGAGTTAAGTAAATAATTGGTTTTCTGTTGAAAATGCATCGTTTACTTTAAATGTATAAGTGATTCATCCAAGAATACTATACTTACTAACGAACCAAAAATATGGTTACAGATTTTTTTATCTTTAAGTTGGCGATTTGAGTTGTTTTCGTTTCAGTTCGCATAATGGCGAGGTTATGATGTTTTTATAAGGTCTGTTTTTTCCGATTTAAATTAAAAAAAAAAGAAAACAAAGTTTCGACAGATCTCTTGAGCCTTGAGTATGTAGTTTTTATGGTTCATTTGATTGTATACCTGTTATTTTTTAATCTGTGCAGTAATATTAGTGGGCCAGTGCGACGTTTATTTCAAAATAGATGGTTCTTTTAGTGATGACTTGGTGATGACGGCATCCGGTGATGAGCGTTCCAAACAAAGACAAACTGTCTCTCTTGCTCTCACGTAACCCCCATGTTGTTCAGCTATACTCTAATTTAAAAAAAAACGTATGTAGAGACATCTTTTGTGAAATATTTTTTGGCAGAAATGAATTCCTCAATTTTAATGCGAATTTGCTATTAACATGCCGTAATACGAGGCCCTGTGTATACGAATCAGGACACTAGAAAGAGATGGGTATACACATGGGGATTGGAGGTCACGGCGGGAGAGTGGGTGAGATAGTTTGGAACGCTACGCGAGTTTTGTCACAACCGATTGCAACCGATGAGTGCATTATTGATGTAATTTTTGGCTAACCGTTGACTTCACACTAAAACTCTGTGGTGAACTTGAGATGCCCTTAGATGCTGGAACTGGGTCCGATGGACCCGTTGCGTCGTACGCTAAAATCGGCTGCCAGTAGCTGTTCACTGGTTATACAAACTTGAGCTTCGTGAAGTGTCTAAAAAAACTCTAAAAATAGAAATTTCATCATTTGGGGGGGGGGGGGGGGAGGCGACCATTCAAAAGCGCCAATTCCCAAAAAATATAAGTCAAAAGCGCTAAAACATACACGAAGGAATTTTTGAAAAAGTAGCCAAAAAACGGCAATTTGCTGCAAAATCAGTGGTCAAAAAGCGCTAAAAGAATGACCCTAAAATCTTAGACGAAGTTTGCCTGAATTTTCGAGCCAACCTATTTCAAAAAATTACTGTCGTCAATAAAGGGCTGTTTGAAAAAGGCATAGTTTTCCCGCGCAAAGTTTCTCTTCCATTCACATATAGATTTTTGATATTCACTGAAACGCGATGTCTTATTGTCATGTCAGTTCAACGAAAGGTTATCGTAGGTGTGCGATCTCGGTCATGCGTATTTGTTTGCTTATCCCGAACTTCTCATTTTATTGTGAATGCAGGTTTCTCATGCACTCTCGCTATCTCTTTCTCGCCTTCCTTTCTTTTCTCTGTACAGTTCTAAATCGTATAATCCACATGCGCTAATACGGTGCATCCAAATGCGCCGATTCTGGGGGTTTCGGCGTCTCCATGAGCGCCAAAAAAAATTGGCGGTTTTTGATCGGGCCCTCTTGAGAACGACTACCCCTAAAAAATGTTTAAGTTTCATATAAGGGGATTTGGGCGGGGGTTAATACTATTTATGCCCCTCCAAATAATGACTCCTGTTTTCTAAACCTTTGGTACCTGAGAAAATAACACTTTAGTATTTCAGGAATAATAGAGTAAGTTTTTAGATTTCGTTCTTCGGAGCAAGATTAGATGGGCGAATAGCAAACGGAGTTAGGGAGTGGATGATATCGAGTCAAAGTCTTAGCTCAAATAAACAAAAATCACGCGCAAGACGCGAAACGGAACGCTTGGCCGCGAAGCGGCCACCGGCCACTAGTTATAACTAATAGGAACCTTTATTTCTCACCAATAATTCTAGTTCTTAATAAAAAAATAATTTAAAATACTTTCGGAGCCTCCACAAAAAAGCAAAGATATCTGCATGTTCAGTAGGAAAAAGAGCATAAAAAAAATGGAAAAAAGTGGAAATCGAAAAAATTCAGCACGTTCAGTAGGAAAAAGAGCATAAAAAAATGGAAAAAAGTGAAAATCGAAAAAATTTGCGTTTTCAAATTAACTTACCCTCTTAACAGCATGAGGACTAAAAAATGTGTAAGATAATTTATGTGAGAGCTTAAAATGAGTCAAATAACATCGTTTTCACAAGAAAATGTCAACACAACAATTAACCCTTTCAGACCTGGAGTCCATTCCAATTGGCATTAGAATAACATGTACTCTTATGAAAAACATGAAAATATAATAAACGCATCAATTTTGACGAGGAGACAACAATAAGATCAACCATGTCAGTCAAAACTTCGTTTCTGAATAAACATAATTTCAGGTCTGAAATAGTTAAATGTTTTTAAAGCAAAGAAAGAAAAAGTCAGGAAAAATCTATGTTTCAATGCACTGTGCGTTACGTCATCATCGCGGCATCGGAAACGTCACGCGGTCATATTTCGTATATTACGGAGGTGAATTACAGTGCTGCCAGATTTGGCAAAGGATACACACAAATTTTACATTAAGTCTTCTTGGAAATTTGTAAATTTTTCACCAAATCTGTGGCAGCACTGGACTAAATTAAATTTCGGTTGCGAATCTTCGGTCGAATTCTTTGAATATTGAAGCAACCCCTCCGTCAAAATTCAAAAACACCTGGATCAAAACCTTTGATTAATGCAATATTATTCATCGCTCTTTCCGGCGGAATTTCAATGAGGTTGCTGGCAAACTTTCGTTTTACTCTCTGGTAAAAATTCAAGATTATTTCCTCGTTTATTCCTCTTAGGAGAGAAATTGTGTTTATTTTATTTTTTTCTTTAATTTCTAATTCTAATGAATAGGTCAAGTCTCGACTGGAGAGGCCTTTGCGCGAGTAAATCTGTTGCAAATGTCAACGAAATAAATATGTATAACTGTCAGAAATCTCTGCGTACAATGATACATGATGGGAACTGAAATCAAAGAAGAAAAATCAACTTTTTTTTTATTTTAAAGGTGGACCAACGAGCTCTCCATTTATCTATATAGTGGAAGTTTAATGGGTAACCTGCGTAACCACCGTCCACCATGGGGGATTTTTAGGTTAGGTTTGAGCGAGTCATTTTCCCATTTATTCCCATGTATTTTGACGCAACGAACTTGTTTCGATTCTACGGATGTCGTCGCGCGTCGTTTGCCGCATCAAAACACATGGGAATAAATGGGAAAATTACTCGCTTAAACCTAACCTAAACATCCCCCATGGTGGTTACGCAGGTTACCCATTAAACCGCCACTCTAGATAAATGTAAAGCTCGTTGATGCGGACCAATATTCTCTCTTGGCTGTCACATCTTTTCGTCGATTAGTGGAAATTTTTCTCTTCCAGTTCACAGTCTGAAAAGTTTGATAAAAATACTTTTGAAGAGGAACATTGAAATTCATTACTTCATCTCATTTAATTAGAAAAGGCACGTATGACGATCTTTAAGTATAAATAAATTCCTGGTCTTTCTTGCCATAGATCCTTTCCAGTTACCTCCTGGAAATTTAGAATTATTATTCCCAAGAAAGATCTATAGTTTAATTTTTTCGTGATTTAAAAGCCAGGGATGCAACCCTCCCGACAGGTAGTAGACTAAGACAATTTTCAACGCTCCCATCGTTTTTCTTGACTAAATTTACTGATGGAAGAATTACTATAGACTGTTTTAGTAAGAAGCGGGAAATTTAAAATTGACAAATCACAAGTCGCTCTCACGCTTAAAAAAAAGTATTTAAGCCAATCAGATTCCCGGAATTTCCCGCTTGTCACTAAAACTCTATTTTTCAATAAATCCCTTTCAATACCACGCCTGAGTATATTCGTTTTCGTTCCTGCGACCAACTTACGAAGCTTCAACATATTATTGATACAAAGAGCAACTAATACAGCGTTGGACGCCTTCAATTATTGTGAGTGGCAAAATAAACACAGCGAGCTATGATTATTTGACTACCCACATAAGCGAGCGAGTGTTTAATTTGTATGAGTCACCTGCCAACAAGTCAAGGGCTATCGCTATTGACTGTGCAAGTTTGCAATAAAGTCGCAAAAAAACGACGACAGCAACTTAATTAAATTTATTACATTATTCTCGGCTAGATTGACCCAAAACTGCGTTAATTCCAGAAATTAATAAGTGACTTTAGCATGACTCAAGCCGTGAGATTGAACCAGCACAGTCCAAATCAAAGAATGAAGGCCGATTTGTTCATTAATTGACTTTTGACAACACTATACAATCGTGAGCTGCAGAGTTGAAGCTTAGTCGAACAATTCTCAGAAAGCTGCAAAACGATGGGGTTGTTGAAAACTTTTTCGACGGATAAATCGAATGCCAGCAGTATAATAAACATCAACAAATGAAAAAAAAAACCCACAGGGACACAAAAACTTCCAAGAACCAATCGTTATTTTAATCAAAAGTTATAACCTTTTCCTGGCCAAGCAACTAAATTTTTTGAAAAACCTTTTAAAACTGGTCAAAATGGCTTCCCTGGAGCCAAATTAAGATAAAAAAAATTTTTGTTGAATTTTCTGCAGTGTCCTATATACCAGTACAGAAGCGGTACTCAGAAGTACCGCCAGCCTGCAAATGGTGATGCCATGCATACTGATGTAAAAATTATCATTGCTCATATTGAAAATTTCATTTAGAGGCATAATAGAAGTAAGAATAAAAAAAAAAAAAAATCATGAAAAAACCTTTTTTTGAATTTATACAAATTTTTCAATCGTGCACGGGAAAAAAACTACGGTGAAAATAACCATACGGATACCTGATTTTGGCACCTGCTAGATGTTATGGTAATGTTAACCAGAAGTATACTATGTTTTGACTAGGTACTAGGTGATGTTACCTGATTGCATGTCGAATTTACTAAAAGTATCGGTCAATGTACCATACTTCTGGTCAAGTTTACCATAGCATCTAGCAGGTGCCAAAATCAGGTATCCGTATGGTTATTTTCACTAATCTTTTTTTTCCGTGATGTTGACTTGCGAAAGGGAGTTTTTGGCTAGTCATGGAGGACACACTTGATATTTCTGCTCCGTAAAGTGCTGCCACCTGGCGGATTATATTTTTTTTCTAAGTTCTATAGTGGTACTGAGAAGTACCGACGGCCTGAACACCTACTGTAGCGCTCAGTGTATTTTATATGGATTTTTTAATTTGTGGTACTCACAAGTACCGCCAGCCAGAAAAGGGTTAAAAAAACGGTGCGGTGATACAGTAACAAATGAAACTGTGTTACTAGTTTCAAAAGGATAGGCTTCACCTAGTACCTAGTCAAAACATAGTATACTTCTGGTTAACATTACCATAACATCTAGCAGATGCCAAAATCAGGTATCCGTATGGTTATTTTTACCGCAGTTTTTTCCGCGCAAGTATGGAGGAAACGACGAATTAGATAGGACTTCAGTTTCCCGATATGTTACCTGCATTTCGTTATCATCACAGCACGCGCTTCCTTTTCAATA
Source organism: Trialeurodes vaporariorum (assembly GCA_011764245.1). Lineage (NCBI taxonomy): Eukaryota > Metazoa > Arthropoda > Insecta > Hemiptera > Aleyrodidae > Trialeurodes > Trialeurodes vaporariorum. The sequence goes on from VMOF01000111.1 coordinate 27,798,141, forward strand.
AAAATGTCATCAAGTTAAACCTTTAAGTACAAAGCCCAAACATAACCGTTTACTTAGATCTGTTTCCCGTGGTTTCAAATCATTACCTATTCTGAGAATAAGAGAACATGAATATAGTGGTCATTACAACCGAATGCTTTGTTGAGCGTCTTCAATTGATGGTGTAGGCAGAAACAAGCACACCTGAGTAGGAATATTTATCTATTCGCTTGATTTTAATGAGCGCGTGGTAAAATGATTGATTTAACTTGGTACTGAAAGGGTATGTGGATTGCCCATGAAACGTTTTTGATAAAAGTACAAGCTACTTTAAAGTCGACACTCTTATCACCGGAAGCTAAAGTTTCTAGCTTACATTAGAGTAATGGCAACATACGTAGGTCAAATACATTGGGCTCATAAAGGGTTGAGAGTTTTTAATTAGCGAACAAGATGTCGTCAGAAATTTTTAGAGCTAGAGCTCGTTTCAGAAGAGTAGGCGCAGCTCACCGATAGTCTTTGGCAAATTTTCCATTTGCATTCCTTCAAATCTAATCAAAAGTTGCCTACAACTTTAACATTGGTTTTTAAAATCGTTCTTTCATGGAAAACGCCAACACTCAAATTATGTTTCATTCATTTTTACCGTGTATATATAGTACAATATGAGAAATAAAGTTGGAAAGTTCCAAAAATTATCGGTCTGAGTGCGCCTACACTTCTGAAACGATCGCTACCATCATTTTTCCGCGCTGGCTCATACATTTCTGTACTGTGGCTAAAATAAGTTGAAAACCCCCATTTTCGAGGACATCTACAGCTTCTTTTCAAATAGACGAAATGGAGGAGAAGAAGGGGGGGGCTTACGATTCCTCGTCAAGGTGAATTACGCAGCGCGGAACCTCAACCAATCCCGACAGAATTGTGGCTTCAGGAGTTAGTGAGAACCCTTCATCCTACTCAAATCTTACGGCGCGCGCTCCAGAGAGAATGCATATGATAAGAGCCTCCTTCACGCTATTACTTCATCCCAAATATCTAATCTATATCAACTGTAAGTTGTGGAATTCTTGGTAATATTTCTCGTCGTCCCCCTCCCACCACTTTGCACAACCCGTTCAGAATACTTTAGATTATTCAGGACGGGATTTTACACGATTATACTACGAGGTGTTTATCGCGGCTTTAAATTAGATTCAGCCCACGTTAAGGCGTTGAGCGGACTATCGTGCTTTTCGAGAATTTGTGTACGCTTTGACGGAATCAACATAAAAGGAATATATTTTTTTTTTTTTTTTCACTCTTGAAAAACAATGTTTTGTGTTCACTCACTTCCCTGCTGCGTTAAAGCGAGTCTTCATCGTTTAGTGCCGATTTCTAACACCACATCAGCGCTACTACGAACGTTCGATTAATGCATCACAGACAATATGCGTACACTGAAAATAAAATTTCTGGATTTAACTGTTTTATAGTTAAAAGTATGGACACCACTCAAAAACAGTTAGTTTGACGATTTAAAATAGGTTAAATTAACACAGCACAGAGGTAATTTAACTATTTTAAATGTCAAACTAACAGTTTTTAAGCTGTGTTTATACTTTTAACTATAAAATAGTTAAATTCAGCATTTTTTTTTTCGGTGTATTTATGTTGCACCGGATCGTGTAATTGCAAACTTCGCAGAATGGGCAAATTTGGTTGCCCATTTTTCGGTTATGGTTGATCAGGACATAAAAAAATCTTATTTTATAGAATAGAATAGGTAGTCGAATGGTATCATACGAGTAATTTATAGGTCACAATATGCAGGGGCGGCATTTCGAGTTCGGCTTGAGCGGGGGGATCTGATGACCCTTTTTCCCCCCCCTCCTCATCAATATAATTTTGGATCCCTACAGCCCGGCATTTCACGTTTCCAACGTAAAGATGGCAGCGCGTGAGCCAAACATCTTTGCACCATCTTCGGCGATTTTCCCGCCATTTCTTTCCTCGCGCCGCGCCGTTTGTTTTAGTTCCCCTTTTTTGAGCCTGACTTCAAATTCTTGCCCCCCCCCCTTCCCCAATGACGCCCCTGATATTATGCCACTGATGAAATACTTTTGTCCTTCCTTGTCAAACGATTTAAGGAACGTTTTCTTCCATAGTTCAGACATCCCTTATTTTTCATTTTAATCCAAAATGAAAGCCAATTTTTTCAACAGCTACTTGATGTGTACCTCTCTTCATTCATTTAAAAATCCAAGATTGCCTTTTCTACAGAATAAAACATTTTTATGACTCGTTCCTTATATGTTTGTTTTTGTTTTGTTTTTTTTTTTTGTTTTTTTGTTTTTTTCCATTCAACAAATGGGATAATCAGTGTTGCCCATTTCGCGGTGATGGCAGTTACTTGATCGGGGCGTGGTGACACATACACTAAGACCAAAAACATGCACTATCTATGTTGCTCGTGTTAAAGGCAGGTGACAACTTCGCTGGACAAAATAATTAAGTTTTCATTATTATTGAAAACAAAATAACAATAAATACATAAAAAGAGGAAATAATCATCAAGAAAAAGGAGTCTATAGGTCATTTCTTACTCTTAATTTTCGGAAATAAAAAGATGTTCCGATGCCAACGCAAATTGAGGGATGAAACTCACCTGGAACAGAAGCAAATGAAAATGGGAAATTAGTACCAACGATAATAATAATTATGTAATCACATCATGCGGTGAGACATACATCTCGAAATTAACTGTCATGCAGTAGCGTAGCGTGCAATTTAGCAACGTTGCAGTTCGTCCATTTGAACCCATGAAAAGGATCAAAGTAATGGGTGTTCGGTGAACACCCTCGCATTCGACCTTTTACATGGTTTTAAATGGAAAGAAACAACGCTGCCAAATTGCACGCTACGCCACTGCTGTCATGATATATGTAAGTACACATATATTCGATACGAAGGAGAACACATAAACCTTATAGTTACTTACATCAAGCATACGTGATACGGGGGTGCAAAATTTGCCCGATCTATACTAATCCACTGATTGCGTGAAAGTGAGGAAAGTGGGACTTTGAGGAAATTCGCCCATTTGGGGGGGGGGGGAGCTGTAAGATTTTCCCGGGAAAATAGCCTCATTTATACAGGGTGTTTCAGACCACCCGTCCACTATCTTTTTAGCGAAAACGGTGCAAGATAATGAAATTCTGACGAAACTTTTCCAATGTATATCGACCCCAAAGAATTCAGGGAAAATATTGCCGACCCTGAAAAATGGCCCCCCTTAGGACCTAATTGGGCCTCAAAAAAGGGCCAAATTGCTGTTTCTCAATGTTTTCTTATGGGGCGGGTGTTTTTTTATTTCAGAAATGAATTGTACACCTAAAAATAAGCATTTTTTGTTCAGGGCATTATTTTCAAAAAATGGCCCTTTCTCAAGTTAGGGGCCGTTTTAAAAAAATTTAGGGGCCATTTTGAATCGCTCGCTGTGACCTTAAAAATTGACGGATTTCAAAAAACCAAGGATATTCTGAATCAGCAGATCAAGGGCTTTCTTTTGATGTATCACAACCTTATTTTCTGCGAAAAGATATCGGGGGCCCCCTCCCCCCTAAATTTTGGGGCTTTGGGGGCCTCTACGAAAAAAATTTCAAATGGCAAGGTATAGGTTGTGATACATCATTGGAAAGCTCTTGAAAAGACAAAGAAAATGGTCCAAACCGGAAGTCAATCCGATCAGTTTAACGAGAGTTACGGCCTGGCCTCTCCCCCTAAATTTTGGGGCTTTGGGGGCGGGGCCCCTTTGAGTAAAATCGGAAATTGCAGTGTACAAGTTCTCATAGATCATTCGAAAGCCCTTGAACTGAAGAAGAAAATAGTCCAAACCGGGTCCCAATCCGATAATTTCAACGCGAGTTACAGCCATTCAAAGATTTGAAGTATTTTTCTCGTATTGCGTAGGATACGAGGAAACAATCACTATCACATACAAAATCCTGCGAATACGAGAAAAATACTTCAAATCTTTGAATGGCTGTAACTCGCGTTGAAATTATCGGATTGGGACCCGGTTTGGACTATTTTCTTCTTCAGTTCAAGGGCTTTCGAATGATCTATGAGAACTTGTACACTGCAATTTCCGATTTTACTCAAAGGGGCCCCGCCCCCAAAGCCCCAAAATTTAGGGGGAGAGGCCAGGCCGTAACTCTCGTTAAACTGATCGGATTGACTTCCGGTTTGGACCATTTTCTTTGTCTTTTCAAGAGCTTTCCAATGATGTATCACAACCTATACCTTGCCATTTGAAATTTTTTTCGTAGAGGCCCCCAAAGCCCCAAAATTTAGGGGGGAGGGGGCCCCCGATATCTTTTCGCAGAAAATAAGGTTGTGATACATCAAAAGAAAGCCCTTGATCTGCTGATTCAGAATATCCTTGGTTTTTTGAAATCCGTCAATTTTTAAGGTCACAGCGAGCGATTCAAAATGGCCCCTAAATTTTTTTAAAACGGCCCCTAACTTGAGAAAGGGCCATTTTTTGAAAATAATGCCCTGAACAAAAAATGCTTATTTTTAGGTGTACAATTCATTTCTGAAATAAAAAAACACCCGCCCCATAAGAAAACATTGAGAAACAGCAATTTGGCCCTTTTTTGAGGCCCAATTAGGTCCTAAGGGGCCATTTTTCAGGGTCGGCAATATTTTCCCTGAATTCTTTGGGGTCGATATACATTGGAAAAGTTTCGTCAGAATTTCATTATCTTGCACCGTTTTCGCTAAAAAGATAGTGGACGGGTGGTCTGAAACACCCTGTATATCGGTCATTTTGCAAACATACGGAGTTGAAATGTTAAATAAGAAGAAAAAAAATAAAAAAAATAGTCGTCACTTATCATATTTATGTGAGGAAATTTTTTCGAAAACCCTGTGAGGAGAAGTCCCGGATCGGCTGAAACTCCCGAAGTTTTGGAACATTTTGTACCCCTAAGTAATACAAATAGTTATGCATCATTTTTTTAGTTTTTTTTCTTTTTGTTGAAAGGCCACAATTATTAAGCAAATGAATTCAGAGTAAGAATGGTGCATTTGCGTATTAACAATTCCTCTAAAAATTATGGAATTCAGAACAATCTTAACGCGTTGAAATATGGTGGGATGATATAAATGCCGCTCAGAGTAGCTCTAACAATAAAGGTGTCCCGCAGCACCTTTTGCAACTTGAAGAGCCAAATGGTTAGTATTATAATGTTTATTTCTTAACAAGGTATTCTATAAACACGCAGCAACTTTTGCAAGCTGCTTTTTTCAGCTCGTCAAAAGAGGAAACAAATGACGTGCTTTCCGCATTTCCACCCACAAAAGGGCAAGTTTAACCTTTTAAAAATTGCCGGCGCCATTAACGAAACAAAAAAAAACGGCCGCTTCTTCGAACAAAAGGAATGCCGCTCTCATTGCCGTGACTGCATTTGAATATATATCCAGGCGTTGCGTTACTTTACGTCACTTCGTTGATAGGGAATGACGGTTTCCATTGCGCCTGACCGGACGAAAAATACTAAAAACACGAGTTCGAAATAACCATTAGGAAACTGAATTAAATAATAAAATACTTCATTCAACTTTGGAAAAAAGTATAAATGATAAAATCTGATATTTGACATGGTCCTCTTGAACAATAAAGAAATCACATTTCCATAAACTTCGCTCCAGGCTGATTTTAAACTTCTTGACGACGCAAGACGAGAAAGTAGGAATCGATGAATCCTATTGGTTTAAGTGTCGTCACGTGCCAATGTAAACAAGACTTGTAGTGATTTGTTTCAGTCACTCTCCCTTTAAACAATCATGTTTGCAATGGCCAGTGGCTACCCGTGGAGAGGACTTTAGCAGCTCAAGACCCACTACTGTTGTTAGAAGGAGAGCTTAAAAAAAGTTATAAAAAAGATGGCTTAAAAGAAAAAGGGAAAAAGAAAAAAAGAAAGGAAAGGGAAGGAAGTAAAATGAAACTAAGCGATGAATGGACTAAACTATAAAAAAAAACTTTTTAAGTTCCCTTTTCCTACAGTTTTCTAAACAACTTTTACCAAGCTTCCCCTGGAAAAAAATCGTGAATTTTCGACTTTCCAAGGCCCCCTCCCCCTTTATAACCTTTTAACCCTATAGGAATCGTCACTGACAATGGCGAAGCGAGCAGCGAGCACTGTGCAATCTAGCAACTTTGCATTTTGTTCCTTTTAAGTGTTGCAACAGCCCTAACCGTTACCACAAAAGCTCGATCTTTTTTAAGGGTATAAATGGACGTACTGCAACGTTTCCAGATTGGACGCTTTGCCATAGGACATCGCGTGCGGTCATTCTTACAGGTCATTTTACGATGCATACATATGTTTTCCCAATGAAGGGTCAGCTGAAATGAATCAGCAGTGTTGCAAAATTTGGCGGGAAATGCCAACAATGTACAGTGAGTTAAATAGGACCCACGCTTATCACTATACCCAAAACGGCAGCCCTATTAATCAGGGAAGAAGGGTATCCTTAAACACTTGAATTGCTATGCATATTTTTCCTGGGGGCCTCATATCACTATGCATTCTCGATTGAGAGGATTAAGTGGCGTAGGAAAATGGAATATTTTAGGGGACTGGGGCGAATTTTCAGCATTCAGGAAGAATGGAATGGCTCAAAGCACGCTTCATAACCCTCGTCTTTGTTCGACGAAGAAATATTTTAGCTATGAGAATGGTGCTTGTGATTAAAATTACTACTTCTCAGGTGCCCGAATAGCGATTATGGAGCTAGTCATTGTAATTCTATGAAAAACCATTACTTATGATGTTTCCGCGGCTTCTTGAACACGGTTGAACACAGTGGCTAGAGTAACTCTTAACATTCATTGAAGAAGGATACGGATTCCTTTCTCTTGCACTGTTGAACGTATAGTTGAACACAATGCAGAGGCAAAACTGTTATGAAAAATGTCTTAAAATTAGAAGTTTCTTGTTAACTGGGCTCTTTCATACCCATCTACGAGAAGTTTCGAAAAGCAATTCTATGATTTTGCCAAGAATAGACCAGTTTTAATGAGACGTCACAAAATAATTAGATCCAAACAAATGTTCTATATTTTCCACTCTCAAGCGAAACACCATGAGAATTTGGATCGAAAATTATCAATTGGCTTGTATCTGCTATTATACAAGCGGTTACTGCAGATTTCCCTACAAAAATGGATGTCACGTAACTTAAAATACTTTTACACTACAACAACATTTTCGGATCATCTCACATCACCGAAGAAAAAGGTATGTCGATGAAGCGCATAGATTAGGTCGAATTCGCAGAAGCTGGGGTGAATGTGACTTCTGATGAAGGCAGAAAGTAAGTCATTTAAGCACATACAGTTTGTCATTCAGGCACATAAAGTATGATGTTGGAAAATGTACTCACCGCAGCGCGGCCGGCGTTTGCGAATTCGACATACTCTATAAGCTTTATCGACATATCGCGTACATTTACAACAACAATTATACCGAAGGAATTCCTATATTTAATTATTGTCTCAGCCGCAGTTACTTGTGAGTACAGGATTCTATGATTCGGGCTCATTGCCGTATGGAGAGGGGTTAGGATGGTTGAGTGTCCTAGAGTGCCACAGCGGCGATGTGCCCGTATAAGAAACCACGAGTAAGACAAGGAAAAAGCGTAGGACTTCGATGTACGAAGGTTTCAAGTTAATTTGTGATCTTTCAAAAATAAAGCTGGCATGAAATAATATTCACTGAAAAAACGAAGTAATAGTACAGCCGAAGTAGCATTTTAAGATAGTTTCGCAGAGCAACAGTTCTAGCTCCACCAGAGCAAATCGCGGTTGTACCGAAGCTCTATATTTTGCGGGAGGGCAAAGGCAAGAAGAAAGGCTGTTACTCTAACGAAGAAGTTCTTTGGTACAGCAGCAACTTTCTCCGATAGAGCAAGAACTTCTTGCTCTGTGAAGCAATTTTATAAGGCAGCTTTCGGCAGTACTTAATGTACTTTTTTCAGTGTTTAAAGGAGCGTAAAATTCATTGGTGCAATAAAATTCTTGAGAACTGGTCAGAGACTTGCAAAAAACTCTCCATTCATTTTTCCAGGAAGCAACAGATATGATAACGCATGGTAAGTATGGTGATGCATAGATCCAATCTTGCACGTAAAGAATCGAGATTCTTTCTCAAAATATGTGACATTTTATAACTGTGTTCCCCTAACCTCAGTTTTTCCATATACTCAATGGTCTTAGTATCCGCGAGGTTTTTCACAAACGTATCCCTCGCGGATAACGAGGGCTTACTGTAACGAAAAATGAGAAAAGAAAAAAGAATCATTTCGATTCTTTACATCATAAACTCTCAAATTATTAAACTGGCAAACTTACAAATGATGGTTGTTAAAAACCGTGATTTTTTTTTTCTCGAAAATTCGGAACTGATTTCTTACAGGGGAAAAAGAACATTTCACCAAAGAAATAAGAATTATTTTCAAACTTATTTGGCAACGCCGCGTTCCCTCCTTATTGTTAACCTAAATTAAGTGAATGAAGAAATGAAACGAATCTGAAAGTTCGGAAATTTCCTGATTATGATGCTTTCCTACGGTCTAAGCTAAGTGGGGGACGCACGATGTGAATCTTCGTTCTAGCTACATCTCAAGGTAGTATCGCCGCAAGCCGTCTAAACGCACCATTAAATTTAACCATTTGTTTCGAGCATTTGCCTGCATTTTATTTTATAAAAACCCTTTTAATTTACTGTGCTCCGAACAACCAAAACTGCTTTAGAATTTAAATGAGAAAAGTGAACAAAGGATCTAGAGTCCAAAGCAAAACACGACATCACGAGCAAATTAGAATAACGTTGAACTCTTTCCTACATCTATTCTTATTCCTTATTTTCTTCCTCCCTTTTTGTCTCTTCATCTCGTGTTGCTCTGTATTTTTCTTCTCAACCCTTATTTCAAAATTGCGCTCTCTGTGCACTCGCGAGCACTCCTTTGCATCAGTAGCGAGGCGTGACATTTGACGAGGTACTTTCACCATTTAAACTTACAAAAAAAATCGAATGCTTCGGTCATCGGCGATGCACGTAGGAGTATTTACCTCAAAAACCTGGCCAAAAATATTTGCGTGTTCTTGAATATTTGAAAATCGATTATGGTTAATTTTCCAATTTAAACTCAAACTCCTTTTGCACGGTTAATGGTTGGAAAAGGCGTAAAAATTAAGAATTTTGGCTCAAACCAAAGGTCGATAGCTCATTCTTTTGCCGAGTTATTGACGCTTATTTCATAAAAAAAGTTTGACTTCAACATGTTTTTTTTAAAAAAAGGGGCAATTTCTTGCAATTTTTGACTGTTGGAGCAGTTACCTAAAAGGGTCTACTCAAACCCCCCCTTTTTTTGGGTTGTCCCCGGGTTTTGCCCGGAACGTATTCAAATTGCCTTTTTTTAAAAAAAAGTGCCTAAAATTAGAGGGTTTTTTTCATGTCCATTTTAAACTAGATGAAAAAGGGTAAAAAATGCACGGAAAAGAAATTGTTGCCACCAAAATGAAGCACATAAAATCAAAAACAACCCTAATCGCTGAAATGTTTGGATGCACCAACGCTTGTCCTTGATGGAAAATGTTGACTGATTAGAAACAGCGCTTCGGGGGGTGAACACCGCAGATGCGTCGAGCGCTCAGTTCCATGTCGTCCCTAAACAGTAGATAAACGTAGATGTTCCGACACATCTATTACGCAATAGAGCGTTTACTTACCTCTCAAAAACCACAATAGATTGTTCTTTGGACGACTTTCCAATTTCCGTTTTGGCCAGGTTTTCGGGTCAAATACTCCTACGTGCGATGACTAGACGCTTCGACCTTCCCATGTGTTGAATGGGGAATAAAGAACGTTGCCAGATGGCACGCGTCGCCACTGCTTTGCATCTGGGTGCGGTAAAGCGGAGTGGTGTGAGCCTCTGGGAGCTGATTCTGCTCTTTTGACGAGACGAGACGAGATGGATAGAGGGAATCGACCAAATCTATTGGTTTAAATGGCGTAGCATGACAGATTTTGAGTCATTCGAGGCACGAGACTCATTCGGTCTGAATGAAAGACTCGGACGACTTCAAAAGTGTCACGGGGACTCCGTTTAAACCAATGAGAATGATCGATTCCCGTTATGTCGTCTTGTCTCGTCCAGAGAGCAGAATCAGCCCCCTGGCCCCAAAAAAAGGTCGGTCTTCCTGCTTAGAGTCTCTATTATACTAATTATACTATGAAGTTGCGCCTTGTCGGAATCCGTTTCTGATTGGCTCTCGCTTTAGGCACATAATAATACATTCAAAACGGAACTCCCATAAGAGCCAATGGAAGCAAGTTTGGAATTACGGCACCAATGGCAACGCTGTGGTCCTATATCCAACATGGCGGACGTGTGTGATTTGTGTTGAAACTCATTTATTTCTGTAAATTCTGGAAAGAATCTTAAGTTTCCAGCCTTACTTTGATTCTATTTGCATTTCAGAATGAAAATTTCGCGGATCATGTCCTAATTTTTTTTTTTTTCGCGCGCGGATCCAGATGTAAACATCCTATATCCCAACATGGCGGACGCGAAATGAATTGCTTCAAAATCCGACAGAGTTCCTTTCTGATTGTATTATTCTGTGCTTTAGGCTCACACGGAAGCGAAGCTAGAGTCCCCATATATGAAAGAGTCAAGACACGTGAACGGAAGTGAAGAAGAAGAAGGGGTCTGAGGAACCTGGAGGCGCGCCTCTTCTTTACATTTTTATCCAACGATCTTCCCGCCAAAGATTACTTGTACATGTATTCGCGTGTAAGTAATCTTTGTTAGGTCAACCTAACCTTCAATTCCCGTTGACTTCACTATACCTGTTTTAATTTATTGTGAAGAGTAATGCGTGCATTTTATTCAGTTTTGAACACATTAATTTCTATTTCAATCGAAAATTTCATTCGTACAAGCTAAAAATGCTGAAAAATTCCTCAAAGCTGGGCAGCGGGGAAGATGGTTCCATGAAGATGTAAACAAAGGCGCGCCTCCAGGCTTTATAGACCCTTTCTTCTTCTTCAAATTTTTAGCAGCCAATCAGAGATGGAATCTAGGTTGGCAAGACTCTTTCATATTGTATAGGGACTCTAAGCGAAGCCCCAAGAGGCCAAATTCAAACGGCGGAAGGTTTGTTTACTTTTCGCGCAATCGTTTTTATTACGAATATTTGCAGTGCCCGCGCGAATTTACGTCTACTTAATACTTACCTAACAGGAAATTTTGGTCACGGTTACCGGGAAATTTTCCCGGGTTTGGTTCGTATGATAAAGACGTTTCGTTACGGCAGCAGGAAATTTTTCGCAGTGCTCGATTCTAGCAACGCTACCGCGACGCAGCTCTGCAGTCTCCACTGGAACGCAACGCTTAACCTCTTATGGGCACAGCCCGAGTCTTCTTGTTTTTCTCCTCTAGTCTATAACACATTGTTTCAGTCCTCATTCCGAATAAACGTAAAATATAGATGAAAACACTACAAGATAAGGTCTCGCCGGGAGCCTTCAATTCGTAGGATAGGCAATTCCAACTCCGTCGAGTACGAACAGTTAACTACCTCCCCTGTATAAACGGAGGAGTGCGAGTGGTGCGTTCTCTTGAACTATCCTGGTCATTAAAGGGTTAAGAACTGGAGCTTGATTTGTTCCGCGGCGCGACGCGACGCGACGACGGGGAGAGTGAGTATGTTAGACCTCGCGCGTTATCATTGCATTGATCCACGCGTTTCAGCGGAAACTGGGCTACAACAAATCCCCGCATTTATGAATGAAACGTTTGTTTACATCGCACCAATTTCCATTGTTCCTTTTCCATTCGTCTCTACCTCTTGCCCCCGCCCCGCCCCCCTTGTAAATGATTACCACTGCGCTGCGCCGCACGCTTAATCGTATCTACCGATTTTCACGGACAAAGATAGAATTAAATTTTTCTGACTCACAAAAGTTTTTTTGACAATATTTAAATGTGTCATTCATTTTCCCGGTTTACACGTGAACTTGTTATGAAATGGGGCTTTGCAAACTTTTACTACAGGGGATTAAAAATTTGATTCTTGCATAAAAACCTGTAAAATACGATGAGTACACTAAAAAATCACGAAATTCACTCTCAGAATCGAACTTAAGGCGGTTCGACGCAGAATCATGGGAGATTCCTATCTAAATTGAGACATACCTCTGTATTTTCAAAGAGAAAGTGGAAATTTTAAATAGGAATCTCCCATGATACAATGATACATGCGTCGAACTGCGATTACCAGCTTGCCATTTATGTAGTTATGTGGGTTTTATTACTAAATTTTAAATTTCTTCAGTGTGATTTTCCTGATTTTTGCTGCGGTTTTTACATCAGAATGGACTATATTCATTTGCTCACAGAAAAAGTTTGCAAGAGCCCCTTTAAAGTACGAACTTTTGGGCCCACTAACTGCAGTGGCGGCGCGTGCAAATCACTGTAGCACGAGTCACGAGGGTTGAAAGGAGTGCTGCCAGATTTGTCCAAAAAAATACACATTTTACATTAAGTATTAGGGGGTAAGTAATTCCCGGTAAGTGGTAGCCCAAGCACTGGGTTTTAAAAGAAAACTAAAATCGACTGTTCATGTTCGGGGCTCAAACCCCGAACAGTATTTTTTGGAGCCAGTTTGGCCGATACTTCGTTTATTTAGGATCATCAGACCAGAGCTCCATTAGTCAAATTGGGCAACCGAATAAGCAGAAATAATGAAATCAGTCTTGCAACAGAGTTGATGCGTGAGATGTGACACCATTCCATGTGAGGAGGTATGATCGATTGACTAAATAATACGTCGAATAATCTAATTTTACTGCGTTACCAAACTAGACATGGATAATTCATAATATTCGTCCAGCTCTACCATTAGGAAGTCGTCCAGTGGCGTTACATGCAATCTATAGCAACGTTGCATTTAGTCCATTATTTATATCCATGAAAAATGTCGAGCTATAGGGGTGCACAGTGGACTTATTATCTTAATCGATATTTTACATGGGCCCAAATGGAAAAAACGCTCCGTTGCTAGATTGCATGCAAAACGCCACTGAATCTGTCATTAATTTAGAAAAAGGGATGAAAAAAGGAAAGAAAAATATCGAGCCTTCCTTCAGGTAGAAGTTACGATTTTTCTTTTTTTAGAAACCCGGTGAGGTTCTATCCCAATTCGCGTTATGCGCCGTCACGGCGCGGCGCCATCACGCATACGCAACCACTGACGGATTTAAAATTCGCGAAATTTAATTTTAAATTCGGCAACGCTGGTTTTCAGCTTGGCTGGAACTGTGGAATCTCGCACCCTACTTCTGAGACGTCAATCTTTTTCTTGCCCCAGAACTTTTTGAATTTGACTCGAATGGATGGAGAGAGGGGTGTTTTTTTCTCTCTCTCTTTTTCTTCCTAGAAAGTTTTAAACTTTCTTTGCGATAGTTTGCAGACTTTTGAAGATAATTAGCAGAAAAAATTCATCGTACCGTTCATTCATCCATATAATTTTCCTCAAGAAATAATAAAAAAAAAACCAAATTAGGGAGCTATACTTTCCTTATTGCGGGAGAAATGACTTTCTATCGTAACACCTGGGGAATAGCACGTCAATGACCCGAGAAAGGATTTGAGAAATTGTTCTCAGATTGAATACGGGGAATTTTCCCTTTTTGAAAAATGATGGACTGCAGAGACGAAACACAGGAAGGGGAATATTTGAGCCTTTATCGAGCTTAGGAGAATTGGAGAAGGTTTTTTTCAGAAAGAGATTAACTACATACATGAAACCAATAGCAGTTGGTTCATTTCTGCAGAAAACCTCCACTCAATTCACGGTGCTAGATGATCACTCTAGAGCTCAGTTTTTGCCGTTCCTATGTAAGGAAAAGGGAGATTGGCAGGAATATTTGAAAAAAGAATTCACGGGAAAAGGGGGGAAAGGGGAAAAAGGGTATAATTAATTTTCGAAAAGTTGGGAAACGAATGGGTATGAAATATGAATTCATGGAGATTTTTCTTCGATGATTGAGTTTTCAACTCCCCCCCCCCCTCTCTCTCCCTCTCTCTCTCTCTCTCTCCCCTCCCTTTTCTCTCTCTCTCTCTCTCTCTGTCTCTCCCCCATCTCTCTCTCTCCCCTCTCTCTCCCCCCCTCCCCCCTCCTCTCTCTCTCTCTCTCCCTCCCTCTCCCTTTTTCCCTCCCCCCCTCCCCCTCTCTCTCTCTCTCTCTCCTCTCTCTCCCCCTCCCTCCTCTCTCCCCCTCTCTCTCTCTCTCCCCTCTCTCTCTCTCCTCTCTCTCTCTCTCCCCCTCCCTCTCTCCCCCCCTCTCTCTCTCTCTCTCTCTCTCTCTCTCTCTCTCCTCTCTCTCTCTCTCTCTCTCTCTCTCCTCTCGTCTCTCTCTCTCTCTCTCTCCTTTTCTCTTATTTTTTCCTCTCTCCATTTCTCTTCTTCTTTTCTTCTTTTTTGTCTCTTTTTTTCTTTCATCTAAAAAAAAAAAAAAAAAACCCCTCTGTTGGGAAAATTTTCTCTCTTCTTTTTCGTTCCTTTTCTTTCTTAAATCTGTTTGGGGAAACCCCCAACGTAAAAAAAAAAAAATTTCTCAAAGTTTGTAGGTAAAATCAAGATATGAAAAATTTTTCCCGACCTCGATCTCGTGTTATCTTTTTCGATCTCGTGGGTTTACTTTTCAATTTTTGGGAACAAAACAACTAAAAAAATCGTCACTTGATTAATAAGGGAAAGTATTTTTGTTCATTTCATCTTTAAAGGTCCTGTTTCCCCTTTTATTTATAAAAATACTAAACCGCAACCCCTCACTCCGATATTTTTTGAAGGTTTGGAACTTATACTTATAGTGTATAATTGCTTAAGAATTAACATCTCGATACAAAAGGGGCCGGACGGACGTAAAATTCAGTTGATTTTAAAAAGATTTTCGTGATTTTGGATTTGTACGTTTTTTACTCGTACTTACAATTCAGTCTAAAATTTGGGTTTCTAAAGAAATGGGTCTGTTGTACACTTCGGCTACAGCGTTTTAAAAATATCAATTCCTATGTAAAAAACCGAGAAAATAACATGACAGCATCAGAAAACACTAAAATTCAGTAATAAACTCACAAATTGCGAAAACACTAGACACAATTCCCCCTGTATCTTTCCACCACGTGCACGATATTTCGCGAAATTAGGCGGCACTTCAATAAACACGGCCAACTGTCATCACAGCTGACTTCATAAACAATAAACATATACACTGACGGCGTCTGCTCGAATTCTTACGTTTTATATCCTCAATTTCCCCACGAAAGGTTGTGAAAAGGTACGGAAACCGATATTTGTATCAAAACTTATCAAAATGAACAATAACACACAGGAGTTCCAATCATGATGATCGAAGTTGGAATCATCCTTGGAACTCCTGTGTATAATTGTTTCATTTTGATGCTGTCATTGTTATTTTCTCGGCTTTTTACATAGGAAATGATACTTTAAAACGCTGTAGCCGGAGTGTGCAACATCAGATCCATTCTGAAATTGAGAGACAAAATCTGTCCGTAGAATTAGAGTCCAATCTTATAATTCTATGCGAGAGTAACGCCATTGTGTAATCCATTTCTGATCGGTAATTAGATTTAGGTTCATACGGAAGCCCCAGCGGCGGCTCGTGCAATGTGGCAACAATGGATTTCCTCCATTTAAAACTGTGTGAAAGAATCGATTACTTGGTGAGGCGTAGCGCCTCACCTAGTATCGATCTTTTTGCATACGTTTAAATGGAAAAAGTGCACGGTTGCCAGATTGCACGAGCCGCCACTGGGAAGCCCCAAAAGAAAAATTACAATTGAAGGACTGTGTTTACTTGCGGAAACAACTTATTTCAAGTCTTGATGCGGCTTGAACTTATTAGTGCAATTATTTGAACCATGCAGGCCATAAATCAAACTTAAGACGCTAAAATGAAGGGTAGTGTGGATAAAGGGGTTATGTAACACTTTCTGATTTTAAGAAAATCGACTTTAAAGTTTAAAGTATGGACGTTTTCGACATCAACCGCAACAGCTTTGAAAGTAGGGTCATATCCTACATTTTTTGAACCAAGTCGGAAAATATATAGATAGATACCATCATAACTCCTTATTCATCCCCTGTGCTAACTCGATTTTTTTCCAAAATGTCACCTAACCCCTTTATCCACTCAACCCTTCAAATGTAAAATCACTTGACATTATCACTGAGAGCACCCGAAAGTTCCAAAATCCCCTCGAAAAATCAATAAATGCGTTTAAAAACATTAAAAGCTAGATGTTGGTGGAATGAGTGGGCTAAAAAGATGGTGGGTATCCCGTCTAGTAGCAGCTTTCTCTAAGACGAATTATACTTTTTTCAGCAAAAAAAGTTGCGATTCAATAGGACTCTCCACTGGCGCAACCAGGATATCTTCCATCTCTCTCATTTCCCATTTGAATGTATGAGTAGGAAAAGGACAGAAGGAGGGGGTTATATCCCCTTGTCCATCCTTGTCTAACATACGTTTCTTAATGGAGAGAAGAGAGAGATGAAGAAACTCTCGGTGCGCTACTGGGACTCTCCCTTTGTGACTCGCTCGTTCAACCGCCATCTTTGGATTTTGTCGAACGCACTTATTGAGTTTGTGAGTGGATTTTGGCACTTTCTGATTTCTCTCGATCAACGTTATTTTCAAGTTATTTTGATTTAACACAAAAATTAACCCTCCATAATGATGTAGCAAAAGTTTATAATAGACTTATTAAAACTATGTTGTATCTGTCACAACTCCATTCTCTTATAGCCGAGGTTCCTGATAGATTTTCGCGAAACTGCAGCGTGAAGCAAATACGTATCGACTAGAGTGAGTATCGAAAGCCCTTCCGCCCGCGTCCCAGCGCGCCGCCCACACAGATTGCACTTTAAAACGACGGACGACTAGACAAGGGCGGATACGTTGAAGGGATGAAACATGAAGGGTCACCGCAAGCGCCTGAAATTCGCTTGCGATACAATTTCATTTACTCTCAATCAAAGAACCAATCACGCCCACATTGACTTTGAATTTGACCTCTCTTTTTATATTTATATCCTCGCGAGTGCTTACTTTACACATTAACGCTGAACGTAATAGTTTCACCGAAGAGCTCTAGCAATAGAGGAGATTTACGGGACTTGGTTTTGAAACTTTAAGGAGGCAGCCATGATAAAAATATCTTATGGATATTTTAGACGGGCTCGGTTTGTATGCGTCATATTTTTTTTTTAATCATAAAAAGAAAGCTGTGACAAGTTATCAAACGCATGTTCGACAAGGCAAGTGTGTGGTGGACACAAAAATTGATTTAACTGTTTCCTCTACGGAATAAGGCTTTGCACAATATAGAAACTGACACATGACAGAAACAAGCCAAATTTTTTCACCTGGATGGTTATTTTCGAATTTTGTGTCCAGATAGCCACTCTAAAACACTTGAACCTTCGTTTAAAACCTTTTTCTTTTGAATTTATTACAAGTTTTGATTTAAGGTTTAAAAAATAAGACAAACAAACCAGAATGAGATCATTCATCATGCTGTCACACTTTGGGATATAGGATTTGTACTTTCAGCATTTCTATTAGTATATACCTCGTTGAGTTTTACCCCTAAAATTTTGTTTAGGTTATTCACCACACAATATTGACAGTGAACCACAGTTTACGTATACATACTAGTGCTCGAAGATTCGTTCATTTTCCAATTCTTTGAACGGCTCTGGTTTTTGGTCGTGTATGATCTTATCACAATTCGTTCTTCTGGATTTTGATCCAGATCAATTGAGTCGTTCTCTAAGACGAGTGTCGAGTATCATCATACGAAATGATTCGAATGAACACTTGGAGCCGCGTCTCTGGAAGAAGGGCCCAAAAAACAATGGGTGTGCTCTTCCCGGGAATTACGCATTATGAACAAATGTCAGTTTTAAGCTGAATGCGCACCTGTTGTTTTAAAGGCACTTTTTCGGGAGACGGCTTCAATTTATCTTCATGGGAAGTCCTGAGAGACAATGATCTTAAGAATCGGTCCTTTTTAAGGAACGATTCTTCCGAGCACTAATACATACATAGTCATATAGCCGTAGCACGGCATTTGTATTTGCGCTGCGTGTGTTAGAAAAGGACCAAAAAAAGGGGCTGAAGTCACGTGACATCCCTTACATCCATCCTTTTCTAACACATGCATTTCAATGGGCTAAGAGAGAGAAAGACAATATCCTGGCTACGGCTACGCATGCAATTGCAAACCTCAATAAGTTACAAAAAAAATGACAAGTGGCGACGCGCCGCGGCGCGTGGCGTGGGCGCCGGGCGTCGCGTCGGTGGCGATCCAAGTGGCCGAAAGGTTATATATATAACTCAATCTTTTTTATCGTTTCAGCAATTTTTTTTCTTCTCAGAAATTGGGGAGAGAGAACATCAAAACAATGAAACTTGCGGATGGCATATGAAAGGGGGGAGGGGGGGGGGGGGAGGTCTCGTCTACCTTTCAGACTTTTTTATAAAAGCTTTTTTGATCTCATCTCCCTTTTTTCTCTTTTTTTTCATTATCTTCTTACGGCTTTAAAAAGAATGTCTGAACTCTGAATACGATAAGTTTTCATTGGAATCGAAACTATGCGAAGCATGCCAGAGTAACATGAATTGCGGTTTTTTGAGAATCTTCACTTATGATACTTCGTAGAAAAATTGTTTCTCTGCGCTACAAAAGATAAAGCCGCCCTTCTGTATCCCGCTTTGACGGCGTTTAACATTCTTAAGATTAGGAGTTATTACAGCTCCCATGGGGATCAAAGCCTCATCTTTAATATGAAATTGAAGTTGGGCACAACACTAGTTCTTGCAAAAATTTGATTCGATTCCTTGAATAGACTCGTTCAATTGATGATTTTTGGGTTGATGTCTCATGATTTTATTGGCGGACGACTATGAAAACTGAAGGATGAAATGGATGAAATTCGGGTCAACTTTTCAAGTTTTCAAGTTTCAAAAGTTCAAGTTTTCAGAAAAATGCAATATTGTTTTCATTTGTTTTCTCTCAGACTCACAATTTCACTGAAACTTTCCATAAGTACCTGACGCACACAAAAAAAGAGAAAAAAAACTTAAAAAGTCACTTGGATATAACGTTAAAATGCACAGCGCTGTCACAGAATGATTTTCAAAAATAGAAACCACTAAACTTTCGAGTTGATATTATAGAAGCTGATTGTACATACCTGGAATTTAACATCCAATGTTGAGTTTATTGTTCTTTTAGGAGTCTTATTACGATGAAACACACCCAAATCACACTTAACCAGTAAATGGGCATTTTGAAAAATTATAAAAAAAGGTTGTCGAAAATCATCAGCGTAGCTTCGAATTATTACGCTTACAAACTTAATTTGCTTTAGGTAAAAACGCAGAGCTAAGCGCTAAACAAGTAAATGGCAAATAAGTATTAATATCAAAAGGTATCGTTTCATCGCACGGGCCAGACATTTGGAATTCAAAATTCTGAAGAGGTTCTCAAAATTTTCATTCTTTGTTCATAAAACACATCCACATAGATAACTTTCTTAGGAATAAGGAAATTTTTTGCAAGAGGAAATATATTATGAACATTTTTTAATTATGTTCTTCGTGATTTTGAGTTTCCGGGAATTTTCCTCTCGAAATATTCCAGATTGAGAATTTATTATCTTAAGAAGGCATTTAAAGCATTTCAGTTTTTCCATTAAACTGATTTGTTTCACTGCTTGTTACACGTACCAATTTTTTTTTTTTAATTTAAGACTAAATTAAATTGTCAAAAAAGGATAGATTTTAACGCAATCCTGCTCCTATATCAACGTTAATCCTTATTATTATTATAATCAGTTTCACTTTTACTAATATTTTATCACTAACTTAAAAAAAAAAAAAAAAAAAAAAAAAAAAAAAAAAACTAAGAATAGTCCCAATTAGGAATTCACTCACAATCAGTTGGGAATATTCTCGGTAATAAAACGCTATAAATTGCTTTTTAATTTTTGGTGACGCCATAATTATAAAAATATGAGCAAGAATTTTCTTTGAAGCTCATCGCTTTCAAAAGAAAGGTCTCTAGATTCTAGACCTGGCTTTTTAATTTTAAATTTAATTTTAAGGGAGTCAAATTAATATTCGCCATGAGTATCGGCAAATACGGGAGACAAGCAACCTCCGAATACATCGAGATTGAAGTAAGTATAGATGAGTAATGAAAATTTGTCTAATCTCAGGTTCATTCAACTTGCAACTTCACGGGAAACTGATGGTGACTGAAAGAAGCCGCATGTTTTCGTCGTTATAGTTGGCGAGGTGAAAGGTTCCTAGCACACCGTCGGAGACCATTAATTATTATTACTCAGCCGGAAAGTCTTGTCTATTCTATATATTTTAATAACCTCTAGAACCTGAAACATGGGGCTGAGTTGCCGGATTTCAGGAGGAAAATTAGAATACTCGCATAAAAACTTTTTAAACGTGTACATTATTTTTCAAATTTCAATTAGAACTTTCTCCATTTTTGAACAAAAACAACATTGGCAGTTATAACATTTAAATCAGGGGGGGAGGGGAGGGTGTCGGGTCATTTACTTAATCTATAAAACGACCGTTAAGACTGTCTAGTGTCTATATGAGTGATGATATTGGTCGGAAATTGTAAACCTTGGCTGTTACTAAAGTAACCACCCTAGTAGCATCGACTTGGGAAAAACACGATTTTTTTTTTTGAAAAACACGTGAAATAACTCGTAAAAACTCGTAAAAATTACTGGAAAAAAACTCGTAAAAAACTCGTTGCTCGCACAGAATATGCATTATTTTCCGTAAAATTAACGAGAAATTATCAAAGAATAAGGAAAAAACACGGAAATTATTGGTAAATTATACGAGAAATATTTGAGTGGAAAGTAAAGGATATTCATTTTACCGATGAAAATACGTAAAATTTACGTGGCTTTTACACATACCTTGGTCTTTTCTCGTAAATTTAACAAGTTTTTTCCGTAAAATACATGATGAATTATCTGCAAATCCATCCCGAAAAATGGGTAAAAATTCAGGTAAATCTTACGTGTTTTTTAAAGTAAATTGTATGCTCCTTCTCCTTCCTACCAGGGCAGGGGCGTGCCGTGGTCTCCAGAGAGGGGGGGGGGGCAATAATGCAACCTTGCCGCCCTCCGCGAACAACATTATAAATTCGATGACCTTTTTTTTTTGTTTTTCCCCCACCCTGATTATTGTGCCCCCGGAGAGTGGCACCTGGGGCAAGGGTTCCCACATGCCCCCCGGCACGCCCCTGCTTCCTGCACACAGTCGTAGGAGCTCCCTAAACCCCCCCCCCAATTCTCACCCCTTTACACTCGTCACTCCCCACTACCCACACCAAATGTAATTTTTTTTTTTTTTTTTATGAAAATTAGTAATATTCGCCAAGTGACCCTTGCACGTAGCGTTGAGAGCAAACTAATTGGTGCCACATCCCCTAGTTGCATTGAAACTTGAAATTTCATTTGACAGAAAAAAATTGTAAATAAATGTAAAAAAAAACATTGAAACTTTTGAAACTATCTCTTTTCCCTTTAAAATGAATGAAAATGTCATTAAAATTTACTTCAAAATTTAGTTTTTACTCTGTACAAACATTAATTTTTTTTTTTAAACTATCACATTTCCCTTTCAAATTAACGACATTTTTATTGAAAAAAAGGCTTCAAACATAGATCAACAAACTTTTGAACCCTTGAAAATTTTGAATGAAGAGTAGGAGAGGTCAAATTATTCTGATCTGATAAATATCATCAAAAACTCTTTTAAAAACTTGAAAAAGCCACATATTCCTCTAAAGTGTAAATGAAATTTTCAATGAAAAAATCTTCAAAATTTCTGAGAAAAATGTAAAACAAAAAAATGATAATGATTCCTTGTATTGAGATTAAAGGGCAATATTTAAGCACGACAGGCAAAAAATGAAGTAAAACTCAGAGCGCAGGGTGGCAGCTGAAAAGTGGGGAAAGATGGCAAAATTGTTGAAATTCCTGGATTCACAAAGAGTCTCATATTGGCTAGCATGCATACAAAGTAAATTCTATAGAGTATCAAAATGAAAACACTCACCGCATCAGGAGTTCGAGCAGTTATCCGATGATTGGTTCGTTGACACAAATTTAACCATTAAACTGACTTTGCAGGTTAGAGCACAACACAAAATTACTTAATTTACATTCCTTTTTAAGACCCGCACAGTTAATCAATATTATTGTTAGCATGAATTTCAAACTCAAGAGAATGAGTAGGGAATGAAAAACTATTCCAAGGCTTATTATCTGAAATGCCCTGATCCAAACGACAAGATTTTCAAAATTAATTATTCAAAACCACATGGAAATAATTTGTGCAAGCGCTGAAGCGCAAGTAAGATTAAACACACACTGTACTTACACTATGGGGTACACTCAACTGATCAGCATTCCACTTTCATCACTTTTTTTCACTGATGCACAGACCGCACTGTCCAAGCAAAGGAAAAAGGCGCATCGGTACCTACACTTTGCAGATGTATAATCAAATGATAACGATCAAATTTCATTCTTGATTTTAACCAGCTGTTCTCTTCAAATTTCCTTTGAAGCGATGATTCAATTTCTTTCTGACGCCTCCCTTTTCAAATATCACCAGGTATTTACACATGAGTAAAAATTTCAAAGGGATTCAGCAGAAATAGATGTGTCAGGGAACAAACTTTTTCAATAATCTCTGTCCGGCTGAAATAAAAAAACAAACAAAAAAAACTACAAATCAGTACCTTCATAGACTTAAAAACAGTGTGGCTTTCATATTCTCCATGCTGAGGTAAATGGGGGAGGATCAACACACAAAGTACTTGAACTATTTTAACTTTATTCTTTGTCAAAGGCGGCTAAAAGGTACCTACCAAATGCTTGTGCAAGGAGAAACAGGTGAGCAATGCTTCGCTCCAGATAACTGTAGGGTACGGATACCTACATGAGGTATCATTGTAAGCATTGAGTTTACAAGTAGCATTTTCATTAAGTTTGAATTCTTGCTGAACTTATGAAAGTTCTGATGATGATTGGAGGATGATACTTGACTGCAGTAGTGTCCGCATGCAATATAGCAACGTTAGAATTTCCTCGTTTATATCCATGCAAAATATTGATTCAAGGGAGTGCAACTGTGCACCTCCAAAATTTTGACTTTTACCATGCTTTCGAATGGATAGAATGCAGCGTTGTCATATTGCACACGACGCCACTGCTTGACAAACTGTTAGCAGTGAAACAAATTCTTCTTCGTTGAAATTTAGTCTTCTTTGTTTATTCATGAAATATAATGGAGCCACTCCTGGTTCAAAAAGGTTAGCTTATTATTCCAATAATAAAGCACCTGCTCTCAATTTGCTGCCTTAAAATATGACTTCAAAAGCACTGAGAAACTAGAAAGTACCATGATTCTGTCCCAAGTAAAATGCAAAGAAAGTGAATAATGCATCTAGAGGCAACCACATAGGCGGATCCAGCAATCTGGCAACTGCACATTCTTCTGATTTGAATGTATGATTAAGAATCGATTCTTAAAGGGGCTACAGCCTCGTGACTAATCGATTATTTCTCATGCAATCAAATGGGGAGAATACACTGGTGCCAGATTGCAGGATCTGCTAATGGGCAACCACAAATAACCAGCATTCTTGGACGCACTCAGCAGAGAAGCTAGATTGTGTCATTTACTTTGATGGATTAAAAGGCCAATTTTAGTTTTTGTGAAAAGTTATGGAAAAGGTTACTCTCTATGGGTCTAAGATAACTGTGACCAATGGACTGACAAGTGAGAGTGGTCGGCTTGCTCCATTCCATTTAGAGGGATTGCTGAAACCATGTCGGCTAACCACAGTACACAAAAGTGCCATTCAATTCAACTGTGCTTCCGTTAAAAAAAAATAACCTAAACTGGAGAACCATTAAGTAAGTTGAAAAAGAGCAACCTTCCATTACATTTCAAATAACTCAAGCAGACCGTTGATTTCAAGGAATTTTCTATTTGCTCATTGAATGTTCATGAGCTCATGTATAATGAGTATTGAGATCTAACAAGAGGCAGTGCCTGCTCCTGAAATGCATCAAAGAACATCTGTGTGCAGTGAGTCAGCACCAAGTCAAAACTCTGCGTAAATCAACCGCTCATATATGCGTTGTCATGCACTTCAGAAGCGGGCACAGGTACTTGTTAGAACTCAATTCTCGAAAAACAAGAGCTCCGACTGAACAAAGTATAATTTGCAACTCACTAGAATATTTTGGCTATCTTTCAATCCAACTTTCACTTAAAGAGATGATTAAGAACCATTAAGTTAATATTGAGCTAACAGAAGGTGTTCATCAACACAATAAAGGTAGCACATTTACAAAGCAAATAATATAAGGGCCTCAGTCTGCCTGGCTCCAACCTAGCAGTGGCGGCTTGTGAAACTGGGCAACAATGTTTTCCTTCCATTTGATCCTATGCCAAACAATCGATTCAACAGTGAAACAGCACTTCACCAGCATTCGATTGTTCTACATTGAGTCGAATGGAGGAAAAGCACTGTTGCTAAATTGCACGAGCCACCACTGCAGTTGAGCTGTCCGTTTTAACATAGAGGCTGTCTTGTGGTATCACTCGCAAGATTAACATGATCACAATCATTGACTCACTTTAATGGTTTACAACGGCCTCACTGATCAGGATTCAAGAATTGCCTAGGTTGCAAAGTCAAATTAAAGTTCATCGCAAATATCAATGGTTTTAACTTGAATGTAATTGTGAAGCAAACAATGATGTCAATTTTGCCAGGTTAGGTTAACCTACAAAACAAGCCACAGAGATAAATGAAGAATGATAGACACAGCGAAATGGTTCTTCAATCAACCCCGAGTAGAAAAGTTTTTCATGAACTATAGCCAAACACGAGAGTGAAAATAGCTGCATTCTTAAACAGCTTCAAAATCAAATCTCTGGCCATTCAAACGATATGGGACCATGACTTAGTGAGGAAATTAGATAAGAACTTACAGATTAGAATTCTGGCAGTAACGAATGGATGATGAAGGAGTAGTGAGAATATCTTGAGATTGGTTACAACTTAGACAGTTTTCACTTTATTTCACCGAGAAAGTAGAAGAGAATACAGAGCTTAACTTGGAAAGCTGCGAGCGCCAAATAACATTGTGTGTTGTGAGTGCGTGCCATTACCGATTGTCCGTTACAAGCAGGTTGTAACAAGAGACGGTGAAATCGAGTGGCGGCGTACCGTGTTGACGTCACACTCCGCGGCTTTCTACTGCCGCTTATGGCTTGAACCCTGCTTGAACCATGGATGGTGACGTTACAAGATGGCGGCCAGCTCATTTCCTGTGCGCGCACTCACTTCACACACCGCATCATTCTCGTGTTTGTTTTGATTTCATTGGTTCATGTCTATTTTGTGGTTATATTTGAAGATTGAAGAGGAAATGTATCTTCCTCCATGTCAGTTGATAGAAATAGCATGGATGAAATTAAGTTTATTTTCCGAAGAGTTTTCACTGAAAATCTCAACCAAAGCTCGCTGTTTTCGTAGATTTTCACACTTAATCTGGGTAAGTTGAATGCGACGGTGGTTAACCAGGTAATATTTTTAGTTATCTAGATTCCACTTATCCTTGAACTGTATTGGTAAATTGATTTTGATTCCGTTTATGAGATTTCTTTGCAATGACAGTTTGTCACATTGAAATCAGGATGAAACTTGGGTAGGAAATTTCAACTCAAAATTTTGTTAGAGTGTGCCTTTTGTTTACCTTAATATTACTTTTGATAAAATTGAAAATGCTCCTGTAATCTCAAGGCTAACAAAAGTTTTGCACCGACTTGGTTGGATAGCAACCCATCTAGCCATCTAGCTATGTTGCCAAGTATCACCCATCTAATCTCTCAATACTGTTGCATTGTATCTGCCTCTGATTATGAGAGGAGGAAAGTTGCTTGAAAATACTTTGTGTGATGGTTTACTGCAGCGCCATTACTATTTTAGGTGATGAGACTGACTGTTTCTTAGTACCTATTTCTCTATAACATAAAAATTTTCAGTATAGGGTTCCGACTTATAGCAGTGCCTGCCTCCAGAATGCATCAAAACACATCAAAGAGTGGTTGGTTAGCAACGCGTCAAAGCGTTTTGCTATCCTACGGCTCACCGATGAGTTTTGATGTTTGGAAGCAGGCACAGCAGTGGCGGATCGTGCAATGTGAATGTGTGTAAAACAATGGATTCAGAAGTGAAGGAGTGCTTCACCAGCAACTATTCAAATGTTAAACATAGATTCAAATAGAGGGCAGACATTGTTGCCAAATTGCACGAGCCACCACTAAGGCATAACTACATGGCAGAACCCGATACTGAAATTGTGCCTGCTCTAACTACCAGTGGAATCTGGAATTTTCCTTTAGTGCTGATTCTAAGGAATAGGATTTGAAAGCCACACAGTTATTTTTTGGGCCATTTCAGAACTGGTTTGTAGTTTTATTGGTTCTTATTCCAGCAGGTCAGAGATTACTGGAAAAGATTGCTCACAACACATCTATTTCTGCTGATAGCCTTTGAAATACTTACCTACTTACTCATGTGTCAAAATACCTGGTGATTATGAAACAGGATGCTACAGGTAGAAATTGAACACCTCAGAGGAAGTTGAAAGAGAGGCATGCTGGTTATAATCAAGCGCAGTTTGATCAAGATTGCCGGGTTCATTTGCGGATTCCACCTTGAATTATGTGATTTTCTCTTACGCTCAGACCGTATGGTTTCTGCATTAGTAAAAAAATAAAAATAGTGATGAATAGCAGGTTGCAGATCTGTGAAGTGTACCCGAAATTTTGTGTTTAATCTCACTTGTCTGTGCACAGTTGAGTCCTCGCGGTGGTGAAAAATTAATCATAGAAATCTAGCCTTTCGAAGGAGTGCGTTGAAATTAAAAAGCTTTTGGATAGCTCCTCAGTCATTTGTGTTTAAAATGCATGCTTATAGTGATTATAATTTACTGTGCGGGCTTTAAGAAAGTTTTGTGACAGTTCGGTGCCAAACTCCAGGTTCTGGTCGGTAAACTTAGTTTGATGTCAAAATCACTGTGGACAAACCAATCACTGCAGTATGACTCCTTAAACTCTGGATGCGGTGAGTTCTTTTACTAAGTAGAATTACAAATTAGCATGGCATGCATGCTTGTCAGTCAAGCTAGAGTAGTGACAATTTAGGTATCTTTTGGAAGTTATTTGTCACTCCTCATGTGTACCTATATCAGACGCGCGAACTGAATCAAGTTAAGTTCTTATAAAATCTTGCGCAGTCTTTTATTGCGGCTGCTAAAGAGCTGGTGTGGTTTCTTCTCTTATACATTATTCTCATGAATGCAAGTAATCAAGCATGCTAATTGACTATGTTGCATTTGTTCCGTGTAAACTTCTCGCCAAACCTCAAATTTTAAGGAATTTGCCGCACACTTAAGCTGTCTAAGCTATGTTTATCTGAATGAACTTAAGTTTCCAGAGGTTTTAACACGGACAAGAATTGGTGCTCCAACTTGATTTTTCCCTTACTTAGGCACTAACAGAGACTTTTCCCTGCGTAAAACACATTCGGTGTTTTTACTATTCCAAAATTTTGAAAATCATGTCGCCTATGTTCAGATTTTTGTCATCAATTTTATTCCTAAGGAATGTTCTAAATTTCTCGCACCTTCACAAAATTTGTCGGTTTTGAAAAACGTTTTAATACTGTTTCCCCCCAATCCCTTGGCGTTTCGAAGAGTTTTTGAAAAAAATTTCAAGAAATTTTAAACGTTTTTGTGAGTCCAAGACTGCTGTACTTTGGCGGTCTACACAGGCCATTGCCTCCCACTTCCATCAACCCCTCATAAAAATAATTCTCTACAAATTTTACAGGGGTGCCAGGTCCCATCTTTGCATAGGATCTGCTCGTATGCTTTGAAATTGGGGGTGGGGTAAAATTTTTGTTTTTTTTTCTCTGCGAATGGAAGGAAAAAAATATGTTGTGGGGAAAGATAGATCATTTCTAGTCTCTCTCCCGTACTTTGTATAACCCCCCCCCCCCAAAGTGAGGGTCTCCCCCTGACAGAGGATTTCCCCTTAACTGAGGGTCTCCTGACTCATCCTTCCTGAGGGTTTCCCTCCACTAATTCAGAGCCCCCCCCCCCCTAAACTGAGTGTCTCTTTGATAACTAAATTTGAAGATAACCAACGCTTTTAACGAGGGAGGGCCCCCGTCCTCCTGGAGGGTATTGCATACCCCCTAGACTTGCCAGAAGGGGAAAATGTCTGATTCGGGGGAAGGGCCGGGGGGTGCCAAATGTCCGATTTTGGGTGGATGGTCGGAGGAGGGGGGGGGTGAAAATGTCTGATTTGGTGGGTAACTCGCGATAGCGACTAGGGAGGGACTGGTAAAGTTTGTATCATCCTTTTCAAAGATTTTACCATGATGTTTTCAAGATACTTTTAAAAAATATTTACCGGAAATTTGCGAAACATTTCAATCAATATTTTGTACGTCAAAATTACGTGAATGTTCCGAATTATATGCGTAAAATTTTCGAATTTTTCTCGTAAAAAGTTTATCGGTATTCTTACGTAAATTTTATGTTAACATCATGAGAAAAACACGTAAAATTTACAGCCTTTTCTCGTGAAATGTCCATCGGAAATTTATCGTAAATTTTACGTAAATATCATAAGAAAAACACGTAAAATTCTCAGTTTTTTCTCGTAAAATTTCTATCGATAATTTTACGTAAATTTTACGTAAATATCTCCAGAAAAACTTGTAAAATTTTCAGTTTTTTCTCGTAAAATGTCCATCGTAAATTTAACGTAAATTTTACGTAAATATCTTAATAAAAACTAGTGAAATTTACGGTTTTTTCTCGAAAAATTTCTCGATTGTGAAAATAACGAGATTTTTACGTTTTTTTTACGAGTTTTTAGCAAAACTTTAGTATTTTACAAAAATTTTACGTTTTTTTTTCAAGTTTTTCACAAGTCGATGCTACTAGGGCATCGTTAAAGTGCCCGTCAGGTAAAGGCATCTCATTGATGGCTTTAAAAAAACGGGCATGGCAACAGCCAAGTGTGACAATTTTTGATCAATTTTGTCACTCATATAGACCGTCTTAACGATCCGTTTATCAATAAAGTAAATGGTCGGCCCCCAGAGGCTATACATCAGTAAAATCAGTTCGCAAGTGCGTGATATATATAGCTTCAATAATGTAAATATTTGGTTTGGAAATGCAGACGACTAATATGAATAAAAACCCCACTTCTGAAGTCACATGGCTGAAACAACCTATCGCAACTTTGACCAGGGCTTCCTTATGCGGATCTGAATCGGAAGGTTTTCATTTTATCAATGAGACCGTGCACACTCCACTGGTTGACAAAAAATGTAAACATTTCAGTTCAGCACCGATGAGTCCACTGTTTGACAAAAAACTTAAACATTTCAGTTCAGCAGTATGACTATATATGTATAACCCACGAAAATACTCTGATCTGTCATCTGGAAAAGCACACTTGACTTCAAAATTTGTTAGAATTTTGATAATTACAAATAATTATCTATTGGTTGATTAGAATTGTTGTGATATACATTGAGATTGAGCTACAACGCGCGACACTCAACCGTGCAACATTGTCGATACCCTTCAAAATTAGTCACTTCCAAGATAGAATTACGCGAAACTAATCTGGATTTTTCTATATAACTTAGATTACAGGCTGTGGAAAAAGTATGACGGTATAAAAACGTGTGAAAAAGTGTCATTAAATACTCAATGTCGTAAATTAATTACAGTAGAGGATGATAAGCAGAGGGCGAGAATAGGATGGAATATTCAAAGGATAAATTTCCTAGCCACGGTTGCCACACTGATGCATACCTCAAATGTTCAGTTAAACCTATGAAAAAGGTCGGACTATTGGGGTGCACGCTGCACTGGTGCACTCCCACGAAACACAGCATTACCAGACAACACCCGACGCGACTCTACTGCGGCTGATGGGACTTCGAGACAATCGATAGTTTTTAAAAGTTTAGAAATCAATCATCGTAGGAATCTGCTAATGGGGCTCTTGCAAACTTTCGCTGTGAGCAAATGAATAGTCCGATCTTATGTAAAAAAAATCACGATGATCACCACGATGAAAATCACGATGATCACCAATCACCAAGAAAGTCTAAAATTCAGTAAGTTTAGTCAGTAGTAAGTTTGGTCAACATCTCATTTCAGGAAGAGATCACTGTTCCAGGGGCCAACTTTTGTTAAAAATTATCGATAATACGTCGATAGTCATGGTTTGTGCTTCTTTTCATTGGGATCAATACTTATTTTTGTGAACTTTAATGGGTTTTATGCGTCTATTTTTCTCATTTTAACACCATGAACCGACATGCCCTGCTGTTATAACCATACCCCTCAATGGAACTTCACAATTAAGTTCCAGTACAAAAATGTAACTGAGTTTGTTCCAAACAGGCCCTGAACTGAACTGAAATGTTGTGTTTTTTATGAAGAAAATTGAAGTACTTGATGAGCTGAGAACAAAGATGCCTTTGGTTTCTAATTAAGTTCCATTGTTCCGCAGATGAGATTTTGGGCCAAAATACATTGTTTTAAATGGTAATTCCGCGTAAAGACGTCACCACACGCACGAACTTTTGCAACTTTACACGTATGTATCTCCAAAACCACACTGAGAAAAAAACTACGGCAAAAATATCGTGGTACTGCGATACCCATTTTCTCGGTGGTATTACCGTACAACACGACAGTATTAACGTAGTGAGTGATATTTTACGGAGAAATGACCGGTGTGATCTAGAATTCGTACCGTAAAACACGACACTCTTCGTCACGGTAATATTACGTCCAACACCCGACAAAGTTTCCGTACTGCAAAATTGAGTTCGGCGGAACGTCAATATCACCGTACATTCAAAACTGGCGCGATAATTTCATCGTATCCCCCGATAATATTCGAGTCGCGTTACACTGACAAGACTACTGTTGGCATCAACTCACCAATAGGTGGCGCGCGCTCCTCCGCCATTGAAAATACTTATATATCTTATTTATTCACCATTACTATTTATTTTTCTGCTTATTATTTTCCTCTAATCATCTTTGACATAATTAGGTCGTCCCGTATTCCTGACCACATTAATCTAATTATGTATTTACTAACCTTTCCAACCTACTTAAACTTCTTTTCTCACATTCGCAAGCATTTTCCTATTTAATGGAGTCCCCTAAAGAACCCACTTCAGTATCGCTAGTCGCTAAACTGTGCTCAGCGTCCAGTTAAGGTGGTAAGATTAATAAATCTACTTCCGAATGACCATTATATATTTTATAATCCATGGTCAAAGTCATACATTAATAGCTTAAAGCTTGACATAAGGTAGGATTACCGTGTCGTGAGGGCAGGACTATCGTGACATAAGGTAGGATTCCCGTGTCTGACGGTAAGATTACCGTGACGAAAGGTAGGATTCCCGTGATGTAAGGTAAAATTACCGTGTCGTAAGGTAAAATTACCGTGACAAAAAGTAGGCCTATCGTGACATAAGGTAGGATTCCCGTGACGTAAGGTGGGATTACCCTGTCGTAAGGTAGGAATATCGTGACAAACGGTAGGAATATCGTGACAAACGGTAGGATTACCGTGACGTAAGGTAAGAATATTGTTACTTATGGTAATATTTTTGTGGAATGTGGTAAGATTTTAGTGAAAATTGGTAATATGCCTATGTCTTGTGGTAAGAGCAACGAGAAATGTGGTAGGATCACTGGGGAAACACGGCCAGTCTACTCGGTAGGAAGTATCGTAAGAACACGACGAAGTAGTCGTAAAACACCAAGATCAATATCAGTAGTACTTTACCTAGAATTTTACCGTGTAAACGATATTTTTGCCGTAGTTTTTTTCTCAGTGCAAGACACTTAGGAAAAAACCAAAGGCACCATTGTTCTCAACTTATCAAGTACTATAATTTCCTACATAAAAAACACAACATTTCAGACCCTTGCAACTGCCCCATTATTTCAAAATAATCGCTGAAAAGTTAAAAAAAAAAAAGAAAGAAAAAAAGAAACAAACAGAAACACAAACAATCGATAAATTATTAGATTCTTTTTATTTTTGTACACTGGGATTTTTAAAAGATTTGAAAATAATCTAAAACGTTCTTTTCAAGAAATTTTCCACCAGAATGTACACAATCAGCTCTCTATGGTTGAAGCGAAAGTTTGCTCCAGACCCATTTTCTCTGGATTGAACGTGATTAAGTAGATTTGTTTTATTTAAAGCACGTCAGTTTTATTTTCTCCCTCCTCAAGAGCTTGACAGATTACACGGAGAAAACAGACTGGTATAATTTACCATCATGATTGCTGATTTTGACCTCTGCAAAAATGATGGTAAATTTCACAAGATTGATGGAGAGGGTAACATAAAATCTGGTATAATTTACCATCATGATAGCTGATTTTGACCTCAACAAGAAACTATGGTAAATTATACCAGATTATTTATTACCCTCTCCATCAATCTGGTGAAATTTACCATCATTTTTGCAGAGGTCAAAATCAGCCATCATGATGATAAATTATACCAGTCTTTTTTCTCCGTGTATGAAATCAAGAAAAGTGAGGCAAATTGACTCATCTCCATTTCTTGGCATTTCTTGATCTCAAAAACTCCTAAGCCCTATTTTTCCAAGAAAATGTCTATCCGTCCGGCTGACGCGACGCGACGCGACCTCGTGTCGTCATCCCCTCTTCATTTATGAGTCTGACAAAATTATTGCATTCGCGCAGTAATAAGTTTATTCCAGGAAACGTCAGAGTCCTCGGAGACATGGCAGACGCTGCGCGCCGTGCAGCCTCTTGAGAGGAAGGGAAGGTTATTGAAATCAGATCTGCTCACTATGGTCTAAGTTGCAAAAAAAATGTGGCCAAAAACAGTGGTGTAGCGTGAAATTTGGCAACAATGTGTTTTATCCATTTATATTCACCAAAAAAATCGAACGCTTCAGTCATCGGCGATGACCAGTCATTTCGACCTTTCTAATGTGTTTAACCCTTTACAGACCAGGTTTGTTCAAAAGAACGCCTCTCTTCCATTTATATAAGAAAGGTAGTTAACAGTTCGTACTCGGGGGAGTTGGAATTGCCTATACAATAAATTGAAGGCGTCCGAAGACATATTGTATTGTAAGTGTTTTCAACGATAATCGCGTTTATTCGGAATCATGATACTGGAACGATAGATGAAATAGACTAGAGGAGGAAGACGAGTATACTCGGGATTGGTCCTTAAGAGGTAAAGGGGGTAAAGGGAACGTTGCCAAATCGCACGCCTCGCCACTGGCCAAAAATCAGTGAGAAAAAGCAAAGATGCCGAATTTTGCGAAAAAAGTTCATATATATGTTAACATTAAATCTTACGGGAATAAATTTGTATATTTTTCACCACATCTGGAAGAACTGAAAAAATGCATAAAAATCATGTTTTTCGACCTTCCAAGCTTAATTTTATTAAAAACTTGTCAGTGATATTTCTAGGTTTAAAAATATACTTGTTAGAAGTAGTGTTCTCTGTGATTGGAATTGGTGTTGAGAGTTAAAAAATGGTAAATGGGTCTGTTGCACACTTTTCCTGTAAGCGATTTAAAAGTCGAATCTGGTGGAAAAACCTCAAAAAATAAAGATGGCAGCACTAAAAACTTCCGAAATCCACTCCTAAACTCAATAAACGCTTTTATTTGCGCGAGCGTAATGGTGGCTGAGGGCAGTAATAATGGGAGATTCCTATTTGACAATACCTACTGTAACTCCATCAAAAAAGTGACCAATAAGAGACGACTTTCTTGTTACACCGATGTCACTGAGTAGTCCAGTCAAATGGTAGTTTCACCTGGAAAAAAATGGTGGAAAGCGGGAGTTGACGTTTTTCGGTGCAGTTAGGTGTCCTTTTTAACATACTGATTTTTCACCCCCGTGAGGCCTGTGCTAAAGCCGCCATCTTGAAAATAAGAAGCCTAAAAACGGTTTTTTGCAAATATCTCGATTTCTATGCATTTTACGAGAAAAATACTTCAGTACTAAAATGTTTTACGCAAAATTTGTTCCAAGAGAAATCACTGTTATTTCAAAAGGATTTCCTGTTACTTGACCGGAATTCCTGGTGTAGTAACAGGGGTTCCTGTTGAAATAAAAGAAATTCCTGGTTAAAATAATAGGAATTCTGATTAAGTAAGTATTAAAAGGACGTCCGGTTACGGCAACAAGAAAGTTGTCTCAGTGTATAGTTCTAAAAGAGGGCAAGTCTGGTAAGAAAATCAATCTCATTAAACAAAAAATCAGCGGCGGTTCGTGCCATGAGGCAGTAACAGAGTCGCTCCATTTGAACCGACGTAAAATAATCGTTTTGCATCCCTGAGAAATCGATTCTTTTACATAGATTCAAATGGCAAACGACACGGTTGCCGAATGTCACGAGCCGCCAATGTATAAAGTTATGTTTCATTTACACAACTAGGAAAGAAAATAAAATACGCGCCAAATACAAATCAAACCGCTCTTGATACTTGATATTATAAACATTTTGACTTTCGATCGTTTTTAAATTAAGAGCAAAAGCATTCAGACAGTTCTGCGTTTAATTATATACTATTCGAAGAGAGTTTTTCTTACAGAATATTCTTTATATATTCTAAACTTAAAATAAATGTTAGATGAATAAAGTTGACCCCCCTCCATCCCTCAGTATCTACACAGTAATATATCTCTTGCTCAAAAGGAGGAACTGCATAACTTTGTCATTCTATTTGCCTCTATGCTTCGTATTTTCCAAAGGGGAAAAAACACAAACAAAACAAAACGGTTCCAATTCTTTCTAACCGCTATCAAAACGATGATAACGCGGCAATTATGGGGAGAATGGGGTGTTTTGGTAAGGAGCGAAGGTGGGAGGGGAGGGGGGGGGGTAATTTAGTTGGTCTACAATTCGGAATACGGCATGAAATTTCATATCTCAAGCGGGAAAGCAAAAAGTTTCGTCGAAAATCGGGTAAAAAAGTGGGAAAATGGACCCCTCAATTCCCGTGTGCACATAGGCTGTTTTCACTCTCAACGGAGGGGAGGGGACTCAGGGAGGCACTAGAGGGTGCTTTAGGGACACCCTGGGGTGCCAATGTTACCCCCTCTTCTCTAAATAAAGCATACGGTGCGTTGAGATAGAGAGGAGACAAGCGCGGTGTGATGCGCCGAGTGCCTAGGGCGCGTTTCGCAGCTCGCGCGGGGGTACCGAAAAAAGGGTAAATCTACTTACGCTCCTAGCTCCTAAACTATGCGCTGCACGTAAAAATTGTATAGAATCTTTTTTGTGGGAAATTTTGCGTAAAACATTTTAGTACTGAAGTATTTTTCTCGTAAAATGCATAGAAATCGAGATATTTGCAAAAAACCGTTTTTAGGCTTCTTATTTTCAAGATGGCGGCTTTAGCACAGGCCTCACAGGGGTGAAAAATCAGTATGTTAAAAAGGACACCTAACTGCACCGAAAAACGTCAACTCCCGCTTTCCACCATTTTTTTCCAGGTAAAGCCATTATTTTCGACCATTTGACTGGACTAGAGTGTCACGGTAGGTACTATTCATCGGATGTGCGGATCACTACTTTGGTGACTAATTACTCGGTGAATCATCCTTGTCAGCATCATAGAGATAGTGACGAAATTAAGATCGGAATCTCCCATTATTACTGCCCTCAGCCTCCATTACGCTCGCTCTTAAATAAAAGCGTTTCTTGAGTTCAGGAGTGAATTTCAGAAGTAGGTAGTGCTGCCATCGTTGTTTTTCGAAGTTTTTACACCAGAGTCGACTGTTAAATCGCTTATAGCAAAAGTGTGCAGCAGCCCCATTGATGAGAAATTTATTCTTGTTGATTTTTCCCCTTTTTTGATTCGGAACGAGCCAGTCTAAATTATTAGATTATTTTGGTGGTTTTTTTTTTTGGAATATCTCACATGAGCGAACTTGATTGAAAGTGGTCAAGTTTACTCCACTCCACTCCATTCAAAAGCTAGAAAGAAAACTTTATGATTGAATAATTCCATTTATACTCTGTCTCGGATAAGAAGACATAAACTTAGTCGAGTCGATGGGATTGGGAATGCTGGATACGTCGCTTTTCTTCAGCCCCACTCTGATTTCAATGGAAACAAAACTGGGGGAAATGAGAAACTTTGCGTTTAACTTTGTCATGTCAAGTATATATAGCTATCGATGTTTTGAGGAACCTGCTCAGTGCTCATATCCTCCTCTGCGTTTCCAAGTATGGGTAAAATTACGTTATCCTTTTTGGGCAACGGAATAACTTTGATCTTACCTCTTGTGAGTCCAAGAGGGGTGGAGAGAGTCTGAAACGACCCCCCTAGGTCAGTTTTATTTTTGTCTGCAGAAAACTCATTTTTTTAACTATTAACTTTGGGATTTAATGAAATTCAAGGTACTACGTTATGGCTGACATTCATACCAATTCTTCCGTTTTTTTTGGACAATAAAAAACTTGCAGTTGTTGTTATAGGCTTTTAGTACTTTTTTAGATTTTTTATGCTACTATTAGGTTACATATAGATAAGAATCGATCAACACATGATTTTCATGAAATTTCATATCCTTCAGAGATCGGTGGGCCGATTAGCCATATTTTTCTGGCAAATACAACTGTAAAAAACAAAAAATCTAAATAATCTGTTTCCAATTTTTGAACTTTTTGGGAATTGCCATTTTTAAAAAAAATAAATAAATCATAAATCCATAAATTGGTGACAAAATGTGCAATTGGTCTTGAAACATTCAGTATAGGACATACTCAATGACTTGAAATACTAAAAAGTTAAAGTTTTAACAAAACAAAAAAAAAAAAAGAAAGTAGGCCCCTACAGTTTACCGTTTGGGGGTCTTTTTAGACCCTTCCATTTCAATACGAGAATCAAATACCTTGGATCCACAGGGGCTAATTTAGAAAGCATCTTTCAGATACAAAACATGACTCAAATTGAATATTTGAGGGATGAGTTTGCCTTTTCAATCAATCACCTCTGCAGATTGAACCTGTGTGTATAAAGTCCTCCCTAATTAGTAATGAAACTATCTGGCTGGAGTTTAGGGTTTAATTTTTCTTATCGACGAGCTGATTCCAAAGAAGTCAAGTGGTTCCCGCGTATCACCGAATCTTGTACGAACGGCGAGGATTTCCGGGCGTATGTGCATTGCGAGAGAGCTGCGGAGCAGGGACCAAATAATGTTAGGTCCCGAGCAATGAATTGCGTGCATCTTGCGTGCGGTTTTGACCAATCAGAGAGCTTACGCACGGTCACATGACCGTGCGTAAGTTACTCTCGGGACCGAACATTATTTGGTCCCAGGTTCGTCAAAATATTGACAGCCACTTGACAAGGGTGTGAACGCGGGTTTGAGCTCATTTTCGCTTCCTCTGCAGTCGAAGCGGGGCTGAACTGTCAATTTTAAGCTAATGGCTCTTATGTACAAAATTAAATAAATAAATAAATAAATAAATAAATAAATAAATAAATAAATAAATAAATAAATAAATAAATAAATCGTGCATTTCTATCGGCTCTACCAGCGACATGTTATTCACCTCTTTATTCCGGACCGAGTGTAGCAGAGGCGGCTTGTGCAATTTGGTGACAATGAACGCCCTCCATAATGCATTTGAATCTATGCACAAGAATCGATTGTTTGTGAAGCAGCGCTTTAAAATTGAATCGATTGTTTTACATAGAATCAAATGAAGGTTAGCCATTGTTGCCAAATTGCACGCGCCGTCACTGAAGTGTAGTATATTTGGAGAAGATAAACTTGACTAAATTTCGCAGAGAAAAATGGAGGCGGTATACTAAATAAACCGTAGTCCCCATATCATAGATGTAGAGAGGGTATATGAAAAGAGGGTAGAGAATTTCTGATTGACCAACGAGTTTTACGTTCTATAGCTACATAGTACATTCAATGCGATTTTTACATTTGTTCACATTCTTACCAGTGGCTCCACACTCCAAAGTGTTTTCCGGACAAAATGGTTGCTTATTTATCGATGAAGCTGTTATTTTCAATCATGATGATTGATGCCCATTAAGAATGTCTATAATGCCAACAAAAAACATTAAAAACAGTTAAATACATGTGGACCAGAAAGGCAGTGAAAGATTACACCGTTAGAAACTTTATGGTACTGTAATCTTTGTCTTGGACCAATTTATATCTTTAAATTTCTAAAAATTGCATTTTTTTCTGGAGAATTCGATAGCCCGATCAATTTTTCCAATTTTTGCGAGATGGTCTTCACGTCAACAGGACCAATCGTACCGCCCGTGCCCCGTGCCGCGCCGTCAAACAGTGCTATCGATATCTCTCATTTTTAATCTTGGTGAGGTTAAGGGTTTTTTTTTACAGAACGCGCACCTCATTTGGCAACCCGGCCGACGCAATTTTCCTTTTTTGTCGTCAGAAACTGCTCTCATCACATTAGATTCGCTGCAAGCGCCCCCCACGTCACCATAATAAAACGTAATGCGCCACACGCCGCGGTCGGCTGAGTTGCGGTTGACTTAGAATTTGGGTCACTTTTGATCTCTCTTTTGATAACCACAATTTATTAACAAACTGAGACAAACTAGAGAACCAAAATGTGCCCATTTTGACGACCGAAACTAGAAAGAGTTGGAAGATAAGCTGAAGCCCCGAGTCTGAAAAAACATGAGACAATCCCTCTGACTCTGTCGACGATGTGCAGAGACTTTTGCTAATCCTCCCTCCTTCCCCTACCCTTCCTCCCGCCCCTACACCCCCTCCTCAAAATAATCGATACAAGATTGCTTCCTCTCTCCTTCTTATCTCTGTCTCCCTCTATTCCTCTCATCCTCCGCTCCTTCTTTTTCTTCCTTTTTCTTCCTTTTTCTACGCCACCTCCTACGGGATTTGTACTTAAAGCATTAGGCGCGGGAAAATCCCACGTCATTTAAAAGCGCACTGCCATCAAAGTAGGGGCTCACAGATTTTGTCACTAAAAGAAGAGTTCATATTATATGAAAGCTTATGATGTGAAACATTCAGCAGTTTTCATAAATACGCTACCCAAAGGTCTTTCGTCGGGAGAACTTTTGACCATTTGAATTGAAATTATTAGGACTTAACGCATCAACGAGAACAAAAATGGCTTTTAACCAATGTTTGATAGTATCTCGATGCGAGAATAAGGGAAGCCAACATGTGCTGACGTAACAGCTGGGCATAAAAATGAATTCCTCGGGGGTGAAAACAGGGATCAGAACAAAAAAAATCTCATTGAGTTGACCTTGATTTGAGATTTTCCCCTTTATCCTATATATCTAAGGATTAAGGAGGATGTCAATACCCTCGCATCATCTAATCTAGCGGTTTGGAGCCACTTTTTTAAGGTTGCTGAGAATGTGCTTACCTTAAAAAAGTGTCTCTCAATTGTAGTAAGTATTTGCTGATACGGTTGCAGGTCCTTCTCAAACCTTAAAAGCTCAAATTGGAAAATCTCATAGATCAAGGCCACCTCAATTATGGCTTTTTTGTTTGGATCTTTGTTTTGCAACCCAATTTCAAAACACACTGTGGAAAGAGCTTGAACTAGAAGAAACCATTATTTTCATCACTCATCCTAAAAAAAAAAATTCTCACAGTCAGGGGTGACGAAAGAAAGTCGAATGTTAGTTAATGTTATGGGGGGGGGGGGAAATATTCAAAAACCGTTTTCACTATTTTGTACGACCAATGTTGAAATCTATCTACAACGTTTAACGTCTATTTTAAGGGTGGATCTAGATTTCTGGGAAGGGGTGAAGGGCTAAAATTATAATCTCTCCGACTTTCGAGAGTATATAAGTTTTAATTTTTTAATTTTACCACCCTCTGATGTAAATATTTCGAAGTTTTGACTGTTGACCATTATTATTGTCGCCCGGGACTAGTGCCCTCTTCTGCCCCCCCCCCCCAAAGATCCAAACCTGCTCCCAATAGTCTTAAATTTTGAGTATCGTCACCCACGAGAAATAGTACAAGAAAACAGAATATCTGCATCACGAAACGACGTGACGGCTTTGGGAGACGAGAAAACAAAGCTATTGCTAACGAAAACCATGAATCTGTCCACATTATAGAGAACTCTTTTCGTAACAAGCCAAAATAAAGCGCAGCGTGAGTAATAACATGCGTTTTCATGCGGGTGAAGGCCTTGTTTCACTTTCATAATGAGCCCAAATGTGCTAACGACCCAAAGTAAATGTTCCAACAGTGAGAGCTGAGAGGCGTGATGTGAGGTATATAGGTAGGATGCAGATAAAGCTGCATAGAGCTGTTTTGTTTATTTTTGTAAAAACATACTTGAGAAAATGATACACTTTGGCTTGGCAGCGCTTCAATATGTGTATACAGAGTCGCGTCCGCTTCGTGTCAGCAGCCGATGAGAAGTATTAATACCTGAGCTAACGACTTAAGTGGTAGAAGAAGTGGAGTGCCGCGAGAGGGGGGCAGCGTACCCCGTACCGCTTGTTCCGTGCCGCGCCCCGCCCAAGCCCAAGCACGGGTGGATACAAGAATCTCTCTCTCTCTCTCTCTCTCTCTCTCTCTCTCTCTCTCTCTCTCTCTCTCTCTCTCTCTCTCTCT
This sequence comes from Trialeurodes vaporariorum, assembly GCA_011764245.1. Taxonomy (NCBI): domain Eukaryota; kingdom Metazoa; phylum Arthropoda; class Insecta; order Hemiptera; family Aleyrodidae; genus Trialeurodes; species Trialeurodes vaporariorum. Next base: position 27,839,085 of record VMOF01000111.1, read on the forward strand.
CTCTCTCTCTCTCTCTCTCTCTTTCTCTTTCCTCTTTTCTCTCTCTTCTCTCTTTTCTCCTCCTCTCTCTCTCTCTCTCTCTCTCTCTCTCTCTCCTCTCTCTCTCTCTCTCTCTCTCTCTCCCCCTCCCCTCCCATTTGAACGCATGTAAAAAGAGAGAAAGTTGATTTTTAAGAAAATTTATATTTCATTGCATTTTCTGAATCCTTTGTGGTAAAAATACATTCGTTGCGAAGAAGGGCTGAATCACTCGCGACATCTGTGTGATGTATGTCGATATGTCGGTATATCGATATGTCTTATTGTTATTTTTCATTTTAATTGTATGCCCTGCGACGCTGCGAGTAGTTTTTGGTGTTTCCTGAGAAATTGGATTTTTGAACGTTCGCCCTTTTTGCATAAGACGAAGTTTCATTACGACGTTTATTTCGTTTATATGACACGCTTACATAGAATTATTACTGAGGGGCTGCCACGTGCAAGCACAGGATTTAGGACAGCCTTTGAAAGAGTAAAACTAGTGAATTTGTCATGGATGACTGGCGATTTCTAACAACACGAAGGTTTTGTAGTTCTGGAATTGCGATTTTGGCCGGAAATACATCTTTATAAATGGGAATTACACAATTTGAAGTCACAATACACACGATTTTTTACAACTTTTCTATGAGTGCGCATCTCTGAAATCAGGGCAAAAGGTGCCGTTAATTTCAAACTCAACATATCAAGTAATTTCATTCTATTCATTAAATAAAAACACACTTTTAGACCCTCCAAACTACCCATTTCACTCTTTCAGAGCCTGCAATCACAAATATACCATTAGTAATATCACAAAACTCTAATGGGATCTCCGATCAGATCGATGGAGCGTCAAAAATTCCCAGGCCACTAATCTCTATGGTGGGCACTACTCATCGTCAAACGCCCGAATTTAAGCTAGGTATAAAAAATATAGCTTGAGGATCCAATTTGAACATTTGATGTATTGCACTCTTTTTTCCGATTAAAATGTTCGGCTCAGTTCCACTGCGAAAATAATTTGACTCTGACATATTAAAGTATAATTTCGTGAGAATAAAAATATATTGGTATATGGCGTCTGCGTTTCTTCCAGTATACGCCACATCAATAAAATATAATCTAAACGAACTTATTGAAAGTTTTTTGCTATAGCGTTTCAAAACGAATACAAAATTGACCCGTTGAACTATGCATGGGTTTTCTGCTATTCTCGCCTTCGAAGACAGCCGCATTGTTGGCGGCCATAAAGAAAAAAAGAGAAAATAAAATGGGCAAAACGAAACAAATGTGTCGTCGAGTCTAATCTACTGAGAAACTAAATTAAAACTTGCCGACTGATTCTGATAAATGTCAACTGATGCTCTTTTGTTCGCCGAATTATGAGCTGCTGGCGGACCTCAGCGCATGTATACCTCCATATACCTAAAACATATTATATTGTTCACCTAGCACTCTATAAATCAATGGGCATTTACTCTATCAACTAGATAGTTGGGTTACGAGTTTTGAAAAACCTTGACTCCATTTAATACTTAGTTATTCTTGCACAGTTTCATCCATAATTTTCATTTCACTTTACAATGGGATAGAAAAAAGATTACCAGAAGCACATAATTATGTGCTTCCCTTAAAATCAATGCATCAACTGAGGAAACGTCTGGTAATGTTGCCAAAAGTCTGGTATCCGTACCATATAGTTCTTGAGAAAAAGAAGACAATTCTAGGTCTTATACATCAGCAGGCTGATACTTAACTTTATAACGTTAAACCGATATTTAAGACAGTATATATAAGTAACGCCATGGGTCTAGAATTGTAAGACTTGACTGTTGCTATGGTATAGGTCGTTTCAGAAGTGCAGGCGCACCTAGAAGGATAATCTTTGGAATGTCTTAACATTATTTTTCTTGTTACCAAATGAAAATTAATGAAAATGAATCAAGCGTTGGCTTTTCATTGAGGAACGCTTTCAAATAAAAACTTTTAAGTCGAAGGCAAGTTTTGTTTTGATTTGAAGGAGCGAAAATTGCAAATTCGCCGGTTATAACCATCATTAAAGAGCAGGTTTTCAACAGCTACCTATATGAGCAAAGTAGGGCAAATGGGAGAGTAACTGAATACTTGATTACCGAGTAATCGTAATCGTCGAACCTTTGGATGGTAATTAAATGTAGTATTCACTAATTTAAAATAAATTTTAGGGTCATTTCGATTAGATCCAATTCTTCAGCAGCTAATATGATGCGTGACTTGTAAAAAGAATCTGCCCTGATTATCGAAAAATCGCACTCCGAAAAAACGACGATTACAATGGGTCTGTTGCAAACTTTTGCTACAAAGATTAAGAGAGTTTAATCTATTGTAAAATCGCCTGAAAAGTTCATTGGTGGTATCAGAAAGTAATAAAATGCATTAATAAACTCACAAGAGCCGTTTAATGAAATCCAAAATGGCGGAGAAATATCGAGAAATTTGTATGTAGGTATGCACAACGAACATCCAAGGATAGCCAACCTCACAATATCGATCACAACCAATCACAAGGTAAACAAACACATAACCTCTACCTCCAGTGAGGTTGTCAAAGTTGGCCATCCTTGGATGTTCGTGGTGCATGCATACAAATCGCTCGATATTTCTCCGCCATCTTGGATTTCATTAAACGGCTCTTGTTAGTTTATTACTGCATTTTATGACTTTCTGGTGCCACCAATGGACTTTTCAGGCGATTTTACATTAGATTATACACTCTTAATCGTTGTAGCAAAAGTTTGCAACAGACCCATTGTTCGGTAATCGTGTGTTCGATTACAACCCTCATTTGCCCAACTCTGCCTATGAGAAGAAGCCTTTATAAAACTATTGCGAGAAGCTTGACTATGATGGTTATACTATTGCAACAGCCATGTCTCACAATGCTCGACTTGTAAGGGCTTTCTAAGTAAGTAGGTACCATTGTACCAATCAGGCGAAACAGTTCACTTCATTAGTTCCGTCTGAAAATATTTATTTTCTTTCGCTGTATAAATATTCAAAAAATAGGGAATTATGAATTCAAAGTTCTTGAGCAAAAGCTCTGTACTTTATGCACTTGCTAAAATTCCAACTGCCGCGCATTACTGGATGTTTTACCGGCTGTGCTTTGTAAGTATCTGGTACTTTCTATGAAAAATTGTTCAAAAAGAATATCCATTGAAAGTTCACGATTTTGTTCTCTTTCGCAAAAACAGATGAAAGAGAAAATAGTGAATAGTTGCATTGAGTTCCGCCATTTGGTAAGATTAGAGACTGGAGCGAGTTGGTATGAGCCTGCATCCTTTCAAATTTCAGTATTAGTAATGCCTGAGAGGTGGAGATATTTCTGTCATTTAATAAGAGTGTATTCGCACAAAAGGAATTTTTAGCTTTTGACGACTCCTGTTTTTACCCCCCCCCCCCCCCCCCAAGGAAAGCTTGAAAAAAGGAAAGTCAAATTTAAGTATATGAATGTAAAACTCAGGCGACCATGACGTGGAGAGCAATTTTTGGGCTCTCTTTTTATCACATAAGACAGGGAAAGCTTTTCAATGGAAACAAGCAGCGATGCCATGCCTTCATTAAATATTTGTCATTTATATTTGGGGTTTCTTGATGCATGATGTCAGACGGTACAGCCCCTCATACGAACAGTGGAGCTATTGCAAAGTTTTGCTGCACATTCACTGGAGAAAAAAAAAATTGGTTCGCCTGACTAATTATTAGTATATTTGCACAATTAAATTAATTGGTTATTTGTACAAACTTACTCAAGAGAAAAATGATAATAAGCTAAATACCCTTGTTTATTCTTGAAGTTTTATCTTGAATTTATTAACATTAGAAAATATAAGACATCAAGTATAAAATACAACTAACTGATTATCACATAAAGCAAACGTTTCGGTTGCAAACCGCAACCATCTTTACCAATCAGTTAGGTTGTATTTTATACTTGTCTTATATTTTCCAATGTTAATAATTCAAGATAAAACTTCAAAAATAAACAAGGGCATTATCATAGCTTATTATCATTTCTTATAATTTTATACATTAAAGTACCATTTAATTATGTTTTTACGTCAATATATTATACAAACCAACTGTTTGAAAACCAAATGCAGCCGTCTTATTGTTCCAATTCGGAGGTTATGTTATTTTGATTGGACTTGTGAAACGTACGCTGTTCATAAATACAAAGGGTGTCCCAGAACTTTGAGCCAAGTTTTCTCTGCAACGGAGGGAGTTTTAGACTTTTTTGGTGGCTTCGACATTATATCCACAGCAATTAATATCAGAATTGATGGTCCATTTGTGCATAGTAAATCATCGCAAGAGCTTCATAAATCGAAAAAGACAAGAAATAAAAAATATTAAATTTTGGCAACGATGCACGAAACCGTTCTCTTTTACAAAGCAGAGTGACGATGCGATATAGATAATGCTGGGCTTGTGCGAGAGACATGGGTGATGGGGGAGGGAGAATGGCAAGGGGGCAGTGGCGTCGCGTGCAGTTCGGCAACAATGTATTCTATCCATTTAAACTCACGTAAAATATCGAATTCAGGGGGTTCACAATGCACAAGGAAAATTCGATATATTTAATGAGTTTACATGGAGTAGTTGCATTGTTGCAAGATGGCACGCGACGCCACTGCAAGGGGGGCACATGAAGAGGGGGAAAGGCAAAGGGGACGGGAAAATGGAGGAAGGGGAGGAGACGAGAAGGGTGAGGGGCAAGACTTATGGAGGATACCACCCGGTGAACAAAATAAATAGTTAGCATGACTTTTGCGCGAAGTATATTCAACTCAAAATAATAAGGGACTCAATTATCCTTTCTAGCGATTCCTGGAGGAGGAACAATTCCGTCGCGAAAAAATGAATGGCAAAGGAAAAGAGAGTCGGAAAAAATCCCTGCTTCGCAGTGTTGTCAGATCGAGGGTAAAAAGCCGTATCGGCTCCATTTAAATCGATGTAAAGCGTACGGCTTTTTCACCCCAATCTGGCAACACTGTTGCTTCGCAAAAGGAGTGGGTGAAGTGGAATGAGCTAGCTACGCGACGCGACCGGTTACGCGTCCTGTAATACACCGTTTTTGAGTCTTTATTTATTTTTTTATTTATTTACTTTTTTTATTTTTGGTAAATGCAAATTCCTACACAAAGAAGGTATAAAAATGAGAAAGTCATGCAAGATAAGAGGCAGTGGCAGTGTTCACACGCTCTGGATTCGTTTAAATATGGTGATTCGTTGTCAGAAACCGTGATACATATATACGCGGAAGTTTACAATAAAAGTGATTCGATACCTTCCTTCAGTATGACCGTAAACATCAGAGATCGCGCCACCTTCGTGGCTATGCCAAACGGGTGAAATACGACCACGATTCAGAGATCAATTATGAAATAATCATAATATGTGTGCTTACTAACTTAAAAGATTGGAAACTTAATTCTAGCTCCACGATTAAACCACTTACATTCGAAGTTTCAGTTCAAATCTCTCAAAAATAAAGTCAGGATCTCCTATAAACGCCGAGTATAGCAACTCGTTGAAACCGTTATTGACTCTCGTTGGTCGGCGTTTAGGAGATCTGGACTCTAATTTTGAAATTTTTGAGCTGGAATTTCGAATATAAAAAATTGAATTGTGGAGCTCATGGGCGCCCTCAGCTGGGGGCAACGAGAGAATTTGCTCCCTCATCCTCCCCGGAATCCAAAACTGTCAAAATTTCACGATAAAAAATGAAAGGAACAGTAAAAGATCAAATGTTAATCAAATGAGTGACAGTTGACGAACTTTATTATTAGTTAATACTTGACTTTTTTTTACCTGTGAATAAATTTACTCGTTCCTTTGTGCGACGATAGCTCGATCTCTGATTTTTACGGCCGTACAGAGGGAAGCCATCAAATCACCTTAACAATTAAAAGTGGCTGGGATTTCTGGCTATATAAGAGAGCTTTATGAACTTACACTAAAACAAAAAACAAGAAAACAAAAGAAAAAGAATTGGTATATGCGCCTGACTAATCAGTGAAATTTGCGAATTTATTGGTTGTACTTATCTAATAAAAATATATACTCCAACCAATAAACTAAATTTTATTTGCTTGTACTTACCCATTATAAATTATTATCATTTATCCGTTACCAATAATTAATTGGTTGGAGAGCCTAATTCATTGGATAATTACAATTGATTAATTTGATTAGGCAAATTTCTTTATTAATTAATTAGTCAGACAGACCGATTCTTTTTTTTTTCAAAGTGTAAGGAATGGGTGGTATGCGGTTAAACTCCCGAGACGCGGTAAAATTAAAAAAAAAAAAAAAAAAAAAAAAAAAAAAAACTTCTTTGGATCTGAAATCGTAAATCATTCTAATTTGGACACCGAAGTAGCGACGTCCTTTTTCCAGAGCATAAACAAAAACGAGATTTTTATGATTAACAGAAAGAATCAAACTTATGAAATCAGAATGATTTATGGATCAGACTTCTTCTTTAGTGTTTGAATGTATTATTCAGAAAAATCTGCGAGGTTTACTTTCAGAGACCGTAAGGGTTTTCGTATTTGGCACCTATTATTGCTACATTGTAAAGCTATGATGCTATTATGAAAGTTTTGTCGAATCAAAACACAGTACCTATCGTAATACCGACGGCGATTAGAGAACGTAACCGTCGCAAAATTTCGATTCTAAAAAAATGTTTATTTTGTCGACATTAATTATTCACAGAACATCATTTAATGGCTTACACGAACATTTATAACGTGAACGTCGCGTTTCAACTTTTCAGTTTGGGATAGATCACACAATTCTAGCCTATAAGTATCATGAAACACCAAACCCATCCATTCAGGAGCTGTAGCTCATCGCTATGTAATTTGATAATAATAAAACGTGTTTATGATGCAATAAGGATTGCATTTAATGCTGGTTCACACTCGAAATGACTTTCATTGCAAATGAAGAACGGCTCGAGTAAGAAACTTTACGACTGCAGTATAACTGAAAAATGTCAAACCGTTCTCTTCCACAGAAGACAAGTCAACTTTCTTCGGTTTATTAGAAGAGTGGAGAGATAGATAGAACGAGGGAGAGGGAGAGAGAGAGGGAGAGAGAGGGAGAGAGGAAGAGAGAGAGAGAGAAATTGTGCGCCAAATCTTCTTGAAAGTACACACTTCGTAGCACTTTGCAGCTTTTTGACGGTCATTTGAGAGAGCAGCTCTTTAAAAGTGTAGCACTCTAATAGCGATTGAGCTTATAGCGACATTTGATTCGGTCGAAAAAGCTGAGCAAATATTGGAAGCGCGGATCATGTACCTTTAGAATTTTCCCTCTTGTAGGTGCTCAGAATTAGTTTTTGAAAGAAAAAAAAAAAAAAAAAAAAAAAAAAAAAAAAAAAAAAGAACTGTTTCTTTCATCTTTTGTTTTGGATCTATACGAGTGTGGTCGTTCAAATAACCGATAGAAAATTCATTAACGCGGAAACGATGTGGGGAAAGTAGAGCTTTAAATGACATTTCAGAGCAAGGTAACTGCAGGCAGGGCGTAATCGCGCGCTGAAGTTGTGCCAAGTCGGGTGGATAGATAATTGTTTCTACTCCAAAGTACGTGATTTTGCCGATGTCACTGATTGCAGGCGATCGATAGCTATCTGTTCATACTCATCAGTGATTCAATGAATTTTTGTTGCCGTTCAATAAAGGCAGAATATCAGAAGTTAGGGTAATTTAAACACTTTTTAAAGTTCCACGCGGTGTCTAAATGTTTTGACTAATATTTTGTACATTTTTCATAAGAAAATGGAGCAAAAAATCTATTAAGCGGCAAAAGAAGGGGGCAGATAAGTATTGCCAAAACCACATGCTAAGAAGCTCTTCTTTAAAAAAGAATATTATTTTTTATTTATTTTTTGCTCTTTCTTAAAGAAGCGTAATAATCGTTCCAGGGTATAGCCCCCTTTGAAACAAATAGTCTCAGTAAGAATTGATGAAGGAAGAAATCCCCCCCTTAAGTTAATGTATTGTTTCGGGTGACAGGAGCTCAGTATCTGAAAAATCTCTTGAAATACATTTAAGGGACGCTCAACATTTACAAACAGTGTCTGAAGCGATTGCAAACAAATTGAAATCGTCCGGTTCACTCCTTTTTAAAGCGCCAATGTGAAGATTTCAGCATCATCACCCACGCCAGGTTGCCAGTTATTTTTACTTTCGAGTATTTTCAGGACAGAGGCCAATTCGTTGGTGTTTTTACAAAAAATCGTCAATTAAACGTTTCAAAATCTCTCATCACAATTTCTCTCCTCAGTGCAAGTACTTGGTGGACCAACCAGCCTATCTCTATGATTTTTTTTTCCTTATTATTATTATTTTTTTTATTTGTGTATGATAAGATGCACGCAAAATTTAGGGGAAAACCCAAGACAGTTAATTTTATTGCCTTTTCTTCAGAAATGAAACAGTAATGCTATGATTAGAGATGTTGCATTAAGTCATGCCTTTTTGTTAAAACAACAACAAAATGTGCAACGAGGGAGGCGGGGAGAACTGACATAACGTTAAAGCATTATTTATTATTGCAGCAGACGGATTTTCTTCCCAAAAAACATCTATGCGAATAAAAACATAAATAATGGCGAATATGAAAACAATATTTCTCTTTTTCGCTCCTCCCATTTATTCGCGTGAGTTAGATGAAGACGGAAACAGGGGCTGAGCTGTTGCGTGATAGCCCATCGTTCTACGCTTGTCTAATGCATGTTTTCAAAGCAGAGCTGCCGATTTGCGTATAGTTTTAAATGGCATTTTGAAATTCACCGAAGATTCCACCGGTTGAGAAAAGATTACAGAGTTTAGTTCAGTGTATGGCTGTAATGCACGAAAATACTAGCGTCTTTTATCTTTTCTCAACCGGCATATTTTAATTAATTAACGGCGTTTACACCGATTGAGAAAAGATTACAGATTAAAGTATGTTCGTGCATTATGCAGTCATACACTGAATTGAACTATGTAATCTTTTCTCAACCGGTGGAATCATCGGTGAATTTAAAATGCCATTAAATCCAGGCAAATCGGCAGCTCTGTTTCAAAGAGCCTAAGAGAACAGGAGAGGACCTAAGTTTATGGTGGGAGGGGATTGTGATTTTGCCACAGCCTGGTGGAAAATTTCCAAAATTGAATACTTCTCAGCCCCCCCCCCCGTTTAAGGCTTGTTGATTTTGATTTGACCACCCTCTGTGAGAGAAAATGTATCAAAAGTGATACCCTTTTTGTCAGTTCTCCCTCGATTTGTTACCCTTTTACAAGCGCCACCTGGGGCAAATATCCCCCCCCCCCCCAACCCCCCCTGAGAGAAAAGGGAAAAGAAAAACAAAGTCCTAGATCCGCCAACGGTGATTTAAAACAATATGGATCCGTTTCTTCGCGCGACAAAATAATTAATCGACAGCATTGCTGAAATGACGTATTAATTATTATCGATGCACGATTATTGCATACTTTTGACATAAGCAGTCCACTTGACTACGCGTTTCAATTGCGCGACATTCCTTAGTTTTCCCCTTTTCCTCAGCGCTGACGTCACAGGTGAGTTTAACGAAAACAGAAAAAAAGTATGGACATCCTCGCTAAAATCCATGAGCCAAACAAGTGCATTGACCGTACGAAACCAGACGATTTTAAAGAGAAACATGTGTTTCAACCCTTTTGATGGATACAAATTATGATAAATAAATTAAAAAAATTACTGGGAAATAATAATTATAAATATTGTTGGCGGAATAGAATAATGGCATGTCTTGAGCATTCATTGGTTGATAAAGGGAGGGAGGCGAAGGGGCGATCGCCCCTCCCCGTTTGGCCAAAATAGTAGGAGAAAGAGGGATACGAAAAGAGGGAAGTAAATAGAATAAAAAGGGTGGAGGTGTCACGGGGGACGAAAATCATAACTGGAAAATCTTAAGGGGCTGGATCTGCCAATGTGAACGTTGGGGGTTATTTATTTAAGTTCGGTTCCTTTTCCTCACACATTTCATTTACGGTCGGCCAACTGACCCTTCAATTGGTGGAATTAGTGGACTTTAACCGCCTTAACGGACAGTTTTCCGGTTCCGGGCGAGTACTTCGGGAAGACTCCACTGTATAAGTACCTAAATGGTTTGAGTTTTCCAGTTTAAATCTTCAATGCTTCTATAAAAGAGGAGAAAATATAATTTTCTCAAAGACGCAAAATAAACTTCGGAATGCACGCGAATTTAAATAAAGGAACACGGGAAAAGGAGTCCCGAATTGATATGAAATTATCGAGTGAACCATAACCATAACCCGATTTAGACGAGGCGGAAGCTCTGCACGTATTATCCTGTTTGTCTATCCTTGAAAATTCCGGAATTTCGGATAGACCGGATAAGAAAGGGAAACGGTGATTGGCGGAGACGAGTCACGTGGTTGCCAAGTCTATAATCAGAATACAGAATCGATCTAATTGGTTATATCGGACAGTCTTGGGGGGGGGGGGGACAAAGAATCTAATATATTCCAATTTTGATTAGAATTGGCAACCTCGTGACTTGTCTCCACCAATCATCTTTTAACATTCTTATTAGGCTATCCAAAAGTCGGAATTCCAAGGATCAGCCCGCTAGGGCACTAAAATTAAATGAACGTCGCACAATCAGTTATAATATAAAATATAATTATTTGTGAAAAATGGATGCAGCTGCGAGGGGAGGGGGGTGGTCATCAAGAAAGTATAGCTACCAGGTACAGAAGCCTCATGAGAAGGCAGGGGCGTCGAGAGGATTTTGGGGGCCCGGGGCAAACTGTGCATTTGGGGCCCTATTTTTTGTATCATCCTCCCTGGGGGGCTGGGGGGCACCCCCCCGGGTTAAAGGGGGGGCTGGGGTCCTCCCCCGGAAAATTTTAAAATCAAGCTTCTAATTGACGCAATTTTAAGCTATCTCTACTGAAAAATTTCAAAAAATCACAGCAGTAGAATGTTTCATTTTTACGTTTATTTTTCCACATGATGTGACAGACTGAAGATTTTCGACACAAAAAATTCTTTGTTTCGACTTTGATTTCTAAAAATAAAAAAAAAAAATAAACAAAAATAAAAAAAAAAAAAAACATTCATTTTCCAACTTTGGCTAATCACATTTTCACCAGTGTTGGCTGGGACGTCGAGAAAGTTCTGGAGGTTTTGCTACGAACCAGTGGTGCACCGAGAAATTTTCCTTGGGAGGAGAGGGGGGAGGGGGGGTTTGGGACGACTCAAACTCCGGGGGTTTGGGGGGGATTGAATACCCCTCAGGACAAGCGGGGAGTTCGGGGGCCCTCCCCCGGAATTTTTTTCAATTTTCCTTACCTTCAATTGAATTTTACGGTACTTTCATGTACGCAGTAAAATTGAAATGCTGAAATATATTTTGATTTTGCTGCATGAAATCTTTGCTCTTGACTCATAATTGGAGGGAGAAAGTCAAGTGGAAAGTGTTGAAGGAGCCATGGGAAAATTCACCGAGGGGGACACCGAGAGGGGGGTCCGGGGCCCTCCCCCGGAAATTTTTTTCAATTTTCCTTACCTTCAAATTGAATTTTACGGTACTTTCATGTACGCAAAAATTGAAAAGCTGAAATATATTTTCGATTTTGCTGCATGAAATCTTTGCTCTTGGCTCATAATTGGAGGGGGAAGAGTCAAGTGGAATGTGGTTGAAGGAGCCATGGAATATTCACGGAGGGGGTTCAGCAAGGGGGGCCCCCAATTTATTCGGCTCGACACAGTCCGTGAAATTACGTGGTCTCTTCCTTTTCGACCCCACTTTCAAGCACCATGTCATCAGTCACTACTTCTTCCCTCTCTTTTCCCCTTTTCTTTACTTTTCATATTCCCCCTCTTCGCTTTTTTCCCCCGTTTTTCTTTTCTCTTTTTCTCTTTTTTTTTTTTTTCCTTTTCCTTTTTTTTTTCCCCCCTTCTCATGATTTGGGGGGCCCCCCAAGAGCGGGGACCCGGGCATTTTGCCCCATCAGCCCCCCCCCCCTCTCGACGCCCCTGTGAGAAGGTGCTAGAAGCTGTTGCATCGAGTTAATTTCCCGGATGAAAACTTGAGCAAGAGCGTGTAAAAAACTATGTAGTTTCAATAAATGTTCAATCAATAGAGAAAAGAGGAAGTAAGGTGTGGACCAAAAATCGATCAATTGAAAGTATTTATTCTATTCTCATGAGCTATTTTTCTTCTCTCTCCCTCTCTCTCTCTCCTCTCTCTTCCCCTCTCCTCTCCCCCTCTCTCTCTCTCTCTCTCTCTCTCTCTCTCTCTCTCTCTCTCTCTCTCTCTCTTCATCTTTGTGTTTCTGAAAGTGAGACCGGAGAGCAGGGAACCAAAGAGAACTTCATAAATCATATCATCTGGAATAACGATACGATTCTTTCACCAGTTATTCGCGGAGATGAATATAAATTGAAAGTAAATATGCAAGCCATTGCAGAAATGAATAAGATAAAAATGAATCGGATGACGTTACGATCATTGCAATTTGCGTTGCAGTTAACCTACATTCCTACCTAAGATTTTTCGTTTATACTCATCTTGAAACTTCGTCTTATTTTATTATTGATAAATAGCGCCCTTAAATAATTTTTTTATGTTTAGCAGAACCGCGCCAATAATTTGAAAAATATGACCTCCGGTTTTTTCACGCCCCAATTATTAACTCCACCGTTTTTACGTGTATGTACTGACGTACTGTGGATCTATTTGAACTAACGTTTCAAAACGACTTGGTCGCTGGAAACGTGTAAATGCCGCCATGGACATGGAGTTGATTCTGACGGGCTCAATACCACTCTCTCTTACCTTTAGCCCCTAGAAAACAATTCGAAAGGAAAACAATGTCGTCGGAAGTAATGCATTTACTTCGAGAAATTTGCACTCAAATTAAATGCGACACTGATCAACATTTACAGGCATTGGCTTCACTGGAAGCGGTGAGAACAGGATGCGCTCAGCCAGCGGAAAGTCCCGGTGTCCAGTCTCAAGGGATATCCTATTATTCCAAAATTTCCATTTGTTTGTAAATTTTATTTTACCCATTAATTTTATTCCGATCAGAGTTTGCGGCAGTGATAACAACCCTTTTTTACTGTCATTGCCTTCATTACAATTTATCCTTCTCCCTTATACCCCTCTTTACAGTCCCTGTCCTTCCCACTCCCCGTCACCTTAATTCTACAGTTCTTTCTCACATTTCGTTCCTTTTTTTTTTCCATTTTTCCTGTTTTCCTCATTTTCTATTATTTCTACCTTCTCTTCTTTGTCTCTTTCTACCTCTCTCGTCTTAATTAAACTTGTCTCTTGTTTTCTTTTACAACGCGGCTTGTGTCATCTTCATCAAATTGGGGTCGTCCTATGGGGGGTGGCGCCGCACCTTTCCCCGGGCACGTGTTATTGTTACGTTGCCGGTTCAGGATCAGCAGTGCTGCCACAGTTTAGGAAGAGAAAAGATCTTAGAGTCCTGTTTCGGGTCGGCTATCCATGTCGTTATGATGGACACTTCTATAATAGAATACAGCCCGTGTTAAACGGAACAAAAGGAAAAGTTTCTCAGGAGCAGATCACGTGACCCACTCTGATGCAAAGTTCGTCGGCCCGTCAAACTTCGTAGCCCTTTGTTGATGATGTAAATCTCGAGTTTAACTCATGTCTAAATGCAGTTGTTTGATGACGTGTGGTTATACTTCCGCGGATGACTTTTCTTATCATGCGACCATTGAGTCGATCAAAGTTTATTTTGCAACACAAGCTAAACGTTCAAAAATCTCGTTTTTAACCTTCCGGTGTAGAGATGCGCAAAGCGAGCATACTTCAAAAAACCCAAAAACCTCTTGGGAAGTCTGATTTATACTTATGAAATAATAAGCTGTTTCATTCACATTAAAATCCTATCCTTTGCGCTAGAAAGAAGAAGAGCATAGATTGATCAATATCTTCTTGAGATGAGCGCCAGTAGAAAATTTTCACAGGAGGGGGGGAGGGCAAAAACTTAAAACTAAATTCAAGGCGAGCACGGCGGGGGAGGGGGACACTCCATTTTCTTCATGTTTAGCGAAAATTGGCGTGAAATCGATAAGGAGCAACTTCCGGGGGAGGGGGGTGGGGGGTTAACTGCCCCATTCGCAGATCTTTTCCGGCTCTTATGTTTCTCAATATGTTTGAACAGCAAAAACCAACAACGGAATCAGTACCTCCATTCGCGGTAGGTTTAATCAATAAATTTCGTCTCTGTGGCTTATGTGGCAGATTCCTAAAGAATCTATTTATTCACAGAAAAAACAGAAAACAACACTTTGGTGTAACGGTATGACAACAATTTTATTAGAAAAATAACCTATAGCAAAAAATTTTGGTTGAGCCAAACCAAATCTTTGGTTCATCCAGTACAATCTCTTTAATTGGGCGAGCAAAACCTTTGGTTGGCTCTGCTGAAGTTTTTTGAAGCGTCATTTTTCTACCAAAATTTTTGTCAGCGCTACCAAAGCCACAGAATAATACAATCAGAAGGGAAACTCCCCTAAGAGCCAATGGAAACAGTTTTGGGAAATTTTACCACCAAACTGGCAACTGTGCCTACTCACTTCTCAAGATGGCGGACTGCTTTTTCAAGCTATACAACCAATCACAACTCGGCCAGTTGCCGAAGATCTGCCGAAGATTGCCGAAGATACTCACTTTCGAACATGGCGGCCCGAAGTAAAGAATGTTTCAAAATGAATTAGAGTTTCCCTTCTGACTGTATTATTCTGTGCCAAAGCGTTTTTTTTTCTGTTTTTTCTGTGTTGCGATGTATTTTAGTAAGACGTGATACTTTTTGTTAATCCCATCAATTTAGGTGATAAAAATTCCCAACGAAAGAACCTCAAAAAATGGAAGAACTACTTAACCGAGGCGGCACTTTTAAAGCTATGAATTCAGCCCTATGCCCTATGCCAGTCAGTTTGTTCGATTGGATTCTTGAGATTTCAATCACTGTGTGTCGGTATATACCCATCGCAATGTTTGCGCTAGGTTGACACGGCCTTTCGCACACGATCCAATCAATGCTCCTGCATGAAAGCTGGAGATCCTTATTCCGCGAACGGGTGACTTTTGTTTCGCTTTTGTTTTGTTCTTATATACTCTAATGCCTGTCCGTCGTCGCCACGACCCGACTGCGGTACGGTCCGCGGTCCGGTCCCCGTCTGCGTCTACCGCGACAACCAACGACGCGACCCGACGTTCATCCATTCCTCTGTTGAAATGAAACCTCACTCTGCCCTTATTTGATCGTCTGTCGTCAGTGATTCATTCGGTATAAATGACAGATCACGTGACATAATTTAAACCGTCTCCTATGTTTGCACCGAGGCCCTTGATATCCGCTCTCCGATTGCGAAATCATTAGCTCAATTCAAAAGTCAGCCGTTTGGTTTTATGGTCGCCTGCGTGGTCGATCAATCGAACGGTTGGTTGGTTGGTTGGTTGGTCGTGGTCCTTTATCGGTGGACAGCCAGCTCTCACACTTGAGTATATCGTGGTAATACCTATCTGTCTATTGTTCCGTATACTTGTGCAGCTTGTCGAGATCAAAAGACCTCGATTCATTGGGAACGCAAACGGCACGGCACACCGCTTCAACAACTTTGCAGGACTAAATAAATCGTTTTTCCAATTTTAGAGATTACGTATATAGTTTCTATTTTATTCTGTACCTGCAGTAAGTCCGCTCTGTCGACGATTTGATAAAACTGATCACCAAAGATCATCTAAAATTGTTCCGATTTTCACCTGAAGAAGGAGATCGCCGTGTTTAGATGATAATCGGAACACTTTTTAGGGGATCTTTGATGACTTGTATCATACGTACAACCCGAACTTTTCTTTAGCCATGTTTTCTCACCCGTCAGCGGCTCACATAATTTTTATTCATGTTGAGTCTAATGGATGTCTATAATTTGTTTTAAACGGGAAAAAACAGGTTTAAACAATTCGTTGATAAATTTGATTTCCTGGGGGGGGGGGGGGGGGGGGGTAGAACTCGGTAAAATTCCAGTGCAAGGCCCCTTTGACAACCACCGGGCTTTTCGTGTTGATTAAATTTAACAGTTTTTTTTCCTCGATGCGTTATCAAAGGCGTCTTTTAATTATTGTAAAATAGTTTTTTTTTTTTTTTTTTTTTTTTTTTTTTTTTTTTTTAACCGTTGCGCATTGGAACGTAGATCCATTAGCTACTCGTCCCACGAAAAATATAACTTTCACTTGGGCTTCGTTTAAAATATTACATCCCTAAAACCTGATTGCTGCGCGCAGCATTTCACTGAACTTGCTGACTTTCATCAGTTTTCTACACTTTTTTCAAGTGACAAAATGACAGAATAATCTCAAAGCGTGCACCTCTCGCAGCAGCCGTACTTTTAGACGAAAGAAAAGAATAAAATGAATCTTTTTTTATCATTCAAAATGACGGGAAAAAGAGGATTTTGCATAATCTCATCCCACGTAACAGAATTAAAAACATGTACTGCAAATCGGCTTTGCATCCTAGAGAGAACTTGCTCCATCCGGTTTTGTTAAAACGCTTTCCCCGCAGAAAAAGCTCTTATAGTTTTAGACTTTGTAATCAATCGTTTTAGCATAATCCTGCAGACCCTCAAAGAACTTACGATGAGTTGAGAGATTACTCTCACGTGGCATTCGGCATTCTTATTTGTATAGTTAGTTTTACGTTCCCGGGATTCATTCTTTCATCAATCTAATCTAACGATTAAAAGCTTCCGATGGAATCAGCAGCTATCGCTTGATCAGCGCTTGATTTGTCTATTAATCGCTGTGCCGATCCATATCTTTGTACGTCCCAATCCACGCAATTCTCTTTAATTCTCTTGACAATTTGTACTGCGTAGGCACAGAGGGCAAAACTATCGCTTTAATGGACAAAAATAAACAAATTAAATTCATCGTTAAAAAGCTTCTGAGACGGAATTAGTTTTCATATATTAAACTACCATACTGACAAAATTGTCTGTTTACCGTAACCTAAGAACTATCTGTTCAGCTTTTCTGAAATGTTGGTAGCTAAAACCCAAAGCTCCTGTTAATTTAGAATTCCTGTCAATTTAACTGCGCGGGATCCTGGTTAGAAAACGGAAAGTATGAAGCGGAATTCTAGTTCCGGTATCCAGAAATTTTCTCAGTGAGGAATGCAAATCAGCTGGAATTCTAAAACACTATAAATTTCTGAAACTAAGAAACATTTTGAAAGCTTTTAAAGATGATTACTTATTTGTGGTTTTTGGCCTCTGAGTCGGGTAATTTTTGCCCACTGTAATGCGTCACAGCTAGATGCAGTGTTCCACTGTTCAGCACAACCTTTGATGATGCATTATAACAAGTCATATAGAGGGAGTTGAAATCGGAATATGATATTTAACATCTAAAATTTAAGAACTGAAGTGATAAAACTTTAGTAACTTAATGTTTGTTCATTAAAATCAATGAAGTCAATTTTGAGTTGAAACTTTACCAATTTCCAAAAATACAGATCGATATGATGCAATCGATTTGTGCGTCTCGGACATTGGTGGGTATAAGCTTTACTTTAGAGCATTTTTGCGATATTTTCGTTCTTGAAACTGTATTCTCGTGAGCTCCTGATGATCCGATTTTTTTAATTGAGTCATATTCAATTTCAAGGTCGAATAATACGGGTATAGATACTAGCCTATTTGGAGGGTCATGCGAATTATATTCCCTCGAGAGCTAATAGGTTAGCAAAAGATGGTTCACCAGAGCTGGTTCACCCGCAAGATCTGTTAATACCAGGTCAGTCCAGTAGCAACTAGGCAGGGCCAGCACGTTCCGTTGCACTTCTCCCCGAGTTGCTGGGAATCTATCCCCCGAATTGCGTGGCTCACTTGTTATGGCTCACAACAGCTGTTATGCGGAATACGACGCGACGGTGACTGCAGCACTGCACTCGGAACGCGGGGGAACTTTGGAACTTTGGAACTTTAGAACTTTGGAATGGTCCGCCTACTGATGGACTGGCCTGGTATTAATAGATCTTGGATTCACCAATCAGCTATCGTGAACCGAAAAACGTCATCCATGAAATGGAGTATAATTGCAAATTAACCAATTACAGCTCACTTCGTGACGGAAGTCGGTTCACAACATCCATGTATATTTAATTAATAATAAAAAAAATTATTTAATAATACAACGCTGAATCCAAACAAATAGCACACTTGTGGGTTTGGTGCCCCGGAGCATGCGGAAAATCAGCGAACTCGCTCGAAAATCCACGAAAACGCTGATATAAGCTGTTTCGTGTATCAGCGTTTTCGTGTATGATAAGCGATAAGTGAACCCTCCTCAGGAGAGTTTTCTGACTGCCCGGCAAAAAATGAATCGCCCAATTTGGTCCTAAAAACATCCAGGACTTTTTAGGACCAAACCGGGCGATTCATTTGTTGCCAGGATGGGCCTGAGCGGCTTCTGCCGCTTCTGATCACCATAGTTTCATTAACTTTTCTGCATTAATCTATACCTTGATTCAATGTGCAGATTTTCATAATTAATTGAAAAAAAATGGCGAACACTCAGCGCCATCTATCGGCGAATCTGGAACTACATCAGATGAGACCTCACGTAAACCAATTCTGAAGCAACTACACATCAAAAATAGCAATCACATAACATGCAACCAAAGTGTAGCGCAGGGGCGCAAGGGATTTCATATTTACAGATCGAGAGAGAAGAAACTGAACTGGGTCAACTTTATCTATTTGAACCTGAAACCTTCTCTAAACTCGTTCAAAGCGCTTCTCATCGCGTACAATAATTTGAGTACTAGCGCTGGTTGAACGATGTGGGGGAGGAGAAGGATAGAAATTAAGCACGGGTTTTTTCCCATTAAGGGAATCCGAGAGACGAAGAGACGAAGAGACAACATAGACCACCCGTTGAGCAAAGGTGCAGCCGACGATAGACCCGACATAATTATCCTGTAAAAGATATTTAATTTCTCGGACCTCTCTCTATTTGGCAATGTTTTCTTAAAACGATTCATTATTTGTTTACAGTTCGTAATACATGTTAGCGCGGTTCAGCGGGCGTGACGATCGACGCGCAAAGTTGTCACATTGAACCGACTCGTATGGAGGACGCTGTATACAGTGGCGAGGCGTGAAATTTGGCAACAATGTATTTTCTCCATTTAAATTCACCAAACAAGTCGCACGCTACATTCATCAGCGATGACCGGGCATTTCGACCTTTCTAATGTGTCTAAATGGGAGAAAGGAACGTTGCCAAATCGCACGCCTCGCCACTGGCTGTATACTATGACTTGCAAAAGAAAGTCCTCTCATCAAAATTCATTTCTTAATTGATGAATTCTTCTCTTATTTTCCATCGTTTTTAAATTTTTTGAGGCATATTATCACAAGTGGCAATACTCCAAGTCTCTGAAATACTTGAAACCCGTAAAATTTCTGAAGTTGGTCATCGGCGGATCTAAGCAGTTTGGCAACCATGAATTCATTCCTTTTGAACGAATGAAAAACAATCGGTTTTTGAGGGGGCCATGGCCCTTTTACTAATCGATTCTTCTTCATGCATTCAAAGGGGAGTAGTACACAGTTGCAAGATTGCTGGATTCGCCTTTGAAGTTGGTCGAGAGATGAAATAAATAAAATTTCTATTTTACTGCACGTAGTGGGCTCTTATACTATGCAGCGATTGTTTCTTATGTATGAGTGATGATGAAGTCAAATCCGCAAAGATGCTGAAATTTTCCTCAATATCATGAACAAATTAATGCTTCACTAGCGAGTATGTATAGAGATGTCAATGGTGACATTGACATTGAATTGAAAAATAAGATTTAGATTTTCCATAATTTACTACCACTCTAAAAAAAAGGAAGTGCAAAATTGGTCTTAGATGGTTTCTATTGTTAAAATGTAACCACCAAATCGTGAATATTAATCGTACATTACTTTAAAGACTAACCGGATGATTGTAAGTACATGTACAGAATACCGAAGAGTCCTGTAAAAGTCAACCGTCGCGCTGTAAGTATATATTATCCTTCCAAATGGGTCTGTTGCACACTTCGGCTGGAGCGTTTTAAAGTATCAATTCGTATGTAAAAAGCCGGAAAAATGACAATGGCAGCAACAGAAAACACCGAAATTCATTAATAAACTCACAAATTGCGAAAAACACTAGACACTATTCACCCCTGTATCTTTCCACCTCGTGCTCGATATTTCGCGAAATTAGCGCGGCACATTCAAATAATCACGGCCGACTGTCATCACAGCTGACTTCATAAACAAATAAACAGTAAACACTGACGGCGTCTGTTCGAATTCTTACGTCTCAATATCCTCAATTCCTTGCGAAAGATTAAGAAAGGTACGGAAACCGACATTTGGGTCGAAAACTTATAAAAATGAAACAATAACACACAAGAGTTCCAAGTATGATTCCAACTTCGATCATAATGCTTGAAACTCCTGTGTGTTATTGTTTCATTTTGATAAGTTTTCGACACAAATGTCGGTTTCCGTACCTTTCTTAATATCTTGTAAGGAATTGAGGATATTGAGGATATTGAGGCGTAAGAATTCGAACAGACGCCGTCAGTGTTTACTGTTTATTTGTTTATGAAGTCAACTGTGATGACAGTCGGCCGTGATTATTTGAATGTGCCGCGCTAATTTCTCGAAATATCGTGCACGAGGAGGAAATATACAGGGGTGAATAGTGTCAAGTGTTTTTCGCAATTTGTGAGTTTATCAATGAATTTTGGTGTTTTCTGAAACTGCCACTGTCATTTTCACCGCTTTTTACATAAGAATTGATACTTTAAAACGCTCTAGCCGAAGTGTGCAACAGACCCATTGCGTCGCAATACATGCGGACCATCTAAAAGGGTAAAATTTACACTTTTACTTTTTTCAGAGCGTATGCCATAAAAGCTTCATATTGCACTTTGGTTTTTTCAATTATGTCCATCTTAATCAATTTGTTGGCGTTGACGCGTTTGGAGGCAAAGAGTAAACAAGAGTCGCAATTGCATTGAGAGCTAGCTAGCGTGGTCAATGCTGATAAGAGTCGGATTCTGATTGGCTGAAAATGGAGAGAAATGCGTGGGTCCAAACTTTTTTTTGGACATATGGAAATTAACACGGGGTTTTCGTTCCGGGCCGTTTATCTAGAAACCTGTGCAAAATTGACAAGTCACAATTAATTTGAGTTGATTTAACAGAATTTTTTCAAGAAATCGATAGGTCATAAGTACCAGTTTTTCTAGAAGACTGTCTCAGTTGAAAAGTACACATAATAGTGAGTTACTCAGCACACGCCAAGCATGAAAACACACTATTATTTGTACTTTTTGCACATTCAACTGAGACAGTCTTTTCGAATTTTCAATAAACTTGTATTTATGACCTGTCAATTTGTTGAAAAAATTCTGTTAAATCGACTCGTATTAATTGCGACCAGTCAATTTTGCACAAGTTTAAAGATAAACGGCCCGGAACGAAAACCTCGTGTTAATTTCCATAAAGCCAAAAAGTTTGGACCTACGCTTAGAGCCAATAAGAGGCGAGCCCGCGTTTCCGATCCGATTATCTGCGTTGACCACTCAGGCCTTTCTATTCAATTGCGACTCTTGTTTACTCTTTGTTCGAGGCGTTATTTCATAGCCACCCCTCGTGCGTATGAATAAGCGCCTATTGAAGCAGATTTTGAAGGAAAAGGTTGCTTTTAAGAGGAATGACCTTCAGAATGTTGGAAGAAATCAAGCTGTGATGGAAAGGAAAAATAATCCGCCGCAATCATTCGATCAAGCCTCCTCTTTTCCCCCAAAGTCTCACAAGTCAAAGCTTACTAATGCACATAATTTTAAATCTCAATGGAGCAAATACGGTATCGGAATGAGAGGCGGTCTTATTGATCTTAATTAATCAAAGTCCCACGTCGAACGGTGAGGGGGATCAGTTTTTATTCCTTTCTTTCTCAATTGTCTCTACACTTTCGGCCGGCGCGGCGCGCGACGGAACTATCCACGGTCAACGTTGCTAGATTTTTAGGGAGACAGACCGACAAAGTTTATTTCCGCGTATGATTTAGCGTCCATTATTAACCCGATAAGATTTTTTTTTTTTTTTTTTTTTTTTTTTTTTTTTTTTTTTTTTTTTTGTTTTTTTTTTTTTTAATAATGCAGCTTGATTTTCAGAAGTGTTATAATATTTACGAATCAAATGTTATGAGCAGCCTTTAAAGTGAGGCTATTAGTCCTGTCAGTTTAAAAAAGCTTTGTACAAAATAAAAGAAAAACATTTTAAATTATTGCCACAGTTTAACTAAAATCCGTATACTTATCAATTCAAATTAAATGGATGGTGCATGTAGATTGTAGATACCAATTTTTCTTTCTTTCTTATTATCCAGCTTGCGATTTTCAGAAATATACAATATTTACAAATCAAATGTAATGGCCATCCTTTCGAACCTGCAGGTTAAAACACTTTGTACAAAATAAAAGAAAAACAACTTAAATCATCACTATGCTATAATTTACTATAATTTACTGACTAAAATTCGTACTTTTCAATATATAAAATTAAATAGATGGTGCCCATTTCTTTTTACAGATATATACTGATAATGAAGATTAATAAAAATATTAAAAATAAAAAAACCCACCCCCTTTGATGCCTCTCTATTTAACTTGCCTAATACTTAATAACCTTCTAAAATAAATAAAGATTTAAACCTAAATTATTCTATCACCAACTATCGTATAAAGAAGAAACCGTCATATAGAAAAAAAGAATTTTATTTTTATTTTTTTTGGGAAGCAGAAAGCATCGTGATCATCTGTGAATCCCGATCAGGTCAAAATAAAATACAATTTAGGTGGATCGCGTTAATGAAGATCCACCAGATCATTCTCAAAAATATGCTTGCGCAGCTAGACTTCAAGTCGTATTGATTTATAGACTCATACATATTCAATAATTTACTGAAGAAGCAATCAATTATTTAAAACTGCAATTTTATTAGAGGTTTGAGGCATTTGAGAGGTAGCTCAGAAGGGGCACTCCGGACCTCACTCAAAATGTTATTGTTTCAATCGCGTGAGCGGAGGATCAAGGGTTCTATGAGCCCCTTGGCAATTTCAATCTACTGTATTTCAAGAACCTTTCGTCCTTTCATATTTGTCCTTCAATCAAAATGTCTTCGTGTTAAGGATACCTCTTATCAATGAAGTAGAATTGAGATGAGTTGGAGGATGCCTTAACCCTTTCCAGGGTTAGCCAATCAAATGACCGCACGCTCATTCAAATCAAGCGAGTAAACAAATATACCTGCTTCGTGGAACTGCATGGATTTTGCCTACATACTTAATTGCAGGCGCATGACAAAGCAATCTTTTGAAGAGTCCACATTTCAACGTTCCTTTAATTTAAATATAATTAATTAAAGCCATTCAATCCAAAAAATGGATTGAAGTGAACGGATATGTACGATTGTACGGGGTTGATACTTAAAAGAGTAATTGTTTAGCAGCATTTACAGCGTTTCATTTCGTGTTAAAGTTTAATGGATTTCCCGAGCAACCTTGAAACTTCCGGTTAACCCATTGTGATTTTCATTTGCTTTTCTTAATCCATCTATATTCATATAGTAATTTATTTTATTGTAACCGACATTACCATGCATATTATTCTAAATGATTCATACCAGTTTATTCTCCGTTTCACTGTCCACCCCTCAAACTTCCAATTCCGTATTGAAGGTGCTTTAAAGGAGTGAGAGCTCAATAAAGAAACTCGCCAAGTTTAACTTTCGCTAGCGTTATGAAAGGAAACTCACCTGAAACAAAACAGATAAATCAAAGATAACATTTGATAAAAATTAAAAAAAAAAAAAAAAAAAAAACACAGCTAAACTTCCTTAATTGACTATATTTACCTTGAGCAACATATGTTGGTATCGGAATAGGTTGCCCCAAGAATGATTTGACGTGACAACTGTACATAGTATGAATGAAAACGTCAGCTTCTTACTGCTCCTGACCAATCATGTTGCGTGGTTGCTGGGGGTTTGAGGCTGATGTTTTCATGAAAGCCGTAGAACTATCAAGTCCAATCATTTCTGCGGGACAAGCTATACAAATGTAAGTACTACTAGTAGGCGAGACTTTGAACATTTGGGTGACTGGGAACACAAAATAAATATTTAATTCAATACATTGAAAATTTCACTTTTTTAGGAGATGTTTTACCCCACATAATGTGTCATACAGTTCAAGTCGACCCATCTTGTCGTCAACAAACCATATAAATTAGGTCCCTAGAACCGTTTCGATTCAATAGAAGATGCTTGAAGAACAGCTGTGAGTAATACTCCCTTGAAACGATCATAAGAGTCAGTACGAAATCCATGCAGTTTTATTCAGCGAACGCTCGTATTGGCAACTCTGCTACCGACGGAAATTAATTGTTATCATTCGCTGTAATTTCTCACGAGACCAAAATGCTGAGTCGCGCGAAGCCAGAAATCGAGGCTTATTGTTACATTTATACCAGTGAAAGAGAGTGATTGATATTTTCTGAGGTAATTTCTTATCAGGAGGTTGAATTACTTTTGTTTGGAAAAAAAAAAAAAAAAAATCTCTCGGTCGTACTTCCCCGGCGACCCGCCCTCTAGTTTTACAATCACCGCGCAATTTCAACTCGTAACATTTTGTCCGCCTAATTTTATTGAGAACGAATATTTTTTAGCTACCGGCAGCTGAAAGTCTTGTATAAATTCTGCTGTTTATAAATAAATATAAATCAAGAATTTTCCTAATATAGTCCGAATACATACATAAAAAAATTGAACCCTGAAATCGGGAAACAAGGCTAAAAGAGTAATCATAAAACACAATTTAAATATATATGTATACATATACACATACATAGCAGTTGAAATAAAGTATATAAAAGACGGTTCGTTAGTTAAGGCGCCACAAGATAACCTTTTATCCAAGATTTACTGATTTATTGGCAACACCGGACTCGGAGGTTGAAAAGCAGTGGCGTAGCCGGTGAAATGGATTCCATGGGTCCAAAATGGCGCAACTCATGTGATATATGTACAGTTTATGGACTCTAGGATCTTTGGAACTATACAGGGAATTATGAAAGATAAATACCTAATCGCTCCATCAGAATTGATAGAAGAGCCAAACAAATTTTGATCTCTGGGCGTGATTTCCAATATGATGTCAGGGACTTTTTCAAAAGATGTTTAAAATACTGCGACTACATCTGGGTTAATTTACAATGGATATGTCCCCAGTATGTTACACGAGTATGTTTTTACTGCTGTGAGGACCGCATAATATGAGTAAACGATACGTGCGTCGCGATCGTTCGAATACCATGAGTGTAATTTCTACAATGGCATGCATTTTCCGTTTTTAATTAATCTGCAGCGAGGATGATCATTAAAATTTACGTAAAATCAGGTTCCTGCTTCATAGAGGCTGGAAAAATAGAATATCAGTGTTGTTTTCTTCTTAATTTGTCATACGAACCCTGTTAAAATGGAATATCAAGTGACTAGCACGTCGGAGAGAGAAAATGCTCGTATGTGGACCGATCCTTGAAAGTATGGTTTCAAAATGGTCGATTTTGAACCAATGAGAAAAATGCAAGATATTTTCAGGCTTGATAGAGGGTGACTTCAGAGTTCAGAATCTGGCCTACTTTTTAAATTTGGCGCAAGGGAACGCGGGGGAGGGGGGTCAAAGTTGGAACCATTAAGTGCCCATAACTTTTTAACGAATGAAGCTATTCAACAGAACTTTTCGTGAAAAGATAGGTCTTGCAAAGAGCTTTCGATTGATGTATAGGAAAGTTGACTGTATCTAATTTTTGATCGATTAATCGAAGTTTTTTCGATTATTTGAAAATCGATTTTTCTGTTTTTTGCAAGTAGCGATAAAAGCGATCACACGGATCATCACAAATTATTTTCAAAGTAAAACTAGACGGAATTTGCTACAAAACAGCACAAACCGCATGCTGAGGAAATGATTCTTTGCCGACTCTAAATTGCAAGGTCTTTACAGAAAAAAATACAAGCCTGAAATGACTCAAAATTAAAATTTATGGCATCCATTTTTTTTTTTGGATTTCTTTTGGATTTTCTGAACTTTGAGGTCCTGAAAAAAGAGGAATGGTTGCGGATTTAAAAAAAAAAAAAAAAAAAAAAAAAAAAAAAAAAAAAAAAAACGCTGAAACAAGTGTCCATTATTTTTTAGAGGAGTAACTTTTGAGGGGGTTTTGTTCTCCCCGCCCCACAGAGGAGGAGGCGCACCCCTGACTATACCAACCTTCCAGAGGGGGGGCCCCCTCCCCGCGCCACCCTGGGCGGGAAAAATGAAACCCCCCTAAGAATTTTTCCCCTCGAAAATATTTTATACGTGTTTCGGCGTTTTTCGAAATTTAATATGGTACATATTTTCTTCAACACCCTGTATAAGAATTTCTCCTATAAGTTTCATGCCAATTCCTCAACTGAGTTGTAACATGGAATATTTTTCCGTGAGCTTGCGCCACTACTCATGCATAGCCTGCAAAATATGAACCAAAACTTTAACCCCAATACTTTTGCAGTTTCTAACTTTGTTTAGTTGTGAGAAAGTATAAATGTTTTTTCTCAACACTGCATTTTCCGAGAGATGCTGTTAGGTTAGAAAGGTTCCCAATACACACACGTATCTCAAAAAGGTTAATTTTTCAGGAATAAGACACATCTGAAGTAATTTGAAAAGGGTTTGAATGGGAAATCAAGACAACCTTAAATACGCTGCGCATACTTTTATCATCATTAAATTATATTGATGGTATAAGAAAGTATTGCATATCATTGATAATTAAAGCAGATTTTCTCGATCTTTCAAGTTTAAATTGTGGAAGTCAAACCAAAATGGGGCTCTTGCAAACTTTTGTTATGAGAAAATGAATAGTCCATTCTGATGCAAAAACCAGCAAAAATCACGAAAATCTCACTGAGAAAGTTTAAAATTCAGTAATAAACCTACGTGACTACATAAATGGCAAGATCGAATGGCGGTTCGACGCAGGTATCATGGGAGATTCCTATCTAATATGCCTTTTTCTCTTTGGAAACACAGAGGTATGTCTCAATTTAGATATGAATCTCCCATGATACCTGCGTCAAACCGCCACTAAGCTCAATTCTGAAAGTGAATTTCGTGATGTTTTAGTGTACTCATCGTCATTTTTACAGGTTTTTATGCAAGAATCAACTCTTCAATCCCGTGTAGCAAAAGTTCGCAAGAGCCCCATTGCTTTTACTTGAAGGTGAACTTCAGAATAATTAAATCAGAAAATAGAAACTGCCATAACAGCCAATGGACACATTTTTCTGATCTCTTTCGGTGACTTTTCTAAATGGTGGACATATTTCTGTCTCTGTCTTTTGCATTGATTTGAATGGAGATAGTTTGGAACAATTTAAGATCGCGGACCAGAAGATAAAGCTTCAAAATGAACCGAAGTTTCCATTCTGCGTGCAGTATAGTATTCTATGCCTGAACGAAGTGAGTTCAGTCACAAGTGACAAAAACCCCAAGTTTTATGTGGTTATAAACAAAACACGCTTCGTCCAATAAATCATCGAAAAGTCAGTTTTGAAATAACACTTCATCTATATGCATTGTCTCATCATGTTTGATCTTTCTTTCAAAATTTTATATACCTACCAGAATTTTCATTGTGCCGTCTTGCCAACAATGATCTCTCATTCTCTCAATCTCATAAATATTTCCATTTAAAACCCGTTCCCTATACTTCAATGAGGAAAAATCAAGTGCATTATAGCATAGAATATTGATTTTCGTCAAGGGTACATTGTGTGGTATTACGTACACAGCGTAATATGATTGCAGCTCAGCACGTACGCAGCTCTGAGCTAATTTTCCTATGGGTTAGGTAATGTTTAATTAATTTTATGTGAAAAAAGAGATAAAGAGTGAAAAAGGGAGGACTCCACAGGAGATCTAATTAAGTTGCAATAGCGCATGGAAAACTGATACATGAGGATAGTTGACTCAGCAATTAAAAATCTCAGCAGCTCGAAAAGAATTTTAATCTCACTCGTCTTATAGTATTTATCCTGTGCGCTTAAAATACCTCTTCAAGAGTAAGATACTTCGTTTCACTGAAAATTTGAAATAATGAGGCCTGGGCTTCTGCACTTCTAAAATGAAGGCTCCTCTCAGTTTCTCGGAACTGAGTCTCAGAAAGACTGCCAAAACACAAAAAGGAAAATTGGCCGAACAGTTGAAGACTGCGAGCCACTGATAATAAATTCTACGGACATTTAATTTGTCAGGAGCTGATTCATCTGTCATGTGTGACTTCACGTGAGGCAAAATAGATGAGTCATCGCGGTTTGCAGAAACCATTGTCAGAGAAGATGTGCTTTATTTAAGTAAGAAAGTGCTGAAGGTAGGTAATTTCATTAATAACTACTTAGCGAATGGCCCCCAATTGGAACTAGAAAACAGTTTGCATTTGGTTTTCGAATGGTGACTTGAATTTTAAGGTTGATGCAAACAAATTTTTGTCGCGAGGGACATTGATACTGACAAGAAATTTTTTAGTTGATTAAATAACCAAGAAAAACAGTTCTTCATTCAATTTGTCAATGACGACATAATTCCCACAATAAGATCTCAGAAAAATGACGTTATCAGTACATTAAATTCAGTCTTTCTCACTTTTACTATACGCAACGTAGAACTTTTTAGTTGCGGTTTCACCGTGAACCTCGCAACCAAACTGCGTAAGTATCGTCTTACTAATTCATTGTTTGAAAACCAAATGAAAAGTACTACCTAGGAGGTTGTGTTTTTTTGTTTGGGTTGTGAAAAAGTATGAAGTATAAGTATACACTTTACATAAACGGGTGGCTCGTCTAAACTTTATGCTAAGTTTTCTCTGAGAGGAGTGATAAATTTAGACTTTTTTTTTAATAACCAATATGATCGTTATTTTCGCAGCGTTTTACATCGGAGTTTTGAGTCCATTTGGCTGCAGCAAAACTTTGCGAGAGCTCCATTTCGCAGCGAAGAGAAATATTCGAAAAAGTTTTATTTCGACGCGTGTCGAAAAGATGAAATACATTACGTAAGTATAACTGACAGCCTATAAGATATGCTCACCTCCCTTTCGTTATTCAAATAAACACGGCCATACGTTCTCCTGTAGACGAAAGCGTCGTAATAACGCAGCAACTTGACGTTGCAACTGGGACCAATAAAGGAAAAGTTACTATGCACATTATATAAACCGTACCTACCTAATAACGTAAGTGGAGTAGAAACAAGAATCAGAGAAAAACTTTTAGCAATAATTTAAATCTTGGTTCCTACATATAAAAATACTAGTTACACAAACATTCATCGAGTAAAGAACTTACTTTTGACCATCACCACCCTCCTCCTCCCTCAACAAACTATGTGTGAAAGCGAGGAAAAAAATTAGGAGAATTCAGTCTCTGGACAGTCCAAGAAAATGCATGCGGATGATACTATATAAGGAATCCGCCCCCCCGCCGCCGCCACGGACTCATAAAAACGACGGATAAACGGTCCATTTTAGATGAGTTTCATTAAGTCATAAGATAAATATCTCTCTTTCATTTCTATCTCTCCATATGAAAATAACATGGAAAGAACATAACATGATATGCTCCTTAGTAAGTAATAATAAAGCATGAAAATCCTTAATTTTTTTCGTATCGTCAACAATTTTTCATTTTTGTTTTGTTCTGTTTTCTTATAAAAGGGCGCCGCGTTGAGGTGCGCGGACCTCTTTGGGGGTCCGCTCGAAGAAAAGTTTGGGAGCTGCTGGTAGAGATCTTGAGATAAGATTGGCACAAAACAAGTTTATTTTCCATAATTGTTTGTATTTAAGGATAAGGTATGCAACGCAAAACATTTTGGGTCCCTATTTTAGAACTGCACCCTCCAGCGAGCATCGTCACAATTGCCTGATTCTGAGAGCAGCTCTTTCGTCAAAAGCAGATATCCCCTCTTAACACATTGAGAGAGAGGGAGGGAGAGAGGGAGGAGAGAGAGAGAGAGAGAGAGAGAGAGAGAGAGAGAGAGAGAGAGAGAGAGAGAGAGAGAGAGAGAGAGAGAGAGATACAAATACAAGAACAGCTGAACACATTACGCACAAAATGAGGGACCATTTCACTTTCAGTTAGTCGTCCCTACTTTCACTTCTTACTGATTTTAAAGTATTTATTTATTTTAATTCAAGGCGAAGGGGTTGAGGGCGACGCGAAGCGACGTCAACTTCAACGTGGGCCGTACAGCCGGAAGGCTGATGGACTGGTGAAATATGAAAAATCCCTGTAGTGATTCCGGTTCCACTTCAACTCCTGCCTCTCTTGTGACTGTTTGCTGGAGAAGGCGAAGGCCGGAAGTTGAATAAAAATGAGGGAATTGTTTTAAACGTCAGATTCTCAAGAGTGAGTACATTTCGTGTCTGAATCTATTAAAATTGAAATTGAGGCACATTCCTGGTAGTGGGACCACAAAACATCTGTTAAGCTTTTCCCGAGGAATCTTGATTGAACCGCAAAATGTGGATTATTGAAGAATAGCGTAACTCGTGTTTCGTGAGCCCTTCTTTCGCACCTCCACGGTCTCCACGGATCAGGGTTGCCGTCTTGCGTATTGAACAAACGCAATTCTCCCATTAAACAAGGTGATAACCGTGAGATCCGCTAGATCGCGTCACTGTCGTACGGTTTCTGAAACAATAAGCTTGTTCCCTTTGACCATCACTTAAGTTTGTTCCCTTTGACTATCACTTTTGGGAGCAAGTGTCAATTTCTCAAAAATGTTTAAACATTCCGTTCAAGATAAAATTCTAAGAAATATTTTTATGCGATTTCGAGCTTTCTACTACCAATTTTTTGGGTCGAACTACCAATTTTTTGGGTCGAAAAGAGTGGCAAAAAATTACTAATTTGAAGGTGTTGATTGAATTCTGACGGAGCCTTCTAACTCACAATTTCTTGCAAACTGGTCGTAGAAAGCTCGGAATGGTCCCTATACGATTTGATCTTGAACGCAAGATTCAAACACTTTCGAAAAATTGACTCTAGCTTCCCCAAAATACAGTTTTATTGATGATGACGATGATTTCATCCAGTGATATGAGCGTTCCAAAGAAAGACAGACTATCTCTCTTGCTTTCACGTTACCCCCATGTACTACTTTCTCACTCTCATCGCAAAAATCGCATGTAGAGACATCCTTTGTGAAAGTTTTTGGCAAATTAATATGAATTTCTTGAGGCATTGTAATGCGATATTGATACAATATGTGGTAAAACAAGGTCCTGTGTCCGAATTTTGAAACTATAGAAAGAGATTCATATACATGAGGATCACAGGAGAGTGAGTGAGATAGTTTGAAATGCTATGCGAGTTCTGTCGCAACCGATTGTGATCGATCATGACCGAATGAGTGCATTGTTGTGATTGTTGGCTAACCGTTGACTTCGCACAAAAACCGTCTTATAACTGTTGAAGATGGCAAACCTAAAGATTTAAGAGGGCGCGCTACAGCGGCGCGCGCGATCTAGCGGATTTAAATGTCACTACAGATCACTGAGAAATCATCTTAATGTGAATTTATTTGAATTTCTCGCTAAATACGGCAATACTGCTGCAGAGTACGACCGCACGCCGACCGCGATGTGGCCGAGTGAAGATTTCGTTAGCTCCGTGTAGCATTAAGAATGCGCCTGAGAAAGTTGAGCTCTCCGCAGGACCGCGCAGTTAAAGGAAAATTTCAGAGGAGCAGGAAAAATTGCGAAGAGAGGTTATGAAGGGGGGGGGGGAGAAACGCAAGGGTTGAATTTGAGTGCTTCCGACACCAATTAATCAAATAGCCTTTATAGCACTTTCAAAAAGGCAGATGAATAAATCACATCACGGTAGCGGCGATATAGGTTTTAAAGCTCTGAACAAGGCTGATCTCTTATGACGACACGCGAAAACTTTCAGAAACGAGAGGGCAGAGGGCGTTGGTACGCGGAGAACTATTTTAAAAGTTGTAGAAGACAAACTACAAAGCCGGGTGGGGATGAATCATTCGCGATGACATTGCCAACTCTTATGAAGAAACTGAGAGCGCATCTCATTTCTGCAATATATTGTTACATTATATGCACCGACGAAAGGTATACATATACTTGCATATCTACATAAAAGGATGCTAGATATGACAAATTAATCTGAAAATCCGGCGAAAGACTACTTCCGTTATAATTTCTATCCCTCATTAACGATTGTGAGCCCAAAAGCACAGGGAGTTCAAATCTACCCCACATTGGTAAAAATGACGACTACAACCGTTCCAAAAACGACTATAAACATAGTTGGCCAACTATGGATTATAGTTGGCCAACTATAGATTATAGTCGGCAACTATGTTTATAGTCGTTTTTGGAATAGTCGTATAGTCGTCATTTTTACCAGGGCAGGCCGGTCGGTTTTTTTGTTTGTTTTGTTTTGCTTCGCTTTGTGTAAAACTATAGTTTTTCTTTATTCGGGGAATTGATTACATCAAAGAAATGATGTAGCCGATCCTCGTGGATACCACAACACTATCAATGCAACCTAGTTGCGGTTCACCTATCTATATGGAAAATAATTGTCGTCTTCCAGAAAGAAGAGAATCTAAACAAATTAAAATTCGAGGCTATTTTGGGAGGAAAGAATGCTTACAAACCGTCACGGAAGCACGCGGCTCTTACCGAAAATTTAAAGAAAGTGTGTGAGGATTTCGAAAACCGCCCAACAATGGACTTTTTCAGAGGTATCGCCCCTAGTTTGACGTTCCAGCAATAATTTTTTTTGTTCCTTTTTTGACATTTTAAGATTTCGTTAGTTTTTTCATCCGTCGCCGCGGTGTTTTTTTAAATTTTGTGACCTTTAACAATTTTAAAATTTTACGAATTTTTTAACACATTAAGCACAAATTTATTCAAAATTTTTTAAACACTTTATACATTGTTTTGAATTTTTAAAAGTCAGAACCAATGTATGTGGCCAGTCCTAAGTCCGGTAAAGTGTGAAGGAGAATTTTTGATTTGAAAGAAAGAAAGGAAAAACATGAAATCATTAATGATGATCATCATTATTGATTATTGCCGTCCGATTTCAGTATTTTTTTCCTATCACTCTTCATTTATTCTAATTATTATTATTATTATTTTTATTTTTTTTTTTCGGGCGATCAACTGTCGCGCAATCACATGTGCACTCGGTCACCAGTCGCCGCGGTCAAATGTCCGCGGTCAACTGTCGCAAGACCACCCTCGTGCTAGTCTATAGTCCGTTTCATTTAAATAGAAGCTTGAGCACGACTCTTTCCCCTCCGAGTTTTACCCTCTCTCTCGTACCTGCGATGACTCGAGACCTGTCCCATCGGTCGGGGATTCCGTCCATCACAATAGACTGTCCTTTGGATAGCTGACTGCCTATTGTGACGGACGGAATCTCCTACCGATGGGGCAGGTCTCGAGTCATAACAGGTACGAGAGAGAGGGTAAAACTCGGAGGGGAAAGAGTCGAGCTCAAGCTTCTATTTAAATGAAACGGACTATAGTCGTGCTAGACCCTCTAAAGGTCAGGTTATTTCAAAAGGACGCCACTCTTCCGTTTATAAAGGGAAGGTAGTTAACTGTTCGTACTCGGGGGAGTTAAAATTGCCTATACGCTACATTGAAGGCACCCGAAGACATCTTATTTTGTACATGTTCTCATCAATAGTCGCGTTTATCTGGAATGAAGACTGAAACAATGTAAAATAGACTAGAGATGAAAAATGAGTATACTTGGGCTTGGCCCTTAAAAGGGTTAAGCTTTCCAGCACGGGCGCCCTTAGCGGGGGGCAAGGAGGGCACTAGTCACCCCCCCAGGAACTCAGAACAGTCAAAACTATATAGTATGAAATGAACAAAATAAGATAATTAATCAAAGGAGTGATGGTTGACGGACTTCATAATTAGTTTATTTTGTAATTTTAACTCATTTTTTGCGAGGAAAAGTAGTCATCTATATGCATTTATCTTACTTTCATTATTATCTGTTGTCAATTTGTTCATTTTGTATTAAACACGCGTCAAAATTATTATATTAATATTTGATACACCTCAAATAGCTTAAAATTATACCATTCAGAAGAAAAATTTATTTTATCCCCCTTTTTTCGATGGGGGCGGGGGGGCCGCCTAGACCGGCACAATGTACATCACTGGGTGGTGTCCCCTGGACCTTCCACTGGGGTTCAACAATTTTGCGCTCCCCTGGAAATTTTTCTGCAGGTACGCATATGCTTTTCAGGCTTGTTAGCTAATAGTATAGAAATCAGTTCAAGACAGGATTTTGTTTTTAGGAAATTATATTATTTCCCTTCAGTTTTGTGGACGGTTGGGAACGATTTTGAGTGAGAGATAAAAAAAAGTGTGTTTTTTGGGAATAACTTATCGAGAAAAGTATTTTCGGGAACATTCTTCGAACACATTTTTCCATGAAAACACTCGCGGCACCCGTCCACGTGGTCTCTAGCACGTTACGTGGGCTACGATGAACCAGTAAGCGCAAGGATCGTTGCTCACAATCGTTCATAAAATTCCATGTAAACGACAGCGAACATAAGAAAATGTGTTAAAATAGTACAGCTTAAAAAGATGTAAAGCGCAGATTTCCATCTTCAAGAACAGGAAACCAACCTTCTTCTTATGCGTTGGAAAAATTCACAATTCACAACATTCTTTCATCAAACACTGTATCTCAAGCCTCGTGCCGAAAAAATTTATTCAGAGTCTCCATTAATATCGACTTATAAAAAATCTAAACGTGAGCACGTATCTGAAAGCAGCGATCCTGCTCAATCCTGGAAATCTACTCCACGTCTTATTCGTTCGGTCGATTGAGCGGATTTTTTTTCTTTTTTTTTCTCTCTCTTAGAATTTTCTTCGTATAACGCCGAGAAATTAACGCAAGGGATTCCCATGTCATGGGATCCGGTGTAGGTACCCATCTCAAATATGTTACACGAGGAAACGGTTGAAAAGAATGGAGATGAACGCTGCTCTCGAATTTGAATAATCAAATCGCAAGTTGCTTCTTTCGCATCTAGAACTGATAGCTTTCATTTTGCAGGGATCAATTGCGTATCAATTTGCGCCCAAGGGTTGTTTTTTTTTATTTTTATAGGTGAATGAAGGTACTGTAAAAAGATAGTGGCATGCCATGAATGGTGATTTTTGTAAACGTCAATATTATTCCTATACGTCGCGTTGGGGCGACGCGACACGACGGCGGTGAATTTTAATTTAAATAGACCGTTTTAGTGACGACAACACGATCAAAATGTGATCCAAACAAATTTTCTATACCTCACTCACTCTCGTGGAGTTGCCCTTAGAAATTATACGCGAATTTTTGAATGTAAATTTGTGCTAATAAACAACCAGTTTTCTTGAATTGAATTGCACCGTTGGATTTCACGCATCTTAACATATCTTTTTTATTAATTTGATTTCTGAAAAGATCGCAAGTCCCATGTTTTGTTCTAGTCTTACTCACGGTTTATTATCTCATAACATCCTAGCGTAGCCATACGGCTTCAGCTAGAGGGCAGTTTTCATTTTTAGGGGGTTTTTACATTAAGGGGTAGTAGATTGGCAATCAGATGTTAAATATTAAATGTCATTTGGCACCAGCCTTTTTTTGGGCATTCTAAAATGATTAAAAAATAAATTTAAAGGTTTGGGGATTTCTTTATTGCGGGTTGTTTTGAAAATGGTTGAAAAAAGTGAAACACTTCAGGATGTTATGGGTCAAGACTTTAAGAGCACATCACCGCCATGCCATGACACTCAAAAACACTCACACATTCTAACCTCTCATCGTCTCGAAACTTTTTCGAAGCATCACACGTGGTATGGCGGTGATGAGACCAAATCCTAGAATTCTGGTTTCAGAAAACTGTGAGTGAGAATTAACTTGCGTGATCCTTCAAGATTTCAGTTTAGGTGAAATGATGTTTAAAGTACGTGAAATCCAAAGATGTAATAAAAGAGAGAGCTGGTTGCTTACTAGAAAAATTTGCACAAGACAATTAGGATCTGATTCCATATGCGGATATTAAACTAAGTGCGAGAGCTAGTTTGGATCTAATTATTTTTGTGACGTCTTCACTGTAAAACGGGCTATTTACCAAATAGATAATTTGTATTCATTTCCTCCCTCCTTTATTCAGATCGATTGCATTCGTAGTTATTCAGTGTTCATCAGCAACAAACGGGGGAGGGGGGACTCGAAGATAACAAACCATCAATAAATTTGCGGGAGGTTTCAGACTATCACAAGCCCACGTCCTCGACGACCATAGAATCATCGACAATTTTGGCAAGCTGATGAGTATCTATGAGCCTACGGTGGTCTAAAATACCCCGCAAGTGTGTTAACATGTTTTTATTAGTCTCATCTCTCATTTATTTTCTTTCGTCTCATCAAATCGTATCGAGTTATTTAGTTAGCTTTTAGTACTCGTGCAAATGACGATTATTATTGTTTTCGGGCTGGAAATATTTACAAAATCGGATCAAAACGGAAGAGGGATGCTGATAAATTCTCCAAACGGCAATTTTAATCGTGATTAGAGATGTCCTGATACAAAAAAAAATAAATAAATAAAAATAAAAAAAAAAAGCGCTTATGGGACGAAAATATCCGAGAGTGGGAAGTTCCAGATCATATCTGGAACGAACTCATAATTGCTTTTCAAAACTTCGGGTACTCATTGGACTGAAAGAGCAAGACCATGCAAAAAATGACTTATGATAAAAATCGAAATTTAAGTTCCTAACAGGAAAATAATGAACGAATTGAATTGAGATTCATAGAAAAGTCGCGTGGCAAAGATTTTTGCGGACTCGGAATGGTAAACAACAATCTGTGGACCGCATTCTTCTCTCGCTCTCTACGCAGCCCGAAACCGAAAATAGGTCTTTGTGACATTTGTCGCATTGCCCCCCCCGGACTTTTCCCTTTTCTTCTTGGACATTTCCTTCATTCGTTAGAATTTTAAGAGGAACGCAAGAATTGAAGCTAATTTGTTGGCCTTCGTCTTAATCTTTTAAATTGTCCGAATTTAAAGTACGGTACGTCAAATGCGGAGGATATACTTGATTCCAAGCGAATGCCCAATACCTGACATTTTCTGCAAACCATTGGAACATTTGAGACAACAGTACAAGGTCATGATGCGACGCGCGCTGCGATTCCAGCAATGTCTCATCAGAAAACCGGCTGAGGTCTCTATCTAGCAGCGGCGAGTGACATTTTGCGGTTCAAATATGATTGCGTCACAAAATCCTCGGTCAAACGTCATTCAACTAGTTACTGATCTATTCGACATCTTTCAATCGTTGTCTTCGCGCCGCGCCTTGTCGCCACATCAATTTATTAACAACTAAGATTGGGAATAGAGAGATAGATAGAAAGAGAGTGAGACATAGATAGAGAGAGAGAGTGGCGCATGTGATGACTGATCGATGTCGGAACAGTAAATGAGTGAGGAACATTATTAAGAGGTTGGTAGGTCCCTTTCCTCAAAATGAGAGGTGACCTTGAAAAGTTGAAACTAATGTGATAAACAAAGAATAAAATCCGACGGTGAATTTTATTGTGAACATTCGACGAATTATAAATACACGGTTGTTGACTCATAAATATATACAAACAGATATTCTTTAAAATATATGTTTATACCTTCACCGTCTCGGAGTGTATGTTTTTTTTCTCAGAGTTTTCTTGTTTTCTACATCGCTAGGGACCGTTGTTTACGTTTAGTGCGTCGATGAAACTTTTCTCTTGTTATGAAAAACTTCAGACTTTCGCCGAGATTTTCTCACCCAATTTAAATGAGTTACTCACGACAGAGAAGAATACGCGCGCACACGGTTTGAGTAAAACTAGTGTTTATTTTTAATTTCTTGGTGTTTTATATGGTACACAACAAGACTTAGTAGAAAATATAATCTTGATAAAATACCTACACGCACCATACTATACTAAAAAAAAAAAAAAAAAAAAAAGTTTCCAAGTATTATGACAACATATTTGACAAAGTTAGGGTGCCTGACTCAAATAATTTTTTTAATTTTTAACTATTCCCCTCAAAAAATATTTGTTGCGAAGGACAGATCCTGAGAGGGGAATATGAATGCAGGGGCGTGCCGTGGGGGGGCATGTGGGTATCCTTGCCCCGGGCGGCACTCTCGGGGGGCGGCAAAATCAGGTTCAACCAACCAAAAAAAAAAAAAAAAAAAAAAAAAAAAAAAAAAAAAAAAAAAAAAAAATAATAGAGTTATCAAATCTCAAAATGAATTTCAAAGGGCGGTAAAATCATAGTGTGTAACAGCAAAAAAAAAAAAAAAAAAAAAAAAAAAAAAAAATGAGTTATCAAATCTCAAAATGAATTTCAAAGGGCGGTAAAATCATAGTGTGTAACAAGCAAAAAAAAAAAAAAAAAAAAAAAAAAAAAAAAAAAAAAAAAAAAAAGGTCATCACATTCATCATTTTGTTTTCGGAGGGCGGCAAGTTTCTTGCCCCCCCCTCTCTGGAAACCACGGCACGCCCCTGTATGAATGCGCCCTCGTATCTTGATCGTATCGACTATCGAGTCGACATAATAAGTGTATGATATCGTATTCATATACAACCTTACGGTTGAATTCATTTCACTACGGAAGGTTACCGATACCCGATGTATTGATTCAAAAGCTATCAGAAGGAGATACGCGTGAGGCTAAAATGAACGACTTTCAACTGGATTTACGTTTACTATATGCAAACCGTTTATTGCCTTTAATTCAACACGATTCCCTGATAGTCACGTGATATGATCAATTCGTCGATCGATCCCCGCTTAAAACTTTAATTTGAAAATATATCTCCCTTTTGTAGACTGGATTTTCAGAATCTGAGGGGCATAGAACAAGTTCTGCAAAATCTGAACACTGAAATCTGCAAAGTAAGAGCATGAGTATTCTTAGAAGCCACGAGAAAAGAGAAACGAAAAACTCTCTATCTCACTCTTTTCACCATTAAAACAAGTGCGTTAGATAAAGATAAACAAGAGGCTATAAAACTTCAGCTATCTATCCTTTTTCTACTTACACATTCAAAGAGAAAATGAGAGGGATGGAAAAGATCCTGGCTATGAGCTAATGAAGAACCAGTATCGCAGATCAATCTGCAATTTAGGTACCCAATAGCGGATCCAAGATAGTTTCCTTCTCTCTCATTACTCATTTGAATACACGTGTTAGAAAAGGATAGAAGAAGGAGCGAAAGTCACATGACTGACCCTCATCTGTCCTTTTCTAACACGCGCGTTTTAATGGGAGAAGAGAGGGAAGGATAAAGTCCTGGCTCCGCCGTTGTAGGTACATACGTCTACGTCATTAGATTCTATATGGAAGTTTTCCTACGGTATAGCGAGGACCTGACGATCCGATGTTTCATTACAGATAAATATGTATACCTATCTATCTATAATCGCGTAGAATAGATCGACTATACGAAGAATACGAAGAAAAAAAAATGTAGAAGAGCCACGCCGAGGTAAAAGTTCGGGATATCACCTGTGCCGGTATAAAGCAATTCTGTAAGTTCACTCTCCCTCTTTTCTGGACGGAGTGACACAATAATTTATGATTTTGACTGAAATTAAACGCCTCGTATCTCGTGTCAGAGGTACCTAGTCAAATTTCAGCTAATTCCGCTCGAGGCGTCGCTCACTCAATTTCTGAACGGGTCGATCTGAAAATTTACGAAACCGGGTTACCTACTGATGTGACAAACACACTTCAAGCGCAGGTGGCTCCCCTTTCGGCAGCAACTCTACCACTCAAGCAGAAAATTGGAGAGTTGCTTCTTGGAAACTCAAAGGTAAAATATTCGCTCGACAAAAATGAGAAACGGGTGCTGAAAAGCATCGTAACATAATGACACTTCCATAATAATAGAAAAAAAATTAATATTGGAGTATGAGAACGGGAGAGAGAAAAAGCAATAAAGGCGCCCTTGCATGCCTCGAGGAGTTACTTTCGTTGCAAACACTTTATTTTCTTCTTAAAGCTCTGATGTTTGAGCAAATTATGTTCGCAGTTTTCAAAGAACATTTAACTCAGAACTTCGTGAAAATATTTGGCACAATTGATTCGGGGAACAGAATAAGATCAGCATTGATCACCAAAACATTGACAGTTAATAATGATTAGGTACCTGATTGGATCTGCGGAAAGCAGTTTTCGTTCTGTAGGTAGGTACTCAGATAAAATTTTCCAACCAAAACTAAACAAAACAAAAATACTTCACGAGACAATCCTCAAAAAAGTAGTTCAAGGGATTGGTCCTAAGAGCCGGCTCAAAATTAGACTTAGCACAGACACTTTTCTTTCATTTCCACAAAAAAAGTAAACACAGATTTAGAATCACAGCGGGCTTAAGCAATATCTGGATGAAACAGCACCACAAAATCCATGACTGTAAAACTTGCACGATAAACTTTGAAACCCGGTCAACTACAAACTGTCACTCGAAACAAGCTAAACACGATAAACCAAAGTAACCACTTTCAGGCTTAAAACACGTTAAACTGCGAGAGTCGGCGCTCATTAGAATCGAACGGAAAGAATCACTATCGGCCAAAGATAGTAAAAACTCTGGTCAAACAAGGTGCCGTTACTCCTTCGAATTTTGCAGGGACATGAAGTACTCCAGAGACCACGAAATTTACCGCAAGTCAAATCGACGATCACTCAACGGATCGAGGAAAAATAATAGCGAGCTTTCATTGTGAGCGCACGCAATTTCGCAAACAGGGACAAGCCGAAGGCGCAAGAGATTCACTCATAACGCGAGAAAAGACGGTTTGGATGACGGAAGAGAGGGTTCTCTGAGGAATGGAAAGCAGGAACGAAGAGAACCTCTAAAAAAAAATCAAAATCACGTGCGAAACACGAAAACAGAACAAGTCAGCAAGCGGGGTAGTGACTAGATAGGGTTAAGCCTCACGTGTGTAAAAGATCGCGACTCACAAGATCGGAGATGAGATCTTGACTTCGAACTAAACGAAGGAGGAGACTGCGACTACGAGAAAAACGGCGCGCGGCGGTACCGAACACGGCAGCGGCAGCGGCGCGCGTTGCGAGGGGGATGCAATGGTTTTGGTCAAGTCGTCGAGACCAACTGAAACTGAGGTTCGCGGAGGTTAAGAAAAAGAGTTGAGAAGCCGCCCGCTTGCTCGTTGCCGCCGTTGCGTTATTGCGTGCGTCGTGTTTTGCCGCCACTTCACAAAATGCTCCCGCGGCCGCGCGCCGCCGAAGTTCGGAGCAGATGCGATCGGTCCCACTCACCACTGCCATGTCGCGCGTGTTTTTCAGAGGAGATGATAGGGTGGCCGCTGTTTGGCTGATGGCGCGCACACACACACACAAGTGTGTATTTCGTGTGAAGAGTATTCCTGAGTTGTGAGAGTGTGTGTGTGTGTGTGTGGTTGTATGAGTGAGGGGATGCAGTTGAGGCTCGATGCAAGTTGTGATTTGCATCGTCATTGTTGTAAGATAATTTACAGTTCCTAATTACAAAATAGTTTGACAATTGGTTGAGGAAGGGGGGCTCGTGGGTGCCGCTGGGGGTGGGGGGGGGGGGGATGGAGCACGCATAAAAGATCCGTCAGTCCGCGGGCATGGGCATGGGCGCCGGCAGAGAATTATTCAAGGGCATAGAGTCTTATAAATCAAATTCCTGGGGGGAACGGAAACCAGTAATTTTCGTAAATGCATGGGTCTGTTGCACACTTTTGCTACAAAGCTAGAAACACCCGATTCTGATGTAAAATGTCACGAGAAATCCGATGGAAACATCAAAAGCTCATAAAATTGCCTTTGTGTTAAAGAAAAAGTAACAACGGGTTTGTTGCATACTTTTGCTACAGCGTTATGGCGGGGTGATAAGGGTGTAAAATCGCGTAAAAATCACAGTGAGATCATTAAAAAGTCTCAAAATCGACTCATAAGCCCACAAAAGACCTTCAAAGAAAAATCTAAAATGGCGGTTTAAAGGGTGAATCAACCATGCATACATGCACCTCGAGCACCAAAAGATGGCCGACGACGGCAATTTATATCGTTATGGCTAGAATGTAAACAAACGTCTCATTTCCTCATAGTGCGTACATTTCGTGTCATGCTGTGGAATTTTTTCCTGTAAATTTTACGTTCATCTCGTTGTTGTTTGTGGTTACTTCAGTGCTCCGGCCGTAAATGATTCACGATTTGTGTCGATTTGCCTGAATTCTGAAAAGGAAACTATGGGTAAGTACTTACAGATTTACAGATCTATTGAATTTAGACACAATTGCCGCTTTCATCTTGCATCCTTTCCTCACATGCAAGTAAAATTTTGCCTCCCACATGGGAACTCCTGCAAGCAAAGCCTGCGTAATGAATCGGCCAACCAGAGTTAGCCCACCTTAGCGCTTCAGTCTTCAACTAGCTCTCTAACATATACGATAAAGAAGCAGTTATAGGTACCGATCCCATTTGCTTCTGGCAGAGAAAAAATAAAAATAATGTTTCCCGTCCCATTTGGAAAAGAGTGGGGCTCATACTTGCTTCCTTTAAAAGAAAAAAGACACGATTCACTTACGCGACCCTTGTTAAAAGGGTTAGTAT
The DNA here is from genome assembly GCA_011764245.1 of Trialeurodes vaporariorum. Lineage (NCBI taxonomy): Eukaryota > Metazoa > Arthropoda > Insecta > Hemiptera > Aleyrodidae > Trialeurodes > Trialeurodes vaporariorum. Next base: position 27,882,060 of record VMOF01000111.1, read on the forward strand.
TTTTCACGCAAGCAAATGGCAACACTGTATAGATAGATGCACACGCGGCTCCGTCATCTTTAAAACCGACTAATGGCTCCTCTGCTTGAGAATTTGTTTCCGATTTCGACTTCAATGATCCTTTCTTATCTCAACTTTTGTAGTATAAATTAGAATGGACTCTAACTCAAAAGAGCCTTTTGCCCGTGGCAAAACTTAAACGGCCGTATAGACTGTATGACTGAGTTATCTTTGACTGTAATTTACTGCTTCATGTCTGTTTTTTTTCCTTTTTTTTCAAGCAGACAAAAATCATTCGGACAGTTTAGACATCACCAGTGGCGGATCCAAGGCCTCCCCCCAGAAGGTCCTCAAATTTGCCTTTTTTCAACAAAAATAGCCAAAAATGTATTATACTGCAACGCTTGAAGATTAAAAACTCATGGGCGTGCCCCCCTCCCCCAGAAAAACTTACTGGATCCACCAACATTGCTCATCATGGCTATATCTATAAATTAACAGTTTCAACAACCATTAATGTTTTTCCAGAAATAAGTCATTGCAAGTGAATTTTCAATACCTCCGACGCGACGGAGGCTCTTGCTGAGCCCAAACTCCGTCAGCCAATCAAAAGTAGCCGAAAAGTTGAGATCAAATGCTGGAGATAAAATTTCGTGAAGATGTCCTTACATACATCGTGCAAAATGTTCCCATTTGAAAATAGCGTGCGCAACTTCACCTGCGCAGCTCTTTACAATACAACGCGAAGCTCCAGATTCGACGCGACGCGACGCGACGCATGGTCGAGTCCACGAGTCTCACAATCAAGAAAACAAAGATCCCGAGGTCCCCGAGGACGAGGTGCTCACTTACTATTTGATGAGCTTAAACCTTTCCTCGGATCCAATGTTTCTTTCATTTTCAGATCAAAAAAGGAGAAGACGTGTTTTTTCTCTCAGCAACGAAAGGTGGCTCCAGATAAGAGTGAAGAAAAATGAAAATGAAATGAAGACGAAAATTGATAAGGTATAAAGAACGACGAACGTGATGGTACCGCGCGAACTTCATGTGACATAACCGGATACGAATACGCGCAGAGCAAACATATGAAGCAAAAGCAGAAAGATGCATGATGAGTCATAGTCTTTTTCAATGGGTCTGTTGCATACTTTTGCTACAACAATATAGAACCTTGATTCTTATGTGAAATTCGGCGAAAATAACGATGTGCACGTTAAAAACGTTCAAAAATCACTCATTAACTCAGGAAATCACTTCAATTTCAAACAGCCCGCGCTACACTAGACACTATTTGCACCGGTATATTACTACATAGACGGAACCACCGTATGGATATGTAAACAGCCTCGTAACTACAAAATTATGGATTTTCTTTTGGATTTTTTCTTAATACGTGAAATATAAGCTTGCATTTGCTGTCTGGTCTTTTCGGTTTATCAAAGATTACAAAATAGTATAAGAAATGTATGCATGTAAACGAAACATTCCAATGTTTGTAAGTTCTGTTCATGTTTACATAAGCGAGATGGTTCCATCTATGTAGTTATAAGTCGGTGATATAGTGTCTAGTGTAGCGCGGGTTGTTTGAAATGGAAGGTATTTTCTGAGTCAATGAGTGGATTTTGAAAGTTTTTAATGTGCGCATCGTTATTTTCGCCGAATTTTACGTTAGAATCAATGAGTTATATTGATGTAGCAAAAGTACGCAACAGACCCATTGAGATTTTTAATTATGTGCGATGGAGCTTTTGCACGGTTTTGCTGTAGACAAATAGAGTACCACTTCCAATGTAAAATGCTGCGAAAAGAACGATGAGACCATTAAAAAAGTCTAAAACTCACTCCTCGCAGAGAAAACTTAACTTGAAATTTCGTTTGACCACCATTGCATGTATGCACCAACCTTGGATTCGGACCCCAAACAAAAGAGCATGACCTACGAATTTGCAGAACAATGAGATTAATGAATTTGCTTTCAAAAAGTAAATTTGAAGGAATTAAAGGTCCATTTATACACATTTTGTCACTATAGGAGCACGGTGATAACTATGTACAGAAAAGTTCTGCGTTACGTAATAAACAAGGAAGACGGCACTTAATTTCATGGCCTGTTCTTTTGTTTGGGGTCCGAATCCAAGGTTGGTGCATACATGCAAGGGTGGTCACCCGAAATTTCAAGTTAAATTTTCTCTGTGAGGAGTGAGTTTTAGACTTTTTTAATGGTCTCACCGTTATTTTTGCATCATTTTACCTCAAGATTGAGAATGATAGGCCATTTGTCTACAGCAAAACCTTGCAAGAGCTCCATGGAGCATTTTAGACCGGCTGAGATGTGCCGAAAGGCGAAAAGTTGGAAGTAAGAAGTTTGAAAATGTGATTCCTCTAATAAAATGTGATACATTTTGCTATAGAAAGGAGGCGTTTTGATGATTCAAAAGCCCTATAATGATTTTTCTTTTTCCTTGTTTCCCAATTTTTTACCCATTTGTTTTTATTTTTTCAGAAATCCTAATCACAAACAACAACAATTATCTTTACAAAATGAGAAACTGAAATTCGCATCGTGAATAATAATAAAAAAAAAGAAAAAATGAAAAGGATATTTTATTGATATCTTGGCCACACCTAACTTTTGTGACTCAAAATCGATACCGATTCGGCAGGTCCACTAATAACTGCTGTAATAAATATAATATTCCTACGTAATAATCGAGTACATGTATAGTCTGGTAGCACCCTGCACCATACTTTTTTATGTATTTCTTCCCCGATTTGGTCAGGCTATTTTCACCTGTACACACTGCTAAAAAATGAAACTTGTGGAGTCATTAACGTGAATTTTGAATGAAGTACGAGTGTAAAAAAACTTCAAGGACTTAATGACAGTTGACTTTAGAATCAGAAACAAACTGTCAATAGTTGATTTTTTTTTTATCAAAATTTCCCGATTTTATAGGACTGCTTACAAGCTCAAGTGAGTGGTTCTCGTCCTCCCGGTTACTCAAGTCAGAAATAAATAGTTCCAAAATCATAATTTTTCCTCGTTAGTTTGAAAGTTACGTCGAAAATATAAAATTAGATGCAAAATACCTTTTAAGACCCTTAAAATCCTGCTTTCTGCTTGAATCGCTTTAGTAACTGACCTCAACAGAAAATTCAGCATATTTTATACACCAGTGGTATTATTATATCCCTGACAAAAAAAAGAAACCTCAGGATGTCAGAGATGTCTGAGGATAGTTGGAACAAGAGGTCCTGAGGGCACCCTCAGGAGTCCTTCAGAGATTCCTGAGGGCGCCCTCAGGACCTCATGTTCCAAATACCCTCAGACTTCTCTGAGGTCCTAATGGAAGGCCGTCAAGTATTTTTGAGTTAACACACTGTACACTGTACTGTACTGTACTGTACACTCGGTTCAACAATGGGGCAGTTGGGGCATGGGTCTGGAATGTTACGGTTTTTATAAAAAAAAAAAAAAAAAAAAAAAAAAAAGCAGTTGATGAGCTAAGAACGAAATGCTCTTGGTTTCAACGTAAGTTCCATTGTTCTGCAGATGAGAGTTCAGCCCAAAATACATTGTTTAAAATGGGAATTCCGCGTAGTGACGTCACTACGCACACGATTTTTTGCAACTTTATACGCCTGTATCTCCAAAACCAGAACACTAGGAAAAAACCAAAGGCACCATTGTTCTCATCAATAATTCTCAGAGAAGAAATTTCCTGCCCCATTCCGGAAAAGGGTCGGATGTATGATAATATTCCATAGAACTGAGAGAATGTGTTACGTCATGAAATCATTGACCCTTGAGAGCCCAAGAAGGGAGAGAAGGTGTGAACTGTGTCTTACACGACCTCAGCCAAGTTTTAATTTTTTTGTTTTCGCTGAACTCTCATTTTCTCATATTAAATTTTTGTTCTTTACGACATTTAAGGCTCCGGCAAAACAGACATTCGTGGCAATGTTCACGTGTTTTGGACAAGAATTGTACTCGTAGGTATTATTATACCTAGGCTTTTTGTATGCTATTCACCGCATTTATCATATCATTAGTGAAAATGAACAAGTGATACCAAATGTGCGCAAAAGGTCCGTTTTGACTTATTTCCCTGAATCAAAACATATCAAAAACGTTATATATTTATTTGAAATGCCAATCAAGCGAAAAAGAAATAAAATTCCACTGTCCAGGGGTCAAATAGCGCACGGGGAGGACGGTGCTCGAGACTGATGGATGTTGAGGGCGCATACGTAAGTGAGAGATAAGGCAAGTTCTGACTATAGACGTATGACGTACGTCACTTGCGCCCCAGAATTTTAGGGTAAATTTTAAATACTCAGCAGATTGAACCTTAGATCTGACCCTGATAAAAAGAATAAGAGCTCTACTGCAATTTCACAGCCCCCCTCCCTCTCCATAACTCTATAAATAAAATCATCGGAAGGGAAAATGGGGACGAAATCAGGTGAATACTATCATCAGACAGCTGTCGTGTTTTATCAAATTATCATTTACATCACGTGCACACGTGTTTGCAAAGTCCAGAAATATTGACGAACAAACAGGAATAATTAACTCACCACCACTCTGTGATTGAAGTAGGTAGGATGCGGACGGTGAGTGAATACGCTGAGAAACGCGCGGAAAAACAGCTAGCGTACTCCGAGGATTCCGATCGAGCTATCTGATACGGGCCGCCCGTTTGAGAGTCGAAGCCTCGTGATAGTGATTATCCGTTTGTTTACAACGCGTAGAAGTAATAATTATATTTTAAGTATGAATTGATTTTCATTTATTTCGAGTTCTGCTCTTAGAACATGCGTTGAATATCAAATAGGTTTTCTTTTCCCAGCTATTGAGTTCGGTGCTGCCATATCGAGACTCGGCCATCAAAAGCGCAGTACTGTCATCCCTCGCCAATAGCGGACTCGCTTATTCGCGAATTTCGGGAGGTTGAAAAATGCGCGGAATGAAAGTCAGCGTCCTCATAGGGAAATAGCCTCTCATTTCCAACGAGAGTTGAGCAAAATTCTACTGCCTTACACGGAATTGCAGAAAAACCTTCAGAGAAAAATGAAGCAGCCAACGCTGGATGTATTTTTCAAGAACACCTAATGGGTAAAAAATGTAAAATTGATACCACATTTCCGGAAAAAGGGCCTATGAAACAACGGGTGTGCTCGCTATGAAAAATAAGCATTGTTATTGCAATGCGATATTTATGTATGAAGAGCGCGCCCGCCCTTTGTGTTATAGGCCCTCTTTCCGAAAATACAAACAGCTTCAATTAGTCAATGGATGAAGGTATACCGAGTCCTAAGACCTATGTTCCGCCAATCGCGAGGTTTCTTTGGGGCGTATAACCTTTCGCTAAAGCTGGGGGATGATGGTATTTACTCTCTCTAAAATATATATGAGCATCTAAAATGACCGGCCTCTGGTTCATGACGTCGAAAAAATGGAGGAAGGGGAGAGGGAGAACGGAACAAAAAAGGGAAAGACATGATGTAATGTTAGCCTCAAAAACGGAGCTAAAACATGCCACCTCAAAAAACTATAGCACAATACTTTGTGTTCGATGTATTTTTTCCAGACATTGGTGGATCCAGCTCTTCTGAATGGGGGGGGGGGCGATTTTGGGAATTTTGCCCCCGCGAGACCCCTATTTTCCGATAGATTAGCGTGTATAAAAAAAATGGAAAAAAGATTCGCCATTTTCCGAAAGAAATAATATCTCGTTACATCTTATCTTTGCTCCTGCAGAGTACTGTGATTTTTGAAATTCTCTGTGGGAGGCTCCCCCTCACCCCCTCCCCCCGGTCCGTAAATCCCTCAACTTATAACCTGGAAACAGCTATTGATGTGGTGATGTTGCAGTCCAAAAGCGCTGAGCCTTACAAAGTTACAGGGGTGGCTTATAACAACATGTCGACAACCTTTCATTTTGATGAAAACTTTATGAAACGCAGGATGCTTTTATTACACCTCAACTATAATGTCTTCAACTTCTATAAGGGGAGATTTCAGGAGGAATTAGATGCCTCAACGACGCTATACACCGACGTTAAATTTTCTAATAATACACAGAAAAGAAAATAACCCGCTCCAACACTGGCGCAACCGCAGGATCTCTTCCATCGCTCTCATTTCCCATTTGAATGCATAAGTAGGAGAAGGACAGAAAGAGTGGGTTTTATCCTTGTCTAACATACGTTTTTTAATGGAGAAAAGAGAGAGATGAAGGAACTCTCGTTGCGCTACTGCGCACCAAGAATGCAGAGAACAATGGGCAAAAGTAAACACAGTTCACAGTAGTCAATTTATTGATATTTCAAAATAAATTATAAGTTTTAATAAAATGTCAAGTGGTATTCGCAGTTTTTTTTAAACCCTCTAGACCAGAATAAGTTTCTTCAGACACTTTATTTCCCTCTGTAATTGAGTAATTCGGTTTCACACAACTGTCAGTTGCGGCGTTTCTCCTTAAGCCGCCGTTATTGGAATGGCACCATGGTTTAAAATTATAGTTTTAAACGTTTGCGTCATTTCTAGCAACGTAGCATTTTGATAATTTAAAACCATTTTTAATCGGTCGAGTCGAATTCGACGGGGTTCTCTGCACACCAGGACTGCCTTTTTTCAGATCTTAAGAGGAATGATTTAATTCACCGATGATTCCACTGGTTAACAAAAAGAATACACAGTCCCTGTGGCGGCTCGTGCTTTTTATTGGCAACCAAATTTTTTGCCATTTAAACCTATGCAAAAGTATCGATTTCTCAGGTGAATCCCCTGAGGATCGATTATTTTACGTAGGTTTAAATTGAGAGAATACGTTGTTGCATGATTGCACGAGCCGCCGCGCCATCCGTACAGCCCAGTTCAGCAGTATGACTGCGTAAAGCACGAAAATACCCTCATCTATAATATTTTGTCATCCATCATTTTGGATGAATATGAAAATCCTATCAAATTTTAAAGTCAACAGTGTCTCCATCGGTGACCAAAAAGATTACGGATCGTAGTATTTCTGAGGGTTATAGTCAAACGGCTGAACTGGACCGTGCAATCTTTTAGTATACACCGATGGAATCATCGGTAAAATCGATACATTCAAATTAAGATTGGCAAAACGGCAGCACTGATGCCAGTGGCGAAGCGTGCAATTTATCAACGTTGTATTTGGCTCTTTTAACCCCATGAAAAATATCGAACTATCTAGGAATTGCCAATGAGGATCGTATTCGACCTTTAATATAAGTTCAAATGGACAAAATGCCATGTTGCGAAAAACATGCGCTTCGCCACTGCTGTGATGCACACCCAATAGTTCGATCCCTTTCATGGGTGCAACGTTGCCAATTTCTACACAGCGCCTATGGATGAAAGCTCGAAAGCCTGAAATATGAAAATACCCGTTTTAATAATCATCGCAGAATAAAAATAATCAGTCGAAGTAAATGTAAATCGAATGACCGGAACTTTCGAAAGAAGCTTAGGCAGTGGTCAAATATCGTTACAATCAAGAGAATCGCCCAGATTTTGATGATAAATGTGTTTTGCGTATCTTTCATCAACGAGATGAGGCGCCAACGCATCATATTCGTGTGCCAACGATACTGATGCGGTCATCTCGGCGCTTTTACAGTGTTGTCAGATTTGCGGTTAAGAGCCGTGTATTTTACATTGAGTTTCAAGGGAATTATATGCGGTGTACCAACTGGCAACACTGTGCTATTAAAAGTAGTTTCATGCGCGTACGTATATACATTTTGACAAGGTGAATCAGACTTACGAGAATCAAACTTATAATAACAACGGGTACCGTTTTGAAAGATGACGTTACGACAAACTTTGAAGCATGCTAGTTATAGAAGGTTTCGATGGTGAAGTCATCTGGTGAAAAAGTTCGATAAGCGTTCCAAACGATCTCTCTCTCTCTCTCTCTCTCTCTCTCTCTCTCTCTCTCTCTCTCTCTCTCCCCCCCTCTCAGGTGACCCCTTTTTACTTCTACCTTACTCTCTCATCGTTAAAATCGTTCACAGATACATTTTTTGCGAAATTATTTGTTAAAAATGTTTTTTTGTGAGTCACTGAAATGCGATTTTGAGAATATAAGGTCATGGATCAAATCCCCATCATGCACAAAATTCAACACTAGATAGAGATTAGAGATAGCTACAATATTTGTGTCACGTGACAGTGACAGAGATAGTTAGGAATCCACTGAAACAAAGACTATCAAAAGGTTTGTCGTAACTTGGTTTAAATACACGAAAATCTGCAAGAAAATGGTAAATACTTCGTTTTTCTTGTTTTGAATCCAATCCATGATGTACTTTGATTAAAATTTGACCATTCCACCTTGAACTCAAATCATATGGGAAGCGTAAAATTTACAATTTTCTAGGACTGTCGTATTTTTAAACCAAGATACGGTAAATCATATGATAAATGTTTTTTCCAGTAACAGCTCCGCGAGTTTTTTCATAGCTGATTGCACCCGATATGAATGCATTGTAGGCTATGATTATCCGTTGACTTCTGTATAACTCCTCTCTGAAACCGTCTTTTGACAGTTTCGATATACTTGCTTTTCTTCTTTTTTCTTTCAACGTGGCATCATTGGATATATGCAATTCTGTCTGTTGTTTAGTATAATTAATGAACGGCTATACAACGAAATGTCCATCATTTAAGCGCGAACTCTTGTGTAATTAGACGCTCTTTTGCAATCACAAACAATTAATTTTCATTTTCTCGATGGTGCTAATTAAATAAAACACGGCAGATTAAAGTTCCCGAGTTTTCCTTTCGTAAGCCCGTTGATTTAGATTGAGCTCTACTTTGCTGGGTGACAATTAGTTAGCTGTTAGAGGGATCTGCTGAAACTATGTTTGCTGAGCAATTCATCCCTCTCTCAACGCAATTGACTCCTGATGGCGAAGGATGCGACTGCTTTGAGGCATTACTTAAATTCCAGACTGTGTTTGTCTCAAGGTTTGCCGTGTATTTAAGCTTTGGCAGACAGGATATGAGGGGGTTTCAATTGCTTGAGTACTATCTTGACTATCTTTTATTGCGCTGTTTTGAACTCGAATAGCTTCTCTGAATTCCACCATAAGTTTCAAGGTGAGAATCTAAGTAATTTTGGTAATCAATTTCGCACGCAGAAAGAATCAACAAACTTACTTACTGTACAGTACGCTGAAAATCACGTAACTGACCCTTTTTATTTGTTGAATCCTTGTTTTGAGAAAAGGATCTGGGGGGTGATCACGGAGGATCGGATCATTTCGGTATTGTTATCGTTATCGTTTACATGTAACCTTATGGGTGGCTCAACTGATCGAATCGTTTTGAGCTCCTCGTAACACGGAAAAAAAAGATTAGTGAAACTAACCATACGGATACCTGATTTTGGCACCTGCTAGATGTTATGGTAATGTTAACCAGAAGTATACTATGTTTTGACTAGGTACTAGGTGATGTTACCTGATTGCATGTCAAATTTACTCAAAGTATCGGTAAATATACCATACTTCTGGTCAAGTTTACCATAACATCTAGCAGGTGCCAAAATCAGGTATCCGTATGGTTATTTTCACCGTAGTTTTTTTCCGTGAACGATTGAAACGGACGAAAGGAAGCGATGAGTCGCAGGCTGTCGTAATCTCGATCGTTTGAAGTAGGAAGAGGTGAGGAGGGGATCACCTGCGCGATCGAGTTGCGCAGAAGCAAGCCCATTTGATTTAATTCAAACGATATAACGATACCGATAACGAAACGATCCGATCCTCCGTGATCACCCCCCTGGGTATATCTAAAAGCAGGGAGTCGAACCGGCCGGAAAAAAAAGGTTCAGGTTCGGTTCGGGTTCACATAGATTCCAAATTTCAGTTCGCGGTTAGGTTGGATTCGGCAAAATATAAGGTTTATTTGAACCAGTTCAAAGCCGGTTCGGCAGAATTTTAGGTTCATGGACCTTTTCGGAGGAATGAAAAGTCTAATTTGCTGTTTTGTTTTCAAAATTAATCATTATTATATATAGGTAGATCAGAGATAGGAACCGAACCGTAAACTGGAAACAGATTGACTCTGTTCAGAACCGGGGTTCCAAATCGGTTTCATATCAGGTGAGTCTAACGATGTATATTTTTCATCTTGAACTTCCTATTCATAATTATAATCTCCTATTATTCAAACCTTAATATTCAAAAGTTCGTTTTTAAATGAACATTGAAACGCGTTGTTAAAGATTACTTGTTTTAAAATCATTCAATCGTAAAATTGTATTTTGACTTTCAGTGAATAATCGTACCTGGTAACCGGTCCGTTACCAGAACCAGAACCCGAATCTTTGAATCACTGAGACCAGAACCGGAACGAGAACCTGAATATTAGGATTACTAGAACCGGAACCGGAACCGAAACATTTTTGAAAATTCAATGGGGTCCCCATCACAGTAAGAGATGCGATCCCGTGTCAATGCCGAATATGATTATCAAAATTGATTTTAAATTTATGAAATGAAAATGCTAAGGAAGTCGTAAAGACGGAATGTGAACAAAATGTGTATAATTACAATTTCTCTACTTCACGCTTGAGAAGTCCCAGGAGACGCGAATGTATAAGCGTGTGTTGCTGAAGAATTAAGCGAGGGGTGAAAATTTGCGCCAGTGGCGCAGAAAATTACATCGCTTTCCTTTTAACTATTTTAACAAAACGTATAGCGTTCTAATTTTCTTCCTTAGAAAAGGAGAGGATTTGCGATTTCAGTGTTCTTTGGTTTAGTCACGTTCAGAACACTTTAATAGTCTTAATTGGTTTCTGAATTGCCGTATGCATACAAATCGCCACATGTTCAACTCACACGGGTACTAGACACCTCTCTCTAATTTCTCTTGAGGTATATCCATTGAAAGGCGAATTGTTCGCAATAAAGTTAACCCCGAAGAGAGGTCGTCTTTTAAGTCGAGCGAAAGCTTTAAGTCCTTAATAAGATGCTTCGCTCAGGTTCTAGATCAAAGGTAGTCCAATTAAATGTCTTCCATTCGACAAAAGTCTCCTGGTTTTCTTTCAAAGAAGCTATCTAGAATAGCTTTCTAAGAAATGTTTAAAGCAATCAATCGAAACCAAGCAGCCCATCTTACCTCGTTAACCTCTACCCCCCCCCCCCCTACATCTTCGTCGTTAATTTTTTTTTTTTTTTTTTTTTCTGTGAGACCAGACCTCCAGGTAACCATTTAAAAGGGCTCAACATCTACTATGTTGGAAAAAACAATGCGTAAAAGTTATTGATACAATAATTTACTAATAAACGAAGGAGACGAAACGGTGTGGCATAACGTGCATGTGCCTTCAATTGCAATTTCATGTGCAAAAAGAGAACTGACTTGTAGGAATTGTTGAATATACAGGGTGTTTCAGACCACCCGGCGTCCACTATCTTTTTAGCGAAGACGGCGCAAGATATTGAAATTCTGACGAAACTTTTCCAATGTATATCGATCCCCAAATAATTCAGGGAAAATATTGCGGACCCCGGACAACGGCCCCTAAGGGCTTAATTGGGCCCCAAAAAATGGCCACATTGCTGTTTCTCGATGTTTTCATATGGGGGTTTTTATTTCAGAAATGATTTATACAACTAAAAATAAGCATTTTTTGTACAGGGCATTCTTTTAAAAAATGGCCCTTTCTCAAGTTAGGGGCCGTTTTAAAAAAAATTAAGGGCCATTTTGAATCGCTCGCTGTGACCTTAAAAATTGACGGATTTCAAAAAACTAAAAATATTCTGAATCAGCAGATCAAGGGCTTTCGTTTAATTTATCACAACCTTATTTTCTGTGAAAAGAAATTCGCCCACCCCCCTAAATTTTGGAGCTTTGGGGGCCTCTACGAAAAAATGTTCAAATAGCAAGGTATAGGTTGTGATACATCATTGGAAAGCTCATGGAAAGACGAAGAAACTGGTCCCAAACCGGAAGTCAATCCGATAATTTTAACGAGAGTTACGGCCTGGCCTCTCCCACTGCTTTGGGGGCGGGGTCCCTTTGAGTAAAATTGAAAATGGCGGGGTACAAGTTGTTATAAATCATTCGAAAGCCCTTGCAATGACAAATAAAATAGTCCGAACCGGGTCTAAATTTGATCATTTCAACGAGAGTTACAGCCATTCAAAGATTTGAAGTATTTTTCTCGTATGTAGGTATCCTCCAGATACATCGAGGTGGCCACAGAACCCGCGAATACGAGAAAAATACTTCAAATCTTTGAATGGCTGTAACTCTTGTTGAGACGATCGGATTGAAACCCTGTTTGGACCATTTTCTTTGTCATTTCAAGGGATTTCGAATGATTTATAACAACTTGTACCCTGCCATTTTCAATTGTACTCAAAGAGACCCCGCCCCCAAAGCCCCAAAATTCAGTGGGAGAAGCCAGGCCGTAACTCTCGTTAAAATTATCGGATTGACTTCCGGTTTGGGACCATTTTTTTCGTCTTTTCAAGAGCTTTCCAATGATGTATCACAGCCTATACCTTGCTATTTGAACATTTTTTTCGTAGAGGCCCCCAAAGCTCCAAAATTTAGGAGGGGGCAATTTCTTTTCGCAGAAAATAATGTTGTGATACATCAAACGAAAGCCCTTGATCTGCTAATTCAGAATATTTTTAGTTTTTTGAAATCCGTCAATTTTTAAGGTCACAGCAAGCGATTTTAAATAGCCCCTACTTTTTTTTTAAAACGGTCCCTAACTCGAGAAAGGGCCATTTTTTGAAAAGAATGCCCTGAACAAAAAATGCTTAGTTTCAGTTGTATTATTCATTTCTGAAATAAAAAAAACACCCGCCCCGTATTAAAACATCGATAAACAGCAATTGACCCTTTTTGGGGCCCAATCAAGCCCTTAGGGGCCTTTTTTCGGGGTCGGCAATATTTCCTCTGAAATTCTTTGGGGTCAATATGCATTGGAAAAGTTTCGTCAGAATTTCATTATCTTGCGCCGTTTTCATAAAAAGATAGTGGACGGGTGCCGGGTGGTCTGAAACACCTTGTACAATGTTTCGGGCGAGCCTTGCGTCGTTGTTTAAGAGGAGGTCGCAGCCATAAAGCTTTCGAGAAAATATGACCGAACCATCATGTAGCAAAGAGCCATTATCATTTGAAAAACACTGGAATAAAACTCCAAAACGCATAAGACCAGTCAAGCCTTTTAAATAGGGCCTAACGATTCTCGCAAATAAGCTGCTAGCCCAATATTTCCTCAAGATGTTTATTCATCCTCATACAGTCTCCCTCTTTCATTTTTGAAACTTTTAGCTAAAGTATGTCACCTGTTGTTGATTTTCTTTCCTTTGAAGCTGACTAAACAACACAGTTGAGAGAATCTTTGCTTTTGTACCGTTGATATTTCGCTAAAAAATATATGTTAATCCCTGATGCGTCTCTGAATTCAAGTATTGTGTGTGACGGTATCCGCCGCACCACCCCTCTATGAATCCCCGGGGTCGCAAGGGTGCTTTTATTCGCAACTGAGTCTCAAGCCCTGTTGCAAGTTTGAGCTTTCTTAATCAAATACCAAGTAAGTCATACAGTTTGAGCCTCTCGCCAGAAAAGTTTAGAGTGATTTTAGTGATCATACCGTATTTAAACTTTAACTCCCTCCAGAGCTTATAGTCAGCCCTTTTACCCTCCTCCCCTTGTAGGTTCATGAGCTGGTTTTGTGTCTCAAATCTGGTTGAATTATTATAACAGGCATCCCTGTTAAAAATGGTTCATTCCGCATGTACAGGCCCATGACCAATGCCCAATACAGTGTGTGGATGTGTGATGTGCATGGGTCCATACGGATAATAAAAATGAATATTGGATTGATCTGTATGGATATCAAAACGTACATCCATACCGAGACATACGATATCCATAAGGTAAACACCCCAGTAGCCGGTAACCCTAAAATGTGCACCAGTACCCGGCACCCATTTTTTACAATGTGAAAAATATTAGTTTGGTGGAACTACTGGTGTTTTACGTAGTTTTTTCTGATACCTCAACTGTGAAATATTCGAAAAAAATATTCAAAACTCCAAAATTGCCACTGAACTAATATTTTTCATCTGTGTAAAATAAGTGCCGGGTACCTACTGGTGCAAATTTTAGGGGTGCCGGCTACTGGGGTGTTTACCTTAATACGTATTGAATCTATGTACATCCATACTGTATAAGGTACTGACTATGGACAATGGACATGCATGTATGGACCATTTTTACCGCAGTGATTTTAGTCAAGTGGTGGTCTTTTTCGATGGTAAAAATTTGTAGCAATAGCTTTGTTATTATTCCTAATTGAGTTCGATAAAAGACAGTAAATTTAGGTGAAGAAGAACGTTAAAACCTTAAAGGCAGAATTTAAATTGCATTATCTTCTCCATTTAGATCAATGGGTCTGTTGCAAACTTTTGCTACCGCGCTGTAGAGTGTTCAATCTCATGTAAAATCGCTTGAAAAATCTATTGGTGGCATCAGAAAGTCATGAAATGCGATAATAAACTCACAAGAGACGTTTAATGAAATCCTAGATGGCGGTAAAATATCGAGCAACCTGTATGCATGCACCACGAATATCCAAGGATAGCCAACCTCACAATATTGATCAGAGGCGGACTGGCCCACCGGGACACCGGGAAATTTCCCGGTGGGCCGCGGCCCTTTTGGGCCGATTGAATCGTGAGAGGGAAAAAAAGAAGAAAAAAAGAAGAAAACAAGGAAGAAAACAAGGGAGAAAGGAAGGAAGAAAGGAAGAAAGGAAGAAAAAAGGAAAAAAAGAAAAAAGAAGAGAGAGAGGAAGAAAAAAGAAGGAAAAAATGAGAGAAAAAGATGAAAGTGAGGCCGGGCATGTATTTGTACTTGGTAAATTTAGGCTGCGGGCCGGTCATTCGATTTTTTAGGGCCGGGCCGGGCCGTAATTCGATTATTTAGGGCCGGGCAAGAGCCGATCATTCATTCGGTTTTTTAGGGCCGGGCCGGGCCGATCATTCGATTTTCTTAGGGCCGATCCGATCATTCGATACGTCAGGGCCGGGCCGGTTACTCAATACGTTTGGGACGGGCCGGGCCAGGTCTGTCATTCGATAAATTCGGGTCGGGCCGGGGCGGGTCATTCATTCGTTTTATGTGGGTCTGACCGGGCAGGGCCGATCATTTGCTTCATTAGGGCTGGTTTTATGTGGGTCTAAACAAAACATACAAAAAAAAAAAAAAAACTGATAATGCGCGGGCTTTTCTATATCGTCACTATAAGACAAAATGGCAGTCTCAACCCTGCAAAAACGCAGAGAGTCAGCGATCATATAATAATGAAATTGATGACCCAAACATGCTTCAGATTCTTGTTTTTGACTGTAAAATACCAAAATTTTCTCGGGGGGGGGGGCAACACCCCCCCCCCCCACCCCCCGTGTGGGACGGTTCAAAGTTGGTTTCCCGGTCCGAATTTGGGGGCCAGTCCGCCTCTGATATTGATCACACCCAATCACAACGTAAATAAACACATAACCTCTGAAGCTGTGCGGTTGTCAATGTTGGCAATCCTTGGATGTTAATTAAAGTGCATGCATACAGATTGCTCGATATTTTACCGTCATCTTTGATTTCATTAAACATCTCTTGTGAGTTTATTATCGCATTTCATGTCTTTCTGATGCCACCAATGAACTTTTCAGGCGATTTTGTATACCATGAAACACTCTTTATCGTTATAGCAAAAGTTTGCAACAGACCCATTGGAAAAACTCGATCCCTTGGAGTCTCAACTGAGCATCCGAATAATGGATACTTTTGCATTAGTCCGAATGAGAGAAAAATGCAAATCGACGATCACGAGTCACGACCCTTACGACGATTCGATCGATGATTGCCGGTATACTAACCAATCGACGGTATCAGCTGCGATGAAACATTTATTCGTCAGAATTTGAAACTTTTGTTGAGTTTTTGTTTGGAGCCATTTGGCAGCGGTCCTCTAGCCGCCAATCAACACGCGGAGGGGAAAAAATTATCGCTAAATTTGAACTAAAAGGAAAGTTGTTATTGGAATTACTAAAATTCTAATTAATCCTCACAGATCGTCGTTTCAGCTCATGGTTTCTCTTAAGCCGGGTCCACACCTGAGCATTTGGGTCGCATTTAAAAACGGCGTTTGGGACCCTTTTGGCACCCGGAATCAACACGGTGGGGCATTTCGCTAGATTTGATGGTTTTATTTCAAATTAAACAGTTCTCATTCCTCGCAGCGGGTCGAATTTCGGGTTGTGGCTGCTTTACGGTTCGTGCTGTTTCGCGTAGAGCTCGCGAGTTGCGAGAATCTAAGTTGCATACGTAGAAAAAAAAAAATCTAGGTAAATATGGACGATTTTTTTTTTCTTTTTCTAGAATTACTTAGAATTGCCCGAGTTCCCCTCATTAAACTAATCGCGCACTTTCTGATTATTTACGAGAAAGAATCGTTGAGCCAATAAGAATTCTGATGGTTTTAAAAGGAATTTCTTATTGGTTCAAGTAATTATACGTTCTGTAATTTCAACGAAAATGTTCGGCCATGAATATATCGATTTTAAAAACAGTCTATAGACAGTTTAATAGATTGCGATTTATCGTATCGACGTTTGAAGACCTCTGGTTCCAAACAAACTCCGAGTCAATGATTAACCACCATAAGCTAGCGCAAATTTCTGAACGAAAAAGACTAAAAAATTGAACAAAATAACCTTTTGCGATTAGAATTTGTTTCAAAAACCAGTAGTTCCAGGACGACGAAAAATTGATACGAAATTAATTAAAAGTCGCTCTTGGGGTTTAAAACCCCCAAATTTGGTTCCAAGGGATTGGGGGACGTTTGGTAATTTCAACCCCAAAGCATGTTTCGCCGTTTTACCGGATTTTTTGAAAACCCGGGTAAATAATATTTTTAACCTTTAGAACTTATAATAGCAAAAATGATCCATTACTGTTTTTTAAAATTTAAAAAGTTCAAGTGCGAAGGGGAAAACGATTAGATTTTTTAACCCCAACCTTCGGCTTGCGTATTAACCCCGGGAAAGGTTCGAATTCAACTAAAACGTGTTGCCTGAACATTTGAAAAAAGGTTATACCAGAACATTGAGAAGATCTAAAAGATCCCAGGCTATCAAGATCGAGTCAACGAACGCGGCGCCCAACACCCAAAATGGAAAAGGGAAAACCGGTTTGAAACTTTTTCCCCCCGGACCCACAATTTGTTTTGGCTTTTTATTCAACAAATCAATGTTCGCTCACTCTATTTAAGCGGGTAGTTAACCTACATCGTGATGCTAGTTTTGCATACACAACTTATTGAAGGCGCTCGAGGAATCATTGGTTTTGAAAACTAACCGCATTTTTAGTCGCAATTATTATGAATAAAAAAACTGAAATCGTGTGAGGTACAGATCTAAATCGCAGAAAACGAATATACTTGGATGTTGTATTGAAAGGGCTTGTTTCATTCAAATATTTGGTTGCAAGTTCACCATATATTTTAGCGGGTGCCAAAATCAGTAATTATTAATCTTACCAATCACGTTTTTTTCCGAGTAGGATCAATCATAAATATTTATTTTTTTTTCTATCGATTTACAACTAAGGAGTGATAATTAAAAGAAAAAGTGATAACTCGTTTGATAATTTTCTAGCAAGTGGCGATAACTATACCAGGCCAAGTCCAAAAACGCAAAGCAAGAGAGGTGGCGTCAGCGGACACTTGTCACTTATCATGTTTACCGAACATTTTTTTTTGCCCAATTTTAAGGACCTTTTCGAAAAATTTTTGTTTTTAATTCCCATGATTACCGCTTTGGAAGAAACAGTTCTTTGGACCAAAAAGAAATATGCATCAGAATTTTTTTTCAACCTGAGTTCGAACTAAAGTCGCGGAATTTTGGCCTTAATCCTTTCCCTGTTCGGGGGTCGGCCCAAAGGTGGTTAAACCCCGGGGCACATTATTTGGGGACCCCAAAGGCACCCTACCGCCGGGCCGGCCTTTAAAAGTTTAAACATAATTTTTTTTCCCCGTTCCCGGGGTTTTTGCCCCGCCCCCCCCCAAAACTTTTACCCCTTTCCCCCCCCTGTCCCCTACCACCACCCGCCAATCGCCAACCCCCATTATGCCACGAGATCCATAGCTTACGTAACTGGTGAACCGAACGCTGCGCTGCCACGCCGCGCCACTGCCCGCGTCGCGCGTCGTCGCGTCGCGTCAGACGCAGCCCGGATTTCCCCTTCGCCGCAAATTTTATAATTTTACACCTCAGATTCGTGTTGTTCTGCTACGTCGACTGTGCTTTGGTTAGAACTGCCAAAATACAAGCGGGAGACGAAGCCAGTTGTAAACTTTGCTCACCAATTTTGCGCATTAATTGGGTTCCATTATTAATAGCGGGAAAACAACTGAAATTGCACAACACAGAGAAGGGGGGTGCCAGCTAGCCTAATTATTATTATTCGTGAAATTTGCGTCATCTACTTTACCTATTATTTGTATAAACTAACCAAAAAACTCGGTACTCTAACCTATGGAATAATTGATACGGGGTACCAACTCATGCAGTACCAATTTATTGATTGGAGTATTAAATTAATTGGTAAGTGCAACTAATAAATTTAATTAGATTGTGCAAAGTTTTAATTAGTCTAGCGCATAAATTGTCTTTTCCAAGTGAGCTTGGGAAATTTGCCTGCTTCTTATGCAGTTTAATGTCAAATAGAGGTCAATTCCTCCCACAAAGCTGACATCCGACAACGGTGATTAAAGAAGATAGTTCGAGTAATTTTTTTTTTTTTTTTTTTTTTTTTTTTTTAGATTTAACCCTAAAATAACACAAATGATTGAGGTATACCATGATTTTATGGAAAAATAGGCAGTTTGAATTATGCCCTCGGATGGTCCAAAAAAAAAAAAAAATGGTTGATAAAAAATAATTCCTAAATTCTGATGATAGTACTAGAAGAATACACTAGCCAAGAAATGTCTTGTACTTTAATCAGAAAATTATGGTGATTTTATCAGAATCTGGTCATACCTTCGGAATTCCCTCCAAATTTTCTGGAACTATATGGTATAAATATCATACTTCTGATATAACAGTACCAGAAATTCCCTCGACTGACTTACATCTTTGCGACGCGGATAATCTTTTTTTTTTTTTTTTTTAAGTGCTTATATAATCGTGAATATAACCCCAAGTTGCAAATAATGCAGAAAATACCTTCAGTATTTAACCATCTCTCTGTAAATATTAACCTTCCATATAGATTTAAAAAATATTGCAGCTATCTGAGGGTAATAAGCGCATCCACCTTTTTTTTTAGCTCGTAGGCATAAAATCCAACAGCACAGCTTCCCGCAGTCCATTTTTGTCCAAAACGACACAGACAAAAGAATATTTTGAATAATTTTCCCGCATAGTGCTTGAATATTAAGTTAATTTTTCCCCAACTTCTAGCAACGATGTTTACATTGAAAGTAAAAATTCGAGTTCACACAGTACAATTTGACGATAAAACGCTGATTTCATCCCCGAATCTACACATTGGCTATGCATTAACTATGCATTGTCCACCGTTTGGCCAAAAGGAGTGGGAACAGAGAGGATAAAAAGGGGGAATGGGAGAGGGGAAAAATATGGTTCCCGGGGGGATCCCAAGTTCGGGACCCCCCCCCCTCCCCATTAGGGTGGGATTGATCCGCCAATTTCACCAAGATGGGAATTTTGCAAATTCAGTAAAAATGTAATATTTTATACCGGCTAATTTTTCTTATCCGAATCATCTAGCAAACGTATGTGTGTATACTATACTGAGAATTAATTTCCGCCAACTTCGAAAATAAACGTAAAAAAACTATTTTTTCCCTCGAACATTTGACAACCTTGTGCTCTCAACTCTCAACCAAACTCTTCACTCGCTTACACTATTTATAGCGCCTCTTATAAAAACATCGTAAATATCCCCACTTTATTCGCGAGCATATCATGCAGGGTCTTAGCGCGGTCCCTATACTACCCGCATGCAGCTGTGCATGAAAAGGGACTACGTGTAATTAAGATTTTGCGTAAAATAATTGACTCTGATACGGATCTCTCTTTCTCTGAAAAATCTGATGAAATACCTATGGGAATTTACACACTGACTTGTTTGGATTTTCCCAGATTAAATTGTAATTTGTTGGATAAAAAGATAAACCGGAGGAGGGAGATGTCAGCACGATTCTAGTTGAGTTGAACTCGTACGTAATTATGGTAGTGGCGGAGGAAAAATAATAAATATTCGGAACCTCTTCATTCCTTCACTCAACCCGCAGTTACATTTCATTTTCCCCTGTGATTCTATAATTAGTTTTCTGATTTCCCTTTCTCTGCAATTAACACCTTCGGCTGTCTAACTATTCCGTTTTATTTAATTAGGAGGCTAGAAGTTGAGATGGCCTCACTATTTCACATAGCGCCAAACAGTAAACATATAGTATAAAAATTGTCATTGGCCACTGGTGCCCAGTTCTCCAATTTTTATTGGCCAGTATTGAAATTCTATAACCACCAGCAAGAGATTGCAAATGCTCAAACAGTCAGTGAAAATTGCACTGATGTTGATGCAATTTCCAATGGTCGGTATTGTAATTCATTAGCCACCATTGATAGTCAATGTTCCAGAAGCTGTATTGAAATTCAATAGCCACTAGGGATTGCAAATGCTCAAACAGCCAGTGAAAATTGCACTAATGATAGTGCAATTTTCATTGGCCGGCAATGAAAAGTAATTGCGGCCATCACCGATGATTGCGCACTGGCTTTCGAAATATTCACTGAGAAAAATTTCGTGTTGCCGGAACAAGAATTCTGATAAATAATGAATTTCCTCGTCGAAATTCCGGGAAATGTAACTGTATTATGGTTACCGTCACCGTACTTCCGGTTATTTCGACAAGAATTCTAGTTACTTAAAAAACAATTCTGTTTAATATACTTTCCTAAATGAAATTCCGGTTTCATTAAATTATTCTCAGTGTGGCCTCCAACGGCCAATATGGCCAGTATACCTCCAGATACAATTTGTATACACAAGTGCTATTCGAATGGTCGATGTAGGTTTAGTGACGATTCTGGAATTTGGTCCAAGAAAAAAAACTTCAAAACATCGCAGGGTCCAAATTTTTGGTTTCGGGACAAACTTTTCAAAATGTCGTTGTATATACTGATTGTGAAACCAAAAAAAAAAAATGATTTTCTGTTTAAGCCACGCATAAGCGTGCGTAGATTTTAAATATTCACAAAGGATACTTCTTTTTATGTCGGAAAGATCAGAGCTCTCTGTATATTTGCAAATCTATAAATACTAAAAAGATTACTTTTCTACAATATTTTCCACACTGCTGGCACCTTCCGTTGAATAGAGCCGCTAGATTGAATTCGTCACCCACAATGAGATTTGATTCACGCGAGAATTTTCGTTCTTGGAACTATTCCAGCTGTAACAATGCCCTCGCCGGCTCTAAAATGTGTTTCTTTCAAATTATAATATTTAAAAGAAGAAACAAGAAGAAGAAAATTATCAAAATGAAACTGAAGTTATCATATCAATTTGTTTATACTTTCTATTTCCGTTGTAGTAGGTATAGTCTTTCCGCCTACCGGAACTTTTTTTTCTTTAAATTCCTCATAGAGACGAAATTTGAGTATCACAAAGTATAAACAGTGAAAAATTCCCATTGATAAATAAGAATGTGCGGAGTTTTCGTTAGTGATCTAGGCTCTCCTAGAAAAAGTTTCTAGTTATGCCCAAGCCCAAGCGCCTATATGCCTCTTTAAACAGTTATAGACTTTAAAAGCGTTGTACGCTTAATTGCATAAAAAGTTTCAAATCCGGATTACGATTATTCTTTGCCTGAATCACCTTTTGATGATGAAAAAACCTTTTTCATCTCCAAAGAAGAGAGAGAGAAGCGAACTAATAAAACTGTATAAATAAAGCAATACCATTATAAAATAGATACCTATTGGTGAAAATAAATAAAAAAACAAAAAGATACAAATAACTAAATAAATAGATAGATACATAAATAAATAAATAAATAAATAAATAAATAAACAAATAAATAAATAAATAAATAAATAAATAAATAAATAAATAAATAAATAAATAAATAAAAAATAAAAATAAAGAAGAACATTTAATTTATCAACTCTCAAATTAGCAATTTTAGAGATGAGAGAGGCGACGCAAAATATCTGCTTCCATCGAATAAGCCGACCTTAAAAGACTATTTGATTCTGTAGCATGTTTGGAGTTTGGACACAGTTCATGCAACGATATTGACTACTTTCTGATTTGAAGGGGCTTTCATCATTTGTTTGACGATGAAACATGTTAGGTCCTTTTTTCCGCACTTGTGAATTGGCAATAAGAAGTAAGAATGTAATAATGTATCAAATTAGGGGGAGGGGGGGCTAATCCCTAGATTATTGTCCAAAGCTCATGGTGTCCCCTCGCCCCCCCGGATTTGAATATTCTAAAACATAATTCTTGCAAGTATAATATTAAGTTGGTAAGTACATTCTTTAACTGACGCATTTTTTTATTTTTGTTTAACTTTCTTTCATGAAAAAAAGAGCTTGCCGTTCATTTTTTGCTTGAGAAGGAGGGTGGCAACTCTGCCATAGCCTCAAGCAATTAAAGCAACAATGAACAAGGATACTCTGTTTCAAAGAGACGATCAAATGTAAACACACACATAACAAGTTGATACATGTAAACTAACAACCGTGGACACCCACACTCCTCTCAAATATTTTTGCACGCTCTATAAAATTGTCTCGCAAAATTTCATGAGATGGTACGAGATTATCTTCATGCCTAAACATATATTTCAATTCGAAGTACATATTTTGAATTAAAATCATTAAATACTTTTGTTGATCGTACATATTTATATGAATTAACGCCCTTGGAGATTAGTGTTTCAGCTTTTTATAAAACCTAAAAACCAAGAATATTTTTAGATGAACACTAAACGCTGCGAAACCTAAAATTTTCAGTTTGAGGCTGGTCGATGCACTTATCGTAAGGATACCAGTAGCGTATAGCGTGAAATCTGAAAACGTTGTCACTTTTTCCACTTAACCCCATTCTAAAGGTCGAATTTGAGAGTGTTCACCACACATTCAATTACTCGATCTTTTTTCATGAGTTTAAATGGACGAAATGCAATATCCCAATATTGAACGCCGCACCGAATGATCATATCCGTGATCGAAGGCGTGACGATGAAACTTTCTTTGCACATTGTTTTTAAACATAATATATTTCATTCTTACTATAAAGTATACTTACAAATAGTTCAAGTAATTCGATCAGTTTGACTCATCGATATGCATTATCCGTTCACATTATGTTCAAACAAATAGAAAAAGGTACAACAATAGGGCAGCAATTCATTTAATTGAAATGGGTACTCAATTGCAGACGTTCGCTCTAATATAAGTCGTCGCCAAAAATTCAATTACTCGATCTTTTCTCATGAGTATAGGTATAAATGGACTAAACGCAACATTGCAAGATTGCACATTAGTGATAATGCTCATATCACGTGCGCGCTTGCGCGTGTAACGATGAAACTTTTATTGTCCATTGTTTAACACAACATGTTTCATTCGCACTAATTGTAAGTATCTAAAGTTAAACTACATGGTTCAAGGATTATATACTAATTCACAATATAGGTATATAGGGCCAACTTTGTTGATTGTCATCCTACACCCTGTTAAAGTTATTAAAGCTTTTGTTAAGAAAAAACTAGCATTACTTATGTTTAGAGTAGGGATAGTACATTTGATTTGCTTTGACAGATAAATAGAAAAAAAAGAAAAAAACTTATTGACTATTTTGAGTCTAATTCACCATAACACCTATTTTTGGACGTTTTCTAGTTCTTGTTTTGTAGGTTTGAAAAATCTAGATCTGCGGCCTCCCCCGAAAAAAATCCTGGCTACGGCCGTGTATCTCTGTATCTCAGTGGCGGCTCGTGCAATCTGGCAACCGTGCACTTTTGCCATTTAAACGTATGCAAAAAGATCGATACTAGGTGAGGCGCTACGCCTCACCAAGTGATCGATTATTTTACTCAGTTTTAAATGGAGGAAATCCATTGTTGCCACATTGCACGAGCCGCCGCTGCTGTATCCACATGTGGTATGTAGTCATCTATACCATGGCCTTGCACTGACTGTTAAGAAAGGCTTCCAAGTTTTGATGTTTTAGTCGCCTCCGATTTTTAAAGTTCATTTAACATTAAGTAATCGTTACAAGTTTCGTTCGTAAGTATTAATTTGTCCGAAACAGTATAAAAAGGATAAGATTTACAAACCTAATCCTAATTAAAAGGTACCTTTCTCTTTGAGTTGAGAAGTCAAGAATCCTTGAGAGTCAAGTCGCGTTGAGTATTGCGGGTAAATTGAGAGTCGAGGGACGTAGCTTCATTAAACGAGAGCACATTGGCGTAAGGCGGGTCCTTTGATTGTGAGAGGTCTTCTGGGAATCGTTTCCGATGTGAGCTGAGATTCGCACATAGTGGTTGGAGACAATTGAAGACCTCGGTGCGAGCTAGGGCACTTACTCTCTCATTTCAAACACATTGCAGAAGTACCCTTCTCGCACCTAGACTCTAGAGTTCCTTGATGGAAATATTGTATAGGGAGCTCTGACGACACGACGCTACACTTCATGGAGCTCCTACACAGAAAAAACAGAAAAAAAACACTTTGGTAGCGCTGACAAAACCTTTGGTAGAAAAATGACCCAGCAAAAGACTTTAGTTGAGCCAACCAAAGGTTCTTTACACTTAACTAAAGAGATTTTGCTGGGTGAATAAAAAATTTGGTTGGCGCAACTAAAGTCTTTTGCTGGGTCATTTTTCTACCAAAGGTTCTGTCAGCGCTACCAAAGTGTTTTTTCCGTTTTTTCTGTGTAGGAGTCGAAAAATTAACATTGGCAAGATAGCAAATCGACGCCTCTGGTCTCTAGGAGTCGCCGCTAGATGGCGTCGTCTTGTGGAGCTGCCCGTGTTAAATCAACAGCCAATCAGCACTCGTTGAGCTCGTGTCGGTACTCCCTAAACATTATACAATTTTTCCACTATAAAGGGACTCTACAGGGTGTTGAAAAACTGTTCCCGAATATTTCAGGGGCGGATTTTACAGGTCAAAAAAAGACCTTTTTTTTCCCATAAAATGTGTCCGAAAATGCCCCCCCTTTTTTAATACGCCCTTTTGCCCAAATGTTTAAAATTTTGGGTTGAGGTTTTTAGTGTTCCATTTATCAAAATTGGGAATTTGTTCAATTTTTTTTTCCAAAATATTGATTTGCCGAAAAGTTAAAAAATTTTAAAAATTTCCCAAACCAATCAAAATTAAAAGGTACCCTTTTCTTTGATTGAGGTTTTAAGCCGAGATAATCGCTTGAATTGGGAAAAGGGGTCAGGGCTTTTCCAAAAAAACGGGGGAGACATTGGCTTTTTAAGGGGGCCGTTTGGTAAGGTTTTTGAATTTTCCCCAATGTGAGCGAAAATTGCAAAATGGTGGTTGGAAAAAAACAAAAAGACCTCTTTCAAGGGTTTTCCTCTATTTCAAAACTTCAAAATTTAACCAAACCCAAAAAATTCCCAAAAAGGAAATTTTGGGAAAAGGGGGACTTAAAACAACAACGAGGTCATTAATGGACCCCTAACAAAAAATTTAAACTTAAGGGAACCAATGACTTTGGTTCTTAGGGTCGCCCCCTAAATTCTTTGGGGGGCCCCCTGAAAATAAAAAGGGGGTTTTTCGGCACTTTTTTGGAGGCTCTGCCGGTACCCCCCCTAAAATTAAAAATTTTTCCCAAAAAAACCCTTATACTCACACCCAACTCCTCAATTTCTTACTCAACGAGGTCAGGTGTATCGAATCTCTCCATTCTCCCTCCACTCTCTCACTTTCCTGCTATTTTTCTTTAAATGTCTGCCCTCTCGTCATAAAGCAGATGATATTCAGTAACCAGGTCACGTTTTTAGTGACCAGGTTTCGAAAATTAGTAGGTGATCGAAAGTTTATTACTTCGGTCACTTAAAAGTGGGCGGACTGCAGAGCCAAGCAAATGTACGGCCAGGAACCACTTAGTTGCGATTTTCGAGACTTACTTCCCGAGGTTAACATTTGAAAATTAGAGTGCTTTGTTTGTGATCGGCTCCCTTTAGGTACCCGTGATGTCGAAACTCTGGTCACTTAAGATTTTTAAGAAGTGACCGGTGACCAGTGGTTACTAAATGAAATTGCTTATTTCTTCACTTCCCCTTCTCGCGAAAATTCTTGTTGGTTGAAAAAAAAAACAAAAACAAAAAACAAAAAAATCACTTTTGAGTGATTCGTGAATGAGTGTAGTAAACTTGTAGTACACCGAATTCGCTCATAAACACGGAGACAAATGTATAGTTGTGGAGATGGAATGTTTGAACAAAACAATTTTAAATTTTGGATACCCCTCGGCCGTCAATTTTCAAATTTAAAGGCGGTTTTGTTGTTTAAAAGAAACAAATGATACCTAAACTGCATGAATTCTTAATATAATTTTTTTAAAAACGACAAACGTTCTCCACAGTTAAAATTTGATACGTGAAGTGCCGTTTACCGCAACCATTTATTTATTTTTCTCAGTGTATTCCAAGTTCCTACCGTAAAACGTCGCAGAAATTTGCTATTAATGTATATAAAAATAAAGCGACTTGGGTCGGTGCCCTTAAAAAACTTCAAACATGAATAGCCTTCGATGGCATTCATTAAATGTTTGTATGCAGCTCCATAAATATCAACGCGCTCCAAGAAAAATGGGACAGAACCAATAAACAGTAGCGACTCGTGACATTTGGCAACAATGTATTTTCTCCATTTAAATTCACCTAAAAAGTTGAACGCTTTCGTCATCGGCGATGACCAGGCATTTAGACTTTGCTAATGTGTTTAAACGGGGAAAAAGGAACGTTGCCAAATCGCACGCCTCACCACTGCCTCTAAATAAAAACCATGACAATCGAAGAACTCCGTATACTTATTACTACAACATCGCATCGATTCAATCCATCATACACACTTGATTGCAGAGAAGTCTGGCATTTACTCACGAGGAGAGAATTACTCTTGTTTATTATCATCTCTCTCTGTGTATGTAATAAATACTCTAAACAAATTAAATTATCAATGGACGAGTCGCTGTGCGTGTAACACTTTCCCTTTACTTATGTATTTCGTAACATTTGCCTAATTTTAATTGATTCTGATGAGGTTGATGGGGAGGGGGAGGAAGACAGGGGAAGGGTGGAAGAGGAATGAGAAGAAGAAGAAGAATAAAAAATCACAGCCTGACAGGTGAAGGTTCCCTCATGATTTGCCGTCTCTCTCTTACTCGTTGACTGAATGGGAACTTCCAGTGGGAGATAATCCCGACGAGTTTCGCGAATTAGTGCCGTTCCACGCGGATTAGCCGAAAGTGGGTGATCTCAAAACTTCTTTCAAGTTGAATTCTCCTCATGGCTCCCAACTTGCCTCCGATGTACCAAAAAAGAGAGAGAAAACAAACGGCGCAGCGTGTTTGGAAAAACGAAAGCAAAATTAGAACAAACTTTTGCAATTGCACTTCAAATTGCTCCTGCACAAACTTTTGTACGTCAATTAAATCACTTGCAGCTTTGTTGTTATCTCTTTTCCTGATTAAGTGAACATAATGTGAACGGATTATATGAAAGCCGTCTCAAAAGTAAGTTCCATGTGTTTTGTTTTGTTCGTTTTTTTTTTGTTTTTTTTTTTGTTTTTTTTTTTTAAATATTGACGATAGAGAATATCTGCAAAACGTGTTCGAACTCATATCCTCAGCTTTTAAACGTTTTTTTTTTTTTTTTTTTTTTTTTTTCTCCCTATCCTTTAAATTTTCAATAGCTCTCAAATCGAAGGAATAATAGCGGAGATTTTACCTCGGGACCAACATTTTACGCAATCGAAGTAATCGTTATTCAAACAATATTGGAAATGAATATTGTTTTAGAGAGCAACGAGGAGGTAAACAAACTGTGAAAAACTGATGAAAAGGCGTTTGACATTACCGTTTAACATAGTCTCCTCTTTTGACTTAACCTCTACAGTGGGAACTGTTTGGGGTCTTTTCAGACCCTCCTCCCCCTCTATGGTAGTTGACACGTTGGTCAAATACCTTGAGCTCGCAAGGGTTAATGGACCTTGAGACTGACTAAGTGTTACCAACCTCCGCATTGAATCAAATATGGATTTTTGATCTTTGTCAGCGTTGATTTTTTGTTTTTTGTTTTTTTTTGCTAGAAGTCTAAAATTTATTGGAATTCATTCCGAAGATCACATATCTGTGTATTGAAAGGTCAATACTGACCGTGATCGATTTGAAAAATAATTAATTCTGCGTTAATTAAGACTCGCTCAAAGCGACGAAGCGGCGGACGGCGCGATTCTGGTGCGTGCATGTGCCGCGAGTTTAGTATCCGCGGTTAAGTCTTAAATTCTTTGTCCCGCGGAAGTATTTTTCTCACCTTAAAATATTTCAAACTCCATTCTTCCCTAATGCAGCCTTGACGTTGAAACGCAATCGCACCTAGAGAGAGACTGCATCAAAGATACCCGTATAACATCACAAACCAGGGTTGCCGTTTGGCGTGATTTTCAAGGCATTCCTAGACTAGAAGGTGAATCCGCCGGTGACTAAAAAAATTAAACAGTTCAGTTAAACAGTATAACTATATTTCATGAAAAATTTTAATCTATAATTTTTTTAGCCACCAGTGAATTCACAGCATTCTAATCTGTTAATTTTTTAGCCACCGGTGGATAAATTCACCGTTGAATTTAGGAATTCCATGAAAATCACACTAAACGGCAACCCTGCAAGAACAACACAAAAACAGAAGACAGAAATGAGACTTGTTTTGAGTTCAGTATTAAAATAAGCAGCAAAAACATACAAACTATCGCTGAGTAAATTCTTTATCATTGCTGCTTTTGATTATACTTGTTGATAAATTACCCGTGAGTAAATTTTGAAGGTTCTTAGTGTCACCTACTGTTGGTTGGTGGACATAAGTCAAGTTTTTTTCATGCATTAGATCGACCTTTCTTTTTTTGTTTTTTGTTTTGTTTTTTTGCACAATATAACGATTTCCGATTCATGATTTCACAAAATTGCATACGTCAATTAATCGAAATTTTTATTCATAAGCGAAATATTTCGGGTGAATTTTGACCTAGGCAATGTTAACAACTCAACTGTAGGCAATTTTTTCTGTTTTTTTGATGAGTCCCGAACAAAAATGAACTCATTTGACTTGCCTCAATTTTATAACACGTGAATTTATCTGGTATACGTATGTTGTATTATTCGGTTCGGATGAAGATTTGTGATTTGAAACTTTTCGGGACGCCAAACGCCAGAAACTACAAAACCAACTCTAGCCACAGTATTGCCAGATTTGAGGTTAAAAGTCGTGCATTTGAGTCGTAAGGGAGGTATATGGACTAAAGGCGCGCATCTGTCATTACTGTCTATCAATGGCGGATCCAAGAATCAATCCTGTTCTAACACATGCATTCAAATGGTCATAGAAAAGAGAAGGACAATTTTCTTGGTACGCTAATGCTGTCTATCTAATTAGAAACATTGTTTATTGTTGTCTCTCGTCGTTAAGATAGGCCTTCGCACTTCGTACACGATCAACCAAGCTGGATCAAACAAGCTAACCTGGACACTTCCAAAGTCAGAGGCGGACTGGCCCCCAATTCGGACCGGGAAACCAACTTTGGACCGGCCCATATGGGGGTGTGGGGGACATCCCCCACCTAGGGGGGTTTGGGGGGTCTGCCCCCCTCCGAGAAAATGTTGGTATTTTCAAGTCAAAAACAACCATCTGAAGCATGTTTGGGTCATCAATTTCATTATTATATGATCGCTGACTCTCTGCGTATTTGCAGGGTAGAGACTGCCATTTTGAGACACGCACGATGCGTGAGTCACGCTCGAGCGTGAGCCGCGCACAAGCGAAAGTCGCGCACGAGCGTGAGCCGCGCACGAACGTGAGCCGCGCACGAGCGTGAGCCGCGCACGAGCTTGAGTCACGCACGAGCTTGAGTCACGCACGATGCGTGAGTCGCGCACAAGCTTGAGTCGCGCACGATGCGTGAGTCGCGCTCGAGCGTGAGTCACGCAAAAGCGAAAGTCACGCAAAAGCGAAAGTCACGCAAAAGCGAAAGTCACGCAAAGCGTAAGTCACGCACGATGCGTGAGCCACGCTCAAACGTGAGCCGCGCACGATGCGTGAGCCGCGCTCGAGCGTGAGCCGCGCACGAGCGTGAGCCGCGCACGAGCTTGAGTCGCGCACGATGCGTGAGTCACGCACGAGGTTGAGTCGCGCACGATGCGTGAGTCGCGCTCGAGCGTGAGTCACGCAAAAGGGAAAGTCACGCAAAAGCGAAAGTCACGCAAAAGCGAAAGTAACGAACGATGCGTAAGTCGTGCACGATGCGTAAGTCGTGCTCGTTTCGTAAGTCGCGCACGAGCTTGAGTCACGCACGAGCGAAAGTCACGCGCAAAGCGTGAGTCGCGCACGATGCGTGAGCCGCGCACGAGCGTGAGCCGCGCACGATGCGTGAGCCGCGCTCCAGCGTGAGCCGCGCACGATGCGTGAGCCGCGCTCGAGCGTGAGCCGCGCACGAGCGTGAGCCGCGCACGAGCGTGAGCCGCGCACGAGCTTGAGTCGCGCACGATGCGTGAGTCGCGCACGAGGTTGAGTCCCGCACGATGCGTGAGTCGCGCTCGAGCGTGAGTCGCGCTCGAGCGTGAGTCACGCAAAAGCGAAAGTCACGCAAAAGCGAAAGTAACGAACGATGCGTAAGTCGTGCACGATGCGTAAGTCGTGCTCGTTTCGTAAGTCGCGCACGAGCTTGAGTCACGCACGAGCGAAAGTCACGCGCAAAGCGTAAGTCACGCACGATGCGTAAGTCGCGCACGAGCGTGAGCCGCGCACGAGCGTGAGCCGCGCACGAGCTTGAGTCACGCACGATACGTGAGTCACGCAAAAGCGAAAGTCACGCAAAGCGTAAGTTACGCACGATGCGTAAGTCGTGCACGATGAGTCGTGCACGATTCGTATGTCGCGCACGAGCTTGAGTCACGCACGAGCGAAAGTCACGCGCAAAGCGTAAGTCACGCACGATGCGTAAGTCGCGCACGAGCGTAAGCCGCGCACGAGCGTAAGCCGCGCACGAGCGTGAGCCGCGAACAGTGCGTGAGTCGCGCACAGAGGCGGATTGGCCCCTAAATTCGGACCGGGAAACCAACTTTGGACCGGCCCATATGGGGGGTGCGGGGGACACCCCCCACCTAGGGGGGTTTGGGGGGTCTGCCCCCCCCCCTCCGAGAAAATGTTGGTATTTTCAAGTCAAAAACAACCATCTGAAGCATGTTTGGGTCATCAATTTCATTATTATATGATCGCTGACTCTCTGCGTTTTTGCAGGGTAGAGACTGCCATTTTATCTTTAATATATTAAATATAAAAAAAGTAAAAAAAAAAAAAGAAAAGCCCTTTTCAGGGCTACCTAAACATTCTGAAATATTTCCTCTCTGCTTTCGTTCCAGTCCTAATGAAGCGAATGATCGGCCCGGCCTGGTCAGATCCACACAAAACCAGCCCTAATGAAGCGAATGATCTGCCCGGCCCGGTCAGACCCACATAAAACGAATGAATAAAGCCCGACCCGCCCCGGCCCGACCCGAATTTATTGAATGACAGGTCTGGCCCGGCCCGGCCCGTCCAAAACGTATTGAGTAACCGGCCCGGCCCTGACGTATCGAATGATCGGCCCAGCCCGGCCCTGAAGTATAGAATGATCAGATCGGCCCTAAAAAATCGAATGAATGATCGGCCCGGTCCGGCCCTATTCGAATGATCGGCCCGGCCCGGCCCTAAAAAATCGAATGACTGGCCCGCAGCCCAAATTTACCAAGTATAAATACATGCACGGCCTCACTTTTATCTTCGTCTCTGGTGTTTTCCTTCTTTTTCCTTCCTCTCTCTCTTCTTTTTTCCTTTTTTCTTCCTTTCTTCCTTTTTTTTCTTCCTTTCTTTTTTCCTTTTTTTTCTCTTTTTTTCTTATTTTTTTCCCTCTCACGATCCAACCGGCCCTAAGTGGCCGCGGCCTACCGGGAAATTTCCCGGCGTCCCGGTGGGCCAGTCCGCCTCTGTCCAAAGTTCAAACCTAAACTTGGTCGAAACACTTCAAAAACGGGTTTTATTGGCTGTAACTGCTGTAGTTTGACGGGCTATCAAAATGTTCAGTTGGTGACGAAAAGAGCAACGACTCCACATGCAACAGCTGGCTTACCTGCTCATCGATGCTCATCGATGCCAGTTTTAAGCAAATTTAAGCGATCGAATATCATTCACTTCAAGAATTGATGATTGCTAACTGATGCCGCTGATCGGTGAAAAATCTAGCCAATGAGAGTCGAGAATGAACTTCTGAATGATATTCTCGTGAAAATGAAAACTGCGATAGAAATATTCCATAACATTTAACCTCTAAATCAGCAAGGCCATTTTAAACAAAAAAAAACTAGCGTTTTCGAAGCAAAAATTATGTTTGTCTCACAGGAAAATGAACTTCTACGCATGATCTGTACAGTAAACTTTATTCGAAAAGTTTGCCATTTCCGAAATTATCGTGGCGAAATGAATCAAAAAGGATAGAAGATGAGATTTCTGACATCAATTCGAAATCGAATCTACCTCCGGAGGTGAATTCGAAATTTCCAATTGTTAGAATTCAGGGGTCTCCGGTGAGACCAACGAAACAATCGAATATCATCAAAATAAAATGCAAATCCATCAAATATCATACGACGGTGAATGATATTCGATAGCGAAAATCGCCTTACATCGAACTTGATTGATCGAAGCACTGTACAAATTCCAAGGTTCGGAAGCTTCAACGGTGTCATCCACCGTTGTCGCGAACAAACAGTTCGAGCACGGAGCACTATAAAACAAAATGCACAACTGCTAGTTCGGCTGAAAAGCTTCACCTAAATCAAACAATTGAATTTAGCTTTAATTTATCTCTGAAATCGTCAGACATTTTATTCGTCATATGGCTTGAACATCACAATTTCGACGAATGAACCAACGATTTCGGATTATTGGTAATTTTTCGCGCAAAATCGTCTGACCCGTCCACCCCACAGCACCCCACCCCACCCCATCCTTTCACGGTAATACCGGCGCAGCGTACAGATGAGTCCGTACTTTAAACATATAAACTAAATTGATGACATCGATTATATTATATGAGCTCGCGGCTCCTGTGCTCGTCGGATTTGAACAGAGAGAGAGCGGATAGGTGTTCGGTGTTCGGAAGTTTATGCCAGGTGCGTGCGTTTGACCTCCGTCCATCACCATCCATCAGTAAACGCGCTATTTGGTGCTGGCGTCCCACTCTGCGCCGCCTATAGTTTGAACTCACTATAATCCAACCTGATAATTATCACGACTGATTTATGAATCATATCAAAACGAACGCATTATTTTATCTCGTCCAGCATTTAAAGTTTCAATTTCTGTCTCTCTAAGTCATCGTTGCCGGTTTATTGGAAAAGTTCATGATTATGATCCTCCAGCCATAGCAGTCTAAAGGGTGAATCAGTAGCGTGGTCAGGAATTTTTCGGGAGGAAGGGGGCGAAAAGAACAACTTTGGCAAACATTTCTCTAAAAACACAAAAAAATCTATTTTCTTAGATCGAATTTTGGTGTCAACGCCATGGGGTGAATGTGGCAATAGGGACATAACCCCTTCCCTGAATTTGAGAGAGTTGCGATTCATTTGTGCTTGTTTTCCCCGTAAATAAAATTGGCTGCTAAATCACAAGAACAAAGCAGAAGTAATGATTAACATTCCCCGCAGTTCAATTTTGACCGCTATGGAGAAAAAGTTCTCCTTGAAATGGCCAACATTCTATCGACAAGTTTTCATAAAGAAATTCTAGCACATTCTTGAGAATTTTGGTATTTATAACGAGGACTCTGGGGAGATATTCTGATAATTTTTGACTAGGATAGTTTGGTGAAAATGCCAAAATGTCTGATCATGTAGCAGCTAGGGTTCCGGTTATAAAAATAATGGAATTCTCTTAGAAAATGTCAGCATTTCTTTTCGAGAATTTTTTTTTTTTTAGAATTATTCACAATGCCTTGTACTTTCTACCCACTCTTGGAAAATTTTCTACCGGCGCCCGTTTCCCCAGTTAGAAATAACGTAACCCGATAGCACCTAACAAAAAGACAAACAAACAAACAAGCAACAAGAAAGCTGTCGGGAGAAACGTTTTTAAATTCTAAAACATGATATTTGCCTGACCCGAAGCAATTCCACATAAAAATTACGAAAAATATCTGCCAACCTCTGCTACAGTTTGCCGTTTAAATATTCGCCAGCTGAATGCTGAATGAGATACTAATGCCCCGGCTGTTGTTAGGAATCACCGATTTTGGTAAGAAATGTGGCAATTATGTTTTTGGCTAAACGACCAAAGAGTACCTGCTGCACGTAAGATTTATGAGATCACGCGAACCATCTAATAACACGACTCATGACTCGCTTTTACGAAGGACCACTATGTGGTGACGAATGTGATCAATTTTTGGCAGCATCATTGGTGCGTGATTAAGTTCAGGAAGGAAACAATTTAATTTCTTGATGCAAGGAAATAATTGCCATGTATTTTAAT
The DNA here is from genome assembly GCA_011764245.1 of Trialeurodes vaporariorum. Lineage (NCBI taxonomy): Eukaryota > Metazoa > Arthropoda > Insecta > Hemiptera > Aleyrodidae > Trialeurodes > Trialeurodes vaporariorum. Next base: position 27,916,958 of record VMOF01000111.1, read on the forward strand.
GTTTGTTGACATTTAAATACTTGACAGTAGTGGCGATATTTTAACCAAAAATTCCTTTGAGTTTTATTCGTATGCATGTCTGTTTTGTTGAAAATGAATAAACCATTACATTCGAATTCGGGGCAACGCCAACGGGTCTGTTGCAAATTTTTGCTTCAGCGTTATGGAGGGTTGTTTATTAAAATTACTCGAAGATTACGTTGAGAGCATCAGAAAATTCCAAAATCAACTCAAAAACTCAAAAAATGCGTTTAGTAAAATTTCAAGATTGCGGTTAATAAGAGGGTGAAAATGGGGTGGAAACATGATTGCCAAATTTCACGAGTAGCCACTAGCAAGGATAATAAATCTTACTATTTAAACTGCGTTTGAAGATTCGAAGAAATTTGCAACAATATATTTTAAGAAACGTAACGTTCAAAATCCTTGTCCTCCGCTTTTCCTCGAAGCTTTCTTCGTATTTCTCCATTCATTTACCCCGGTCTGTACAGATATAATATTCATCTACACACAGTGTAACCTACAGAAAACTCAAAGTTTTCAGAAGTTTTTATTTCCGCGAAAAAGCTAATATTGGAGGCAATACACCCCCATGAAACTTGGTGTATTCCTGAGTAAAAAAAAAACGGCATTCTAGTGTAACGTAAATTCTAGCGTAACTGTCTTAATACATTCGCGGAACTCGTCGGGATTATTTCCCACTGGAAGTTCCCATTCAGTCAACGAGTAACATAATAATACTTAATAACAAACGTCATTTTCCAAGAGAATTCAACTTAAGATACGACCCTTTATCTAATGTGTGGATTCTCAACTCCGCGTATTAATGATGATTTCTCAAAAAACAATATTTCATAAATTTGACTTAAATTTTATTCAGGGCCCATTTTTTTGTTATTATTTTTTATTTTGTCCAAGACAGAATTTCGGAGGATCATCACTAAAAAAATTCGACTAAATTTGACGAGTTAAGGTCCTAACAGACCTAAAATTTTGTCCGTTTATCATATCTCTAGCCGTTTGTATCGGCAATGATCTTAGGTTGGGGTGTAAAATTAGTAATCAGAAGGTGTAAAATACTTTCGTAACACAAGGGTTAAATAAATTGAATTTTGTGAGTACAACAAGCAGGTTCGAAAAAAATTGGTTCGTCAGTTTCGCACAATGGCATTGTCAACCGGCGCGTGCCGTGCCGTGCCTTGCACCCATCCTAACACCCCGGATGAATAAAACTCCTTTGTTGGAGGTCTAGAGTGTATCAAGGAGTGCCACATAAATTTCATAGAGCTCGCTTGCCAGTCGCCACTTCAGTCGTAATTCGTTTCAATCGCGCGCGTTTGCGGCTCCATTCAAAGAGACAGAGAGACTGGTTCCATTTCAGATGCATTTTAATGATATATTAATTTAATAAAAATCGTGAGGCGGAGGGTGGTGGGAGAGGGAAGGGGGGGGCTGCGGAAAGGAAGGTAAGGGTGAAGATTCGAAATTTGTACGTTTAGGTAGCTCACCGCTCACCAAGTCAACAGTCACCGTTGACCGCGACTGATGCGTGAATAGAATAAGCAAGCAGCTTCGGAGGTTAAGGCAAGGGGTGGATGGACGTCGGATGATGCGATGGCGGAAGGGTAGAAGCGCGGGGTGGGGGCTGAGGTGGGTGTTTTCTCTCTCTCTCTCTCTCTCTCTCTCTCTCTCTCTCTCCTTTTTATTTTTTTTTCTTTTTTCTTTTTCTCCAGTCGAGTCGGTGGCAGAATCGGTCAAATGGACCACACGAGAGGTGAGGTCATAAATCAGCCTGAAGACATACAATTGTTTTCTCACTCTCTTGATGCTTCTCTCCCGGCTCCCGAGCGAAAGAAATGAATCTGTTCTCTGTTTTATTGAGGTGATGTTGCTTATTGCCTTGCTCCCTCTCCCGCTCACCCGAGTCTGATTTTTCATTCGTTAAACAGGGCTGCCTTTTCGAGTATAATCATACGCGTTTTCCTATTTTAACTCAATACAGATTTTTTGAATTTCCCGCCAGATCTAGCAACTTTGTTCGGTAAAGACGCGCTTTGCGAGGGCAACGGCGAAATCGACTGATAATCTTGTTTTGAATCCCATACAGCTCAGCAAAGCTCGCCTCAAGTGTGAACGAGTTTCTCTGGCGAGCGCGGTCGTGATTGGACTCGTGAACAATCGATATCGATTATAGCAATCCTCCCGCATTAGAACTAATGTAAAATTATCGATTATTTCAGAGCCTTAAACTTCAGGATCAATTCTTTAATTTATTTGTTTTATTTATTTCAATTTGGCTCAGTGATGTCTCATGATTGAGAGCTATCTGCGTGGTACAGGTCAACGTAAAAGATTTATTTTAGACAGCCCGGCAAAAGTGAATCGCCTACTGTTTGGTCCTATAAACGTCCTGGACGTTTTTATGACTAAACTGGGCGATTCATTTTTTGCCGGGAAGGAATGGGTTCAATTAAGAGACTTTATTTACACTGAAAAAACGAAGTTTAGGTACAACCGAAGCAGCCTTTCAAAATTGCTTTGCAGAGCAAAAGTTCTAGCTCTACCGGAGAATGTTGCAGCTGTGCCGAAGCAATACTTCGGTAGAGCAACAGACTTTCGTCTTGCTTATGCTCTGCTGAAATAATGCTTCGGTAGAGCTAGAGCTTTTGCTTTGCGAGGCTATTTTAAAAGGCTGCTTCGGTTGTACCTAAACTTTGTTTTGTCAGTGTAAGAAATCTATTTGACAATTGGCTTAACGTGAGAACTACTTGAGTAGAGTCAAGTGAGAAAAGTTGCAATTTAGAGACGTTCGCCGTAAATCGGCAGTTCTTGAGAAACCTTGAGTTTAGTTCAAGGTTGCAAATTATCAATTTAGGAAATTCTCCTTGAAATTTATGTTGAGTGGAAAACTGTGTGTTTAAAAGCGTCTCTGAACTTCCGGAAGACCATTTTTCAATTTATTTCAATGTATTTCTCAAATTCCTAGCACATTCTGTAAATCAAGGCTGCCTATACCAATCGACCCAATTGGGCAGGCGTTATGTCCAGTCGAGATACGAGGGTTGTCCGTAAATTAAGGTCTCCAAAGCTGTTTTACATATGTAGAAAAAATCATTTTATTGAAAAAACAAGAACAGATTCTGAAAGCTTGAACTCTTAGCTTTTTTTCTACGTAGTCGTCATTACGATCGATACATTTTTCATGTCTCTCAGAAAGCTTTTTCAAATTCGCGTCATGCCCCTCTCCCGCCAACTCGCATAGTGAGGAATTGACAGCTTCTTCAAGCTCCTCAAGACCCCCAAGTGTTGTTTCAAGCTGGGGAACAAATAATAGTTGCATGGGGCCAAATCAGGACTGTATGGAAGGTGGTCGATGGTTTCCTACCAGAATTTGGCGATGCGAACTGTCGTGACGAGGAGGACGTGAGTTGAAAGCGGCCATTCTCATGGTGTAAACGGACTCCTTTGGTCAGCCAACCTCTCATTTTGTTCTGTATGGCCCTTTGGCCTTTATTTTTGGACAAAAAAGGCGTTTTGCTGGTCGACTGCCTTGAAAGAGGGACGAAAATCAACGAGGAAAGGTACTGCAAGACACCAACAAAACTGCGCCAGGTCATACAGAACAAAAGGAGAGGTTGGCTGACCAAAGGAGTCCGTTTACACCATGAGAATGGCCGCTTTCAACTCACGTCCTCCTCGTTACGACAGTTCGCATCGCCAAATTCGGGTGGGAAACCATCGACCACCTTCCATATAGTCCTGATTTGGCCCCAAGCAACTATTATTTGTTCCCCAGCTTGAAACAACGCTTGGGGGTCTTGAGGAGCTTGAAGAAGCTGTCAATTCCTCACTATGCGAGTTGGCGGGAGAGGGGTATGACGCGAATTTGAAAAAGCTTTCTGAGAGACATGAAAAATGTATCGATCGTAATGGCGACTACGTAGAAAAAAAGCTAAGAGTTCAAGCTTTCAGAATCTGTACTTGTTTTTTCAATAAAATGATTTTTTCTATGTGAAACAGCTTTGGAGACCTTAATTTACGGACAACCCTCGTAAAATAAGTATTCGACGTCTTTGAAGAAGTGAAGGGGCACAATGCACATCTTATCTTGAAGACCTATGTTTAGGCGCCACCTATCTAGTATCTGGTGAAGTTTCTGGTAGATGTGGACTCATTGACACTAACACCAAAAGTAGCCAAGAAAAAATGAAAAAAACGAACTTACATTTTAGGTGAAAAAGAAAGCCAAAGATCCAGAATCCTGTTGAGCTAGCTATCTTGCATGTTAAATCCCTCATTCTATTATTTTCCGCTGGCGGGCGGCGCGCGTTACCATTCATATTCTCTCTCTTCGATATAATACATATACATACACATTAATTCTGTGCGCGTCTCTTCGGGTTCAATCTTTTACATGCCTTTGCAAACTTATTTGCTCCTCAAAATCTCTACCGAATCCTCTCCGTTTGTACCCTATGGAGATTTACGGGGACGGGGTCAAATAAATATCAAAAAGTTTCTTAAACGTCACGTCATACCTTTGAACTCTCATCTCGTCTTGAAAAATGCTCTAGACTCTAACACCACGCTGTCTCGGACGCTGTTCTACGAACTTCCCACACAAAATAGAAGGATTTTAAATCGGATAAAAAAATCCTTTAACCCTATTTCACACACGCGCATTTTGGGATTTGAAATTTTTTTAGACTGTTCAAATTGGGACAATTTTCTGAGAACATTGATGGATCACACAACTGCTTGTAAAATGTCCATATTTGAATTCCATTGAATCTCATGCTACTCGTACATAATATGGAGTATATGGCCTCGTAGTATATGGTATGAATGTGTCCCACTTCCTGTGAAGGGGTGAATGGAATGCTCCGTTTGACGGGAAATATCAAACGAGATTTGTTAATTTATTGTTATTATTCACTAAAATAGAATCTATCCATAAAAGCAATTCCAATTGGTCTAATTGAATTGAGATAGCATCCACAACAATTGGTAAGCTATTATATTTCATAACAGCAAATGGGCTTTTCACGGAATCTTTCACCCTTTGATGTCTCATAACATGCCTTGAAACCGCATTTGGGATCAAGCTATTCGATTTCACAATCATTTGACTCCACTGATAAAACATTCATGTTTGTCCGAACGAAATAACATGAGTTTATAAGTGTTCTTCCGTCAGAGCTGAGGCACTTAATTTAAATTCACTTTAGCCCTTTTAACTCTTGTATTCGAACGAAACGACAGTGCCTGTGCGTTCTATTAATATATTGTCTTGATCATGTTACGTTCTTACATAGTCAAACAAGAGTGCAACATTGCAAACGTATATGCTAGACTGATTTTCAGGCCGTTTAAAAGTGATCAAAGAGAAAATTAAGGTCGAGTGAAACGGGCGACAAAATATAAGAAATGGGTTTGGGGGGGGGGGGGGGGGACCTCCCTCCACTCTACCCTCTGCTCCTGCCATAATAACCCATCGTACGCACAACGAACGGATGTTTAGGGAGCGTTCTATAACTCTCCGAAGTATTGCACCGGTGCAGGAAAGATTATAGAAAGCGATCATTTCTAACATGTCTATACTCGTGTATATAGTTATGCTACAACACAGGATACTGTAATCTTTTCTGCACATGTGTAACACTCCGGAGAGTTCTACAGGGTGTTACTAAAACTTATGTCATCCTTTCTACCACGTATTTTTAAGGTCAAAATAAGACTTTTTTTTGCCGATAAACATGTGCCCGAAAATGCCCCCCTTTTGAGCTACAGCCCCCCAAAGTTTTAAAAAATTGTTTGTTTTTTTGGTACATCGACCATAATTATGAACCAAACGTCATGAAAATTGGTGTCTCGCGGTACTTTTACGTGTAGAATCCATTAATGACCTCGAAAAATTTAGAAATGAGGTCTGACTGTATTTTTCAGGCAATCTTATACCTTCAACGACACAAATTTTATGCAACGGATGAGAAATTTGAAAAATAAAGACTGAAATCAGATGGAAAAAAACTCTTAAAAAGATATTTGGTCCACTTTGTTTTGGTCGATACGACGCGTACTAAGCGAGATAATCGCTGCACAAGGTGGAAAAGTCTGCGCTTTTACCATGAAGAGCGACAGTAAGTATGCAACCCGCAACTCCGCTGCTACTTCGGCCCGCCCGGGCCGGCGGGCGCGCCCGCCGGCCGGCTACAGTAAAAGCGCTGACTTTTCCACCTTGCGCAGCGATTATCTCGCTCAGTACGCGTCGTATCGACCAAAATAAGGAGGACCAAATATCTTTTTAAGAGTTTTTCCCATCTGATTTCAGTTTTTGTTTTTCAAATTTCTAATCCGTTGCATAAAATGTGTGTCGTTAAAGGTATAAGATTGCCTGGTAAATACAGTCAGACCTCATTTCTGAATTTCCCGAGGTCAATAATGGATTCTACACGTGAAATTACCTCGGGACACCAATTTTCATGACGTTTGGTTCATAATTATGGTCGATATACCAAAAAAACAAACAATTTTTTTAAAACTTTGGGGGCTGTAGGTCAAAAGGGGGGCATTTTCGGACACATGTTTATAGGAAAAAAAGTCTTATTTTGACCTCAAAAATACGTATGGAAGAAAGGATGACATAAGTTTTAGAAACACCCTATATAACGCTCCCATAGTAAGAATAGTAGAGCGTGCTTTATAATTTTCCTCTCGAACATTTGAGATCGTTTGCAGAAGTGCGAGTGTCAAAAGGGCGAATCTCGTACGCTCTCGCGCTTTCCACTGCAATCATGATCTGCAATGAAATGCATGAAAGAAAACAAATTAAATTTTGCGTTTGTTTGTTTTGGCGTGAAAATGGAGTAGCCGCATTCGCATATTGTCTTCTATTTGAAGTGCGCGTTGACGTGCTTTGCGGTGCATATCAGCGATGCGAGGCAGCTTGCAAAGTGGCCCGCACTTGAGTGACTCTCGTCGGAGACTCAGACTCATTTTAACCCAGACGAGCTCCTATATAGAGCTTGACATTAAACGCGAATCACATGTTGCAGCTCTTGTCACCGCCGCGCCGCGCCACCGCTATCATATCGCTCAGTGGATCAAAGCATAGATTTGTCGGGATGTCATCAGAAAAAAAGAAGAAAAAACACTAATTAAGAGTGATAATTCAAAGGAAAAACTAGCTATATTAATAACCATGGTCTAATGCATAAAAGCTCAATTTTCAGTGTACACGCTCAAACGGATTTGATCAAACTGCGTAATTGCCAAACCTGACACTTCCAAAATGGATCTGTTGCAAACTTTTGCTACAACGATTAAGAGTGTGTAATCTAATGTAAAAGCGCCTGAAAAGTCCATTGGTGGCATCAGAAAGTCATAAAATGCAATAATAATCTCACAAGAGGCGTTTAATGATATCCAAGATGGCGGAGAATTATCGAGCAATTTGTATGCAAGTACCACGAACATCCAAGGATAGCCAACCTCACAATATCGATCACAACAAATCATAACGTAAACAAACACATGAACTCTACCTCTAGTGAGGTTGTCGAAGTTGGCCATCCTTGGATGTTCACGGTGCATGCATATAGATTGCTCGATATTTCTCCGCCATCTTGGATACCATTAAACGCCTCTTGTGAGTTTATTATTGCATTTTATGACTTTCTGATGCTACTACAGGACTTTTCAGGCGATTTTACGTGAGATTAAACTATCTTAATCGTTGTAGCAAAAGTTTGCAACAGACCCATTCAAACCTAAACTTGACTAAAACATCTCAAAAACCGGTTTAATTGGTTTTGATGACTGAAATGGGTCTGTTGCTCGCACTTTTGCTATTAGCGATTTAATAGTCGATTCTGGTGTAAACACCTCCAAAAATAACGGTGGCAGCACTAAAAACTTACGAAATCCACTCCTAAACTCGAGAGACGCTTTTATTTGCGCGAGCAGAATGGTGGCTTAGGGCAGTAATAATGGGAGATTCCCATCTAACAATACTGTGACTCCACCAAGAAGTGACCATAATAAGCGACGACTTCCATTTGACACTGGTGTCACTAGATGTCGCGGTACCATTCATCGGATGTGGATCACTACTCTGATGACTAATTACTCTGTGAACCATTCTTGTCAGCGTAGAGAGAGTGGCGAAATTGAGATGGGAAACTCTCATTATTACTGCCCTAAGCCACCATTACACACTCGGGCAAATAAAAGCATTTATTGAGTTTAGGAGTGGGTTTCGGAAGTTTTTAGTGCTGCCAACGTTATTTTTGAAGATTTCTGCACCAAAATCGACTATTAAAGCGCTTATAGCAAACATGTGCAACAGCCCCACTGGTGAACAGATGACACACCATCCATCGTCAAATAATTCTTCAGTTTTACGAGTCTTTTGACGAACGGAACATCAACCAAACGTGCAACGGTTGGCTCACCTACTGTTTGTGGTGGATTTCGACTCATCGATTGCTTATGTTTGACGATTTTAATTTGATCGTGTACGAAGCGCTATAAAGCGTCATGCGAATCAGTAGCTCAACAGTTTTTTAACGGTTCCTCGCTTGGAACTAAATAAACTTGTGAATAGACTCAGATAAAGCTGGATTTTCTGATGGAAAGCTCAATTATTTTAAAAGAATAGAGCTCAAAATTGAGAGAAATTGAAAATACCAAAAAAAAAAAAAATGATATGTGCATTGTCCGTATGTGCGTTTGTTATTGCGCAAGCAAAATCTTACTATTTCACACAATTTTCATAAATTTACGAATTGCAGTCTATATTTCTGTAGACATGGAAAAATACCCACCTGCCTGTAATTTATAAAACTTGAAGACATTTTACATTTAGGTTCGTAATAACTTTTTGTTTAAAAAGTCTTGAAAGTTTACTTTTTATCGATCAGTCTTGTCACCTGCATACTTACCGACTGTTATCAATATGATCAAATTTAGCGATCTAAGTCTCAGGAATATCAATTACTGGAATTTGTCAATCTCGCTACCAACGAGCACTATTCGTTCAGCTCGTAATGCTCGTATACCGTATAGCTCGTTTTAGATTATATGGAGCATAACCAATAATCTTGCGCGAATTTTCAATTTTCATTCCTTCAAATCAAATCTGTTTGTCTGTGACTATTTTTTGATTCTATAGCGTTCTCTCCAAGAAATCCAAGGCTCAAACTCATTTTCATTAATTTTCGTCCAACAAGATGAGAAATCTCGTTGGAAAAACTCTACCAAGCCTTTTGGTTGAGCTGCGCCTCCACTAAACGAGCTCTAAGCCTATTAGAAAAATCTGTAATCGGAGGGAGGCTAACTTTTCACAAACCAAGATTCCAGGGTTGTCGTTTTTGCACGCTCTTCATAAAAGTCCTAAATTCAATGGTGAATCCACCGGTACTAAAATGATTCTGCTGGGCAATATGACTATATCCGAATGTAAATACTTTAATCAGTAATCTTTTCAGCCATCGCCGGTGTGTTCACCATAATTTAGGAATTTCATGAAAATCACGCCTAATGGCAATCCTGCAACTTTCTGTAAGGAAAAATAGGGAGTTTAGTGAGAGAGCACTTGAAGAGCCTTGAGAAGAATTAAACTAGAACCCTACCTGAACTTATTTATAACTTGATTTAAAATCAATACTAACGAAGGAAAAGACAAAAACTTTGATTCTTGGAAGTTTATAATGCGGTTTTACAATTTCCTTAGGATTCGCTCGAAAAACCTAAATATTCCTCCTTATTTTTTGCCTCCTCCCAACCCTTTCAAGGCTTATTTCAACCTATATACTTTCGAGCTCTTCAAGTTGAGTTTACAAAAGGTGTAAACCCTTCAGTTTTTCCTCTTCTTGCAGATATGATTATAACTCAGACGGTGGGTGCTTTAAACCCCGTTTCGTTCGGAGTGTAAAAAAAACCGCTGCATTGTTTGTTTCATAAAATATTCATGAATACTTGCAATAAGTTTTTAATCGACAGCTAGAACTTAATGAATGATGAAAGTATGGACTCGCTAGATTGGAGTGAGAGATTTGATTGAGTGCTTCCTTGAGTCGCTTATCATCGCTCCAACCCCGAAGAGTGTTTACTGATTACCGTTCATCCGCCCCGTAATTAATTCCTGTCATATTTCAAACGTATACCTGGATTAAAAAAAAAAAAAAAAAAAAAAAAAAAAAAAAAAAAAACATTCAACCCTTTATAAATTCCAATCGATATGTCTCGTGCACAACTCCCATCACTGGCCTTGCGTCAATCAATTCTAAGTTGTCTATGGTCGGGGTGTGTTTTCAGAAAGCTAACTCTGAAACCCGAAGAGTCATTCATTCGGTGTTGATTTGACTGTAACATGCTATATACATATAACCGAAGCCAATGGCTTTTATTTATCTCCTTTTAACTGCTCTAAATGATTGAAATAAATGTGTTTCTTCTATCTTGTATTCTGAGGAAGGACGTATGGATTTAATGAAGAGTGGTTGGGTGGGGGGGGGGGGGGCATTGACGCAATCTCTACGCCCAGTTTTTGACAAGAATCAAAAAAGTCGCAATTTTTAAGTGAGAGAACAAAGATGTGAAGAGAAAAAAATCCCAAACTTTTTTAGAGTTAGTGACACAAAGTTAGTTCACCTCAGGGCTCGGGTGTCAACCACCCTTGAGTTGCTACATCGACATGCCGTCATACCGAGGGCAGAAACAACCGATTTCGTGGTAAAAAAAAAAAAAAAAAAAAAAAAAGTAGAGAAAAAGTATCGCCTAAAATTGTTTTTAGTATTTTTAGAAAAATTTTAAGGCATTTCACTGTAGAGGCATTTATAGTTAAAACTATATATGTCACCAAGATAGTTCAAATACGTCAGATTTGTCATGAAAACTTTTGAACGAAAACTACAGGTATAATTTAAACTTTTTCCAGCTAAATCGGTTATTTCTTCCTAGTTGTGACCGCTGCATGCTGAAACTACAGTGCTCAAGAATTTATCCACTTATCTTGCTGCGATTACCAGATCTCAGCGCAGTTGAAGAGCCCTCGGTCGGTGCATAATCAAACTGAGTTCGTGAAACTGGCTGTTTTGTTTGTTGATGCGAAATTTTTTCATTGGTTGATGCCTTGATGGATGAATCGATGTGCTCTAAGTTTGTCAAACAACAGGGGCCCGATCAAGTTGGAGCTCGACCGGTTCAACCGATGAGCACCAATCAATCTCCATTGAGGCTTCAACCTCCCTTTTCTTTGCCTTGATAGTTTCTAAGTAAAAAACATAACCATTTCGGACAGTTGAACTTCAGCTGCTTACATGGGAAATCGTTCGAAATTTTATTGTGTTGACAGCAATAGCGTTTTCCATACTTTTTTTCATCGACCTGTTGAGGAACCCCAAAGAGTTAACCCTTCACTGCATGAAGTTCCACCGGTGGAACAAATTCTTCAAACGCTCATATAAAATACAGGTTTTGAGATATGCCTTTGGCGCATGGTGGATCAACGCGGGAGAAGGTATGTTTTGAGCTCACAAAAAAAAAAAAAAAAATGGCTGAAAGAAAACATCATGCAGTGAAGGGTTCGTGATCGAAATCATGTCAGGGGGGAAATTTGCCCCCGTATCCAAACTGACCACATTTTGATTATTTTTATAAAGTTTCCGGCATTGGCTTTTTGAAAAATCCAATTAAAGTAAAAAAAAAAAAAAAAAAAAATTGAAAATTTAAAAAAAAATAAATGAAAAAAATTCCCGCCATTTTTAATGGTGTTATATCACTTGTAAAAAACGAGTAAAAATAGAAAAAAGATAATTTTGACCGAAAAACCGTCAAATTATTTTTTTCACTATTTTTCCCATGTATTTGACCACCTAATACATTGAAAAATCCACGTTTGCTTGAAAAAAAAAAATCATGCAGTGAAGGGTTAATATCAGAAGAACAACCGATTATTGCAAAAAGAGGGGATGGATGTAAAATCAAACAACTCAGTCGGAACCGACATGATCAAAAGAGTCTTCTTCTTATTCTTCTTCTTTTTTCTAATATATATTTAAATTCCTATATCGTGGCTTAATTTTCTTTTACGAGCCATGCAGCCAACCACGAATGGTATTTTTTGTTCGAAGATAACCCCGAATTTGAGAGAGAATGTGAAAGACAACATCCATGAGCATTCGGATTGCTACAACATCTGCGATCATCAAATCTTGCCACCTGGTGCCTCGACAGGGATCCGAATTCAGGACCTCCTGGTCATTGGTCAGTGGTCAGTTACGCTAACCACCATACCACAGAGGCAGGGGCCGGGGTCCACGCAGTTTCTCGGGTGACCTTATCATTTTGACTACCGTAGTAACCCCCTCCCCCTCCCCCACACACAGAGAGTGGTAGGGACCCCCTTGCGGAAACCTCCGAAGCACGGAGCCCCGGAGAATAAACTTTAATCTTAATTGGAAACGAGCGCTTAACTAACCGCGCGGTGTAAATGAGAGCCAAGCGCGGCTAAGTGAGTGAATAAAGAAGGAACGAAGGAAGGAGGACTGATTTAGAGGCCAAGAGAAGCTATATATCACTTCCTCATGCCTTGGTGGCGGTTTTGGACGAAACACCAATGCCTATATTACATATTAAAAGGTTAAAAAATAAAACAGAGCTTTTGTCTCTCGTGTTCGTATTAGTATTCGTGTTCTTCTTTTCTCTCTCTCTCTCTCTCTCTCTCTCTCTCTCTCTCTCTCTCTCTCTCTCTCTCTCTCTCTCTCTCTCTCTCTCTCTCTCTCTCCTCTCTCTCACTCTCTCTCACTCTCTCTCACTCTCCCGCGAGAACAGTGATACTTTTGTTGAACGATGGACTGTGGACGGACGTGCGGGCTCCTCGCGCTTCCATCGTTCAACAACTCCACCAATAGTCGACGGCCGTTGCCTGTTGCCGTTGCCGCTTGAATATATCCCATAAATCACCGTTCTCAATTAAGAGGATATCTTTTTTTTCTCTTTTTTTCTTTTCGATAAGAGCAACGCATAGAGAGAGAAGAAGGAGAGAGAGAGAGAGAGAGAGAGAGAGAGAGAGAGAGAGAGAGAGAGAGAGAGAGAGAGAGAGAGAGAGAGAGAGAGAGAGCAAGAGAAGGGTGGTGCTGAAGCTGAAGCAGAGGATCTGGATTCGATCGATATTGCTGGCCGCGCTAGCTCGCGGGTGGATATCGGACTTGAGATATTTGATGTATCCGGTCAATCGGTCTCGGTCATCATATGGCTGTCGCGGCAGTGGCGCGCGGCGCGGTGATGGTCGTGATTTCTTCAGGCTGACTTTTCTAATAAATAAATATAAATGAGAATAATACCGCAGCTTTGCTCATTCCTCGTTGCCGCGGTTTCAGCCGCAATGCCCCTGTCCTCGCTAAAGGCGGATGCAGGAATTCGTCTCTCTTTCTCTGTTCCCATTCGATCGTGTGAGTTGGAAAAGGGCAGAAATAAGTGCTAAAGTCACGTGATGGCCCCCTCTGCTATCCTTTTCTAATACATGTCTGCGAACGGTTGTTGAGAGAGAAAGATCAGTTCCTGCATTCGCCCATGGTCCTCGCGCGGTATGGACTGTGGAGGTGTGAGCTGATGCTCCGAGCCGCGGCTCTCTAAAGGAATGTTTAAAAATTGCAAGAGCACGGAATGATTTCTACAATCAGAGCGGAAACTCCCATAAGAGCCAATGGCAACAAGATTTGGAATTTACCAGTGCAAACTGGAAACCGTGCCTGCTCACTTCTCATACAGTGGGCAGCAAGGTATATGGAAGAACAGGTATGGACAGGAGGCAGGGTTTAAGGGGTTTTCGAGTTTTCCCGCCAAAGGATGACGACACGCTTGCTTTGGCGATGACGTAGCCGTCACCTACTGCAGTAGCGAGAGATGGGGATCACGGGAGAGTGAGTGAGATAGTTTGGTACGGTAGACGAATTTTATCGCGACCGTCTAGAACATCTGTGACGTAGCCGTCACCTACTGAGATAGGCTCCCTGGCTCCGCCTCCTGTCCATACCTGTTCTTCCATATACCTTGAGTGGGCAGGAATAACAGCTAGATAACAATGAGAATGTGCCAGAGACCAAAAAAAAAACAAAAAACAAAAAACAAAAAAACAAAACATACATTGGCGTACCCAGACCGATAATTGGAGCTTTCCGACGTTATTTCTCTAACTACATGGTAAAAATGAATGAAAATTAAGTTGAGCGTTGGCTTGTCATCGAGAAAAGCTTTAAAATCAAAGTTCAAAGTCACAGGTAAGTTTTGTTTTGATTTTAACGAATATTTAAATTATTCTCCGAAGGCTATCGGCACAGAATAATACAATCAGAACGGAAACTCCCATAAGAGCCAATGGAAGCAAGTTTAGAATTTAACGGCACCAATAGGCAACGCTGTGGTCCTATATCCCAACATGGCGGACGAGTGTAATTTGTGATGAAACTCATTTATTTCTGTAAATTCTGGAAAGAAATCTTAAGTTTCCGGCCTCACTTTTAGTCTATTGGCATTTCGGAATGAAAATTTTGCGGATCATGTCCTATATTTCTTTTTTCGAATGCGAATCCAGATGTAAACATCCTATAACCCAACATGGCGGACGCGAAATGAATTTGCTTCAAAATCCGACAGAGTTTCCGTTCTGATAGTATTATTCTGTGCTATCGGTCTATCGGCTATCGCCGACCCTCCTGAAATGAATTTCCGTTTGATCCAGTTCCGTCCTGTCGGTGGCATACTCAAATTAGTGGTCTAGTGGTCAGAGCAACTGGCCTTCACCACAGGGTCCAGGTTCGAATCCGGCCGCGGCAACAAGATTTGATACTCTCAGATCTTTTCAATGCGAAAGGTCATGTATGTTTCTCTTCTCCTTTTCTTATAGTCTCTAATCTATTCTACTTTTTCTCTCTTCAATTTGCGGTTATCCAAATTTGAACAATAATTGCTCAATGATCTAAGGTCGCTGTCTGTCCTCGGGACCGAGGCCGAAGCCTTTGGGTAACCCAGGACAAAACTGAAAGAAAAAAAGAAGAAGAAAAGATAAAGGAATAAATTGATTCAACTTTGCTTCAACTGCGGTTGAATCACCGATGGATTGTAGAATGTCAGCGGTGAAGCGTGATATTTTGTAACATGATATTTTGTCCATTTGAACCCATAGAAAAAGTCGAATCCGATGGTCATGCGCGACTCCAAGATAGTTTGATATTGTTGATTCAAGAATCAATTGTTGCCCACGTTGGCAACGCTGTTATCAGCTGTGAATAAACTAAGCCTTATAATTTTTCCTATCTCATTCAAGAGTTGATTTATCGTGAAAGCAAGTTGTAAAAACTCAATAAATTGGTTTTTCTTTTATATTTTTCTTATTTCAATATAAGAAAAACAATATTTTTCATGGGTTCCAATGAGCCAATTGCAACGTTGCTAAATTTCACGCTTCGCAACGGTAGAATGTTTTTAAAAATACACGAAACGGCAGCTCCGCGATATTTCCGAATATTCAGATTTCACAAGCTATAGGTATACGCGAGAGATCAGCACCTGTACCACAGAGCGCAGCGCACTTTTCAACCTTATTCTCAATTCTCTCGCGGAAGGAAAAAAAACGATCAAAAAACATCAGAGATGCCAAAGCCGCTAAACCGATTTTTCTTCATGAGCTCCATTAAGCTGAATAATTATTTAAATAGCAGTTTCGATCCATCTCCCGTAACACCTCTGAGCTACTACCGCGCAACACATCAACGAACGGACACGGGCGGGCGCAAGCCGCGGCCGCACAGTGGAACGAATCAATGAGAAGAGGTGGACATGGAACATAAGACTAAAAATGCAAATTTGAATGTTTTGTACAGTCCATAAACAAACTGTAAAGGGTGATTCTTGTACGAAATGTTACGATAGAAACAATGAGACAGCTTTCAAACTTCTAATTTGCGTATTAACAAAGATATACGCATTTAAAGTCAGTGGCGTCGCGTGCAATTTGGCAACAATGCAACTGCTCCATTTAAACTCATATAACGTATCGAATTCAGGGGGTGCACAGTGCACAAGGAAAATTCGATGCATTTAATGAGTTTAAATGGAGCAGTTGCATTGTTGCCAGATGGCACGCGACGCCACTGTTTAAAGTTGTACCGCCATATGTCCGGTCTCTCCCATTGACTCGTTTCACTGTGACCGCCGCACTGTGGTTTAAGATCGTCAAAAATCAGAAAATAAATAATCTCGTCGATTAAACAATAATTGATAAATTGGGTCTCTTGCAAACTTTTGCTACAGCGCAATAGAGTGATCAACCTCATGTAAAATCGCATTAAAAGTACATTGGTGGCAGCAGAAAGTCATAAAATGCAATAACAAACTCATCAGAGGCATTTAACTGAAATCCAAGTTGGCGGTAAAATATCGAGCAACCTGTATGCAAGCACCATGCATGAGCATCCAAGATGGCCAACCTCACAACATCGATCACAACCAATCAACTCATATTATAAGTCATATTAACCTCCGATGATGCTGTGAGGTTGTTAACGTTGGCCATCATGGATCACAGTGCGTGCACACATAGATTGCTCGATGTTTTACCGCCATCTTGGATTTCAGTTAAACGCCTCTTGTGAGTTTAATACTGCATTTTATGACTTTCGGATACCGCACCAATGGACTTTTCAAGTGATTTTACTTAAGATTTAACACTCTGTATCGCTGTAGCAAAAGTTTGCAACAAACCCATTAACTTTCAAGACTAATTTTAACTACAGCTAGAGAACACTCTTCACAAGAAATTTTAACCTCGAAGAGTCACTCAAACAAGTTTTAAAATCAAGCTAAAAAAACTCGAAAACGGCGATTTTTGTGACTTTTTCCCCGCTGATTTTTGGCTATTTTTTTTTAAATCTCAGGTTATAGCGCGCCTGCCTCAAGGGCAGTCACAAGCCTCATCACTATACCTGCACAAAAGGAATTTGAACTGGATATTTCTTAAAGAGTTCACGCTTGTAAACTTCTTCCCGATTGAGTGAGTGACAAAATATTTTTCTTTTAATTACAAAGAGCATCTGAAATACATATAGTTTTCCAGCAGAAATTTTGAATATTCACTGTGTGTTTCAGGTTTAACGTAAGGAAACTTTTAAGACTGTTTTTTCCTCTAAATATGGGTCTTAAATCCTTCCAGTGCTGCATCATCAAACAGTAGTTTCACAAATCTCAGACCTTCACTAAATATTTTCAGTTTTGCATCATCAAAAAGTAGTTTCACCAATCTCAGACCTTCACTACTGAATCGAATGACTTTTTCTCATATAATTTCATGTGCAAGTCAATTTTTTTGAAATTTCATAAGAATCCATGAAGGCAAATATCCTCTATAAGGGACTATATAGCGAAAGGGTAAATATACTCCCCCCCTTAGCTACGTCTTTTTTCCAGTGTTTGGAAAAAAAAAATTAATCATCTTGCGATTTTAAAATACCATTTTGAAGGAGTGCATTGTAAGTACACACCCAAGGCAGCTCCATCATTTTTATGGATTGAAATGAATCAAAGGCAGCGTTATCAGGTTGCAGTTGCGGTGATCAGAAAGATATTTTCGTGGGTTAAAGTCTCTCCGCTGAACTGGACTGTTTAATATTTTATTTTTGTCAACAGATGAAATCATCGTTAATTTGAAAAAGCCCTCTTAAAATCACCCGAAAGGCATCCTAGCTGTGAAAAAATCTAGCTCTTGAAAGGATATATGTATGTAAGAATCTCTTTTTCCCTCGAAAATATTGGCAAGCAAAAGTTTTGCCCTTGTTGAAGCAGAGTGCACTTTTCGTATCTCAAGAGTAAAGAAAGAAATTGTGAATTTAATTCATGAGAGAGCCGGACTTAAATTACAAAAACGTGTTCGCAATTGGAGGGGAGTAAACGACGAAGAACAACAACAGTACATTTTTTCTTTCTTTCTGAAATGACACAAAAAATCACCCTCGTTTGTAGGAAGGAAGGTGCAAGCAAAATCTCGAGGGGGTTAATTTATCATTTGCAAGACTCACGTCATTTGTCTCTGAACAACCGTGGGAGGAAAAAAAAGAGCATCTTAAGTCGTTAACTGAAATTATATAATCGATCTTGAAAAGAAGCGAGGGTTGAAAGCCTTTCTGCTTTTGTACCTCGGAAAGTTGCAACCTTGCGATGTTTCTTGCTTTGTTGCGGGGTAAAAATCTTACTCATAAAAATCGTTTTTGGACAACAAAGGCGGATTCAGCAATATGGCAGCAGTAGATTTTTCCCATTTGAATGAAAACGATCGATTGGGAAAAGGTCAATGACCCCCTCAGGAATCGATTGTTTCTCATACATTCAAATTGGAAGAACGCATGGTTATCAAATTGCTGGATCCCGCCTACGTTGGATAATGTAGAGGTCCCTAAGGCAAGGGACACTATGAAATTTTCTGTTGTTCAAATTGTACTAGAAGCGCGAAACAACTTATTCTCTTTTCTAATGAAGCAGTGATTTTTTGTTGTATGTATGTACATAAAAACTTCATAAACATATTTGAGATCAGATTTTTGTTTTGTTTTTTTTTTTTCTTCCGTAAATGTTGACTATGTTTTACACTTCATGCTTGGAATAATATGATAACTCTTTACATGCACAGTCCCAATTTCTGATTTATATAGGATATGAGGCGGTTTTGAAATCGAGCACCTCAGCAGTGAAGTGTGACATTTGGCAACAGGAGTTTTCGTTCATTTTTAAAAAAAAAGGTGTAAAACAATCTTTTTGCTTTCTTTAAGAATCGGTTATTTTACAAAGGTTTAGAAGAAGGTTCTAAAGTTTTCAACCCTTTCGTCACTGGTGACGCGACGCGACGCCTAATCTTAGTTCAACAGGGTGACTATGAGAAATAGTCCCCACTCAGAAGTTAGGGTGGTTGCCGCTCGAGAAAATGAAGGGGCTTTTTACCGTTTAAGGAACAATGTCTAAGCAAACCTGCGATAAAATCGTCTCGGAAGTAAAAATATATGGAAATAGAGTAGTATTAAAAAACATCAATCTTGAGGCTTGTGTTAAAAATTGAAATCGTACAGTAAATGGAGTCAGCTCCTTCAATTTCTCAAACGGCAACCACCCTAACTTCTGAGTGGGGACTTCTTTTTTAGGTCACCTTGTATATGGGTGTATAGGTATTAGAGTTTTGAAATACTAGAACGGAATAAGAATGATGCAAGGATGCAATGAGAAAAACCAGTATAATTATTCCTCCCTCCCTCCCATTTTTCCCCCGTTCATAATTAATTCGACGTGAAATTTGGAATTTTTTCTTCATCCACTTACCCTGTCATGCAGCGCAAGTTTGACAACAATAAGTTTTAAACTTGTATCTTCTGCTCTGAGCTTTTCTTTGCTCCCAATTTGGAAATTCTCAATTTTTGGTGTCGACCGCTCAAGGTCAAGATTGCTTTAGTTGCCGGTTACAATTTCCCTCTTTTTCCCTCTTGCGGAAGCTCATCGCAGTATCGTAAATTCACTTACCTGTAACGCAAAAGAAGAAATAGAAAGTCAATGAAAATATTATAATAAGAATGCGGAAACTATAAGAACAGCTATCAAATTTTCAGAATCCTCTTTTATAAATGTAGGTAGATTAAATTAATTTTTAAGTTCAAATTGAAAAAATAAATTTATTTAAGGTTCGGCAGTATAATGTCGCCATGGGCCGATACTCGATAGCCCCACTTTTAGGGCTGGCAATTTTTTGTAAATATATTTGTAATAACAAAACTTTTTTTTAATAAGTCGTAAAAAAAAAAAAAAAAAAAAAAAAAAAAAAAAAAAAAAAAAATCCAAGGTAGTGCTAAGAAAATATTGTGATTTTTGATAACTCCTCTCTCTCATCAGTCTTACTGTAAATATATCAGCAGCATTAGACTGTTAATTTTCTACTTCTCCAACACAGAAGCAGAGTGGCGCAGCGGAAGCGTGCTGGGCCCATAACCCAGAGGTCCGTGGATCGAAACCACGCTCTGCTACTACACTTTTGATGTAAATAGATAATGCTGATGATGAAAATATAACACACACGTGTGTGGCATGTTCGGATACACATTTAACATGTATACTTTAAAACATTGAACTTTCTCACTATCAAGACCTTATCCGACCGTAAAATGCAGATTAAAAACTTGAGGATTAAGTTAATATAGGTGATCCCAATCTCTGCAAAAAAAAAAAAAAAAAAAAAAAAAAAAAAAACAGAAGAAGAAGAAGAAAAATTAGCAGATATTTCTTTTGAGAGAAAACTGTCATTTGCAAAAACTATAACACGTATTTGGATTATATTTTTTGCTTCCTTCTTTAAAACTCCTAGAAAAGGTTGGAACAGGAAGCAGCAAAAGAAGCCCAACCATAAACCTCAGTCTTTATATAAGTCTTGTGAAATGAACTCAACTATTCGAAGGCCTATAATAATGTCATACACCGAAACAAGAAATGAGCGGTCCTGAAATAATTTTGTACTTTCCAGATCCCGCGGTATTTATTTTGCTGTTCAAATTCGCTTACTTCCTCCTGAACTCAAGGAATCGTGAAATTAAATAAATACGCATCCACAAACTTTGAAACTCTCGCCAAGCCCACATTTTTGAAAAATATTCCAACACAGATTTTTTCAGTCGCAGTCTTTGCCATCACGTTCCGTTTCTTAGTCTACCTATGCCGACAACTCCCCCACTTTCTCAAAACTACTTAGAGTTTTGAATTATGCATTTTATAATAATGCAATGCTTTTCCAAGAGCACGGAATTATTTCTGCGTTTCCGTGCTTTTTGTTGGTTCAAGCAAGTCTTCAAAGCTGCTAAGAAGCTTACGTCGCGCTCAAGGTATATGGAGAACAGGTATGGACAACACTCGACTCAGGGGGCGTGGCCACTTGGGAAAAAGCGACTTCGCCGCCATCTTGTCTCCTATTTACACCGTGTATATCTTGCATTGTTGTTTGTGGTTAGGTTTGAAGGAGAAGTTTATCTGAAGTAATACTTTATTTATTTGAACAATGAAAGGTAATTTTTATCTTTAAATGTTAATTTTATGACTATAGAATCGATTAACATCATCAATTACGTTGTTCATTTTCTTTTTCAAGATGTGAAATCTAAATTTGAATCGCGCGGTCAGAAAAATGGCGGCGGAGTCGCTTTTTTCACAACCAATCAGAGCCAAGCTCAGAGTGTTGTCCATACCTGTTCTCCATATACCTTGCGTCGCGCTGCGGACACGGCGGCGTAGACGTCTTGGAGATCGTTTTATTGACAGACGTCACTATGAACTAGGCACTGAAACCTACTTTAAGACCAGTGACGTAGCGTGCAATTTGGCAACGTTGTGTTGAGTCCATGTAAGCCCATGTAAAAGGTCGAATGCAAAAGAATTCACCCAACACCCAATCGTTCGATCTTTTTCGTGGATTTAAATGATCGATCTGCAACGTTACCAAATTTCACGCAACGCCACTGCTTAAGACAGGTTGAAATCTCCTGCAACTAAAGCAGCAAATTGATTGGCCGAGGAACACATCTCTGACGTCATCATTTAACCCTCGTGAGTTCAAGGAGGGGAGAGAAGGGGGGGGGCTCAAACCACCCCACTGCAGTTTTGTTTTTTTGTTTTTGTTCTTTTGCAAAAACAGTGTTTAGGCTTTTTGTGCTTTTATTTGGCTTTTGAGGATTATTCATTTTTTTAGAATCGGGATAGGAACTGATTCAATAAAAGATTCTCTGGAAAATTCTTTGTCAATTCCTTTGTTAGAAATATTCACTTCTTCTCCGGTTACATAAAAACCATAATTTCTCCCGCTTTATAGTTTTCGGAATAAGATATTAGTGGAGTAGAAAGTAGTGCGAAAAGGTCGAGGAAAGAGATTGTCATAATTTGCACTTCTCCTGCATTAAAAAATGATGATACACTTCACCGAGGAGGCGTGTTTACTCTCTTCGATAGTATTTTCCACTCTTTACTCCCGGTACACTATATTTTTACAACGCAAGTAAAATGTACTCCCATTTTTATGTTTTTCACCGATTTTCACTCCGGATTTTTTTTTGCCGATTTTTAACAGTGTCTTCATATTTTAATGTCAAAAAACAGAAAAAAACCTATAAAACTGCAATTCAATTTGTTGCATTTTGGAATTGTTATTTTGTCGAAAAATAGCCGTATATATCCAAAAACGTGTGACTTATGTTGAAAAATGGTTTGAAACATTTAGTAGAATTTACTCAATATCTTAGAATACTTCAAGTGGGGGGGGGGGGAGGGGCTATACTATGTATAGACTATAGAGGCTTCGACAGTGAAACACAATTTGGGGTCTTTTTAGACACCCTTCTTCATACGTTGGTCGAATACCTTGAGCTCACAAGGGTTAGTCCTTGGTAGAAATATTCCATGACCAATTTTCCGTGGAAAAAGATTTCTATGAACTACATCAATTTCCATGGAAATGGACATGGTTACCATTGAAATGGGCGTACCTAGTTTTTTTGGGGGGGG
Source organism: Trialeurodes vaporariorum (assembly GCA_011764245.1). NCBI lineage: Eukaryota > Metazoa > Arthropoda > Insecta > Hemiptera > Aleyrodidae > Trialeurodes > Trialeurodes vaporariorum. The sequence continues at coordinate 27,939,533 of VMOF01000111.1, forward strand.
ACTAATTGGCTATGAAATATTTTGAACTGAGAAGGCTTGTACGCATAAAAACAATCACGCACTTTTCATCGAGCTTGGTGCACGCTTTTGCGGTACCTATTTCAATGATTAGATCGAGCAACGTTGCGTTGAAAATCAAAAACAAGTTGCAAGTCTCAGAGCTCAAACGTTGCGTCGCTTCCCGACGTCATCCATCAAGATCGTGCTCACGAGATACGTCTATTTTAGGGATGAAAAGGCGTCTAGGCCCTCCTCGAATAGTCATCGAACAGTACAACCTCCTTCGCCACTGCCGACTTTTCTTGGCTTTTGCCGCTTCTTCAAATGTTCCAAATTTCAGTGGAAGGAGGAAGAGGGGAAAAAAGAAGGAAATGAATTTCCCAAGAAAAAACCATGAATGAACCATGAATTTCAATCACACTTTGTGTTTACGATGGAAATATTATAATAAACTATGCTGGTGAAGACAGCAGCGGTGTAGAAAGAATTCCAACGGGTCTGTTGCAAACTTTTGCTAAAGTTTTATGGAGGGTCGATTCCCGTGTAAAATTGCGTGAAAATCATATTTCAAAGCATCGGAAAGTCTCAAAATCCACTCTCAAACTTAAGGTGGATCCTCAGCGTTTAGTTCCATATTCTGCCACCAGAGAAAGATACGATCTTTAAACGGAAAAAATAATGGTAAACGCAAAAAAATGAAAAAAAGGGCTTCGATGGAGCCTTGGAAGCAATCTAAGGAACATTTCAGTACAAACCGTATGCTAAAATGTTACGGAATAAGCGAGAAACTATTGAATTTCGTAAACCCCCTAATGGCGTCCAGTTCTATATTGGACGCCATTAAGGGGTTTACGAAATTCAATAGTTTCTGGCTTATTCCGTAACATTTTAGCATACGGTTTGTACTGAAATGTTCCTGAGATTGCTTCCGAGGCTCCATCGAAGCCCTTTTTTTCATTTTTTTGCGTTTACCATTATTTTTTTCCGTTTAAAGATCGTATCTTTCTCTGGTGGCAGAATATGGAACTAAACGCTGAGGATCCACCTTAAATAGATGCGTTTAATATAATTCAAAAATGGCGGTTGAATAAGCGGATCACAATGGGGGCGTCCCATCTAATCGCACAACTCTCTATGCTGAGAAAAGTGAACCAAATATTTGGCTGGCTCAATTAAAGTCTTTTGCATGGACCATTTCTTTACCAAAAGCTTCGTCAGCACTACCGGAATCAAAGTGCTTCTTTCTATTTTTTTTCTGCGCTGATGATTGAAAAAGCAAACAACAATTGGCAACCCTGATTCTAGAAACCAAGTCCAAGTTCTGCAACCGACGAAACGCCCCCATGGCTTATTCAACCCCTCTCTGAAATAACTGTTCTTTGTGTAAAAGTTATATTTTGCCCTATTATTTCTTCATCAATCTAATCATCCGTTTGAATCAATCTTTTTGCAAATTTTAAAGGTTCTCCGTCCTTCCGAAGGACTCCTTCGGCACGTTTTCTACTTAAATATAAATGCAGTCCTCGCGTCGACCGCCTCCGTCACTCCGCTCCCGCGCAGTTTCTCCTACCACGAAATTTGAGAAGAATTAACGCTCGCAATAATGATAGCAGGTTATGAAGGGCTTTCCAGGGTGTTTTAATTGAAAAGTTCTCCTGCGCATTGATAAATCTAATTTTAAGACCAACCTTAAACGAAATAACAGTGGTAATGCAGGAAGTGCACTATGGTCTGAGATCAAAAATTGGTGGCCAAAAGTTAGTGAAAAAAAGTCATCGAAAATCGTCGCTTTCGACCTTTCGAGCTCAGTTTAAAACTTTTCAGAGATATGTCTAGGTTGGAAGCACTGTTCAAAGTGATTACTGTGAGTAAAGGCGGTCTTAAAAGTCTATAAATAATAAATTGATGAGAAATTTACTTTCTGATTGTTGGCCACGTTTTGATAATCTCAGACCAGAGCAGTGTTGTCAGATCGAGGGTAAAAAGCCGTATCGTCCCCATTTAAATCAATGTAAAGCGTACGGCTTTTTCACCTCAATCTGGCAACACTGGACCAGAGTGAAGTGGAGGGAGAGTTCTATTTTAGATAATGAATTTTACTCATCTCGGACAGAATTATCTTGATGTAGATTAATACAGGTACAAATATTGCCGTCCATCTGACGTAATCAAGTCGTAAGGGGTGTGCTGAAAGTACCGAGACTGACTTTGTAACTTCAAAACTAAACGAGCTAGCGAAATGATCTTGAACTCATTTGAAAGATCAACTCATTTTCTATCGATTGAGTTCAAAATGAGCGTTGCTAACCGTTGCTGACGTTGCTAACCAAAAGCAACCAAGATAAGTATACATTGAGCACGACTCTCCAAATGGGCTTCTACCCGTACTAATTTACCTGGGGGTCGTCAAAAGACTGAGCATATAATATGACACGACATAATTTTATCTATGGATGCGCCACACTGGCAGCTGGTAAAAGTTGGCAGCAAAGGACTTTCTTCTTCTAAACCTATGTAAAATAATCGATTGTGATTGAGGCGACGTGCCTCGCCTAGAATCGATTTTGAGCATAGCCATTAATAGCAAAAAAGCACGCGGTTGCTAGATTACTGATGATGAAAGATACCAGATACGCCACACTGTACCTACATAATAAGGCTCTCAAAGAGGTTTATTCAAAAAGGCCGTTTTTGTGACCCCCTCGCGGGTGTATGAAATTTTTTGGGGTGATAGAGCTTGTCGTGGGGAGTCTGAATCTGGGCTTGGAATTTCTGTAGCCCCCCAGGAAGCGGTGTTGCCAAGCTTCAAAGTTGACGTCGTTTTTGGGTCATAACTCTTCAACGAATAAAGATATTGACCTGCGGTTTGTTTTAAACGATAGGAAATAAAAAGTACTGTAATTTGCATACCTAATTTAAAGGTTTTCAACGATTTTTGTTCAAGTTATGGCGATTTTTCGTTTTTAAAGACTCTTAAAAAATGACGTTTTCAACATTTAAAAATACTGCGCTCCTGCAGATCGATATACACTTTAAGTGCAAAAAAACTAGATTTTATGCCCTTTCGAATGGCGCAAACCGCGATCTGGGGAAATCATTTGTCTTTGAGTTACAGCCGCTCAAAGTTGCCCCGACAAGCCCCCTGGGGGTCCCCAGGGAGGCTATCTCAAAGAATTCAAACAGCAACACCTATCTTGTGATACATCGTTCGAGAGGGCATAAAATTCTAAGACTTTTGGTGCAAACCGGAAGTTATTATCGTTTTTTGTTTTCGATATATCGAAGGTCAAAGTTCTATTTTGAAGACGGGAGTAAGAGAAACTTAATATTCGATATCTCGAATACGAAAAACGATATCAATCTCCGGATTGCGCCAAAATTCTTAGTTTTTAATGCTCTTTTGATTGGTGTATCACTCAATAGGGGTCGCGCATAGGAATTTTTGAGATAGCCCCTCTGAGGGGGCAAAATTTTTGAAAATTTTTGGAGGCTCTAAAATCAAATTTTAACCGAATCACTGTCCAAACTGTTTTTAAAAATGAAAAGTACTTGCTTTTTAACATATTTTGGACCCCTAATTTCTTAAATTCCGACTTTTTAAGTAGAAGTAATGATTTTTTGAAAATGGGTCCAAATAAAACTTTTGATCTGCGATATATCGAAAACGAAAAACGATAATAACTTCCGGTTTGCACCAAAAGTCTTTGAATTTTATGCCCTTTCGAACGATGTATCACAAGATAGGTGTTGCTGTTTGAATTCTTTGAGATAGCCTCCCTGGGGACCCCCAGGGGGCTTGTCGGGGCAACTTTAAGCGGCTGCAACTCAAAGACAAATGATTTCCCCAGATCGCGGTTTGCGCCATTCGAAAGGGCATAAAATCTAGTTTTTTTGCACTTAAAGTGTATATCGATCTGCAGGAGCGCAGTATTTTTAAATGTTGAAAACGTCATTTTTTAAGAGTCTTTAAAAACGAAAAATCGCCATAACTTGAACAAAAATCGTTGAAAACCTTTAAATTAGGTATGCAAATTACAGTACTTTTTATTTCCTATCGTTTAAAACAAACCGCAGGTCAATATCTTTATTCGTTGAAGAGTTATGACCCAAAAACGACGTCAACTTTGAAGCTTGGCAACACCGCTTCCTGGGGGGCTACAGAAATTCCAAGCCCAGATTCAGACTCCCCACGACGAGCTCTATCACCCCAAAAATTTTCATACATCCGCGAGGGGGTCACAAAAACGGCCTTTTTGAATAAACCTCTTTAATTTAAATTGACTTGAAACGATTATGATGAGATCGTTGACAACGACCGTTTGCTGCAGACTCAATTGAAGAGGTGTTTCAATGATAAGATAAACCAATCAAAACCTTTAGAAAACGGGTTTACTGCGTTTTTAAACAGCGTTAATTCAGAGTCGATAGTCATCAGGAATTCGTCTCTCTTAATTCTCTTTGCCCATTCAGCAGGGTTGCGCTCACGTTTCTGAAAGGGAGAGGGGGAAATTACAGTTTTTCGCCCTCCGCAAATTGCCACCCACCCACGAAATTAATGATTAGATGGATGTTTTGTTTTTGTTTTGTTTTTGTTTTGTTTTTGTTTTGTTTTTGTTTTGTTTTTGTTTTGTTTTTGTTTTGTTTTTGTTTTGTTTTTGTTTTGTTTTTGTTTTGTTTTTGTTTTGTTTTTGTTTTGTTTGTTTTTTTTGTTTTGTTTTTGTTTTGTTTTTGTTTTGTTTTTGTTTTGTTTTTGTTTTGTTTTTGTTTTGTTTTTGTTTTGTTTTTGTTTTGTTTTTGTTTTGTTTTTGTTTTGTTTTTGTTTTGTTTTTGTTTTGTTTTTGTTTTGTTTTTGTTTTGTTTTTGTTTTGTTTTTTGTTTTTTTTTTTTTGTTTTGTTTTTTGTTGTTTTTTTTTTGTTTTGGTTTGGTTTGGTTTGTTTTGTTTTGTTTTTGTTTTGTTTTTGTTTTGTTTTTGTTTTGTTTTTGTTTCGTTTTTGTTTTGTTTTTGTTTTCGTCCCTCGAATCAATATTTTACATAAGATCAAATAGACGAAATGCTGCGTTGCCGGATAGCACGTGACACCACTGAACACATGTTACATTAGAAAAGGGAGACATGAAGAGAGGGGTATCCAGTGGATTCAGCCTTTACATCTGTCCTTTTCTAATAGATAAAATCATATGGGCAAAGAGAGAGGAATACAGATTATCGGTTACGGCTATGACATTCATCCATCGTTTTTATTTATACTATACAGTTCGTTAGGAAAGGCTCCAAATTATGTCATCTGGGTACAACACGTACTGGTGTCGCCCCAATGAAGAAAAAACTCAACTCTACAGTGGTAAACCACCATCGTTACCTAAGCGGGAAAATAAACGCACAAAAGCCACGAGACTGCTAGCGGTTTAGCGCGGCCGCAGCGGGGTGCCCATGATCTTGAACTAATTCTGTCGACCTTGATTGGATTAAAGATTTGATGGTTCGTAATCAAAACAAAGCTAGTAGTTGACCTGAGCAAAAATGTTTTTGGTGAATGATAGCCCTTGATGCCGGATCGAGCATAATTTTTCTCTTATTTTCTCCCTCTATAAACCGTTCCGTTTTCCTGCATTACGAGCACTCTGACCTCAGACCTGCTCAAATACTGCCACTCATTTGTGAGCTGGAGGCAATGATTACTTCAACTTTTTTATCATGATATTCGTCTATAACTGGAAGGGTGGAAAATGGAAAATGATTGATGATGAATAGATGAAAACTGTCCTCTTTCCTACTGAAATTCGGACATTATTTTCACATCCATTTTTTCGATAACATGATCGATGCTGTCAATAAATGATCGGTCAATGATAATTAATCGAATAAATTTTAAAACCAATGCAATCAATAAACTAATCGTTAAAAACTGTAGAAATATTTAAACACATGTTCGATTGTTGTGTGCAATCGAAGAATTCGATTGTGAAAGTATTAATCATTTTCAAGTCAAACTTTCAAACTTTCCAAATGCGACGCATTTTTAATCACAGAGGACGATTGTCGAAAAGTTGGGGAAAAATTATTAAGTACGATGAAATTGAAAAAGTAACCGGAATTCTTGTTAAAGTATAACCGGAATTCCGGTTACATTTACCGCAATGGGTCTGTTGCATACTTTGGCTACAACAACATAGAACCTTGATTATTATGTAAAATTCGGCGATAATAACGATGCGCACATTAAAAACGTTAAAAATCCACTCATTAACTCAGGAAATCACTTCAATTTCAAACAGCCCGCGGCTACACTATAGACACTATTTGCACCGGTATACCTACTACTACATAGACGGAACAACCGTGCATAAGTAAACACCCTAACGGCACACTCAATCCAGGTTTAGTTTCAATCCAGCTACTCGAAGGATTGAAAAACCGACGATTGCCAATCTGATTTTAATCCGATTTCAAGACTGGTTTACAAGCGGCACGGGGATGAGCAGCTCCGATATCCGGATTGGAATCGGCTTGAACAAGGATAAACACGGACTCCTCAAACCTATGAGAACCCGTTTTCAATCCGTATCAAACCTAGATTGACAGTCGGATAATCACCAGGTGTACAAGCTTCGTGAAAGACGGATCGGAAACGAATTTAAATCCGATTCCAACTGCATACTGGACCCTGCCGCAAATTGGATCCGAACCGGTTTCAAGCAAGTTCTCTGAACATAGTTCAAGATGGATGTAGGAACTCATAAAAAAAGGACTTCAAAACGGTTTCAAACTTGCTACAAGAAGCTTCATCAACCTAGTTTCAAGTGAGCTTTCAGCCGATTTCTTAATCGTCCAGTCGGTTGGCCAGTTTAGTGCTTCGTCTTGAAACTCGATTGAAACCGAATTAGTCGAAGTACTTGCAACCGATAGGAATCTGTTTCCAACAAGGATCAAACCTAGCTAATCAATCGGATAGACGTCAGGTTCAAAAGCTCCATATAAGACAAATTCCGCATACTACATCCTAATAGAAATGGAATCCGATCCAACTTCATGCCAGCCTTGTGAACCGAATTCAAGTCGGATTCAACCCGTTGTAAAGACGGTTTGAGTTTGGGTCGGATCACGTTCGTCAATTTTTTTTTTGCGGACATGTAAGCCATTTCAAGCCGTCTACAATTCGCATTCAATCCGGTTTAAATAACTGTTTTGAAACCGGATTTGAAAGTAGAGTTGTTGATCCGTTTAAACCCGTGTTTAACCCAATTGATAAAATAAGTTTGAATATGGTTTTAAATTAGTTTGAAGTAGGGTTTATAACCCTCCATGAAATCAGTTTGAATCAAGGTGAAATCTAGCTATCCAATTTTTGGTGCGGACATGTAAGCCATTTCAAATCGTCTACAATTCGCATTCAATCTAGATTGAAAAACCTGGTTTGAAACCGGATAGGGAAGCGGAGTTAACTTAGTTCACGGCTTCCGCCGAGAGAGTGCTCCACCATATTTTTGCGAAACGTTACTCGCGTTTACTTGGCCCCGAGCTGCGAACGACCTCTCCACTGAAACTTGGCACAGTTGGGACATCTCCATCAGTACTTCTTGGTATTGGATTTACCCTAGGCCCACGTAGAGTGCCTGAAAATTGGGTTAGTGAGTCTAACCTAAACATTAACTCAAGCTTGAGTCTATAACTTTCTATCAGTTTGAAGTTGGTCTAGTTCAGTTCATTAAGAACTTGACTGCCATCTGGATTCAATCTGGTTATTCAAGTTTAGATACGATCTTGTGAGTCATTCAAGTCGCTTAGCTGCACTTTGCATTCAATCCGGCTTGAGTAACCAGTTATAAAACCGGATGGGGACGAAGCCGACGAAGCTTAGTTCTTGATCCGAAATATACCTATGTTGAACCCAACTGATGAAACAAGGTTGAAAACAGCTTTAAATCAGCTGAAAGTAGGGTATATAATCCTCTTCAAAATCAGTTTGATTTCGGGTTAAATCCGGCTGTTCTATTTTTAGTGCGGACATGTAAGCCATTTCAAGCCGTCAATAATTTGCATTTAGTCTGGGTTGAATAATCTAGTTTGAATCCGGTTAGGAATTTGGTGTTTGAAACTGGCGTAACCCTGATTGAACCCCATTAATGATTCAAGTTGAAAAACGTCTTTAAATCAGCTTGAAAAGGGATTCACATAATCAACGGCTAAGATTGCTTAAATTCGAATCAAATCTAGTTAGTCAATTTTTTTTGCGGACATGTAAGCCATTTCAAACTATCTATAATTCGCATTCAACCCTGCTTTGATAATCTCGTTTGAATCCGGTTCGGAATCGGTGGTTTAAAATTGGGAATAACCCTGATTGAATCCCATTTTTGAAACAAGTTGAAAAACGTTTTTGAACCAGTTTGAATAGGGGTCTATGATGCGTGGCGAAGATAGCTAGAATCCTAGTCAAATCTAGTTAGTCAATTTTTTTTGCGGACATGTAAGCCATTTCAAACTGTCTATAATCCGGCTTAAATCCAGCTTGTGTTAATCGGGTTTGAAACCGGATTGCAAAACTGGATTGAAATCGGTTGACTGGTTTGCCAAACCGAATTGAATCCGCTTTCAACCTCGAAATGTGCCGTTAGGGGCAACATTGTAACTACAAAATGATGGAATTTCTTTTTTAATACGTGAAATATAAGCTACATTTGCTGTCTGGTCTTTTCGGTTTATCAAAGATTACAAAATAATAAAAGAAATGTACGCATCGAACGAAACATTCCAATGTGTGTAAGTTCTGTTCATGTTTACATAAACGAGATGGTTCCATCTATGTAGTTATAAGTCGGTGATATAGTGTCTAGTGTAGCGCGGGTTGTTTGAAATGGAGTTTATTTTCTGAGTTAATGAGTGGATTTTGAAAGTTTTTAATGTGCGCATCGTTATTTTCACCGAATTTTACGTTAGAGACAATGAGTTATATTGATGTAGCAAAAGTACGCAACAGACCCATTCCTGTTATAATCACTGAGATTCCGACTACTTTACAAGACTTCTGTTTTTTACTTTCACAAACAGAATTCCAGTTATTGTGACAGGACATTTTGTCAGTGTGATCCCTATGGAAAATCAACCTCAGCTTCACGTTCTATTTTCTCAAAGAAGTGTGTGGATCTTATACAACTCTCTTCGGCCCACTACGGCTCAAAAGTTCAATGGCCGCAGTATCTTGACTGTGCTAAGGTAGCATAATAATTACTTTTTTACTTTCTCAAGTTTAAGGAAGTTAGAAATTGAGAAAGTATTGTGATGGCGCAGCTGTCTGACTGTATCCTGGCATAACTTTTGAACCGATGCTCCATATGCATCCAAATTTTGCAAAGAAGTTAGTTTCAACATTTCCCTGACGGTCATGTTTTGGTTTTCCGAAATTTTAAATTATAAGCAAATGATGGAAAATGAAAGGTTTCCTTTAAATATAAGTGGGAAAAAATGGGTAGAATGGGTTAGCGTAGGGAAAAATTGAAATATTTCAAACGTAGCTGTTTGAATTTTGATGAAAATTTGCAAAAAATGTCTGCAATCAGCCGATTGTAAACTTAACTCTTTGGAGGGAGGAGGGTCTGGGGATCTCTCCCAGAATATAACAGGGGGGTTTGGGGGTCTTCCCCAGAATAATATTGGGGACAGAGTAATAGAAGAGGGTCTGAGAGTTTCCCCCAGAATATATGTGGTGGTCTTGGGGTTCCCCCAGATTAAGTTGAATGTGAGAAAGTTTAGTGGGGTATAAGTTTAAAGTTTTTGTAAGAATAACTAATGAAACTTAATTTTTAAGTCAAAAAGATTTAATACTAAAAAAACAAAAAAAAAAACAAAACAAAAAAGTAAAAAAGAACAAAACAAAACAAAAACAAAACAAAACAATAATACCATCTTATTGTCCATACTTTTCTTGAATTTGTTGAATAAGGTTTTAATTAATAATGTATGTGTAAGAAATGGTACAAAGAGTTACATGCCCTCACTCTAGCCAAAACCGGCAACAAAGCGTGCAATCGAAATCAAAAGTTCGAGTGATATTTCGGAACTTACGCCGATTTATGATTCGGAGACGCTTTTTTTTCTCTCCTCTCGGCTCTAAGGACTTCCTCGCCAAATTACCATTCTTATTCGTGTACGAATCACCTCGGTCGCTGCTCGTGTTAGCGATGTTGTCAGCTTGGGCAAAAGTTCCCGAGAGAAATTTTCTATTTGAATTTAACTAAGTGGAAGGAACTAAGTTTTATTGCAAGTCGCGCAACATCATCGTGAAATACGACGCGCATAGCGCCACTTTGTTGAGTAAATCCTGATTTCTGCAACTTCCGCTCCATTTCCGCTCTTCCTCACCCTCCCTGTCAACCTCAACCTCGCGCTTATCCCTCGTGCCTCGTCTTGTTTCGCCAATTCGAAATGGACCATCTCTTTCACCGCGCTCACCAAACTCCTTAAAATTGGCATTTAATTTAATGACCTAGTCACAAATGGAGTTACCTGGTCCTAGAGTCCCTGAGAGAGTTGAGGTGGCTCCAGGCGAAACTTTTCCAGATTTTAATCCGATACATGCAGAGACAAATAGAGACCCAGCACAAAGCTTGCGACGGGTGTCTACTTTTATTCTGGCTCAATTTTGGTCGGAACTCATCGGAACAACAGCCAACTATTGCCTACTGTTGACTGATGAGCGTGTGTTTTGCATTCGAAAAGCAAACCCTGTTTCCGTTTTCGGGACGGCGAACCAATCACAGCCTTTTGTTGAGCTTCATTGTTCAACAGTAGGCAATGATTATCGTTGGAGCCGGTGACTCCCGACCAAAACTGTGACCGCTAAACTTGCTTCACTTTTTTAACACGGGAAGCATACGGTGTGCTGGGTCTCTATCTGTCTCTGGATACATGGGACCATTCGTGGGAAAAGTCGTGTTTTTGGCATTTTTAATTGAAAACAAAGAAAAAATCCAAAATCCAAAATTGTTAGCACCAGCGTAATTTTTCTATGGATTCTTTGAGCCAAAAATGAGCACAATTGGAAGAGAATTAAAGTCGTAATTTATAAAATTCGTTTCACCTTCACCGTAAGCTCAGTGAGTGCGAGTGAGTGCGATTGAGACTATACCTATGTGTATCTGCTTCACTCGCACTCAACTCATACCCATTTGAGTTAAATTAGCGAGACGTGATTTATGAAGAAGTAATGTGGTTTTGATAGGTTTGCATGAAGTTAACGCGCAGCCTAATGGGGTATTATACATTTCTACACTCAATAATATATTTGAAAAAGGTAAGGGAATGGAAGCCTTCATTTTCCGGTTCTTTCTGTGCCAATATGAAAGGTGTTACGAGCTTTGTATCCTCCGACCGAAACTAGATTTCTTTGTGAAACAATTCTTCGCGATTGCGACACAGATTTTATTTTCACTAGAGGCAGCAGTTTTATATTTACATAAAAAACACGTAGCCCACACTTCGGCTCCTTTGTTGATAGATTTGAATCAAGTCGTGCATATATATTGTATATATTGTCCCGAATGAGGATTAGAGTTTTGTAAATGTAAGAAACTTTTTTTCAAGAGTTCGATCAATCGATGGAAGGTACCGCAATCGCGTTGTGATAGAAGAAAAAGTGTAAAGTTGCAAAAAATTGGAAAGTAAATTTCTCATTTATAAAATTTATAGATATAGACCAATTTTATTCGCATAGAATACTATCAAAATATAAACCTAGAAACGACACTGGAAAGTTTTACGATAAGAATCAAAGGTCGAAACGACGATTTTGTTGATTTTTTATTACCGAATGGGGCTCTTGCAAACTTTTCCTGTAAGCAAATAAATAGTCCAATCTTATTTAAAGACCAGCAAAAATCACGAAAATCACACTAAGAAAGTCTAAAATTCAGTAATAAACTCACATAACTGCTATAACGGCTAGATCGTAATGGCGGTTCGACGCAGGTATCATGGGAGATTCCTGTCTATTATTATGTCACTTTCTCTACGGAAACACAGAGATATGTCTCAATTTAGATAGGAATCTCCCATGATACCTGCGTCTTCTATCCGCCATTAAGCCCGATTCTGAGAGTGAATTTCGTGATTCTTTAGTGTACTCATCGTCATTTTTACATGTTTTTATGAAAGAATCAATCCCCATAGCAAAAGTTTGCAAGAGCCCCATTTTTGACAATTTTTTTACGATCTTAGATAGCTGTAAGAGAAACCTGAACGGATCACTGTGTGAAAATTTCCCCTACACAGGGAATCTTACTTATTATTGACGAAGTTTGGCAACGACGCGCGCGACGCCGGCCATCATTTGTCAACAACACTCGTGTATTCATACGCTAACTTTGCATTATAATACAAATTGGGAGGAATGCGGTAATCGATTGTTTACTCATTGGTGCAGCCATGAGCTTTTTTATCTCTCTCTCATTCGCCCTTTGAATGTATGAGTACAAAAAGGATAGGAAGACGAGATTTTGTCCCCTTGTCTATCCTTGTCGAACATACATGTTTCTATATGGAGGAAAGAGAGAGTTAGAGAATTTCTCGTTGCGCTTGTAAACACTGCAGTAAGAAGGGGAGAGAGAGAGAGAGAGAGAGAGAGAGAGAGAGAGAGAGAGAGAGAGAGAGAGAGAGAGAGAGAGAGAGAGAGAGTGGATTCGCTGATCTTGTACTTCCGAATGGACAACTATAGCAACTTGAAAAGAGGGTGCTTAGTTGCATTTTATTTTAAATGTGCAATGTACAAAATGTCCAACAAGAAATGCCCATTGAAACAATTTCCACTCTAAAATGCCCAATGCAAAATTGGTCCATGGTAAGTAAATTTCCATAAAGAAGAATGTCCAATGGTAGATTTTGTCCTCGAATCTAAAGATCTCAGGGTGTTCAATGAGGCAAAGGAGGCGGCTAGAATTAGAAATTACGAAAAAAGTTCAAAAGCAGGAATGAACATAGGTTTTCACAAAGCTGCACGAATCTAGCCCGTATATCTGACGAACTTATATTCAAAACAGCTGAGAACGTAATGACTTCGTATTTCATCCTTCATTCATAACTTGAGAGCTAAAATTTATAACTTGTGGACTTTTTTTTTCGCGTACTTATACTTAGTCTACGATTGGGCACTGTTTTCAGGGGCATTTATGTACGGTAGACACATCCTAGATTGGACATATTCATTTACAATGGACAAATTGTGAATTGGACATTTTATAATGGACGTTGTTGCAAAAGACATTTCTTATTGAACATTTTGTTCATTGGACATTTTAGATAGGACATTTCCACCTGTCACCGAAAAGAGATCCGCTCAAAATCACATCACTCTTGAGAGGACCTGCGCACAGTGAAGCGAGTCAATGAGAGAGGCCGGACAGTGGACATGGCATGACAATTTAAACTGCGTATATCTTCGTCATGGGCGGATACAGGGAATTGTCTTTCTCTCTCTCCTCCCATTTGAAAACGTGCGTTAGAAAAGGGCAGAAGAGGGGGCCAAAGTCACGTGAGTGCCCCCTCTGTTATATCCTTTTCTAACAAATTAGTTCAAATGGAGGGAGAGAGAGAAAGACAATTCCCTGTATCCGCCAATGATCTTCGTTAATATGCAACTTAAAGGTTTGAAGGGGATTCATTCAGCGGCGGCTCGTGCAATGTGGCAACAATGGATTTCCTCCATTTAAAACTGTGTAAAATAATCGATTACTTGGTGAGGCGTAGCGCCTCACCTAGTATCGATCTTTTTGCATACGTTTAAATGGCAAAAGTACACGGTTGCCAGATTGCACGAGCCGCTACTGGATTCATTGGTGGTATTGTAAAATATCCTATTAGAATCACCCTTTATAGTTTATTCTTTGACGGTTAATACATTTAGATTTGCATTGTTAGTCGCATATGTCCATCCCCTCACTGTGCGGAGAGGATAGCCTCTCCGCTATGGTTCCACGTCCATACGAATAATTTTGACAACTCCAACAGCCAGAGGCGAGTCCTCTGGAATGCGCAGCGGCATCTATTAAACATGAAATGTTCCTCGATTTACATTCTGATTTACGCCTCACAGTTTGGTTTATGCCGCGGTCTTAGCGGGTGAATCAATTTTATTTATTTTGTGCTACCTTTCATGCCGAGCGCCCGCCACCATCGTCACCGTCACATCGCCCAGTGGAACGCATCGTGGAATATCAAGGGCACACATTTTCAAATTCAAGATTATAAACAAGCCCCCCCCCCCCCCCCCCAATAATCTGAGGGAGCAGTGGCTCAAAAATTGTGTTTAGAAATCAATACATTGAATGAGACTGTTGCACACTTTTGCTATAAGCGATTCAATAGTCGATTCTGGTGTAAAAACCTCCAAAACTAACGATGGCAGTACTAAAAACTTCCGAAATCCAAAAAAAAAAAAAAAAAACACGATAAACGTTTCTAATTGTGAGGGCGTAATCAGTGGCGTCGCGTGCCATCCGGCAACAATGCAACTGCTCCATTTAAACTCATTAAATATATCGAATTTTCCTTGTGCACTGTGCACCCCCTGAATTCGATATTTTACACGAGTTTAAATGGATAGATTACATTGTTGCCAAATTGCACGCGACGCCACTGGGCGTAATGGTAGCTGAGGGCAGTAACAATGGGAGATTCTTATCTTAATTTCGTCACTCTCTCTATGCTGACACAGATGATTCACAGAGTAATTAGTCATCAGAGTAGAGATCCACATCCGATGAATGGTACGGTGACATCTATTGACACCGATGTCAAATGAAAGTCGTCTCTTATTGGTCACTTTTTGATGGAGTTACAGTATTGTTAGATTGAAATCTCGCATTATTACTGCCTTCAGCCACCATTATACCCGCGCAAATAAAAGCATTTATTGAGTTTAGGAGTGGATTTCGGAAGTTTTCAGTGCTGCCATCGTTATTTTTGAAGGTTTTCACACTATAGTATCGACTATTAAAACGATTATAGCAAAAGTGTGCAACAGCCCCATTAAGCGCTGTTATATTCTCGTTTAGTAACCAATTTCAATTTCAATTTCTTTTTTTTTTTTTTTTTTTTTTTTTTGACACTGTCGTATTCCTTGCGACAATATCAGTAAGAATACATTCTCTCTCTTTAAATTCGCTGGTTAAAAACCAAATCTAGCTATTCAAGCTCACCTCCTTATAAGTCCATTGTAAGACTCAATAAAAAACTGGTGTTCCAATTGAAATATTAGGTTTACATTAGTGAATTTAACAAACCATCCTACTTTTGAGTGTGACTTTTCAATCAGATTGGCATCTTCCTGCTTCAGGATAATAGTAATGCCTTCTTGCCTCAGCCTCAGGGTTTATATACCTCAGGGTGATATACGCTGCTCGTATGAGTGGTTATTGCCTTGTTTTATCAGGTTCAGCCGTATGCTGATCCGCGTGATCAATATCGTACCCCTACTCATTGTTTTTCGGTTTGGTCATCTTTAATTCTTTCACAATCAGTTTCCTTCTGTTTTCCCAATTCTTAATCTCTTTTACATCTTCTTCACCTCCCGTTTACCCTTTATCTTTTCATTTCTCTTTATTATTCCTTCTATTCTTTCTATTTTCTCTTTTTCATTTTATGTGTATATTAATTGAAATTGTCACCCCTGAAATAGTGTCACGTGGGGTGGTTCGACCCCCCCCCCCCCCCCCCGAGGGGGGAACAGGGAAAATAAAATATAAAGTGTTATATACGGGACACAATCTGAATGTGAATGATGCGATGAGAGAATGGAGGTGGGGAAAAATATGGATTGAAAGGAAAAGACGAGCGTGCGGAAACTTTTTGATTTCTCTTGGGCGATGCCGCGATGCCTCTTTCAGGACGCGTTCAAGAGAGTAACGTGTGATGTCCCATAAATATACCAATGTCGATAAACCACTGGCGCATGCAACCAGGATCTCTTCCATCTCTCTCATTACCCATTTGAATTTATAAGTAGGAAAAGGACAGAGAGAGGGATTTTATCCCCTTGTCCATCCTTGTCTAACATACGTTTTTTAATGGAGAAAAGAGAGAGATGAAGAAACTCTCGGTGCGCTACAGCGATATACTATGCATCATGTGTGTATCTGTCTTCAGAGTGCTTTCTGAGCTTATGGGACTCAACTTCTTCGCACTGATCAGTTGATCACCTCTCTGGGAATATCAAACTTTGCCGCGTGCTTGCGTGAATGCAGCAAGCATATCCTTACAATCCTGCATGAAATATACATGCTGTTTAAAAAGAGAGGTTATCTCTGATATATAACGTTTAAAATTGATCCACATATGTAAGTATATGCGCACCATTATCGATCAAAATATATTGAAAAGAAGTAAATGTAACTCCCTCACACGTAAACACTGAAAAAACAAAGTTTATGTACGCAGCCGAAGCAGCCTTTTTAAATAGCTTCGCGGAGGAAAAGTTCAAGCTGTATCAGAGGAAGTTGCAGTTGTACCAAAGCACTGCTTCTTTAGAGTTCCATTCTCTTTTCTTTCTTTGGCTCTACCGAAGTAGTGTTTCAGTACAACCGCAATTTGCTCCGGTAGAGCTAAGACTTTTGCTCTACGAAGCTATTTTAAAAAGCTTCTTCGGTTCTACTTAAACTTTGTTTTTTCAGTGAACGAGCGAGGAGGGGAAAAAACAAGCTGATACTTCAAACACAATGATATGATTAATCCCAAATCTTTGAACTATGATTAAATTCACGCTTAAATTTAAAATTTGAAATATAGGGTCCACAATGGACCAGTGGCGCGCCTACGTGCAATCTGGCGACGGACGTTGTATTTATAGTTCATTTAAAGTCATGAAAAAGGTAGATCTAATAGGCGTGCCCAGTTCATTCCCACTAAAAAAACAAAGTTTAAGTAGAACTAAAGCAGCTTTTTAAAATAGCTTCGCAGAGCAAAAGTCCTAGCTCTACCGGAGCAAGTTGCGTTTGTCCAGAAGCGCTACTTCGGTAGAGCCAAAGCAAGAAAAGAGGCTGTTGCTCTAAAGAAGTAGTGCTTTGGTATACCTGCAACTTTCTCTGATACAGCTTGAACTTTTGCTCTGCGAAGCTATTTTAAAAGGCTGCTTCGGCTGTACATAAACATTGTTTTTTCAGTGCCCTTGAATCGATATTTTACAAGGGTTTAAATGGACAGGATGACACGTTGCCCGATTGCAAGCGCCGCCATGGACGAGCGCATGTGGAAGTATCATTTCGGACAGGTTCTCGGAGCGCAATCTGAATGAGAGAAAGTCAGAGGATACTTATGTATACAGGGTGATACAAAAGTATACATGAGTAAGTTGTGAATGCGCCGTCCATTTTACTGCAGGAAAAAAGTGGGTTGATTTATGCTCTTATCTCTCCAGTAACTTATGAGAATAATGTTTTGTCCATTTATAACTTAGCCTCGAGAATTTATTGAAATAAAAATAATCCTTAAATAATGCTCCAATTGCTAAAAAAAAAAAAAAAAAAAAAAAAAAAAAATGATAAAAAAAGAGTTTTTTATATATTTAATACACACGCTGTATCACATAAAATAATGAGCGGTTTTATCGGACATGACAGATCGTTTGACTGTTTTGGGCCATCATTGATTTCGATCCTTGCGGGCCAAGAACACCCAACAGATCTTTTGGACTTAAAAGACAAAGTGACAACGAGATATTATTTAATCCTGCAAGTCCAATTCGCCGAATTAGTTTTTTTTATGGTCAGTCTTGTCAAATTAATGTTTGTCCGGACGATCGATCGATCAGAATTCTTATTTTCAACTCGATGGTATGAGCGATCCGACCGCTGCATTTTATCCTCCCTGTATTCCTGGAATTAGCTGTAATTTTTATTTTCTTATTGAAGGCAATTCCAGAAATAAAATTTCCTCCTCAGTGATCATACCAGCCACAAACCGAAAGACTCGAACTCTTAATAGAGACCAACTTCATCAGGATGCCATGTAAAAAGTCGCTGACAACGACGGAATAACGCGTTTTTCTTTTCTTGGATTTATTATACATAATATACCTCCTCTCATATCATTGCAGGTTTTCGTGCAACGACATATATTTAGCCCTTGTCAGACATTTGAAGCACTGGTGGCAGTGGTGGCTCGTGCAATTTGGCAACAATGTATTAATTTCATTTAAACCTCCTACGTGAAATAATAGACTTTGCAGAGAGGCACCGTGCCTCACCTTAAACCGACCTTTTTGCACGAAACTTTTTGCATGGCAAAAAATCATGGGTCCTATATTGCATGATGATTGATGAGCTGCTACTGCACATTTCCTCTATTGATGTACATTTGTTTACTAAAACAATCTTATAATAGTCCAGGCAACAAGGAGCTAATATGGACCCTAGCTTGCAAAGTTTGCGGACTTATATCTGAGAGTCGATTCTTATGTATTTTGGGTCGCTGAATCCGAATTTTAACTTTGCGTACGAATCAGAGGGGCGGAAAGGCCGCCATTTTCCAAAATGGCGGTCAAAATCACGATTTTTTGCCTTCGTTTGATTATAACTCGAGCGGCATTGATCAAATGCAAAAAATACTTTAGTACAAAATTAAAGATCGTCAAATTTACAACAAAAAAACATCAGACCATTATTTCAGAAAGATCAAAACTGAATGCGCTACGGAACCGCGAAAAATCGTGAAATTCGTCCGTGGCGGCGCATGACCGCTGAACACCGCCTTGCGCCGGCCAACGCGCGCTCGCTGCTCACCTCACCTTTGCAATATGTGAATAGCAAATAAAGAAGAACAAATTACTGCAATTTGACGTATCTTCTTAGTGCTACTAGCTGTGTTTCTCAGTTCCACACCACCCAAAAGGTCGAGTAGGTGAAAGGTGCGCTGCATTTTAATGTGGTATATCAACATTAAAAAAAAAATTCAATCCGCGCCGAATTCACTCCATTGCATTGTCCCGTGTACATTTTTCATCTTCACCTACAATCTGCCTCCATCTTTTGAGTCCCTGAGTGGCCCAGCTCGTCCGTCCTTTCCAGACGATTGGGGGGGGGGGGGGGGGGTCCTGAGCTGGTTGTGGAGCTTTTCCCTCATTTTCGCGTTCACTTTCAGATTCATCGGTTTCAGACAGAGTGGCTCGGGTCTAAGATTCACAGATTGCTTCATCTCCGTCAGTAACTAGCACTCGAACAATATTTTGTTGACGGTTTTAGTGATGACTTTGTGATGACGTTATCCGGCGATGAGCGATGCAAACAAAAACAAACTGTCTCTCTTGCTCTCACGTAACCCCCATGTACTGCCATCTCACTCTAATTTCAGAAATCGTATTTAGAGACATCTTTTGTAAAAATGTTTGGCTGAAATAAATTCTTCGAGGCATTTGCATGCGATTTTGATAATAATTTGTCGCAAAACAAGATTCTATATACCTAAACGAATTTTGAAGCTAGAAAGATATGGGTATACATGGGGGTCACGAGAGTTAGTGAGATAGTTTGAAACGCTACGCGAGTTTTGTCACAACCGATTGCGACCGATGAGTGCATTGTTGTGATTGTTGGCTAAAAGTTGACTTCGCACTATAACTGTCTATTGTTGCACTCACTGTTTCAATTTACGCAGTGCACTGATCATTTGAGCCCACTTTTTCGGCATTTACTTTTAGCAGGCACCGCCACACCCACGCGCGGAGACAACCAACGTTCCGTGAAATGTCAGGCCTTTAGTCTTAAAATAAAATCTGAAGCTGACAACTAAATTAACAGTGGTCACTGGATCGGCCCACTTTTAAATTGTTTTCAACCATAGAAAATGGCTCGTTTCTCAATTTGAAGCTGAAGTTGGACTTGGAATCAAGTAATAAGAAAATGATGTCTGCGGCTGCATCTCCGGTAGAGGGTGACGCTGCGTTGCTAAGTAGTGCTTTATTTTATGTATTAAGTTGTAGATTCGATGAAATATTTAAACTATAAACTGTTTAGATAGATGCTCGTAACTTTCAAATTCCAAACTAAAAAATTGCGCGCATGTAATTGGCGTTCGATTCCCTCTTCGTCATTTCGTTTGAAATCTTCGCGTGTCCATTTTTGAGTTTTGGAAAAATTGCGTTTCGTCCATCATGTCGCGTTACCCGTCAAATTAAACTATTGCTTATTATAGGCACCCTGAAGATATACCCCCCTGTGGACTCTGGATACAAAATCGATTTCTTTTCAAAAGAAATCGAGTTGAATCTAAACAGCAGTATAATTAGGTACGATGATTTCAAAGAAACTGCTGTTATTTGACGAATGGCGATGAATTAAATCCTATAACACTTTTGGTTTCATTGAAATTGGTGCTAGTACTGCTGGTGCTGCTCATCGCCGCTTATGGATTCATCTCAATTAAGTACTTTTTCAAAGTACGAGTATACGTAATCGGAAAACGAGTATTCAAGTCCCATTTTTCCAATTCTCACAGCTCTGCTTGGTTTCATTCCATGGGGCCACACTCTTAATGAGTCAACGCTTTCATATTTCTGTCAACAATTTCATATCTTTATACATTTCAAATCTACATTTTTACACATAAAATAAAGCATAACCTCGCGGCGCAGCGTCCACCGGAGATGCAGCCGCAGACAGCATATTGTCTGATTACTTGATTCCAAGTCCGCAACTTCAGCTTCATATAGAGAATTAAGCCACTTTCTATGGTTGAAAACAATTTAAAAGTGGACCGATCCAGTGACCACTGTTTAGTCGTCAGCTTCAGATTTTATTTGAAGACAGATGTCCTGAAATTTCACGGATCGTTGTCTCCGCGCGCCGGTGTGGCGGTGCCTGCGGAGTGTAGATGCCGAAAAAAGTGGGCTCAAATGCTCAGTGCACTGCGTAAATTGAAACAGTGAGTGCAACAAAAATATGTTCAAGTGCTAGTTACTGACGGAGATGAAGCAATCTGTGAATCTTAGACCCGAGCCACTCTGTCTGAAACCGATGAATCTGAAAGTGAACGCGAAAATGAGGGAAAAGCTCCACAACCAGCTCAGGACCCCCCCCCCCCCAATCGTCTGGAAAGGACGGACGAGCTGGGCCACTCAGGGACTCAAAAGATGGAGGCAGATTGTAGGTGAAGATGAAAAATGTACACGGGACAATGCAATGGAGTGAATTCGGCGCGGATTGAATTTTTTTTTAATGTTGATATACCACATTAAAATGCAGCGCACCTTTCACCTACTCGACCTTTTGGGTGGTGTGGAACTGAGAAACACAGCTAGTAGCACTAAGAAGATACGTCAAATTGCAGTAATTTGTTCTTCTTTATTTGCTATTCACATATTGCAAAGGTGAGGTGAGCAGCGAGCGCGCGTTGGCCGGCGCAAGGCGGTGTTCAGCGGTCATGCGCCGCCACGGACGAATTTCACGATTTTTCGCGGCTCCGTAGCGCATTCAGTTTTGATCTTTCTGAAATAATGGTCTGATGTTTTTTTGTTGTAAATTTGACGATCTTTAATTTTGTACTAAAGTATTTTTTGCATTTGATCAATGCCGCTCGAGTTATAATCAAACGAAGGCAAAAAATCGTGATTTTGACCGCCATTTTGGAAAATGGCGGCCTTTTCGCCCCTCTGATTCGTACGCAAAGTTAAAATTCGGATTCAGCGACCCAAAATACATAAAAATCGACTCTCAGATATAAGTCCGCAAACTTTGCAAGCTAAAATCCCCTGTTGCCTGGACTATAATGGCAAAAAATTGGTCGGTCGCTTAATTTAGACGGAAACCACACAGTGACGTAGCAATAAGAGTCGGTTTTACGTGCCTGAAAGTGGTAAATTTTAGAGAAGGAAAAGAGTAGAAAAAAGAAAAGAAGAAGAAGTATAAGAAGAGGAGACAAAACTGAGCCAGGAAAAGGAAAGAAAAAAAAAGAAAGAAAGGCAAAAAAGAAACAAGAAAGAGAAAGAAAGAGAGGGTTAATTTAATATATTTTACGCTTTCTTACATTCATACCTAACAGATTCATTATATGCTTTAGAAAACAATATTTCTTTTTCTCGTGGTTAATTATTCATCAAAGCACTACATCTACCGCAGAGAGTGTGTCTGCGTATATTCTCAAATAATTTAGGTATGCTACTGTGCTTCGCATGTAAGATGGCATTTCTATCAGGAAACACCTAAAAATTGGGTTTCGGAAAAGTTACCTATGTTGAAAAAAATATTCTGAGGGAGGGCCTCCGGACGCCTCTTCACCTGAAGGGCAGGGATCCATGCGAGACCGACCATAGGGGGCGAAAGTGTTTCAGTTGCAGGCTGCAGCCGGCGCACTTTCGCCTAGCTATGCCACCAAAACCACGTAAACACTGGCGGATCCAGGAATCTGTCCTTCTCTCTCTTTTCCCTAGAACGTGTGTGTTAAAAGAGGATGGATCAGGGGTTGTCACACGATTTTCGCCCCCATCCTCTATCCTGTTCTATCACACGGAATCAATCATGCTTTCAAATGATTAGAGAGAGAGAGAGAGAGAGAGAGAGAGAGAGAGAGAGAGAGAGAGAGAGAGAGAGAGAGAGAGAGAGAGAGAGAGAGAGAGAGAGAGAGAGAGAGAGAGAGAGAGAGAGAGAGAGAAAAAGAGAGAGAGAGAAAGAGAGAGAGAAGAGAGAGAGAAAGAGAGAGAGAGAGAGAGAAAGAGAGAGAGAGAGAAGAGAGAGAAAGAGAGAGAGAGAGAGAGAAACAATTTCCTGGATCTGCCAGTGCATGTATACAATACCATTGTCGGTCAGAAAAAGCTCTGGCTTGCAACCATCTATACGCAGAGTGATCGAGGATTCCGAAAGCTGCTCGAATTGGATTGAATATACCTAAAATCAGTATCAAGCCGAGGGGGAGGGGGGGGGTCGTTTTAAAATCGTGCCGTTGTACAGCTCGAAGGCGGAGGCTTAAGAATAAATCGATGGTGTGGGTGGTCGTAAGTCAAATTGAGGATGGAACAAGCAAATGAGCACTCTGGAATGGATGAATCGAGTCAATAACTCAATTCGATCCAAACTCAGTGGCGAGCGCGCCTCGGCCGGCACACCTCCCGTCATGCATTTGGTATTATTTGCGTTATAATGCGTTAACCAGAGGGTCAAAAATATCTGAGACCTATTGCATGGATATGATTTTCGTCTTTCGATTAGTTTTCTTCACATTAAAAATGCATCGCATAGGTTTTGAAGATCAACCGGTATAGGCTCCAAACGAGCCATTTCCTCCACAAGTGGTTGAATATTCCATGGAACTTCCGATTTTTTGCAATCACGACGCGCATGTTTTGAGACATTGATTAGATGTAATTTTCATCTTTCAAACACAGAAAAAACAAAAAACCGATATGAAACACTCTATTTACAGAAATGAGAACGACAATGGTCAACTTAGCGGAGGCAACTATGAAATTGATACTTCCTTTGTGTGCGCAGGAGAAGTGTCAAACTTATTGAAGGCGCTTCGAAGACACTTGGACACTACAGGAGTGTGGATGTCAGGTATGTATGTAAGTACAAGCAGAGCATTAAGTCCTGCGTCGACGATTGGACGCAACCCGCATTACATGTACAGTTAATGCTCTCTTATCTTTCTTTTCTTTTGTTCTCTCAAGACTGAGCGAGGTTCGGGCTACGTGTAGTGCGAGTTGCGTCGAATCGTCGACGCAGGACTAATGGCTCTGCTTGTACTTTAGACTTTAAATCAAAGATACGGGTTGAAAGTCGAGAGTTATTTATTTAAACTTGAGAAAAGTTACGTGAGTAATAACAAAGAGGTAAATTCTATGGATATTTAATACATACAAAAAAAAAAAAAAAACTACGATACGGACATAGATAGACACTCTATGACTTGAAATGAGTTCTGATATTAACCTTAATTTGTGACTTTTTATGGGCAAGTTAA
The DNA here is from genome assembly GCA_011764245.1 of Trialeurodes vaporariorum. NCBI lineage: Eukaryota > Metazoa > Arthropoda > Insecta > Hemiptera > Aleyrodidae > Trialeurodes > Trialeurodes vaporariorum. The sequence goes on from VMOF01000111.1 coordinate 27,963,469, forward strand.
GTTATGAAATCGTAAAAATGCAAATTTTTCATCCCATATCTTCTACAGCGAGCCACCCGGCTCCGTTTTATTTCTGCAAAAAGATCATATCGTTCTTGCAAATGGGAGGAAAGTAGAAGCTCACAACTTTTTGCAAGTTTTTAGCTTGACTCGCGAGATTCCTCCACCACGGATGGATGTCACTCACCCTTGCAATACGAATAGCCCAAGCTTTTTAGAAGGGGACCCCTACTCTACTCCCTAAGGACCTGATAGTAAACGAGCTCTTAAAATTTCCTTTATGAACTTCAAGACAGGAGATTGCTCCTTCCCCTCCCCCTTTTTCGTCTACCGCTGATCATTTATGGCAAGTGCGGGCACCTTATAAGTTACATGATCTTATTGTTCGAATCGTGCCGGGATTTTATAACGTTGTTTGCTTGAGTTCAAGACGTGTTTATTTACTTACTTGTCATGTTGCCACGTCAGATTTTCTTCACCTCTCTTTTGTATTTAAGTTTGACCGACATCACAATCGACGCGGGGCGATTTGGCAACACCGTTCATATGTCATCTTCTCAAGCCACGAGAGATGCGAAACTATTGTATAAAGCGATTCCGTGAAGAGAATAAAGCTGGGTTCTCGGTGAGCTCGCTTCTGACAAAACTATTTTCAATCTTCATCTGATGCTTATAATATTAGAGACGGCTGTAAGCTTTATCTCTCACCGATTGGTGATTTCTGATTTGTTGGTCAGTTCATGGTTGCCAAGTTAGAAAAAATTGGCTTCCAATTTCGCATAGCTTTGAATGAGTACATTTGGAGATTATCCTGCACAATTTGATAGCCATGTCGGTCATTTGCGGAAACTAATAAAACTTTTTAACGTGCGGTATGGCAATAAAATGCTGTATATTTTGTTGTATCAACGCATGTATACAGATAATTTAACGAGCGATCGTTATCTTCCTTAAAATGTCGGTTAACTTTCGGTTGGTGAACAATAGATCGAAGAACTAATCACTTAATACTGCAGATACCTTACGGTGCTAACGGTGCCGAAACGGTGCCGACGAAATGTGAATCCCTAAGCGAAAAAAGGGAAAATGTGACATTTCTGTCGTTTTGAGTTTTTCTCCTCCAGATTCAATTTGCAGTTCATATAAGCGCACCTTTGAACCAAAACGCCTTGAGATTTGTTTCAAGGGATTTTCAATCAAGAATTGGCATAAATTGAAAATGCAGAGAAGTTTTAAAATCAAAAGGTTTTCCACTCAAGGCAAGTATCAAGGAAATAATTCCAATGTTGGTCTATAGACTACCTTGAATTAAACTCAAGATTTCTCAACAATTGCTGGTGTACAAATGAGCGTATTTGAATTAAAATTTGTCTCACTCAACTTGACTTGAATTCAGTATTTCTTGAGCCAAGTTCAGACCTAAAGTAAAGTCTCTGAATTTCATCCTCAGTTTAAACGAGAAAATCTCGAGAATTCTCAAATCGAAGCCAAGTCAAAAAGATTTTTTCGTAGTCAAGTCTGTTTTTTTTACCCTGTAACAATCCAAGAATGCCCTCAAACGCTGAAAGATACCAAAGTAATTATTGTGAAATTCACAAAGTAATTTCATTTAACACTAAACAATCTTGCAAAAAGAAAATAGAAAGAGCCGTGAGGTGGATTTTTATGAAGAATTTCGTAGCGGCTGAGCTGAGCTTGCTCTCTCCCTCTTCCTAACATAACTTTTAACGCGCCGTAATAAAATTACCTCAATCACCCCTCCCCTTTTCCCTTCGACAGTGTTACATAATTTACGGGCAGCCTCTTTGAAAATGTGGCTGGTATTATAAGCGAGTAAGCGAATACTACTGATACATTGATACCGGGACCGGGGTGGGTCTTCGTATGATTTTCGTCATAGGGACGGATGTCCACAAACCAGTTGATCATTACATTTTTTATAACTTTTTTAAGTGTTTTTGATTATTTTGATTATTATTTTGATTATTTTTTTTCTATGTTTTTGATTTAGGTTGTGGTACAACTGATAACATTTTCCTTGGCGATTGATGCTGTTGCACTCTTTTGCTACGAGCGATTTAAGGGCCAATTGATAGATGTAAAAACTTCTAAAAATAACAATGGTAGCAGACCTGCAAAATCCACTCTTAAACTCAAGAAATGCTTCTGAACGCGTGACTAACAGTGGCGTAATTTGAGGGGGGCAGGGTGGGCAATCGCTCCCCCTAAGGATTCGAATTCAGGCTCAAAAACGGGAACGAATTATACAGATGAGCCAAAAAAAAAAAAAAAAAAAAAATCATCAGATTTTTGCCCCCCTCCCCCAAGCCGAACTCGAAATGACGCCCCTGGTGACTAAAATGGCGGCGTAGGGCACTAATAATAGGAGATTCCCATATAATAAGCATGTCACTCCATCAAGAAGGGGCCAATAAGAGACGAGATTCCTTTGGCATGCACAGTCACGGTACCATCAATCGGCTGTCAATTACTCCTCTGGTGACTGATTAGTAATTACTGGGTGAATCATTGTTCCCAGCATAGAAAGAGTGGCGACATTAAGATGGGAATCATCTCCCATTAGTAGTGCCCCTGCACGCCGCCATTATGGTCGAAATTTTAAAAGCATTTTATAAGTTTAGGAGTGGATTTCGTTTGTTTTTAGTGCTATCATCGTTACTTTTAGGAGCTTTTACGTCTAAATCAACCTTTACGTTGTCTGCAGCAAAAGTGTGCAACAGCCACATAGTATAGTAAGTAAAACGTTTCAACATATTAACATCAGGGAGGCAATTAAGACAAGCATTTTCTACACTACTCTACACTTCGCAGCAGTGGAGGCGCGTGAAATCTGGCAAAGTTGCATTTAGTCCATTTAAATTCGCGAATATGATATTTTACGTGGGTTCAAATGGACCATTTGCAACGTTGCCAGATTACACACGTCGCCGCTGCTTCGCTTGGTCGAAGCGTATAATCTGGCAACGTTGCGTTTCTTCCATTCAAACCTATGAAGGTCAATTTTGAGGAAGTTTACCGCACATCTATAGTAGTTCGACCTTCTTCACGGGTGCAAGTGGACAAAATGCAACGTTGTCAAATTTGGCCTGACAAAATTGATACTTTGAATCACTGTGCGACGGCAAAATTTGCAAACGCGGCCCAAGAAATGGAAAAAAGGGAGGTGCAGACAGTGACTATCTTTATGTGACCGTCCGAAATCGGTAGCTATATAGATAAGGCTATCAATACAATCTTTTCAGCAAACAATCAGATGATTAAATTAAGTTATATGTTGTGAACAGGGCTTCAATGAAAAAGGTCATCGCAATTGACTCCACGCGGCTTTAATGACTCCATGGTTTATTGCTTTATCTGTGAACCTGAATTTATGTTATGATCATTGGAAACAAGATTTACCGCGAACACTTGTCCTAAAGACCGCACCACGCCAATAAAGTCTGAAGACATTATTGCCAGATTATGCACGGAAACTTTCAAATTTCATGGATGAAGATTAATGGCAAAGCCTGCAGTTTTGCAACGATGCATTTTGTCCATTTAAACACAAGCTAAAGGTCGATTGCGAGGGTGTTCACCGGAGAGTCGATATTTCGATCTTTTTCGTGGCTTTAATGGACAGAATACAACGTTGTTCGGATATTTAAGATCCCTTGGGCCCCTTACGGTGGCGACTCAATCATGTATTTACCAACGGAGAACACCCCTACCTCTTCTTTCCATTTCATAAAGTAAATCCCTTACTTACCAACCACTTTGTGACGACATTATTACTGACAGTGCATTTTCAATGTCAAAAATGACACGACCTTCCGACCAATACGATTGAGACTTTCATTGGGTATTTTTCTGTTTTTTGAGAGCAGAAGGATTCCACAAAATTACGGTTAGGTGTAACTCTCAAATTACTTAAGACTCTAATGCGAAAATTTGTTCTTGTTCAACCTTTTAGATCGCTAATCATCTATCATGGGGACGTGTGTATGCTTAGCACGGAGTCTTGTATAATTTCGACAATGTTTGCAAGCAGCACATAGAATCAGTGAGAAAGAATGTGATTGTTAAACCAATAGGAAAAGTCCGGTTGTTAGTTTTCTAGTTGCTGCCAAAAGAATAGACGTTTATCGCTCTGATAAAGATTTTTGGAATCACAGGACGTCCTAACAATGGGTCTGTTGCAAACTTTTGCTACAGCGCTATAGAGTGATCATTCTCATGTAAAATCGCGTGAAAAGTCCATCGGTGGCAGCAGAAAGTCATAAAATGCAATAACAAACTCACAAGAGGCATTTAACTGAATTCCAAGACGGCGGTAAAATATCGAGCAACCTGTATGCAAGCACCATATGAACATCCAAGATGGCCAACCTCACAACATCGATCACAACCAATCATAACGCAAACAAACTCGTAAAAACCTCCGATGCAGTGAGGTTGTTAACGTTGGCCATCATGGATGTTCACGGTGCGTGCACACAGGTTGCTAGATATTTTACCGCCATCTTGGGTTTCAGTTAATCATCACCTCTTGTGAGTTTAATACTGCATTTTATGACTTTCTAATACCACCAATTGACTTTTCACGTGATTTTACTTAAGATTTAAGACTCTACACTGAAAAAATAAATAGTTAAAAAAGTACAGAACAATATGATTTGCCACATTAACCTATAATTTTGTTAAATTAACAACTCAAATGGTAAATCAGCAATTTATTTTGTTCGCTTAACAACTAACTTTGCCGAACCAGCAAACCAAATAGTAAAAATAACAATTTTTATGCTGGAATAACAAATCAGTAAGTAAAATCAGCGATTTATTTTGCTGATATAGGTAACAAGCTGAATTGTTAAATCAACCTAGGGGAGAGGCGGGCAAAGTGGAAAGGGTTTCGTAGAATGCTTGTATCTCTCACAGAACTTTATGAATGTTGATGAAAATTTAAGAAAGTAAAAATTTGATCATTAAACTAACAAAAAACAACCCGAAAAATGACACAATATAGCTTAAAAAACCCTAAAAATCAATATAAAGAAAAAGTGTCATTTTCCACTTTGCCCACCCACGAGTGGGCAAAGTGGAAACTGGGGGGTGGGCAAAGCGGAAAGGCGATGAAAAAGTGGAAAAACAGCCAAAAATGCACTGATTGCTCTTTCATGCACTTGTGCGTGGAAAGAACAAATGTATCAAGCAAAAAAAAAGTTAATTTTAAATAATGAGAGATAAAAAATAGTCTTAAATAACAGGGTGTCTCAAACCACCTGGCAAGCTTTTATTGTGACCCAACTAAGGCAAATACGAAAACTCGGTGAAAGACCTACAGTGTATATCGACCGCACAAGGAATGCAATGGAAATATTTTCAGCCCTCCCCCCCGGTAAGTATTTAGGGGGAATCCCCGTTTATCGCGGTTTTTTTTTCAAATAGAAGAAGTATGTCTTGACTTCAAATTCTGAAAGAAGAACGTGAAAATTAAGTGGGCCGTCAGAAAAAAGATCCAAAATCGAGTGATACATAGCTTACTGGATCTTAAATAGAGAAAAACAATGGCGCAAACCGCAAAGCAAACTGACTTTTCAATCCAAAGTTACGGCCGATTGAAATTTAGGGGTGCCCTCTGGGAAACACAACTACCTACCTCTAAATTTCAATCGGCCATAACTTTGGATTGAACAGTCGGGAAGACTTGCGGTCTTGAATACTTCTTTATTGATGTTCCAAAACAAAACTACACAGTTATATTCAAATTTGAGTGAACGGAAGTACTCAATAAACCATCACTTTGATCAAAAAACCGAAAAGGGTATTATTAGACATGAAAGGAGGGCAAAGTGGAAACCCATTTTCCACTTTGCCCGCAAGGGCTCATTGAACATTTTCGTTAATTTTCTTAGTAATGATAAGTAACTTTGCAAATCTGTTGAGTCTCAACTAATCTTTGATAACTATAGATTGAGAAAACATCTTTGTTAAATGAGATTTTTGGTAATAATTAACTTTAAATTTTGTTTAACCAGCACTGCATTATACAATCCACACCAGGTGAAAAGTTTGGTTATGTTTTAAATGATAATATTGTTGTTGTTTTCAAGCACCGATACGTCATTCGAGATTCACTATCATATTAGTTCACGATTCGCCCATAGAGTGCGCCACATATGACGCGCTTATAGTATTTTCAGCCGTTTTCCACTTTGCCCACCCTTTCCACTTTGCCCGCGTCTCCCCTAATTGGGTTAAGTTCTGTATTTTTTTACTATTTAAAATTGCTAGATTGACAATGTCTATTTTGTTAAAAGAGCACTATTATGTGGTTGATTTAACAACTATTTTTGTAAACTTAACAAATAAATTGTTGACTTAACAGAAAACCCTGGTTGATTTAGCAACTTTCAATTTTTGTTAAATCAGCAAATTTTGAATTGTTGCTTTAACAATTGATTTTTTTCAGTGTATATCGCAGTAGCAAAAGTTTGCAACAGACCCATTTTAGTATTTTTCCCCCTTCGTGATTATATGAGAAAAATCCACTCAATTCACCAGTTTCGGTCATAGAGCGGTTAATCTTCTTTTACATGATTTATGACTGAAAGGGTTAAAATAAATTGCATGCTTCGTCACTGTGGTGCGAAGTTTCTTCCACGCGATCTGGCAATTGTGTCATAAGTGCGGACGGCCGGTCGATGGCGAGGGTGAGCCAGCCAAACTGGCACCGGTGAAGGAGTGCATTACAAATTAGTCTCCGCTCTGACACTGGTGTGCAAACAACGTCTGACCGTCGCGTCGCGTCCGTCTGTCTCCATCGCCGTCGTTGCATTGGTGCACTTGTGGGATCGCACATCGGTGGCATCGGTTACGGGGCACAGCAGGGCATAACGACCAATGATCTATGATCAGTGGTCATGCGCGTGGACGCGATACGAAAGGTAAATGCGGCAATCCGCATAGCTGAAAAGATGGGTATCGTAGATAAAACTCCATTTCTGGACATGCTGCATTCGAAGGTTCTCTTAAAGAATGACGTTGTCAGATCTGGAGTCTTTTGTAGGGAGAGCTGATTGGGAGTACAGCTGGGAATCATCTGGCTTCGTGTGGATTCCAAAAGCCGCGAAACGTTGCGTCGGATTCATGAACGAATTCAAAGGGTAAGGGGGTGGTCTGCCCTGAAAAAAGGGCAATACCTTTCAGAATGGGTCTGCTGCAACTTTTGCTACAGCAACATGGAGGGGTGGTTCCTATGTAAAATCACTTGAAAAAAAAAAAACATTGAGAGCAGCCAAAAGTTCCAAAATTCATTCAAAAACTCAAGAAATGCGTTCCTTTCTTGGATAGTGGTACACATGTGTACCACAATATGTAACATGTGATTCAATGGAATTTAAATGGATATTTTTCAAAAGTTTGTGTGACCCATCAAAGTTCTTAAAAAAGTGTCCTCTTTCGAACGGTCTAAATAAATCTCAAAAAAAACTCAAATCCCAAAATGCGTGCATGAAAGGGTTAGTAAAATTACAATATGTCAGTGGAATGAAACGGATGACAATGGAGGAGTCCCATATTATTTTTCCGTCTGCTCTGTGATGAATCACTTTTCTCAGCATAGAAAGCTGCAATTAGATGTGGGGCTCGCCTTTCGTTACTTGCTCATTAATTTCGACGGCTGATATTGTCGTCCGAAGTTTGTTTGGAACCAGAAATGCCAGGACGCCAACGATGCCTGTACAATGTATACATCGTTTTTTTAAAAAATACATTAGAATACATTCCTGCTGTTAAAATGAAGAAAGTTCTCTTTGAGTTACGTCAGGAATTCTGTCGGCCTCAAAAATTCTCGAGAAAGACGCTTTAAAATTTCTTTAACTTTCCTCGGTTTAGACCATTTTTTTTTTTTTTTTTTTTTTTTTTTTTTTTTTTTTTTTTTTTTTTTTTTTTGCATGAAACGCCTCACTTGAGACCAACTGCATTTTCAGAAGGATAGCTGATGAATGTAAGATTGTATTCAGGTCTGCTCTATAAAAGAAACTTTAATGCATGCACAAACGCTAATTTTTTGAATGGAGCCTACTGCTTCATACTTAAAGGGCTGACCAACTGGAAAGACCGTTTTTTGACTGCTCATTTGGCATAATAATCCGATTTGGGAGCTCTGGGAGCACAAATGTCTGATAATAAGTCAATAAGGTTGCTTAAAGCTTTTAAGTCAAATTGCGGAGAGAGAATTAAGACATTTTTTAGAGAAAGTCATCTCCAAATCAATATTTTGAAAGTTTTAGCAATGATGTCATTGAGGTCTGAAAATATTGAACGGTTCAGGTATCGGCCATCACTTTCAAATTCGACCTGTCTTAGGGGTTCAAATTAACAAAATGTTATGTTGCGTTGCCAGATTGCACGGTTTGCCGCTGTGTCTCTTTCACTCAATCCTTATAAAAAATTGAAACGTGGGACTATCAAGAATGGATCTGATGCTAACGTTTGCTACAGCGTTGTGGAGGGTCGAGTCCCTTATAAAATTGCGTTAAAATCACATTTGAAGCTCCAAATCCACTCACAAAGTAAAAAAAAAAACGCGTTTAACCCTAGTCTGCCAAACATAGGTCATTCAGACCCGAGGCTTCCTAAAAAGTTGTTTTATTTTCTTTCTGTTGACCCTAAAAACTTTTGCTTCACAAATAGCTCTACAAATATCTTGAGAAACCCAATTTTTGTATTATCAAAAAAAAAAAAAAGAGAAAAAAAAAGTGAAATCCCAAGTCACAAAAAATTTGTTTAATGCCGGGTATTTTAGACCCGTCCCCTGTTTCCAATGTTTAGGCCCCCCAACTCAAAATTTTCAAACAGCAACCCCAATCTTGTGACACGTCGTCAAAAAGGGCATACAAAGCCGAGCATTTTGGATTAAACCAAATATTGATATCGTTTTTCAATTTCGAGATATCGAGGGTGGAAGTCAATTTTCAAAAATTCATTCCTCCATTTTCAAAAAAAACATTATTCATAGTTGAAAAGGCGGAATTTAAAAAAATTTCTAGTACAAAGTACTCAAAAAGTGAGTAATTTTCAGAAAAAAAATACGGCTATGACACAAAGTTGGTCAAAAGTTGGTTTTAGGGCCCCCTCCAAAATTTTTAACGTTTTCACTCCTCCGCGCTCCCGGGGGGATTATCTCAAAAATGCCGGGGGATCACCCCTCTCAAATGATGCATCGATTGAAAGGGCACAATAAACTAAGCATTTTCAGCGCGAACTGGAGTTTGGTATCTTTTTTCACATTCGAGATATCGAATGTCAAAGATCGATCTATACAAACGACGAAAACTGATGAAAAACGGTATCAACCTCCGGCTTTATCTAGAGCGAGGGACTATAGATGGTGGGTTACTCACTATATGTATATGGTTGGTTACCAAGTGCTGATTGATACCCTAATATACTAAAAAAAAAAAAAAAAAAAAAAAAAAAAAAAAACATTGAAAACGTATCATAAATGCACTAAACATATGTATTTTAAAGGTGGGTCTGAAAGACCCGGAGTTGGCAAACTCGTACAAAAAAATTGTCTGGCAGACTAGGGTTCACAAAGTTCATTGATGGCGGTCAAATCAGCAGGTTTACAGTAGGGTTGTAGTCCCATCTAACAGCAATACTTTCTATGCTGAGAAAAGTGATTTATCATGGAGAAAGCTTCAATTAGATGGGACTTCCACATTGTGACCCGCTCATTCAACCGTCATATTTGAATTTTGTTCGACGCATTTTTTGCGTTTGTGATTATATTTTGAGAGCTTTTGATGCTTTCAATGTGATCTCACGCGATTTCGCAAAGACGTCGATCCTCCATGACCATAACGTTACAGCAAAAGTTTGCAACAGACTCATTACTTTCGGATTCGATCTTTTTTGGAGGTTCAAATGGACAGAATGCTACGTTGTCAGATTGCACTTGTTGCCACTGCCTCCCTCCGTAATCCTCATACACTAGCTGAACGGGTAAATAATTTGCAAGTCAAGGCAAACTCAATGGGGTTTTTTCTTTTATAATCTCTAAATTGCACTTACACCCGCAGAGTCTCTGAATCGTTCCCTCGGTATCTAACTACTTACTATTGTGAATGATATTGTCGGCTCTATCTGATGGTAAGAAAGCGTGAAAATCTGCAGACGTTTAGACGCCGCACTATGGTCTGAGATCGAAAAAAAGTGGCCAAAAATCCAGTGAAAAATAGTCATCAAAAATCATCGTTTTCGACCTTTTAAGGTTAATTTAAGACTTTATGGTGACACTTTCAAGTTTAAATTACTTGTTAAAAGTGTTCTCTGTAATTGACTTTGGTATTAAAAGTTTTTAAATGATGAATTTATGGGAAATTCACTTTCTGATTTTTGGCCACTTTTTGACGATCTCAGACCATAGTGCGCCGCAATGAACTCTCGACGTCGTCGTCACGACCGCGACGCGACGCCAAGACACCCTAGTCCGTACCCTTTGTATAAATACAGAGGCGTGTACTTTTCACTCCCCCTGAAAAGCGGCGAGATGCAACACGGAGTACTTTACCGTTGCGCCTGTCGCCTTGCCCCTTATCCAGCATTTTAAGTGCGGAGGTGGTAGCGAAGAAGGAGACGGAAAAAAGAACTTTTCCGAGAACTCTGTGAATAAAATTCCGAACTAATGTCATGCCGCATGCCGCGTCGCGCTGTCTGCCCTGCCCATTGTTCGTTAGAATCAAACGCTGGCTGCGGATGGGGAAAAGTGTTTGTATTAGTTAAAAATAAGTCGCGGCGCGAGCTCGTAAAAGAGAGGGCGGTAAACCTCAATAAACACTGGATCTTGCGAGCGTACGGAGAGGCCAGAGAGCCATTTGTTTATTTCCGCACAGTCGTTATACCTATACACATATGTATAGTAAAAAGATTCTCCATTCTCATCAGTACCGTTCTTATCTATACGTAGCGCAACCGGGGGGGGGGGGCTATACCCAACACCTCCGCAGAGTCTCAATTTTTTTCACGAAAGGAAAGGTTGCTTTCGGGTGATTTGCACTCCGCTCCCGCCCAGAGGGTGAAAAATTTTCGGGCTATCCTCCAAACTCAGATTTCCCTGGAAAAAAGCTCAGAACGTGATGGCTTCCTTCCTTCTCCTCCACTTTTAGATTGCACGTTATACGCCCATGCCGGCCGTTGTGAAAAAGTTAAAATACCTGTTGGAGGGTGGCCCTCTTACAGACGGGGTTTAGGTCGCCTTAGAAGTGCTCACCTATATAATCTTCGGCGAATTTCAATTTCCAGTCCTTCAAAAAAACTTTAAAAAACCTTAAGTACAGATTTTCTCTCTCTCATCTTTCTTGATTCTTCTCTTATCTTCTATTCCGCCTGTTTGGGTCTTAATGAGCGACAGAGGACTCTCAAACTTCAGGGGAAAAAATAAGAAAAAAATAACTTAATGTGCCCCTATTTGAAATTATTAACGTCCTAAATTTATATTGAAAGTTTCTGTTTATTTTCAGCTTGGATCCTCCACTTTATTCCCATTGATAATGGCTTCAAGGATGTGAGCTTTTTAGGTTTACGTTAATTCTTCACCCGAGATCTCGTCCTCTCAAACGCAATAATTCGAAACCGCTGCGATGGGCGATGGGAGTTCTGTTCTGAGAGCAGAGGCTCCTCTTTTTTGAGAAATAAGGCGCCCGTCCCTTGTATTTCCACCTTTCTTACGCTGTATTGTTTTTCGCGTAAAATGTCACACCAGGACAAAAAGTGAAAACGCCTTCTCTGAAATCCAGCTAGGTAGGACTGGTAGGCATCATGACAATTTATTCCATGACATCGTCTGATGATAAATGAATCTATAGCCCTCGTGGGTCGTGCGTGTACCTATACTTACATACAATAGAAGGTGGAAGAGTTGGAGTCCCGAGCCTGAAAACTTTTGTAATTCTATTGAACGGTTCTTTTACAAGCTCACTCCTCAAAGAATGTTGAATTTCTTTTAGAAAACAGTATGAATTATGAAGCAAGTATATGAATTAATAAGTATGTATTAATCACTGAAAGAGCAAAGGGTTAAATGAGTTTTCAGTTTCAAACTATAATAAGCAGTTGCATAGTTCTACGCAACCCGCATTGCTCATGACTCAAACCTTCATTGGTTTTTAGAAAACATAACATACTTAAAGGAAAAGAAGGAAAGGAAATGTCGTTTTTACGTGTAAAACGGTCTGCATTGAATCGTCAACGCAGAAGTCTGGTATGCAACTGCGGAGCCTCGTGCACCGTGATGAACCGATTCTTTATATACCTACTCATAAATATATAACATAAGATCTATTTTCAGGAGACTCCATTTAATTCACATAACCGATGTAATTTTGCAAATGGTTTAAATGAGAGGACCAAAACAATCGATGCGCGAATAAAGAATGAGGTAGCTGTGAAGCTCTGAAATGGGTCTGTTGCGTACTTTTGCTACATCAATATAACTCATTGTTTCTAACGTAAAATTCGGCGAAAATAACGATGCGCACATTAAAAACTTTCAAAATCCACTCACTAACTCAGAAAATACCTTCCATTTCAAACAACCCGCGCTACACTAGACACTATATCACCGAATTATAACTACATAGATGGAACCATCTCATTTATGTAAACATGAACAGAACTTACACACATTTGAATGTTTCGATTAGATGCGTAAATTTCTTATATTATTTTGTAATCTTTAATTAACCGAAAAGACCAGATAGCAAATGCAGCCAATAGTTCATGTATTTAGAAGGGAATTTCATCATTTTGTAGTTACGACGTTGTTCACTTATGCACGGTGGTTCCGTCTATGTAGTAGTATACCGGTGCAAATGGTGTCTAGTGTAGCGCGGGCTGTTTGAAATTGAAGTGATTTCCTGAGTTAATGAGTGGATTTTGAACGTTTTTAATGTGCGCATCATTATTTTCGCCAAATTTTACACAAGAATCAATGTTCTATATTGTTGTAGCAAAAGTATGCAACAGACCCATTGTGTGTTTTTTGTGAAGAAGATTAAAGCACTCGATGAACTGAGGACAGGCGTGCCTTTGGTTTCCCCCCCCCCCCCCAAGTGTCCCGGTTTCAGCGATACACTCGTATATAGTTGCTAATATATCGCGTGTATTTGTGTCGTCCATGACGCAGAATTCTCATTTAAAACAATGTATTTCGGACCAAAATCGCATCTCCGGAACTATGAAACTTATTTAGAAACCAGAGGCATCCTTGTTTTCAGCTCACCTAGTATTTTCATTTGCTAACTAAAAAACACACAAATTCAGATTCTTCTGCAACCGCGCTTTTGGATTACTGTCGAAACCTCGAAGTTAGATATTTTACTTGCATGGATGCCCTTACACGACAAATATCTTACAAAAAAACAAAACAAAACAAAAACCAAAACCACAGAAAGTATTAAAAAAAAAAAAAAAAGTTATATAAACTTCAAAGAATTTGATTAATTTCAATAATTTTATTTAAACGGCGAGATTTAAAGGCGGAAAAATAACTTCCGCCAAAACTGAAGCTTTTTACGCCGCGTTAACATTTGAAGACGTTGAAATTCGAGGATCCCCCCTTCAAGTCGCCTTATACATCCTTTCCTCGCAGGTTTGATAAGAGGCATTAGAAACTTCAACAACAAAAAAAGACTGACGGTAAGTAATTGATAATCCCTGGTTCCGCTCTCGTGGGTATGCGAGAGGTATGCTTACCTATTTCGTTGGGATTCCAACGTATGCGATTAAATGTTAGATCCATTCATGTACCGGCTAATCGTGTAATAAACATAACTGCACAGCATTTGAATACCGACTGAATGTAAGGATCTTTAAACGATTATCGGTATTTCGAATATATGTATATGGACTTGAAGAGAGGAAAGAAAAAAAATACTCAAATATCGCCGTCATTTGACATGAATTGAGTTTTTGCCATCTCCGCGCCTCTACAGAGTCGGCCTTAATCAAACATAGCTCTTTCAGTGGGTCGGTTTTAGCTTAAAAACATAGACAGCATAGCTTTAGAAAGGCAAACATCAATGTTCAACGGGCATTGGTTTCTTTTGGGGCTTTGGGATGCGATATACGTGTTGGGGAAGTACTTACCTACATGCGCAAAATATTACCGCTAGGATTAGGATAACTTCAGGACCGCGAAAGGTAATGACGAGGTAGCAAGTTTCACGTGGTGCTTGAAATTTCATAATGGGCTTGCTTTAAGTTAATGAAGCTCGATAATTAGACGATTTAAATATTAATGGGTGAGAGGCTTCGCTTTTCGAATTAGTTTTTAATCCGATTAAAAATTATTTTCTGTAGATTGTCGTCTAGTCAATTAGTAAATTTCGTTGATTGAATCGTCTAACGCTCAGTCTGCTGCAGGTATTTATGTTAAGTCAACCCGCGCGTGATACAGCCTGAAGGGGTCCAAAATAACTCTTCTCCTCCCCCCCCACACTAGTTCTGCGCAATCTTCTGTCCCTCTCCTTTCAATCTTTCTATTCCTCTATCTCCCAGAATCGAAGCCAAAACATGAATTCAACAAGAATGTTATGTATTTAAACAATTTTTGTCGAAAGAGATTTTGATATTTCAGAATTAGCCACCGTGTGTAATAACGAATGAGTTATACATAATGTATAGCATAGTAGACTTGAAGAGATTCATCCGAAAGACAGAAAAATCACCAACCTCTGCTTCAAATTCCGAGAAATTTCAAGAGCGTGTCTTTACATACAACAAATTCATAAAATTATACTTTATGTCTCCCGATCATACAACAGGTTTGCACGATGAGACAGCCTTGAAACAATGTGACAGAATTATTGTCATAATTAAGTAGACCAGAGACCTGACTTAACCTCTGAGCAATTAACTTTTATAATTACTCTTTTCGCGCCTTTTAAAGATGAGCAATTGCAGAAATTATTCTCAAACCTCATACCAATTACACATTTTTGAATGAATTGTTGACTTACTGTAGCAGTGCCTTTTTATTATTATTATTATTATTTTTTTTTATTTTTATTTATTTATTTATTTATTTATTTATTTATTTATTTATTTATTTATTTATTTATTTATTTATTTATTTATTTATTTATTTATTTTTATTTATTTATTTATTTATTTATTTATTTATTTATTTATTTATTTATTTATTTATTTATTTATTTAGTATTTTTTTTTTTTTTTTTTTTTTTTTGGCAAATATAACTTGCTCAACCAGAGTAACCGAATAATAATCCGCATTGTTTCTTGGATCAAACGTAATATTTTTTCTCCAACTCCGTTATCATCATTTAACGATGATTTGAAAATACAGTAAGCTAATCTCCCGTCCGCCCATATAGTGTTCATAGTAACCGCTCTCTCTGAGGAAAAACGATTTCATGCAGTAAAAATTATTGTGATAGATTCTCGGTGTAAAGATATATTAACAAAACCCCATTTTCGA
Source organism: Trialeurodes vaporariorum (assembly GCA_011764245.1). Classification (NCBI taxonomy): domain Eukaryota; kingdom Metazoa; phylum Arthropoda; class Insecta; order Hemiptera; family Aleyrodidae; genus Trialeurodes; species Trialeurodes vaporariorum. The sequence continues at coordinate 27,978,974 of VMOF01000111.1, forward strand.
AAACAGTGTTTCCTAACTCTTGGAGAGAGTCGTGATCAAAATTTGAATCTAGAGCTCGAACGTGGAAAGATTGGACGCGCTTTGATTCTGAAGCAGTTTCATTCTTATATATTATCTAAACAATTTAAAAGACTAAAAAAATCATTGGTCGATTATTGAAAAGATTATTTTATCGCAAAAATAGTACAAAAATAATTTGAGGCAGGATTCTTTCATCGCTTCTAGGCCATAGGAATGGTTCAAAATTTGACGGTTCAAGTGTTTGAACCGTCTGTGAATCGGTTTTTTATTGGTTCACACCGTCTCAATTTCAGGTTTCGATTTGGTTCGGGTTCAGGCTATTTTGAAATTAAGGTTCGCGGTTCGGTTTGGGTCAAAAGTTTTCAGCGGCTCGGTTCGGTTCGACTTCCCGCTTCGATCTCCTGCTTCGATCTCCGACCATACTGCGACGGTTAATGACACCCTATCGTCTGTATCATTCAACCGATTGAAGAAAAGATTACTGATTTGAGTATTTCCACGAACCTTTGTTATACTTGTCAACTTATATATGTAATCTTTGCTTTCAATCAGTGGAATCACCGATGGATTGTAGAATGCCATTAAATATGAATTCACAAAACGGCAGTCCTGTTGAGAGATGGGTCCGAAAATGTGTCACTCTTTCTATCTCCACCTCCACCCATTTTGACGCATTAGTTACAAACAATAACTATGTAGTCATGGAATGTAGGCGAGGCAGTGGAGCCTCATGCAATTTAGCAGCAATGTTTTCCTCTACTCAACTTAGTGAATAACAATCGATTCTATAGTAAAGCCGCGTTTTACTATAACAATCGATTTTTGTATAATTCGAATGGAAGAAAAACATTGTTGTCAAATTGCACGAGCCGCCGCCACTGGAATATTCCGATGGCGACTCATCGATACATATAGATGCCACGTGACGACCGGGGCCCATCCCTCTATTTTAATCTAATGTGTTCAGATTAGCAAAAGGAACAATGTTGTCTGTGTCTGCTTTAAAGTGAGGATAAAGAATCCGAGAGAAAACTAAACAGTGTGGTAGCTCGTGCAATGTGGCAACAACGGATTCTCTCCATTTACACCTAAGTAAAATAATCGATCTTAGGGGGTATCACTGAATCCCTTAGCAATCGATACTTTTGCGTAGGTTTTAATGGCATGAAACATGGATGTCAATTAGCGCAAGCCGTCATTGACCCCGTAACATCCGGTGTTACTTCATGCGTCCATGCGAGCAAAAATGCACCAGTCAACTTTAGAAAAAGTAAACAGTATAAAAAGTGTAATTTAATACATAGCTGTATTCAACTTCGACCGCCTTATCACTTTTTCCCCCGTGAAATATTGCGTCCAACGCCTCAAATGAATTACCTCAAATTGAGCGAGAGAAACTGAGCGACATTCATTCCATGCTTTAAATAAAATTATATATGTACTCCCAGCGATAACGCTCTAAATTTCGTACCAGTTTGCAGATCGACAAATTTGAGCGCCAAATGCAAATTAATAAATTAAAAAAAAAAAAAGTTCTCTAATTTGTGCTTTTAATTTTTTATTACTATTTATTATACTATTCATTTCCTTCTCTTATCTCCAAACCCTCTTGACCCAGTTGACTGATTAATGCAAAAATGTCGCTCGTAATTTTTTTCTCTTTTTTGTGCAAAAGGAAGCGCAGTTAAAATAATTCATGACAAAACCAGAATTTGAAGCCGGGCAGGGCCAAACAAGGTCTACAAAAGGATTTTAGGGATCAAGTTCTCACAAATTTATAACTATCCTTCGGTAGAGAGGGGCATGAACTGCGGACGAACTGTAGCTTCCGGGTACAATTTTAAAGTTTCTATTAAAGATATTAATAAACAGGTTTTTGCAGTCGAACGACCCAAATTCTACCCAGAGACACAAGTACGAATCAGCCATTCAAAAGAATTGAAATTGTGAATGCAAGAATGCGAGAATATTTTAATATAATCAGGCATAATTACAACTTGAAATGTATGTAAAATTACATATCACGTAAAACGTTGATAAACTACAGTGTATTTACTTTTTACCGAGGAAAATCGGCATCACTCACTACCGCAAGTACACTCTTTTAGGAAATGTTTTTAAACCATGTAAATCTCAAAATTCAAAAGTTCCTCTTTGCTGATGCTGATATATCAAGGGGTAAGGTGGAGGAAAAGATGTATGCACATGAATTGCGAAAGTTTTGTCAATCATTCTTGATTGCCAAAACTTTTGCGTTTGATAGTAGGTGTATGTGTGTACTCCTGTCCTGGCACAAACAATAGCATGAGTCCTGCGTCGGAAATTCGACGCAACCCTCATTAAACGTGAAAACGCATACTTTTTTCATTCCCTGATTTTCTTTTCTCAAAAATCAGTCTCTTGTAGTAATGCAGGTTGCGTGAATCGTCGACGCAGGACCTACGCACCTGCTTGTAAGTAAGTTGTACTTTCATTGTAGTCATTGTTTAGAGAGGAGGAGAGTAATAGAAAAAGTCACATTGAGCTTCATTTTGAGAGATGGTCTGTCCGTAACTGACTGTAGAGAATTTTGCCCCCTTAATCTTTTTAGCGGAAAAAATGTCAAAGTTACAGAAAGTTCAAACACCTGAAGAGATGCTCTCATCAATGAAACGTACGACGTATCTTGCTGCCCACCAAAGTCATACAGCGAGGACCAGCATAAATTGTTTTTTAATTGGTACCCCCCCTCCCTTAAAATTAAATAAGAATCAAATAAAATAATGTATATAATAAAGAAAATATAATAAATAATCATTTGTTTTAGAAAAATCTCCAATAAATTTTGTTGAGACTTCTGTTCAGCTTCTTTACCTTTTCTTTTTGTAAACAATGTGGAGTTCTCTCGAAAGGTAAACAGGCACACGCGGTCAACTCGCATAGGTGGGAGTCGAAGAGTAGCGGAAGACCTTACAATATAATAAAGATATTCATCAGTCTCAAACATAAGTTGCCAAGTTTCGTCAAACAATAAAAATCGGAAATTAAGAGAGAAATTGGGCCGAAAATTTCATTATTTTATCAAGCAACCGAAAAATAATTTTAAGCAACAGTTTTTAAGTTTTTGAATGGTATATGTTTGGTATATGCTCCTTTTAAACTGTGATCAACATTTAATTTATACTCTCAAAGAATTTATTTATAAAAATTTCAACGACGCTTGCATATATTCCTGGCAACAATATTTTTACAAACTGCGTAAAGGCGGCAACATGGCTCACGACTGGATTGTCTAGATCATGCATTCGATTCGAAATTCGTAGCGGCCGTCGACAACCAACTCGTCAAATACCTTAACCTTAAATGCTTGACTCTTCGTGACATATAAACGCTGTCTTGAGGGTTTATTTTTATCTCTACTCTTATTTTCAACTATAGGTAGTACGTTTCATCTGTGAAATTTGTTTTCGTTTGACTGATTATAGGAGGCTGAATTTGATTTTCTAAGTCCGGAAGGTACAATTACTAGGGAATCCAAGGTTAAAACGATCAATGTCGGTATAAAATGTTGAGGGGGCGTTAATGAGCTGAAAACTTTCGAAGAAAACTGCAAAATAAATTAACGACTCAAGAAAAAGTAACTTTGCAACGAGGGCCGTAAAACGTTATTACCTCTGGAGAGAAAAAAATTATGAATACCGAAGTAAAAAAAATAATACAGCAAAAAATATAAAAGAAATGAAAAAAAGAACCAATTCGAAAAGTAAGCACTGCGCACTAATTTGTTGGATTAGCTCATAGAGGACCGTGCGTTACGAATTCCAAGAATTTAATTAAACGGCAATAATATTACGTGCCTCACATAGTTTAATTACATTTTGCTTGGCTAATGAGGGAATTTTACCCTGCGTCGCTTTGAATGCTCCTGTATATTATGAGGGTGCTTGTAAAAATAGTTTCGCGTACATAAAAAAGTTCAGAATGAAACGATTCGGACATCCCATGCTCAATCTGGTCTGAAATTACACACGGCTCAACGCAAAAGATGGATTAAACATTTTACGATTTAAATGTTTGTTTTATTACCTCAATTTGCCGTTCTCAGAATGTTTCGAGCGGAAATATGAGATCAGATTTAAGGATTCGTTCGAGATGTCAGTACTACGAAGACTGATCCGCTTAGCATTTTCATCATGCTTATTCAAAATGTTGGGACTTTCAGTCATTAATCAAATCTTGACCTATGTGGCGGCTCCTGCTGTTTGGCAACGATATTTTTTTGCCATTTGAACCTATGCAAAAGTATCGATTTCTCAGGGATTCGGTGAATCTTTTGAAGATCGATTTTATCAAGAAGTTTTAAATGGAGAGAATCCGTTGTTGCCACATTGCACGAGCCGCTGCCGACCTCGTATAAAGTGACGGTCAGAATAGGGTATCTTAATTGGACCTATAGTTCGGCAGAAATGAACCATACTACATAAAAAACCCGTAGCCAGTGACGCAACCAGGATTGGGGGGGGGGGCTAAAAAGTCAAAGCTTCTTGGGCAATTTGTTTAGCTGCACAAAATTTAGAGTGCGGCATTTAGTTGTAGACCAGCCGGGAAATTGACTCTAGGTTTTGGTGGGGAGGGGAGGGGGGTGGATTTAGCCCGATATCCTCCCCCCCCCTTTGGTGCACCACTGCCCATAGCATTCAGTTTTCTTCTGCAGAACTCGGTCCAATTAATCAATCCTGCCGAAACAACAGTCGGGCTTTCTTCACAAGCCCCCGTTGTAACAAAAATACGCATTTGCCCGAAGCTGGCGTGATTGCGCCTCAAGTGCAGTAGTTCGACTTTCAAGTATAGCATAAAATACTTCCTGAACCCCTGTTGAACAAGTTCCAACATAAATAGGACGTTTTCATCAACCAAGAGAGGAAACTCAGGTAAAACGACAGCTAGTCGACATTTCTCCGTTAGCCTTAATGGTGAAAAAAAATAACTTCACTTAGTTTTGTTTACTTTAGATGATGTTCAAATCAATTCGATTAGTTAAACTGGGTGTGAATCTCTTTCTACCATATGTAGGTAGGTAATTCTTCTTTAATAATATTGAACCTAATAAAGTTAAAAGGAAACTTAAGATTTTGGCTTTTCATTATTATTATATGATGTTCCTCAGACATATAGGCTCAATATAAGTTGTGAAAGTATATTACACATATTTCCTTAAAAATTTACAACTCTAATTCTTATTTTCACGAGATTATATTTACAGTGCGCGAGCGCTATACTTTCCCCTCGCTTTTTACAGCATGAGTTAGGATCAAAATGCCTCCTGGAGTGATGTATTATGTTATAGACATAAATATCCAAGTACCTAAATTCATTGTACTGCACCTTATTTCTTCTCAGGCCGGTCATATTAATTCGCATTCACTTGATTTACAATGAGTTATACGACACTGCAAGTGAAGTCAAGCCCAAGTCATCAGATTGTGTGCGTGATGATCAATCTGAGCGTACGTAGATTTAGAATATGCGCTCTGCATCAGTGACATATTACACCGTTATTAATCGTCTGTACTCCTCAAAATTTTCAAAAGAGAAGAATGTGGACTTATGTTAAACTTCCCAAGGCTCCCTCAGTTCTAATCCTTTCTTCCGCAATTTTTTTTAAAGGTAGACGAGAGCAGCACCAAGCAAAGCGCTTCTTGCTCCGTGCATTATTTACGCTTAATCCAGAATTATTTCAGATGTGTCACCAATCGTTTTTGCGTTCATATAAGGCACAGGTTCCCTCTTTGACGTTACCGTGTATTTGAAGCTCACCAAGCAGCAGGCAACACATTCTTCGAGTTTTACGACCTTAGCTCTGCATACCATGTTCGGTTTGTAGAGACCATAAATCATTAGTGGGTAAAGGACTGTCGATACTTACAAACTGGTTTATCACTCAACTTTGTATCGATTTGATCAAACCGATGACTTTATTTCACTCTCTGCGCGATTTAGTGTTGTCTGATTGATTGATTATTATTGGCTCTCGGTTTCATTAGTTAAAACTAGAGAATTAGGGAAAAAGCTTGTGTAAACTTACTGGTTCGAAAAGCGAAATATTCCCTGATCGACCGAAAATTAAAAGACGGGGAGGAAGATAAATTCCATAGAAATACAGGGCACGGGCGGATACAGGATTTTGTTTTCTCATTTTTTTTTTTTTTAGCGCTTTTAAACTATTGATTTCGCGACAAATTGGCGGTTTTGGGCTACTTTTTCAAAAATTCCTTGGCGCTTTTGGCATATTGTTTTTGAGGATTGGCGCTTTTGGATGGTAGCCCCTTCTCTGTAGGTACCTAAATACCTTTATTAAGACGTTAGAGATCGTTTCAGAAGTACAGGCGCACTGAGACCGATAATCTTTGGATTTTTCCAACGCAATTTCTCATGTTTCATAATTAAGAATAATGAAGATGAATTTGAGCGTTGGCTTTTCATTGAGGAACGCTTTAAAATCAAAAGGTTAAAGTTGCAAGCAAGTTTTGTTTACATGTGAAGGAATGAGAATTGAAAATTCACCGAGCAATATCGGTGAGCTACGCCTGAAACGAAATCTGCCGCAATTACAACCGATTATAACAAACTGAACAACGTTGCGTTTTGTCCATTTAAACCCTTGGGTATTCCTGAATATAAGAACGAATCATCGGGTAAGCGGTGAACTTCCTCAAATGCAACCGTTTTCATCGGTTTAAATGGACAGAAGGCAACCTTGCCAATCTGCTCTCACTTCGCCGCCGAAGATCACATTGCATTGAAAGGCGGGGCACGCAGCAGTTGCCACAAAGGATTTTCTTCAATGGCGTAGCGTGCAATCTGGCAACAATGCATTTTTTTCCACATTCGTCTACATACACCCAATAGTTCGACAATTTTTCTTGACTTTATAACCAATTTACTATGCCAGCAGTTTACCAGTAGGAATTAAATTTATTACTCGTTCAAATTCAGTGGGTGATGGTTTAATATTCGTACTCCGCAATGTTTATTTTGCCTATCCAGCTAATTGAAGGAGCTTGATTAAACATTATTTAGCCAGTGTTCAGGATTTGGAGTAGCTTTTACTGCCAAATAGAGATACAGATTCGCCCGCCACAAGACTTAGTCTTAGAGGGCGAAACAGTTTATTCGTCATCCTCTATTTTTCATATTTTTCTCTCATTATTTGTAAAAAATTGTATATTGTCATTATCGTTTCTTTTTCTCTTTCATGTATTTTTTTGTATTTTTTTTATTGTATTTTTTGGATTTTTCATGTATTTTTTTGATGATGAATAAACTCTTAAAAATTTAAAAAAAAAAAAAAAAAAAAAAAAAAAAAAAAAAGATATTACCAAAGAAAATTTCGAGAGAAAAACGATCATGACACCAAAATAACCGGAAAAAGCTGTGTAAAAGAAAAAAATAGCTCTTTTATGGTTGAAAGCGGAAAACGGGCGCAATTTTGACTGGCGCAAGTATGCCGCACCGTGTATCTACCTTCACTACGGAATTATCTCTGACGAAAATGAATAAAACAAACAAAAACGTGCGTATTTTTGGTACTGGTATCCATAGTTTAAGTGACAAATTGGCAACATCACGCAACAGAGTTGCATTACCCCGTGTTACCAGATGTATAACTTTAAGCCATATATTTTCCATTAGAATCAATGTAAAATATACAGCTTCTAATATCAAAATCTGGCAACAGTAGCATTACAATCACGCGATGGGACATTTCATCAGTCAGATCGTTATCTGATCCGAAGTTTGGATTTTAAGAGGACCAGGTTCTAAAATGACGCTTTTTTATGATTTTACGATCGCTCGTCGCAGACACCTTTCAGATTGTAAATCTGAGAACTTGATTCTTATCCTTCCTCGCCAACTTCTTATTCTTCCACATTTCCAATATTTTTTCCAAGTGAGTGAGCAATATTCAATGATGGTTCTAAATGCTCCATGCCATTAACTTTGAACTTGTTTCCAAAAATAGCACCTTTCACCAGCTGATTTGCAATGGACCGATCTGACTGATGTAGTACTATAGAGACAGTAGGATAAAATTCAAGGATAAACAAATTTGCGGATTTGTAAATAAACCTTGCATTGAATATAATCCTCGCGGGCTCAGCGTATTGCAGGCACGGTGAACTTAAATTCCAGGAAATTCTTATCGACGAAACACTGTTTACAAGAGCATCTTCATTCTCCTTTCAACTGCTCTCCGAAAAGAGGGTTTGGGTTACTTGTTCTCTTATACAAACCTGTCCCGAACTTTTGCAACAGCTAAAGAGAGGTTTGATTTTCATGTACTTTACTTGGAAATAACGTTTGGAGCCTCAACAAGTTCTAAAATTGACTTACGAACTCAATAAATATGTTTAAATAAAATTACGAAATAGCTGTCTATAAGCGAATCACAGCGGGAGAGTCTCATATAATCGCAAACTTTCTATATATGTTGAGAAAACTGCTTCATCATTGAGAAAGCTTCAATTGGTCTATTGCATACTTTCGCTACAGCAATATGGAGGGATGATTCTGGTGTAAAATCGCGTGAAAATCACATTGAAAACATATGAAAGTCTCAAAATCCACTCATAATACAACAAGAGGCATTTTAAGGAAAGTCTAAGATGGCGGTCGACAGGGTGAACCAACCCTGTATGCCTGCACCTCGAGCAGCAAAGATGGCCGAAGATGGCATTCGACAAAGTAGATACTTGCCCGGCGTTTCCTTTTCAGAATCCTAGCAAATCGACATAGAACGTAATACATATGTATATTCACCATATAGTAATCTCATACAATAACAAGAAGGTAAAATTTACCGGAAAAAACACACAGAATCATACACAAAATGTAAGTATACTATATGAGGAAGTAAGACGTTTGTGTACATTTTCTTTTAAATTATTAATTGCCGTCATCGGCCATCTTTTGGTGCTCGTGAGTCGTGGTGCATTCATGCAGGGTTGATTCGCCCTTTCATCTGCCATCTTATAGGCTTTTCTTAAAACGTATTTTGTGGGTTTATGAGTGGATTTTGAGACTGTTTGATGCTTCCAATGTGATTTTCACGCGATTTCACATCCAGCATAAACCTTCTTATTGAAGTCGCAAAAGTATGTAACAGACCCATTACATGGGACTCTCCCGTTGTGTCTCGTTGTGTGTTTATGACATCCATCTTGGATTTTTGTCTAACAAGGGGAGGCTCAGAAGTCGCCGCCTCCGATTTTGAAAACAATTGCACGAAAATGTAGCTAAAGTAAAACTATTAGACCCGTGTTTCTCACTTTCTGCCAATGGGCCTTCCTAAAGCGTCAGAAATTTTTTGAAAGTTGCCGAAATTCACGTAAATATTCGGAACGCTCTCCGCTCGGGTTTTTACGTGAATTTCGGCAACTTTCAAAAAATTTCTGACGCTTTAGGAAGGCCCATTGGCAAAAAGTGAGAAACACGGGTCTAATAGTTTTACTTTAGCTACATTTTCGTGCAATTGTTTTCAAAATCGGAGGCGGCGACTTCTGAGCCTCCCCTTGTAAGTACATTCAATTTATTGAGTCGTTTAAATACATTTATTGAGTTTGTGAGTCAATTCGGGAACTTTTTGAGACTCCCAGCATTACTTTCAAGTGGTTTTTGCACTTCAGTTGTAGCAAAAGTTTGCAACAGTCCTCTTAGCTGAAATGATTTGCGATGAAATCTCAAAGCTCAGCGTTGGGTACAGACATGTTTCATTACGTTCGTGGCGGCGTGGCTACTGCGCCCTGCTGACATTGAAATTCAGACTATATGTAGTTAAAATTCTATTCCAAAAATAGGAGTGTGTGAATTCCTGAAGAAAAATTCCTCAGGCGATAATTGTTATGCCTCTGTATATATAGGGTTAAAAAAAAAACAAAAAAAAAAACAAAAAAAAAAAAACAAAAAACAAAACTCGACTAGGAACAAAAAATATAGATAATCCGAGAAATTATGCATGTCAGTTGGTCAAGTTCATGTGTGCACAAAGGCAACCGTTTGACTCCGATTCAGAAACGGAAGAGGCATTCTAAATGATATAACTCCTATGTTCGCGCTTGGTTTGTCTATTTGATGCGCGCAAGTAATTTGTTATTTAGACTCGCTACCGGTTTCGCTTGTATTCTTCTCTTGCTAATTCGATGTTACGTGTCTGCTTAAGTCAGTCGCAGATAGCGCGGTGCGTGAGAAAGTGACAGCAGAAAGGATTACAAGTGTATGAATTAAAAACAAGATAATCCTAGACTAATTACAGTTTGAAAAAATAAAAACATGCGTTTGAAGAATATCGATGACCAAAAGTTGGAAGCATCTAACTTGAATTAAACAATTAAATTTTTGAGGGATCAATAGAATTGGGCTAAATTATAGCGGCGTTTAGTGTGCAGTTTGGTAACGTTGTATTTTGTCTACGCAAACCCATGTAAAAGGTCAAATTCGAGGATGTGAACCGAATACTCTTAGAAAAGAAATCTTAATTTATTGCGTCTTTCAAATGAGGTATCACTCAATAGGGGGTGCAATTTGACATTTTTGAGCTCCCGCCCCAAAAAAGGCCCTCTCCGGAGGTCCACAATTTGAAACTGCCCCACATCAATCAGTCTCTCCAAATTAAGAATGACTCAAACCGATCTCAAAAATCTGTATTCCTTAAAAAGAGTAGGACCATTTTGAAGTTATTTTGGGCCACCCTGTAAGTATATTTTTAACTCTGCTAAACAATAAATGGATTTTTCATCGAGTCAGAAAGGAGAGGAAATGAGAAGAAGTTCAAAACAAAAGAACAAAATATGATAAGAAGAAACCGTGTAAAATCCCACCCCCTCCAGTTTTCAAAACCACTCTTTCAAACATCCCTAAACAATAAAGTAATCGATTTCCGACTGCCCAAGTCCTTCCCTCCTTTTTTTACCCCACGGTAAACGGTCACTGGTTCCGGTCTTTTAAAATTTTAATCTTTTTGCTATTCTTTAACCATCAAAGTTCACTAATTTATTTTTACTATTTTTTTCTTTTTTTTCTGCAATACATTTATTTCCCATTATGTATATTGTACTTACAAAGCAATCATTCAAAACAGACGTGGGAAGGAAGGAAAGAAGGGATGAAATATAGAAGACGAGAGGAAGAAAGAGAGTATGAGCAAGAACAATAGAACTTGATTCAAGGAGCGTGAGATGTGGCAGAAGAGGGAAATAAAGGATAAAGGGAGAAGGAAAACTCGTGATGGAGACGATGAAATTGACAGGAGGTGACAGTTCCTTTACCTCAAGCTCTGATCGATACAAAGTGATTGGGTGAATAACACATTAAAAATAAATTAAAAATGGAAATTTTGGTATCGAGGCAGGGGGTAAGGGGTGTCCCTTGAGAATTGGCACGGAGAAAGGGGGAGGGAAGCATAGCCGTATATATAGTTAGGAATTTGTCTTTCTCTCTCTTTGCCCGTTTGACTGCATGTGTTAAAAAAGGACAGAAATAGGGGCTCAAGTCACGTGACAGCCCCTATATCCATCCTTTTCTAACACATACGGTCAAAGGGGCAAAAAAGAGAGAAAACAATATCCTGGCTACGGCTAAGGAGGGGAGCTTTTGGAGCGTTCGCCTCTGGTGTCATTGCTCCTAGCCCTTGCTTCGCTAAGCTAAGGACAATGAAACAGTTTTCGTTTTCCGCTTGTTCGAAAAATTCCCGTTAGCGATGGAGGAAATCAAGCCGGTCTTTGACTCTGAGAATGTGCTTCACGTTGAGAATATTAATTTCCGATAAATTACCGAGATCCTACAATTTATGTGGTTTACCGAAACATATAATCTTTGCGCAACGCGTCGCAGCTTTTTCTTCATTCAATACTGAGTGGGAGGCTTATTTAAATTGTTAAATCAATTCCTTATCAAGGTATTTAAAATGTTTATGAGCCTCGCACATCAGGTGTATTTTGTCAATTCGTATCTTGAGAGAAAAAAAAATCGGATTATGTGATGATTTTTTTTTATTTATTCATTATCGATCGGTCGGATGACCGTTGGTGTGCACAATCTGTGCCATTGCCGCGAGTCTGGAGGGAGGAAATTGACGGATAAAACGGAGTCGCCATCTGGTGGTAAGTAAAGAAAAGAGGAAGACGGGAGGTTACCAAAGATTACCCGTAAAAAATCAAAATGCATTTTTGAGATATATATCTTCAACTACATACCCTGTTCGATGATTAGCTCTCGCAATGAACATCTAAATGGGTTTATCCTATAATCAAATTTGTCGTTGTAATCAACAGGCCAATGGGTCTGTTGCATACTTTTGCTACAGCGTTGCGGAGGGTAGATTCTGGTGTAAAATCGCGTAAAAATCACATTGGCGGCATCAGAAAGTTATAAAATGCATTAATAAACTCACAAGAGGCGTTTAACTGAAATCCAAGATGGCGGTAAAATATCTAGACAGCCTGTATGCATGCACCATGAACATCAAAGATGGCCGACGCCGAATCGCTTGTGAGTATTGTTTACAGTGAGCTTGTGCGTCAAAGTTCTTGGAAAATTGTCTTCTCTTAAAGGTTTTATAAAATCTCGAAAAAAACTGAAATCCAAAAATGCGCGCAGGAAAGCGTCAGATAGAAATCGTCTTTTACTGCAGGAGATTCTTAATGAAATTTCCTCCGCGATGGACACAAAAAAATGCAGATTATGTGACGAAGCATCGAATTTGTCCAAAACTCGGGCAAAAATGAAGTTTTTTTTATTTTTTGCTTCGTTATGAAGCGTAATTTTGCGAATGATATGGCGTGTATTTTTGACTTTATATAATAAAGTAACAATGAACTATGGCTCTACTAACTAGGACTCGTTGGAAAGCTAATAGTATGAGCTATAATCTCACACAAACCGCATTTCGATAGGTTTAGTAGTTTCCAAAATACAGACCACTGACAGTAGTTTTGGGACAGCCTATGTAGCACAGTAAAATTAGATCAGTTAGTTGTCTATAGTACTATAATACTCTCTCTAACGCTAACTTGTTAATTTTTGTAAATTTTAAAAAGAAACTGAACTCAAGGAAGGAATTTGACGAGTAATTTCGATTGCTTATGACGCGTGACTGTTTTTTGTGCCCAAACAGCAAACTAGTATATGAGAGGGATGATCAGATCGTCCCCTTCGCCTTTTGTGCACCCAATCCATCAATGGTCAATGGTCATGGATGACAAAATACCATTAGCTATTGTTCGATGTAAAAGCCCTATTGGACCTCTGCAGATTGAAATCACTCATCCTCAACAGTCCCGTCGCACAGAGAACTAGAGTGAACAGATCTTCCGGACATGCAACATTTTTGTTTTTTGCTTCAAAAATGTTTTGATTTCGACTTTTCCCAGCAAACTTCATGTCATCTGATTCATTTCAAGCAGTTGAATTAGTAATTAAAGTCAAGTTATCTTGTCATTTTTTGGTCACGATGAGAAAAAATTCCTGTTATATGTACATGAAGAAAAAATCCTTGATCGTGCCTATCGAACTCTCGACGCACATGGCACCGCATTAATTTCGATACTGACAACTACGGGTTCGACACTGGTTACTTTGGTCTTGATAGTGGCTGCAACAGACTCACTCAACAGTGGACCGAATCGATTCGGTAGTGAGAACCGAAGGCTCGATAGTGTCTATCGAAATTAATACGATGCCACACGCGTCGAGAGTTCGGTACCGGTAGCCATGGTCAAGGATTTTTTTCTCCATGTAATAAACCGGAGTTCCGTTTAAGGAAGTACTAAACAGAACTCTTGTTAAAATAACCAGTCGGAAATTTCGGTAAATGAAACCTGCAATCTGCATTCAAGTTAATTAGTTAAACAATGCTTCTGTTTGACACTTCCCTGAGCGGCATTACGATTAAATGACCAGGAGAATTTTTCTCAGTTCAGAGTCTTAATGTTCGTTCTAGAGGAATTGTCCGAAAATCGGAAAATCCCATACTGCTCTACACACCCATACACACAATAGACTGCTTAAGTAAAGCCATAAATCGTATCAAATCGTCGGTGTTTTTACAAAGAGGCGTGACTCAATTAAATGTTTCAAAATAGCCATTCTCAGTTTCTTTACTCAATAGTGAACCAACCAGCCAATCTTCATACAAATTTTTGGTGGGATTTTCCAGGTTGCAGGTAAAGTTAGAGGGAAAAAATTAAGATTGTTCGCCCGTTTGCTTTTCCTCCGAAAATGAAACCATACTGCGAGATTTTGAGTCGTTGTATTGAGTTATACACGTTTTTGTAAAAACATCGACTAATTGCCGTCCGGGGCTCTAACAAATTTTGGTTCAATGTAAAGTGATGTTACGATATAAGAGATAAGGGTACGCAAAATGGGACAATTTGTTGCAAGGGTCTAAAATTGAGTGTTTTTCACAAAAGAAATACACGGAAAAAAAACTACGGTGAAAATAACCATACGGATACCTGATTTTGGCACCTGCTAGATGTTATGGTAATTTTAACCAGAAGTATACTATGTTTTGATTAGGTACTAGGTGATGTCACCTGATTGCATGTCGAATTTACTCAAAGTATCGGTAAATGTACCATATTTCTGGTCAAGTTTACCATAACATCTAGCAGGTGCCAAAATCAGGTATCCGTATGGTTATTTTCACTAATCTTTTTTTTCCGTGTAAATGTCCTTGGTTTTGTCCTATATAAAGTGCCCCAATTTTGAAGATGTACTCAGTGCCACTACTCGTGTGAAGTTGCGAAAAATCGTGTCTATTATGACATCACAACGTGGAATTCCCATTTAAAAGAATGTATTCTGGACCAACATTGCATCTCCAGAACAATGATGCCTGGTTAGAAACCAAAGGTTTCCTTTTTCCAGATTACCGAATGCTTTCATTAGCTTCCTGGAACAAAAAATCCATTGAAGAGATTTGTGATATCGCGACGTACATAGAGCTATGTCAGAGAATGAAAGTTAACGCTATATACTGTATACCCTTTCTTCCAAAAAGAATCAAAGCAAACTCCGACCGAGACGGGTGCGTGAGGGGGAGGGGGGCACATCTGACATGTTTAAACGCCGCGCCGCGGTACGTTTAAAGTCCAGAGTAGCAAAATCAATCTTTCACAAGGGAGAGTGAGAATATGCCACCGTTTACATTCAGACAGTTCAGAAGCGCAACGTAGAGAAATAACCTATATATCTCTCTCCTTTCTTCATAGAAACACTTTGTATGTTAGACAAGGAAAGACGAGGAGATAAAAACCCCTCTAGCTATCTTTTTTCAACTCATACATTCAAAGGGATAATGAGAGAGATGGATCCTAGTTTCTCTAGTGAGATTCTAGTGAGATGTCTTTCTCCCTTTAAGAAGAGACTTAACTTTCCGTTCTCGCCTCGCTTAGTCCGATCTTCCTGACACAATTCCAACGCGTGGGCACTGAAAGCACCCGACAGGCGACATTTGGGGGGGGGGGCACAGGAGGCTGCACAATACTGGGGTACCTTTTTCCGGTGCAAGCTCAATGTTGGAACTTTTTCGGGGTGCAAAAAGTAATATATCTTTATCGTCCTCGGATCCTTGACTCCCTTCTCGGTTCGTGGCAAAACACATTTATTGTCCTTTAAGACTAAGACTAAGACCCAAGACCCGTTCCTATTCATGACGATGGCGACCTCAATGCGTATACAGTACACTCACTTCAATCGATTAGATCTCAACCCGCTTTGTCTTTATCCGAATGTTGTGACCGATATCATTGAAAGTGAAAAAAGAAAGAAAATGGTCTCTCCCTTTGATTTATTCGTTTGTATCATTCCTTCTGGATTCGGAAGCAGTGACCCGCTCGATGGACAAATCTTCGCGATTGAATAAAATCAAGTCTGTGTTGCCGAACGGAGGAGAACAGAGTGCTGAAGCAGGATACAGGGCTGCCGTTTTGCGTAGAATCAATGCTATTTTTCTAGTCACCGATGATTCCACCGGTTGAGAAATGATTACATAGTTCAGTTCAGTGTATGACTGTAATGCACGAAAATACTCTAATCTGTAATCTTTCCTTAATCGGTGGAAACTTCGTTGATTAATTAAAATATCCGCAAGTTTTTTAAAGTCATCGACGACTCCACCGGTTGAGAAAAGATTACAGATGCGAGTATTTCAGTTTATCATAGTCATGGACTGAACTGAACTGTGTAATCTTTTCTCAACCGGTGGAATCATCGGTGAATTAAAAAATAGCATTGATTCTACACAAAACGGCAGCCCTGGCCGGATAGCCCATTCGGAGTGTTCAGTCAGGTGTACGCGAGCTACTTTCGCGCGTTCACGCGCTGACTTTGAAGGGTCACCGAGCTATTTTCTGAGATGTCAGTCCAGCGCACACGATTATTTCCGACTGCGTAAGTATACAGCAGCAGATTCAATGGAAACACATGCTCCCACCCCCTATAAGCCTTAGAAACCGATTTTTTTATCTGAGTGTCGCCCAAAAATGCTTCCTGTGACATGACGATTCAAGCGTAATCGAAATCGTCGTTTTTGAGGGTGATTTTAAGGTGATCAGGGATGATTTTGTCATCATAATATATGTAGTCGCAGAAAAGAAATCCCCCCCCCCATCAGACCAGAGATGAAGCCCTTAATGAGGCTCTTGCAAACTTTTGTCCAATCTGATGTAATGACCGGCGAAAATCACGAAAATCACACCGAAAAAGTATAAAATTCAGTAATAAACTCACAAAACTGCTTTAACGGCAAGATCGTAATGGCGTTTCAACGCAGGTATCATGGGAGATTCCTGTCTATAATAAGTCTTTTTCTCTACGGAAACACAGAGATATGTCTCATTTTAGATAGGATTCTATCTAAAATGAGACATATCTCTGTGTTTCCGTAGAGAAAGTGACCTATTTTAGACTCGAGTCTCCCATGATACCTGCGTCTTTCCGCTATCATGCCCGATTCTAAGAGTGAATTTCGTGATTTTTCAGTATACTCATCGTCATTATTTTTACACGTTTTTATGCAAGAATCAACTTTTCAATTCCCCGCAGTAAAAGTTTGCAGGAGCCCTATTGGACAACAAATCATACTATACATATATACTTATAATTTTACATCATTTCTCACTGAGTTTTTTAGTTTAGCTCGCCCCTCCTCCAGAGAAAATAGCCCCCATTTAAAAACATTCTTGGTGTACTACTCACTACTGTTGTCATTATGAGACTAATTTCTGCATATAAACAATCGAAGGGAGGGAGTAGAAAAGCAGCCTGCAGGCCGATAATGCATTATCGAATCGTAATGCCATCGAGTCGATTCTAATGGGTGGTGTCATTCCAAAATGTTTCATTCTGATAGAAACCCTTCTAATTTTTACGATAAGTGCACGATGTAGCTCAGGAGCCATCGGTGAATTTCCGTAGAGATGGGAGGGTTTCTATCGGAATAGAACCTATCTAATTGACAGCACTTATAAGAATAACGCGTACTCGATCATCCACTCGATGACATTTCGATACAATAATTGTTCATGATCAGCCTGCTGTGCAATTTCTGCCACATCGTGCTAAAAAGTCATTTCAAACGACCCGAAGAATGGCAGTTGTCACGAGATCGTGCCATAAACATTTTCGATTGATGTAAACGCCAAGCCGTCGATTTTGGTACAAAAAAAAAAAAAAAAATGGAAATAAATAAATAAATAAATAAATAAATAAATAAATAAATAAATAAATAAATAAATAAATAAATAAATAAACAAACAAACAAACAAACAAACAAACAAACAAACAAATAAATAAATAAATAAATAATGCAAAAAACAACAAATCGTTTACTGCGCACAAACATAAACAGTGGGGTTAGACAAATGCAAAAAAGCTCCATGTACGAATTAGTAGGGAAATTCACACGCAACCCATTAATTCTCGCCAGTTCAAGAGAATCACATTTTCCTTTTCAATTCTTTTCTCATTTGTAAATTTATTCATGAATCATTCCTCGAAGAGGTGGAAGCTCCAAGGAGTTTCTAAGGCCAAAAATCAAACGTGCTGTAATTTTCTTTTTTCGCTTAACTAATATACCAGGCTGCTTGAAGTTAAAAACAGGCTTTACTGCAAAGACGTTCTGGACCATAAACAATAAAAATACCTAAGTAATTAACCCTTTTTCATGAAAGATGGAAAAATAAAAATTAATATTCTCAACGCCGAGTTGCCCTATAATAATGTGCCGTGTGAACGGTCTGAAGCAAGAATTGCAAAGGACTTTTTAACAAATGGTATTTAATTGGACTATACACGGTAGAGGAGCACAAACATTGTATAGATGTAGTTATAGAAAATTGTCAAAAATGTCTTTCTTCATAAGATTGAATCGATATTTTTCCGTTCCTCGTTTCCTCTCACCCCTTCAAAAAGGAAAGAAAAATATTTTGAGTCATCGCTCAACATACCATGTCTTAATTAAAACAAAATTCCGTCCTCTTCCCGGTGTGACTTTTCTGTCTTGTTCAACTGGCAGAAATTACTTTCGATTATTTTCCACGAAATTTAAACCTGAAAAAGTCCTAATGATGCATCACTCATCTTGCGGAGTGAGTCATTTTGAAAATGGTTCGGTCAAATTTGAGGACATCGGTATTTGAAAACTTCGAGAGAGATGAAATGAAAGTTCATGGATGGTAGCGTGCGAGAAGAGACGTGATTAAGGATAGAGGAGAAATGAGAGGAGAGGAAAGGAGTTTCTATATCATCGTCTGGGAACTACTAAAGAAATATTTTCTTGAGAATTTTCACAGCAGGTAATCATCATCTCAACCATAATTTTTCTTTTTCGTCTGCTGAGAATTTTGCATGAAGTTTTGCTTGGACATTCAAAACAGACAGAAATAATATCGCTTTCTGATGGTGATGTTGTGGTCGATAGCCCCGATTGTGGGGCTCACCAGTTTATTCTATTGTAAATATCTTGTAGAACATTTAAGTTCAATAAAGCGTTTAAAAAAAAAAAAAAAAAAAAAAAAAAAAAAAAAAAAAAAAAAAAAAAAAAAATGTTTGCATTAATGATTTCGTGCTTTCGTACAACACAGCACACTTTTGCTATAAGCTATATTTCGGGGCAATTCCGGTGCAAAAATCTCCAAAAATAAAGATAGTAGCGCACTAAAAACTTACGAAGTCTACTCCTAAACTCATAAAATTGTTCAAATGCGCGACCAATACGGCGGTGTTGGGCACTAATAATAAGAGATTAACATGTTAATTTCGTAATATTTTTTATGCCGGTGAGAATGAATATTCACAGAGCAACTAGCCCCTAGAGGGGAGTGATTAACAGCCGATTGTTAACGTGATACTTGGTGACCAAAGGGAAGTCATCTCTTTTTGGCCACTTCTTGATATAGAGTGACAATATTATAAGATGGGAATCTATCAATCTATCTCCCATTATTATTAGTGCCCAAAACCGCCATTAAGATCGCGAGGTTAAAAGGGTTTTATTAATTTATTTGTAGATTTACCGGATTACCGATATCATCGTTATTTTTGGAGGTTTTCAGGTCAGAATCTACTAACGCTTAAATCGTCTGTAGGTAGCTAAAGTGTGAAATAGCCTATTCATATTGGTCGACTTCGTTCCGAAATTTTTAAAGGACTAGGTTAAATATGCGTAAAAAAAGATGACAAGTCTGTATCAATCCAGATTGTTGTATGACACAAACTACATATAAGGTAATCTTTATTTATTTTCATTTCTTTCTTTCTTGGGGGGGGGGGGGGCTGCGTCAGAAAATTAATATGTGTATTCAGTGACTCCCGAACGTCGCGCGAAGTAGTTGCGTTACAGCTTCTCTGAGCTCCGCTCGTGACAATTCCTTTTACAAAGGCATTTCGTCTCGAATATGAAATTTTCTCTCAAACTATTTTGCTATATTCTCTTCTATGACAAACAGAGTGATTACTATTCCTATAACAATGATAAAAAAAATTATGTATAGGAGGGAATGTCTTAATTGTTTGGTCAAATAATCGCAGTTGGAAACTTTGTAAAAAATAAAAAGTTTAGTTGAAGATAGGAGTTCCGAATTTTATTTTTGAGATCGAAAGCTTTCTCTGGTTAGAACATGTAAATTTCTCGTCTAGAACTTTTGACAAACAATGTTATCTTAAAAGATCGCCGCGCCTTTTAAAGAGACAAGAAGCGACGGAGACTCCCAACTCCTCCTCATATAAACAACTTAAAAGTATATACCGGCGTTACTTAAGGATGAAGTTCTTCGTCAAGTGCTGCTTTCATCGCACCGTTTCACCCCGGCGCGGCGCGGTACTATGGTTTAAGATCGTAAAGAATAGGCCCAAAATCAAAAAGTAAATTTATCATCAATGGGGCTCTTACAAACTTTTGCTATAAGCAAATAAATAGTCCAGTCTGATGTGAAGACCAGCGGAAATCACGAAATTCACTCTAAGAAGTTTTAAAATTCAGTAATAAACTTACATGACTGCTATAACGGAGAGATCGTAATGGCGGTTCAACGCAGGTATCATGGGAGATTCCTGTCTATTATGTCGCTTTCTCTACGGAAACACAGAGGTATATGTCTCAATTTATATAGGAATCTCCCATGATACCTGCGTCTCTCCGCCATTAACCCTGATTCTGAGAGTTAATTTCGTGATTGTTTAGTGTACTCATCGTCATTTACAGGTTTTTTTTTAAAGAATCAACTCTTCAATCCCTTAAGTATAGCAAAAGTTTGCAAGAGCCCCAATTTATCATTTATAAATTTTGATAAAGATCAATTTTAATCGTGAAAACCGCTTTCAGTGGGTAATGTAAACCTAGAATGTCACTGGAAAGTTTTAAATTAGACTTGAAAGGTTGAAAACGATGAATTTTGGTTATTTTTTCCCGATCTCAGACCATAGTGCGCGTCACAAAGAGCAAACTTTCAAGACCAACTTGTCAAAGTGACGCCTCTACAGACTCATTTCCTCCTTGTACGTATTTATAATGGGGCTCTTGCAAACTTTTGCTATAGGGTATTGAAGAGTTCAGTGGCGTACGCGGGGGGGGGGGGGCTAAGGGGGCTAAAGCCCCCCCCAGACCTCCAATTTTTGGGGGTGGAGGGGAAGGGGGGGAACAATTTTCAGTCAAATGCTCATCAGTGCGAGCCCCTCCCAAGAAAAATCCTGCGTACGCCACTGGAAGAGTTGATTCTTGCATAAAAACCAGTAATATTGACGATGAGTACACTAAAAAATCACGAAATTCACTCTCAGAATTGGGCTTAATGTCGGAGAGACGCAGGTATCATGGGAGATTCCTATCTAAATTGAGACATAGCTCTGTGTTTCCGTAGAGAAGGTGACATAATAGACAGAAATCTCCCATGATAACTGCGTTGAACCGCCATTACGATCTTGCCGTTATAGCAGTTATGTGAGTTTATTACTGAATTTTAGACATTCTTAGTGTGATTTCCGGGATTTCCGCTGGGCCCTGTTTCACCAAAAATACAAGTCCGAGTACATACTTACAATCGTTAGTAAACGCTAGTAAAGCTTGTAACGCTTGTAACTACTACTTGTACTCAGACTTGTACTTTCGGTGGACCAGGGCCCAGGTCTTCACACCAGACTGGGCTAATATTTGCTTGTAGCAAAAGTTTGTAAGAGCCCCATTGTATAAGTCCCAACAATTTTTAAATACCAGAGTTTGCTGAAGAGGATATTTCTGTAAAATGCGCAAATTATTAAAATTACTTATGTTTTTTGCGGAGCCAATTAAATGATGAGAAAATACTTCTCCTTCTTAATAGTATATCATGATACCAAGTTTACAGTCTACAGCGAGTTTATTCTCAGAACCTGCACTGCTTAGAATGTTATGAGTTGTGAGATTTTTATCAGACATCTGACTTAACTTCCTCTTCTTCTATTTTCGTGTAGTTTGCTCCTGGATTTTCTAGAATCTAACGTCTGTGTCTGGAGGCAACACTCAAACTGCTAACAAATGGGGCTTACGTACTTTTCCTACAAGCAATTTTTAACCTTCATTACTCTAAGGTATTTTATATACGTAGATTACTAAGGGAGGGGGGTCCCCGCTCGGACCCCAATTTAAAATTGAGTGATCTCCAGTCTAATTTTTTTTAAAATTTATTCTTATGTCATTATTGAATTACTATTCCATACAACCTATAGAGATGATATATTTGAACTGCCATCAGTCACTTAAAAAAAAAAAAAAAAAAAAATGTATCCCTTTTTAATATTTTTTTAAAAGAAGGTGAAATTCCATTTTTTTCTAGTGGATATGACCACATTCATTTTTTTTTTTTGGTTTTTTTTTTTTTTGTTTTATGGTTTTCTTTCTCAATTAATTTTTCATATAATACGCTTAAAAGCACAAGCAATACAGGACGTACCTATGATTTTTTATTTTTTTTTCTAAGATATTTTAAAGTACTGAGGAGGGGTGGGACCGTACGCCGCGCCGCGCCGCTCGGACCCCACGACTTTCCATACTTATAAATTCAAAACGAATTGAAAAAAAGAATGAAAATTGGTGACAGTTTAAAACATACACTCATTGACACAAACCAAAAAGTATAAGAGCATCAGTTTGAAATACAATCTATTATCGCAAAGAAACAGGCTTGGGGTTCGCGCGGACCCCCCCCCCCCCACCTTAGCAATATGAAGGTTGAGGGTGGATTCAAATCTAAAAACTTACACAAATAACGATGTTCACACTTTACGAATTTCCTTCCAAAATTACGACTTTAATTCCATATTTTCTCATTTTCTAAAAATGAGTATCTTTACCTCACTCATTTGATGTTTGAGCCAGAGTTCTTTTTAAAGAAAGCATCAGTGATCAAAAGTATTTTAAGAAAAAATGGTATTTGATTAATTTTAATTTCCCCTTGCCTAATAAGGCCTTGCGGCTTTTCCACTGTCACTCAAATACTTAGTCGGTAATACTTTTACAGGAGTAATGAAAACGCTAACTCTGCTGGCAACTACAGGGATAGAACGATCTGATAAAAAAGTTTCTTTTCAATTAAGAAAAATGAAAAAAAAAAAAGGAACCTAAAATTCATCTTTCGGAAGATGATATCCCCAAGAATAGGTCTTTGTTCGCGTGAAGATGTTGCGAAGTCGAGAGGTGACGATGAAAAAACTTTACTCATAAAAGTGAAAATCTTGGATGGGCAACTAACTCGCCGACCAATGGGTTTGTTGCAATTTTTTTCTGCATTGATAATATGGAGGGTTGATTCCTAAGTGAAATCACGTGAACATGGCGTTGGAATCCCAAAAAAGTTCCGAAAAAGACTCACAAACTCAACAAATGCATTTAAAAAATTTCCAAAATGGCGGTAGAATGAGCTGGTCACTCTGTGGAAATCCCATCTAATCGCTACTTTCTTTGCTGAGAAAAGTGATTCGTTATAGAGGAAGTTACATTTAGATGGGACCTCCCATTGTCAATTCCGCTCATTTGACCGCCATCTTGCAATTTTGGTAAACGCATGTTTGTTAAGTTTGTGAGTTGATTTTGGAACCTTCTGATGCTCTCAACGTTCTCTCTAGGTGGTTTTACATTGAAATCAACCCTCCATACTGTTGTAGCAAAAGTTTGCAGCAGACCCACTGAGCCTGTAAAAGATTCTTGCTGCAGGATTAAATGACACTCATTATCGAATCCTAAAAGATAAAGATAAAAAAAAAAAAAAAAAAAAAAAAATCGAAACTTTTTGAGTAAAAGCTGAAATCAAACTGATACTCGAAGGAAACTTTAAGGGGTTAAAACTTTCCTGTAAATTGGAAACGTCTATAATTACGAGATGGTTTCCGGATGGCCCATGCGAAAGATCCGGTACGCTATTCCGGAGAAATCCTTAATGTAACCATAATTATGTTTCCCAAGAAAGGATCATACCTCATGTTTTATGGGCACATTTTCTTGAAATCGTCGTATTTAGTGCAACAACAGCAGTTCTCCCATGTATTTACGATAGGATAAGTGTCGTTATTACACTCACAGCGACCGTCTCCATCGTAGGTATTCGCGCGACGCCATTAGGAACACTTTACTCCTCAAAGGGATGAAATTCCTCCAGGCAGGAAACAACTAAAGACCCACCGATTGATGCCATTGATAAAGCTCTTATTCGGAGCTGTGCCTTAATCGTCCTGTGAATCGGGTATATATATATTTGTAAAATTCCCTTCGATAATCCCTCTCTAGCAGTCTAGCTTGAAAAACTGACTCGGTAGAAAGAGAAATTCACAAAAGCACTCAAAAAGAAGCCTCAATACAGCCTATCAATGGGAAAAATGTTCTCTAAACATAATTGATTCCCACCTTAACTATTATAGAAATGAGGTTGAAAAGCAGTGTTGCTAGATTATCTTATAAATGACTAATTTTTGCATTACGTCAAATAGGAAAAATCGGATAGTCATCTAGAAAATGGCAACACTGTGATCATGAGATTTTTGTCTGCAATGGTTGTAGTGGTGGCTCGTGAAATTTTGGCAACCTTGTTTTTTGCTTTTTCAACCCATAAAAAAGTGTCGATTTCTTGGGGTCTCAGTGAATCCCTTGAAGATCGATTATTTTACTTATGTTTAAATGGAGAGAGTCCTTTGTTGCCACATCGCACGGGCTGTCATTGATTGGTCGTATCTCATCCTGCAGAATTAAACCAACTAATTTCGAAGGTATTAATCATTTTTTCAGTTCTTTACATGGTAAAAATTTACTGATCTGAAACCGCCTGGTTTTGCCGCGAATAACAATTTTATAAGTCTGAGTGAATACATCGACTTTTAAGGACAGTCAGCAATTTCTTGCATGATTGATCAAAATCAGGATTTTCCCCAAATTTTTTAGCTGATGTTGAATTTTTCGTTAAGTTACGCATTTTTGATAATTTTACGACAGTATTTTATAATCTAACTCTTTGAAATTCATCAGTCATAAGGACGGTTTCATCTCGAAACCTAAGACAGAGTTGAGCAAATGGGGGTGATAATCGATTACACGATTACCGAGTAATTGTAATCGTCGTTTTTTTGGAGGATGATTTTACGATGATCAGGGCTGATTTTTTACAAGTCATCCATCACCAGTGGCGTACGCAGGAGGGGGCTAAGGGGGCTAAAGCCCCCCAGACCACTGATTTTTGGGGGTGGAGGGGAAGGGGGAGAACATTTTCAGTCAAACGCTCATCAGTGCGAGCCCCTCCCAAGAAAAATCCTGTGTACGCCACTGTCCATCACATTAGTTGCAGTAGAACCTCTTATCAAAATGACCCTAAAGTCTACTATCTTTCTATAAAAACTACATTCAATTACCATCCAACAATTTGACGATTACCGATTACCGAGTAATCGCGTAATTGATCCCACTCCTATTTGCCCAACATACTGACCTAAAGTGATAGTAGATATTCTTAAAGCACTAAAAGTATATTAGTCGCGTTTACTTAATCCATCTCACAAGTAATTATTCATTCAGAATGTGGACAGATCAAAAGAATCATCTGTTGAGCGCCTTCAATTGTTGATGTAGGCAAAAACGAGTATCGGAGAGCAGGAATATTTATCTACTCGCTTGATGCGAATGAGTGCGCAGTGATGTGAGTGACTAACTTGGTCCTGAAAGGGTTAACTTGGTACTAATTAGGATGAACTCCCGGGGGGGGGGGAGGTCTTCGTTCCACGAGCAGTCTGTCCGTTACTTTATTCCTTTATCACGCCTCTCCAATACTTACTAATCATTTTTTTCAATGATTTTAAACCAAAACTCAATAAGTATGCAATGTGTACGTACATAAAATTTAAAGGTGACTTTGATTTATTTGAGTGATGGCGACAAGGATATCTGAAAGACCTTTTCTTTTTCTTTTTTTACATAAAGTCAATTATGTAGTTCAAAGAAACAGTTAAGGCTACAGCTAACGCCTGTATTCAAGCAAGAGCATGCATACATTAAGGTGGATCCTCAGCGTTTAGTTCCGTATTCTGCCACCAGAGAAAGATACGATCTTTAAATGGAAAAAAATAATGGTAAACGCAAAAAAATGAAAAAAAGGGCTTCGATGGAGCCTCGGAAGCAATCTAAGGAACATTTTAGCACAAACCGTATGCTCAAATGTTACGAAATAAGCGAGAAACTATTGAATTTCGTAAACCCCTTAATGGCGTCCAATATAGAATTGGACGCCATTAGGGGGTTTACGAAATTCAATAGTTTCTCGCTTATTTCGTAACATTTGAGCATACGGTTTGTGCTAAAACGTTCCTTAGATTGCTTCCGAGGCTCCATCGAAGCCCTTTTTTTCATTTTTTTGCGTTTATCATTATTTTTTTCCATTTAAAGAACGAATTTTTTTCTGGTGGCAGAATATGGAACTAAACGCTGAGGATCCACCTTAATTTCAATCCATAATAAACAGCCGGCAACGTTATCCGGCAGGATTACCTCAAATTCCTAGTTTTGGACTTCACAGCCATTCTTTTTTCAATGCGGAAGTAACCCTTTCCCTGCTTACCTTGAAATGAAGCCTCTTTAATAGTTTTAAGACAACCTTAAAACTATGTAAGGATTCAGATCCCAGTATAGCATCTATATGTGATGTCCCAAAAATATTAACAAAAAAATCTGCTAAATCCAGGAAAATGATTCTTTTGTATGATTGTTTTGGGGGAAGACACGGATGCATAGACTATAACTGGTTAGACTATAACTTTCCAAATAGTTTTATTTTGATGCTCTTTATCAATATGGTTAACAGTAAAATGGTGTTGGACATCTAGGTGATTGAAGAGTGGTTTACAGGTAATAGGTGAGTAAAATGTGTATAGAAAGTTTTGTATTTTAAATCTATGAAGACAACATTTAATTGCCATCCAAAGGTTTGACGATTACTAATTACCCAGTAATCGTGCAATCGTTGCCCAACTCTGCTTTAGACCGATTAGTTATAATACTTTTGGAGCTAACACAACAGACTGTGTCTGAAAGTACGTCCATTACAGGAAAAGCTCTCAAGACGGGAAACTTCGACTCACCGATTGATGCGAGCAAAGTAATCCTTAATCCGGGATTGAATGTTGATTTTCGTTGGCTTAGTAAAAGATCCAAATTGAACACTGGGAACTATCACAAACACACTCACACACATTCACTTACCCGTATTCCGTCCGTTCGCGCGGAGAATTCAAACGAACGCTACGATACGCGAAAAACTGACCCGCCGCGGCTAAAAAAATGCCGAGATCTGTGCGAAGATCAGACGCTGCTGAGTTGTGTCGAGTCGAGACGCTCCGTCTACCAGCCTCGAGGGCGCGTTGCGTTGCTTCCGTTTTCATTGCCACCAACTTTCCACCGCCAATCAAAAGTCTCAAACGCGTTTAGCGCCCATCCATGCATCCGGTCCGGAGCTACCATCAATAGTTTATAGCTCCGAATCCTCATTAACCCCGCTTTGTTTCTGCGCCTTCCCTCATCATCGCACGAAAACTATGTGTAATTTCACTCCTTTCAATCAAAAGGTACCATCGAATTCTTCTTAAACTATCACATTTACTTCCGTATTTTCATTTAAAATGCCGGCTTGATTTTCGATTGGTCTTATTACATTTTACGATCAATTTATCTAAAATGATCCAGATTGTAAATTTGAGAATTTTCGCGCAGTAGCATTACTTTGAGTGGGGAGGATTTCTTTTAATACTAAAATATTTGCGAGATTTTGGACTAAACACTGGATAAAATTGATTTTGGGGGAAGTAAGGGAATTTTATGGGGAAATCGTTCAATTTTGCGTTAAAAAGCAAAAAATAGGGGGAAATTATATCTGTCCCCCTCCCTCTGAGAAAAATAAAAAAAAACAGTAATAGCCGCAAAGGCTGATTGTAAATGTATTGTACGATGGTGAAATAATAAATTATAAAAAAAAATGATAAAATGTAAATATATCCGATCTTTAAAGAACGCTGAAAATTTAGCTTTTTATTCTCACATAACAAGCTTGAGATAAACATAAGCGTCCCTTGTCGCTGCGAATCTCAAATTTTTTAGGAAACGTTAAACTCGTAAGGAAATGTAACTTTGACGAACTGATTGGGAGTACCTCGCCCAAAATATCCCCGTGATTTCACTCCCCTTCTATTTTCCCCCACTATTTCCCTCGCCCATGAGGCCTTTCGTTTTTATAACACATTTTTTAGCACCTTTTCCAAAGGAGTTGAGCCCCGTCACAGTCACCGCTTCTGGTTTCTTAATTTTTTTTTCATTATTTTTATAATGATATAATATAATCGAGTTTTTTAGAAGTTAATACTCGTATCTAAAACTCTGAAAACTACTTTTTTTACACAGCTTTTAAGTGATAATGGGTAAACCCACTGTTGCCATACTTTGACGATGCAGCAGCGGCGGCTCCTATTTGGCATCACTGTCTTTGCTCCATTTGAATCTATGTTCAACAATCGATTACTGGTGAAGTTGCTTCACTTCCGAATCGATTGTTTTACATACAATCAAATGGAGGAATGATATTGTTGCCAAATTGCACGAGCCGCCTCTGCGATGCAGAAGGATTCGAAGGAGAGGCACCTTTGAGAAACATAATAATTCACGCTGGATAAAATCGCATGCAAAGAATACCTAGTTTAGAGTGTATAGCAGAGTACGTGTATTTCCGTGGTATTCATGACTCTGCTGCTTATCTGTCACACTGAAATGAATTTTCTTTGAGTGCTATAAACAATGATTTACTTGTATGTGTCGTGCAGGAATACCTTTCCTACATATTTGCATTTTAGTTAGGTACTACTCCTACTATGCGACTCTAGATTTCCCGTTCGTTTCCCCCAGAAGACCATTCAATGTTCAATGTTTCGCTTTCATAGCTCATACCCACATGAGCTGAGCTGAGCGGCTACCGTGCACAATTACTTTGAATCATCATTGTTACACGCCCCGCGTTCTTCCATTAAATAAATCAGCATATCGAAATAAAATATCTGCGCGGTGTTGCCGCATTATGGGTTGAAAGCCGTTTAATTAACATATATTTTCAAATTAAAAATATTCGGTAGCTGAAGTTGTGAATTTGACAACACTGTATCTGCAACATTTTTTCGAAGAAAACGAGAGTCATCATTTTTGACATCTTTCAGGAAAAGCGATAAAGAGTTTCTAAAACTGTTAAATGTTTAGTTAGCACTGAAAAGTATTGGGTTAGTTGCACCCCCTGTCTTTTACGCCTGAAGTCGCGCGGTGATTGATGTCAGAGGAAAAATATGGAGCCATTAAAAAGCTCCGCGTTACGTATAACGAGAAAACAACATCTCAAATGGTCACCTGATGACGTCATTGGATCTTGGGCGTCGGTAAAGGAGAACACAGTTGCCCTTGCCCGTTCCTGAAATTTAGGAAATACCTATACTAAACCGTCAATTTCTCTTAAATTGAGCTGAAAACAAGCAAAAATTTACGAAAATTGAGAGGATTACTAAAACAAAAAATGGAGCTGCTTCCCGTGTAGGGTTACTACACGGGGGAAAATTGACAAAATTGTTGTTGTTGTTGATGTTGGTAGTGGTGGTGGTGCTGTAGTTTTTTGTTTTGTTTGTTTGTTTGTTTGTTTGTTTGTTTGTTTGTTTGTTTGTTTGTTTACTTATTTTTTATTTTTTTTTCGTTCTTAGGAATGACAAAATAATGCGGAGATGAAGTAACGATATAAATACTCCGGTTAAATATTAAGCACCTTCACTCTTTATCAAGAAAATTTAAGAAAGAAATTTATGTGCCTGTTTTCCTTGAATATTACTTACAGTCAATTGTTTCGCGTTTATCACTCAAACCATTGAAAAAAAAAATCAAGGTAACCGTCATTGACCAAAGTAATTTGCAAATGTGTGCCCACTTCTTTTCTCGGAAAGAAACCACCATGAAACCACAGTCACAATCTAATTTAATAAACTATTAAGTTTCACCTGAGTGGTAACGTTTTTTTCTTTTTTTTTTTTTATTTTTTCTTCAAATTGATCACTCAATATTTGTACAACTTAGTTGTAAAATGTAGTGGTTTTTCCATTCTTCGATATCATTCCTTTTTTACCCTTCAAAGGTATTTTCTTTCCGGGATGAGAGAAGAAAAAATGCAGAGGTATAACAAATTCAGGAAAGTATTCAGTATCGGGTAACTTCCAGAATTTCTAGTTAAAAGTTTATTCGAATTCTCGTTTATTCATCCTAAATGTTCGATCTAATTTAGGAATTTTGACCTGAGATCAATGCGGTGTTGATGTACTTCCCAAAATTCTGATTATTTGTGAGAATATTTTTTTCCGAGCGTGACAAACCTTCAATCAAAAGAAGTTGGCACAGCGTATGGCTCACTTATCTAAACAATCAAAGTCTAACAGCGCACTTTCTTCACACTCCAGTCTTTTGGAAGGGGAAGAAATACTGATATCCAACTCATAAAAATCAGTGATCATATAGTATCAGGCCGTGCTGAATCAATCAAACTCGTAAAAAAAAATCAATAAAGGCGAGAAACATTCAAGTGGATTACTAAAGTGCATAATATATTAACTGATTAAACGTCCACTTTATAGCGAGGCGGTGCGGCAAAACTCGTCAGAAAACAATCGAAAATAATCGAATAATAATCGAATCACGATAGAATTCCTCCAAACTAGGCTAATCATATGTAAAACATGGAGGCAGGGGGCTTTAATTTAGCTTTGAATTTTTTAAAGAGTTTATTTTTTGACATGCGACGAACTTAAACTGTCAAGTGAGCGGCGACAAATGGTCCTGTAACGTATGCATCAATGATAATTTACCCATATTGAGGAGTGGGCTCGCATCAGGCGAAGAGCAAAGAACTTGCTCTTTTAATCGATATAAATGTTTGTGGACAGCCACGCAAAAAAAAACAAATAAATAAAAAATAAAAAAAAAAAAATCATAAGCCATAAGGTAGAAGAAGGAAAAAAAGAGAGAGGAGGCGGAAAAAAAGAAGGAGGAGAAAAGAAAGGGGAGGAGACGAAACTGAACAAAAACCCTTCTCATCCCACGACAGACATTCCCCCTTATTGTACGGCATTCCAAGATATTAGCTTTAAAATACAGTGATTAAAGAATAAATAAAGTTTTCTATTCATTGAGTGTAAAAATACCGATTTAAGTTCAAGTTGATAGTTTTTCAGAGCAGCAGCGGCTCGTGCAATGTGGCATCAACAATGGATTTCCTCCATTTAAAACTGTGTAAAATAATCGATTACTTGGTGAGGCGCAGCGCCTCACCTAGTATCGATCTTTTTGCATACGTCCAAATGGCAAAAGTGCTCGGTTGCCAGATTGCACGAGCCGCCACTGTTTCAGCGGCGTAATAGGTCTTTTGCATACTTTTGCTACAGCGTTATGGAGGGTTGATTTTGTCGTAAAATCGCGTGAAAATCACAGTGAGAACATCAAATAATTTCAAAATCCACTCATAAACCCACAAAAGATGTTTTAAGGAGTGTCTAAGATGGCGGTCAAAAGGGCAAATCCACCCAGCATGCATGCACCACGATCAGCAAAGATGACCGCAACGACGGCATTTGACAAAATAGGTACTTATCCGGCGTTTCCTTTTCAGAATTCCGGAAAATCGACCCGAAACGTAATATATTTGCCCTAGAAATCACAAACAATAACGAGGAAATAAAAACCCGAAAAAAATACACAGAATGACACAAATGTAAGTACGATGAGGAAGTGAGACCTTTGTTTACATTCCAACCAACATTCGAAATTGGTATCATCGGCCATCTTTTGGTGCTCTTGGTGCATGAATGCAGGGTTGATTCGACCTTTCAAGCGCCATCTTAGGCTTTTCTTAAAACGTCTTGTGTGGGTTGGTTTATGAGTGGATTTTGAGACTATTTGATGCTCTCAATGTGATTTTTACGCGGTTTTCACCAGAATCAATCCTCCATAACGCTGTGGCAAAAGTATGCAACGGATCCATTTAGAGCGCTATGCAACACCCCCCCCCCTCCCCAAGCTTCGAATTTTTTGGAAAATTTACCATTATGGGCATTCGGAGGCATTGTCCTTAGATTTTACTTGAACTGAATTTTTAGGAAAAATCCTTCCTTCCAGCTTTTGGAAGGTGACTGCCCCTCCCCCATGAAAAATTATGAAATTAAGCCCCTGTACTTTTCCGACAGTATTTCAAATTGACAGCTGTTAGGTATATTGGCGATAAAAAAAAAATTAGAATGTGGTATTGTAACATTTAAATTGACTTTATTTGACATCTGTGGAAAGTCTGTCTCAAATACTTTCATGACACTTGGAAAAGATGATTCCAAAGTTTCAGATCTTATTTCAATAACGAAATTACAATTGAATGACTCTTAGCATAAAAAAATGGTTGACTATTATACACATAGATATCTTATCGAGGAACATAAAATTAGGTCTAATTTGTTTACTAAATATCATGAGGTGACATAATATAGGGAATTATAAA
This sequence comes from Trialeurodes vaporariorum, assembly GCA_011764245.1. Taxonomy (NCBI): domain Eukaryota; kingdom Metazoa; phylum Arthropoda; class Insecta; order Hemiptera; family Aleyrodidae; genus Trialeurodes; species Trialeurodes vaporariorum. The sequence continues at coordinate 28,011,592 of VMOF01000111.1, forward strand.
AGTAGAATTATTTTGTACAAACGTTTCATTTGTCCCTCTCATGAAAGACAATGAGTATAAGAATTGTTCATTAAGTAGGTAAAAAAAACTTTAAAATCAACAGCAATAAAAAAAACCGAGTCTTTATAAAAAAAATCCGTGTCTGTATAAAAAAAATCCGAGTCTACATAAAAACGACAATAAATAATCCTAAAACGTGAAAAAATGAAATAAGAACTATATACATAGTAGTAAAAAAACACCCGTATAAAAAGTTCACAAATTTATCGTATGTAACTTTCTCGTCCTTGTTATTCCTTCTCTTTGTTTCATCACTATAAAAAAACTATTTAGGCTTTTGAGACGTATCCATGGATGTTATAGTAAATAGAACTATACTCGTGCCTCAGTTGAGGTTTAATTCAGAAAGTTATATCTTCATTAAAACTCAAAATACATTTGCAAAAATAAAGAAAAAAATAAAAACTATCTTAAAAATAATCAGTCATAAACATACAAAAGTTTAAATCAGTTTTCTTTAATACAAATCGGCAGCTGGATCTGCAAATGCATACCGCATACGCACTATCTTACTTCGGAATACTTATTTGGAGAAAGTTACACCTGAGACAACTTAATTTCCATTAAGGCAACAAGAGCGTATTCGGACCCCAAAATAAGAGGGGAAATGGCGGTGAACTGCCTAAATGTGCGTACAAAATGGGGGGGGATTGAACTTTCATCCTTCTCCGACTAATCTCCCCCTTCATTTTTTTCTGGGTACGCTCTGAAGCTAATGACCTCTTTCCATCGTTTACTAGTATCTATGAGATATTCAGGCAGTATTCTAACTTGGAAGTTTTACCAAAGTTATATACAAGTTTTACAAGTGGGACCACTCTTGAACCATGAAATTAACTTTGAGACTTCAAAATTGCGATCGGACTGCTTCTGCAATTTTCACACAACGTTTCAAACAATATTCATTTCAAGACCGTGAGGAGACAGTCAGTTACAAGCAATTACCTTCAAAACAACTACTATAAACATCATTTTTCAATGGCGAACAAGACGGTTTGACATATACCTACAATCAGTTCGATACATGACTGACAGAAATCAAAATTGAATAATCAAATTTTAGATTTATGAGATGTTGTCGAGACTAAAACTCGATCATTCATTTTCTGAGTAAAATGAGAGTCCTCCTTCAATTTTCTGAATACATATTTCATCATAAATGGTCTAGCTTCTTGAAAGATTCAATGGTCAGCTGATTAACCTCCCTTGATCACATTCGGGCATTGAATCTACAACAAAACAGATGAGAAATTTAGTTCGGAGAACACAATTTTAACTTTAACGAATCCAATAAATTGTGAGAAGAGTTTCTGTAATCCTATGTTTAACTTCCTGCTTTCGCTTTGACCCTCTTTGTTAGTCGTTAACGACCTTGCTCTGCTCGGAAACTTTTTAACTTTAGAATGTTGAACGACTGTGGTTCCACAGACACTTCTGATCGAAAAACATTTGAAAGATAATTGAAATGAGCCAAAGACTAGATAGAGACAACTATTGTCATATGTATGTGTCGCAGGCAATGACGCAAATCGCAATCTTATAGGCACAGAGCAAGCTGCTTATTTATGGTCAGAAAAATTCAGATCAAGTGTAATGGGGACTTACAGGATAATTGTATCGAGATTTCCTTTAACTCATTCGAAAGCTAAGAAGCTGACAAAAATGCTGATTTCATCAGATTGTAGGTTTACTTTGATTGGTTCTTTACCAACGGTGTTTTAGATGAAGTGTGTTTGAATAGTATTTAATCGCTTCAAAAGTTATTTCTTTTTGAGAAAAATGTAATCTGTGGGTCTCAATATGATTGTTAGGTTATTAGTTTTAAAATGAGCTAAATCAAATGTTGACATAATTTTGTAAGTCACCATTCCGCTTGATTTGAATTTTTTCTGATTATAAATAAGCAACTTGCTATTTACCTGCGACATAATTATTTATGCAGTAATCGTCTCATCACATTCCAAATCGATAGATCTCGAAGTGCGATTCTTGTCATTAGTTTTCTTGTAAATTTCTTAGCAAGTCTTCAATTTGAGCTTCAAGATGCTTTTCCGCAACAACGAGACAAGCACTTGTTTTTGTTCTTTTTTTGTTTTTTGTTTGTTTGTTTGTTTTATTTTTTTTTGTTTTTGAGTTTTGTTTTTATTTGAACAGCTAGAAATTGCAACGCCCATACTTGTTTAAAAAAAAATCGAGTATTTATTCGATGTGTGAAGTGACCCATTTAATGGTTTTTTTTTTTTCGGAACAAAGATATTTTCACTTTTTACGGGTGTACATTTTTAAATTGCTTTAATTAATAGCTTTAACAATTCAACGCAATGATACCAAGCTCAGGATTATAGCGCTTTAGTAGTTGAGTCAAAAATATGACATAATTAGAGATTAGTCACGCCAAAGACGAAAGCACGAAGCGCAAACGAATTGAGGCAAACTCACACTCTTTCCGCTTTCGTGTCTCATCAACTTCATGAATGAAAACGCCTTCATTTGCCGGTTAAGCAAGAAGCTATACTTCCACTGTGGATAGGTAGTGCAGACATTTTGAGCGGTCACCTTCCGCGCGTCGCGCCGCGCCGGCCGCGCTGCGCTAATAAGAGAATTCATCATTTCCCATGCAGGCTCTCTCGAAAAAAAATCCATCAACCAAACAACCAATTTTAAAGCCATTCCGGACAACTTTAAACAACTGTTATCCCCTTTTTTTGAAAGAGTTCTTTGAAGAATATTTTATGAAAAAATCCTTTTGCGGCGGACTGTTCAAAAATTTCATACGAAAAAAGACTAGCTGCGAGCTGCAATACAATCAACCATTTTCATAAGAAACTTTGACTACTTCCAGAAAGTGTGGACAATTTTACCAGAATATGGTAAATACAACGTAACACGTGGTCAAATTAGGGAGCTGGTTGTTTTTTTGTTTTGTTTTATTTGTTTGTTTTATGAGTTTTTTTTTTGTTTTTTTGTTTTTTTTGTTTATAGCAGTGCCCTATGCAGTCCTTTACTTTTTCATTACTTTTTGTTCGGCAAAATTTATTTAGGAATCACCGCACTAGTGAATTATTCTATAGTTAACTACTCCTACGTGCAGTATGGCGGCTCGTGAAATGCGATGTATCGATGTCCACTCCATTTAAAACTATAGAAATGTATCGATTTCTCGGGGGGTCAGTTGCACCCCCTGACGATCGATACTTTTCTATAGTTTTACATGGGGTGAACATAGATATATCGCATTTCACGACCCGCCACTGCCTACGTGGTAGCATGGATTTTGCTCACCCTTTAAACTGAGGGCGTGGTTTGCAAAAAATTACTATAATTTTACGAAACATAGTAATTAAACATTGTCTCGATAACTTCACAGTTTGCTTCTTGTGAATTAACAGCTCCGATTAACGGCTCCGTATGAAATCAAATATCAAGTGGTGCACTATTCGTGCAGGAAAGTAACATCTTTGGCATACCCTTGACATTGAAGTTGTACAATACGGTTAGAAATTGAAAAATTCCTTGCATGCCACTTGTTTCTCAGATTAAAGGAGATCTGCCAGAGGAGAAGATACGACAGAGAAAGATGTCGATAAATTTATCGCAAAAGCCAGTGGCGTTAAAAAAAATATAAGGCAAAATCTAAAGTAGCCCGATAAGGATAGATACACAGTAAATATGAAAAGAAAAGAAAAATGCCATAACTAAAGAACAGCCAGTGACGATCCGAAACATTCCGCGTTTGTATTTTCAGGTGGGATTTTTCAGCCTTATTTCCTATTTTTCTTCTATTTTATTTTCATATTTATTGCGTTATAAAAATGTGTCGTGTTATGACAGGTTTACGATGAACGCAAACAATTTCTTTAATAATCGTGTTGTTGGGTGTATGGACTGATGTGAGATGGAGCGGATTTTTCAATTGCGGAAGATACTTCCTCTTAACAAACTGAATTGGTCTCAGACTCGTGTACTTCGATCAAATACAATCCTTGCTCTTTCAACCGTTTTTCCTGAACTTTCTGGAACAGAATAGAATCCTTGAAGCAACAAATGAGAATACTTGAAAATAACCGAAATACTCCCACTGAATAGATATCTTTCGCGGAGCGTTTCGGCTAGGAGAACGGTCGGCGCGGCGCGGCGGTTTCACGAGCTTTCGATTTACGAGTGAGAATACGGCGTTACAACAGTTATTGTGTAGATTTAGATTATTATGCAAGTTTGAGGGTGGCTATTAACAGCTGGTGCGATGCAGTGTGGTGTATGCTCCCTGCGGATCTTAACTTTTGAATAGTGCACTTGGAGCTACTTGAGCGACTTTTCTGCAGTTTGAATTTACTGAGTTTCTCTTGTTCGGAATCAATTCTAAACGGCTCAAGTGATTTTTCCCCCCTCTACCTTTCTTGAAAAGAAATTCTTTTAAAGTTTCAAGTTTCTTCGAAAACTCAGTGGCAGCTGACGATGCAGCAAGCACGCTTACTATAAATATGTATGTATACAAGCTGTCATATCGAGTGGTTCTTTGCTACAAAATTATTTTATTTCTTACCTTCTTCTGAGTCCTTTAAAGGGGTCTTCGCTTTAATCTCTTTCGACGAAATTTCTTTCGTCCTTTCCGGGTTCTTCTGAAACAATATTCGTTTAATACAGGTTATATTTCAAACTATTTTCAATTATTTCCTTATTATTATTGGTAAGTACAAAGTCCTAGGTTTACATTGAATAAATACGCATCAAAATGTTTCTAGTTTATTTTTTACACTGTGATATATTACGCCCTCAGTAAAAAAATAAAAATAAAAATAAAAAAAATGCCATGAAATCAGTTCCAATCTTCTATGTGGATTGTGGATGTGGAAGTCGCATTGATTTCAGTGTGAATGAACATTGAAATCCACATGGCAAATTTGAAAGTGTTTATGGGACTTTTTTACTACGCGCGCAACAACAATAACCTCCCCCTCCCTTTCTCCTTGTCAGAACTAGTTGAGATAAAAATTTGTTGTTTACGCCAATTTTCATCATTTCAGAGGAAGATTTTTTTGGTGGGTCTGATCTCCCCCGAACCCCCATATGGAGTTAATTCTACAAAATACTAACTCTGAGAATCACATCCGCATTAGGTACATACAACCCTTGGTACATTATACACTATTTTTACTGACAAAGTATGACTTAGACGGAACCAACCAACGTGTTTATGTAAAAACCATCATGATTCGAAAATATCGGATTTCCCGTTTGAATGCATGAAAAATTATGGAAAAATAAACGACGGCTCTGCAACAGATCCATTGAATTTTTTTGACTGTGAGAAATTCTGGATAGGTCTTTTTTTATAGTGACTATTTGCCATATTTGCTCTCAAATGGATGACACGACGGTTAATTGTACTGCACCGAAAAAAAAATATAATTCTTAAATTCTAGTAACATTACCAGAAGCACAGCAACATGTGAACCACGGAGAGTCTGGTACTTTCACCCGAAAACTCTGGTGTTACTATCAAAATATGGATACAGAAGCAGAATTTCCGCAACATTTTCAAGAACTATGGTACAAACATTAGAAATTCTGGTAAAAGTACCATTCCTTACCTTGGTTCACAAATCGTTCTGCCTCTGGTATTTTTGCTGCATCTAATTTTTTTTTTCTCTTTTTTTCCTCCCCCAGTGTAGAAAGTCATTAACCCTTTCAATACCACGCCGAGTATTCGTTTCCGTGACTAGATCTGCCTCACATTATGTCGGTTTTTCATTCACAACAATTGCGGCTTCAAATTGTTAATATTTGAAAATTAATACTTCTTTGAGCGCCTTCAATAAATGGTATATGCAAAATCGGCACCTGGATGTAGGAATATTTAACTACCCACTTCATTTGAGCGAGTGACCATTGATTTGTCTTCGTAACCTGGTCGTAAAAGGGTGAACGGAGGCAGCACTGATAATGAAACTTTGTCGACGGATAACTTACCTTCTCTTCATCCACGAGGATAGGCTCATCAAGCGCATTATTCTTCTCATTTTCCTCTATTGAATCCTGCTTCAAGCTGTAAGTTTCTTCGGTTGCGCCCTCGTTGAGCGAAGGGGGTGTTTCAAATTCATTCTTGTTTTGGCTCGTCTCCAGCTCACTTATTTCACTCATCTCACTCATGGCGAAATCGATTAGTTTCAGTCTTCTCTCCTCGACGTGTCGCAAAACCTGCGCCATCTTTGCCGTCAGCCGATCCCGCGACGATGAGACGTGGCGACGCACCAAGAGGATCCAACGTTTCCTCTGTCTCCGATGCATTTTCATGAGCGCCCTTGTCAATAAACGAGAGAAAAATAAGACGTTCTTGCTTGTGGCTATCGCAGAAGTGGCACATCTGTTACAAAATCAAGACATGTTATGAATACGGAAAATGTCGCCTAGTTCTATGAACGAATTTTAACATACTAAAAAAAAGAGATGGATAAATTCAACCCTCAGATGGTCCCTAATTTGGATGGTGCACTTAACGTGCATGATATTAGTGCTTAAAGTGAATGATATTAGTGCTATGAATACTTTCTCTTTTCTGACTCTCTCTAAAATATCATCTCAGAATCCTCTAATCAGAACGGAAACTCTGGTGCAGTGGCGTAGCGTGCATTTTTGCAACGTTGTATTGTGTCCATTTAAATTCATATAAAAGGTCGATTGCGAAGGTGTTCACCGAACACCCAATAGTTCGATCTTTTTCATGGGTTCAAATGATAGAACTGCAACGTTGCCAAATTGCACGCTACGCCACTGCTCTACATTCGAAACAAATAACACTGGTAGAATTTACCATCTGCTTAATTGATTTTGGAGTCAGCTATCAAGTATGGTAAATGTTACTGAATGATGGCAAAATGTACCAACAAGTTAACTTAATTTACCATAATGTACCTACGTTGCATTTACTATCTATTTAATAGCTGACTCCAAAATCAGCGCATATGGTAGATCCTACCAGCCTTTTTTTCCCCGTGCGGGTCCCCATATCGGAGAGTGAGCATTTCCGGCAATGTTCGCCAACTGACTTGTTGTGATTGGTTGTGCGTCAAATCTGATTGTAAATATCACCTGAAAAGCACATCCACCATCTTGAGACGTGAGCAAACACGGTTGCCAGTTTGTGCTGGTAAATTCCAAATCTTCTTCACGGGAGTTTTCGTTCTGATTGTAGTGTTCTGTTATAAATATCATGATAAGAGTGATCAAGATAAATAATGCACTTTTTAGATAACATTGCCTCAATAAAAGTATTTTAATACTTTTGAAGATTTTTATACTATACTTCAAATAAATAACAAAATTACTTTAAGAGTTTGGAGAAACGTTGCTTACCTGTAAGAAACTGAAATTAAAATATCAACTGGCAAAGTGTACGGTAAACTGATAAATAGGAGTAGTTTCATGCATCTGTACTTGAAAACTAAGTGCATGAGACTTTCATTCGCTAAATCAATAGCGTCCTCGAACATTTGTATCACAGTATCGGGTAGTTTGGCTCGCAAAACCTCCTGCAAATCAAAATAGAAAAACATGGTCACAAAGCTTATCGAATAAAAATTTTGCTACCTACACCAAACCAACGTTGGAATTACTGAGTTTTTAACTAAAACAAAATAATAAGGTCTCCTTTCAAATTTTATGAAAAGAGAGTAAGGTTTCAAAGAAAAGGACAGCTCGTCTGCTGCTCATCAGTTTTAAATTTCGTCTGTTGAGCTATCACGTTTGGTGTGTAGTATCACACTCAATTGAAGGAGATATGATCACAGATACTCTTATCAAAACGGAAACTCTGATTCATTTTGAAACATTCTTTACTTCGGGCCACCATGAAGGAAAGAGAGCACTGGCCGGGTTGTGATTGGTTGCGCGTCAACTCTGATTGTAAATATAACCTAAAATAGCACGTCCGCCATCTTGAGAAGTGAACAGGCACAGCTGCCAGTTGGTTCTGCTAAATTCCAAATCTTGTTTCCATGGGCTCAGTTAGTTTCCGTTCTGATTAGAGTATTCTGAGGTATAATCACAAATGCAGAAAAATCATGTCATGCCAGTTGACTGATTCTTCCTCTGCTCTAGGCATTTTTTGTTGAAGAAGTAAGCATTTCAGGTGTATCATTCCTTCCATAATTTTGCTCTACTTTAAACTCAACCTTATTAACGAACTTTTATAAATACTTTCCGCACGTTCATTTTTCAACTTGACGCGCCAAAAGAGCAACTTTAATTTTTCAATAGTATGTATGTTATAAATTGAAACTTAAACATCAGAGCCCCAGCCTCATGTAATTTTCAGCAAGTATTCATCGTACTCTCCTTTTAAACCATGCTCCCTCTGAAAAGTTACAGAGTTGCCAAATTGCATTGTGAAATTCGCCTACTTTCTCTTGAGTTGCATAAGAAAAATTACGATTTTGCGCAATCATATAGCAACTACATATATGAACAAATAAATAACAAAAAAAATTATTATTAAAAATAAAAATAAATAAACAAATAAATAAATAAATAAATAAATAAATAAATAAATAAAAAATAATAATAAATGATTTAAAAAATATATATATATTAAATAACAAATAATTTGGCTTAACAAATTAGATGGGAAATTTCAATTTAAAATTGGGCTATAGTTTTTAACAGCATACTTAAGAACCATTTGTATTCTTCCATATACGTTCTGCTTGAAAATGCGAGCTCTTATAAAAACTATTCACACGAGCGCAATGGAGTTTTGTTGCAAAGATGCAATGTGAAAATACTAATGTCCCATTACAAGTGATTGGAAGCGTTCAACTACCCCCTCCCCCGCCATCAGCTCACGCTCAATTAGCTGGAATCAGCATCTTTTCTCAGTTATAACGCACAATGTAAGAGTCGATACACTTGATGAATTCAAACTTCTGGACACAATAATTATTTGGTAATTATAATTTATTGGTACCAAGCACAAATTTATTCGTTGGAGTGCCTTGCCTATTTCATTAAGTAAGAACGAGCAATAAATTTGATCGCGCACATTTCACTGTTTTTTTCCAGTTTTAAAAATTATCCATGAAAGGATAGTTCTCAATAACTTTACTAGATGCACCAGATGAATAATATTTTTATAGCGAAGTACTCACTTTTCGCTGAGCAATACACTTCAGACATTGAGGGTCGTATGGTTGGTCGTCCGACGGTTCGAGGTCGTCCGGATCCATGAAGGAAAAGGGGTTGAAGAGACACTCCTCGCAACTGATGAGCCCGTTCGTTCGCAAATACCGGAGAGCATCGTAGAAACCCTGATTGCAAATTTCTAGTAGTTCGGCTGGCTCAGGTGGACTCAGCATTCGAGCCATTCGAGAGATATTTGGACCAGACACATCCAACCGATGGTTTGAAAAGTACATCTGAGGAATTTAAACAAAATTTGATGTACATATAACTAAATTTTTCGAATGACATGTGATAGTGGCAGCTCGTGCTATTTTGCAACTATGTGCATGGGCGCCCGCAGCGGAGGGTAAGGAGGGGCACCCCCCCCCCCCCCGGAAATCAAAACGTCAACATTTCAAGATAAAAAATGAAAAGAACGAAATAAAATGAAATGTTAATAAAAGGAATAATAGTTGACGAACTTAATTATTAGAGAATTTTATAATTTTAACTCATTTTTTGCGAGGATTAGAAGAATTATACAATTTTCTTACTATTATTATCATCTGTAGTCCCTCTATATTTTTTGACACTCGTCAAAATTATTATTATTGTTTGATACACCTTCAATGGCTTAATAATTGTAATCTATTTGGATGGGGAAAAAAATGTTTTCCCTTTTTCCTCGAAAGGGGGGGGGGGGTGTCCCATAGACCTTCCATTGGTGTTCAACAATCCCCCCCCCCCCTTGGACATTTTTCTGCGGGCGCCCATGACTATGTGTTTTGCCATTTGAACCTATATGCAAAAGTATTGATTTCTCAGGGATTCAGAGAATCCTCTGAAGATCGATTATTTTACGTAGGTTTAAATGGAGAGAACGCGTTGTTGCCACATTGCACGTACGAGCCGCTTATTGCAAGTAATCACGATTATTAATCAAGCCTCTCTAACTCCTTCTGCCATTAACTGACTAAAACTACAGTTGACTCAAACAGCTTTGATACACCTATAAGAACTTACCAGTGGCGGCTCGTGCGATGTGACAACAATGGATTCTTTCCATTTAAACCTACGTAAAATAATCGATCTTCATCGATTTGTTAACAATTTCTCCGTCATTCCACAAAATACTTTGCTTAGGAATAGGATAAGTGAAGAACGTCAAGAGTTTTTCAAGAGGAATTCCAGAATACTCTTCGCAAAACGTATTTCCTGTTTCAATTTCATATTCATCACCGCATGTCACTTCAATGTATACTTACATGGAAATATTCGTTCATCCTTACTCAGAGGAAAAATTATTTTATTTTTGGGATACTATGCACCATCAAATACTTACATGAAATAGCTTTGCCGATGAGCTATCTTCTGGACAAATGTCGGTATTTCCGCTCAAGGGGCTAACTGTTATAGTGGTGGACTCATCGATAACCGGTAAATTGTTGGTCAGAGCCCCGTCCACGTACCTTGTTCCGTGAAAGCGAGGAGGCATGAGACCAGTGAACAAAGGAATGAATGCGCTCGCAAGTAATGCCTGAAGTAAGGAAAGTCAAATAAAAAAATAAAGTAAACAAACAAAAATAAAGCAAAATATATACTTATCAAAATGTAATCAGAAGATAAGAAGCTGTTGCAAAACTTGTGCTGCAGCTATTTAAACTATGCATATTTTCTAACTTGAAATTACTGCAGAGAACATTGGCGGTCACAGGATTTGCCTTTCTCCCTCTTTGGCTATTTGAGCACATGTTTGAGAAAAGGGTAACTGCAGGAGCCATCACGTGACCTTAGTCCCTATTTCCGTCCTCTTCTAATATACCCGGACAAATTGAAGGCGAGAAAGAGAGACAAATTCCTGAATCCGCTCGTGGCTGAGAAACACAATAAACACGCTTGAAGAAAAAAAAAAGAAAAAAACACTGACATAAAATTTCTTTTAAACGATTTGTATCTTATGCGTGAGATAGCCAGTTTTTCCAGCGCATACCATGCATGCAATCAAGCTGATTTTGTGAAGTCAAACCACTGTAATTTATGGTCAACCTGAAATCTGTGAATAATGCATTTAAATAATTCCTAAGGATGACTAAGCAGGTCTTCGGAATCACTTAGAAATAAAAACAACGCATTTGTATCAATGACAGATCTCTTACAGATACTTCACCCCCCTCCGACAAATTAGGCACTCAGGCCCCTACCTGAAAGCGTGTAGCAACTTGACGACCCCAACGGTTCACCGCAACCATCCTCCTCAAATTTGAACACAGTTATAAACTCAAAATAAACCAAGCTTGGAAAGGGTTAGTTTTTTATTTTATTTTATTTTTTGCTCGCTTACTTTAGAAAAGAATATTTCATTCGTGTTAACTGAATGAATGTGCACATATAATAATTTCATAAACACTGCCTTTAACTGAAGACAGAGAAAAAAATGAAATATAAAAGCTAAAAGCTAAAAAGCTATGAAATATAGTAGTCGAGGAAAGCTCCTTACTTTGTGGGGAAGATTGACTGCACGAGGAAAAAATTAAATAGGGTTCATACATTTCGCGATTTCCCCCCTTGTTTTTTTCCACGGGCCCCCGGCAAGAGTCGGCCATTCGGGGGTTATTGGCGGCCTTGGTCGGTTACGTAGAAAACGTAGCTAATGAGATAAGGTGATCGAATTTTCCATGCAGCGCGACCTTTCGGTCGAAACAGAAAAGAAGAAGAAATTAAATATTCTACTCGAGGTCACTAACGAAATTATTGTCCTTTTCATACAAATTAGCCGCATCAGCTCTACATATAAAGAATCTAACGCAATCGCAGTCTAGCGCTTGTAAATGTATTAAATTACATCGCGCGCACTTTCGTTAATGTTTCCATCAAGTCTTTGACACCCCCCCCCCAACCCACGAGCTCTTTTTTCCCCTTTTCATTCCTACAGAAAGAAAATATCAACAAGAGTAACAACTTTTCATCAACAAGCGCGCGTTAGTACCCTCGCAGTTTTACAGTGTTGCCAACTATGGCGGGAAATTCATCAATTTTACATTTGAGTTAAATGGGACAGTGACAATAGATGTACGCGCGGCGGCAGCCCTGCGAGTATCGTCTTAAAACTTTCATTTTAGCAAATCGAGCCGTGACGTATTTAATCGTTCGTAAACTTGAGAGGGGGAAAAAGTTCAAGTGAAAAACCTTGAACTGCGCATTCTAAAATCTCGAGTAACTCTCTCAGTCAAGTAGATTTTTGCGAATTTGTTCAATTCGACTGCGCTTTATTAACATTCAAATATAATTTACCTACGTCAGAGCTTACGAAAAGCTGAGACATAAAATCGGCTATAAAGAGTCAAGAGTCAAAGGTTTGGGATGGCTCCTCTCACAACTGTTCTTACCAGCGAATTAAAAACAATGGAGGAAAATGACTAAACAACAAAGAGAAACGTATCAAATAACTTTTTAATGTCCATACCAAAGACTTTTGCTAAGTACTACATTAGACTGCGCATTCAATCAAAACTGCGGCGAGGAGCCCATAAAGAAGGGTGGGACTAGACTCGTATTATTACTCCTGGATAAACGCCGCAACCAGATTTAGATTGAAATTTTGGAAATTAATTGAGGTTAAAAGGATTTTTTTTTTTTTTTTTTTTTTTTTTTTTTTTTTTTTTTAAATCATTAAAAATACCTACTACAAAATATACATATTTTACCATAAAACTCAGGACCATTTTTACGTTCATGATATGCAGATTGAGGTTCGGACCGGTTTCGTGTATGATTTTTGAAGGAGAAATGTTCTATAGAGGCTCAAAATGACGCCTCGATTTTATATGCAATCTTCATAGACTTTTTGAACATTTGCAAACCTCAAAAATGAAATTCATGTGAGAAATTATGAAGAAAAGGCAAAAACATTACTTGAGTCATAACGCAGCCTGCACTTAACTGATTGTGAGTAAATACAGCTATACCGGGTATCAAGATCAAGATAGTGAAACAACCCGTAAAAATGAAGTAAACTGACCCAACTTTGAATCTTTGTAGAATATTTACGGTCGAGAAATTGATGAAAAAAACAGCTCAAACCTCAATCTCTACGCCATGAACTTTAAAATTGTATCTACTATAGTAAAGAAATGTTTTTTCTTTTTAGTTTATTGTGAATTAGTAGATATGGGGGGGGGAATCATTTCCCTATTTACTTCGCAAATGTATTTTCAAAATTCTTAGCACTCTGTAAATTAGGCCACCTACCGATCAACCCTATCGGCAGGCGTCACGTGCAGTCTAGATAGTATTAGCTGTCTTGCTTCATACTCACTAAAGATTCATGAAAGTACGAACCTGAATTAAGTCATCTTTACTGTAGAAACGAGATACCATCACATTTTTTTGGTCACTGAGTCTTGTCAGGGAAACGTGAAGTCTACCGTTAACCCGGAGATGTGCGTCCTCTGGTAAAACCTGTAAAAAGGACAAAAAAAATATAATCATAGAATCATGAAAAGGTGACATTTAGAAAATATAAAGAATCCAGGGGGATACGATAAAAATGTCACAAAAGTCGAAATCAAAGTTTTAATGGTCGCATCTAACGGATTACAAAATCAGGAATTAAATAGAGGTCTATAGAGGTGGGTGCAAAAAAATGATTTTTCTGTGAACGGAAATACATTAGTTCTTATGGGAAAGAATAGCCTCAAAACCTCTTTTTCTCCTTTCCCGCAGCTTAAAACTGATGATTGATTTTTGCGACTTATATGCAGCAGGGCATCAGGCTGAACCGAACCGCGAACTGAACCCCAAAACTTTTATTTTATACCTAAAAATAAAGTAAATCCCGGCGCGAACCTATCAACCTACTAGCTAATCCCAGTTTGAACAGGCTCAAACGTTTTCAGCAAAACTGTTTTGATCGAAAGTGTAGATATTCTTTTGAAAATGTAAAGGATTAAAGAGATGAATACGTCAGCTCTTTTCTTGCGCAATCGATGCATCGCATACTCGGAAACAGCTAATGAAGAATAAAGTTATCAATACAATCATTATTAATACATTTTGAACAGATGCAACTCCTTTTCTTCCTTTTTCTCATACTTTTATCAACAATTTTTTTTTAGTCGAATCGCTCCAAACTGGTTAAACATATAAGTTATAAATCGATTTATAAGTTACATATATTTCTTCCCCTGGAATCCGCATGCGGCGTAGTAATTCGGGTTGTTTTTCGTGTATTTTGCGAGACCTTTCACTTATTGTAAGAGGTAAATGTATGAATTTTTTTAAAAGTTCGTCAAGTACCTTTTGAAGGCCTTCTTTCAAAAGTTTCTGAATGTGGAAAGAAGAGCTGAGTGGACCGAGAGCTTTCGTCCTTGCTGCATGCACGATTTTCAATATATCTCTCGTTATTTTTTCTGGAACAAATCGAAGAAATAAGTTTGTGAGCAAAATTATCCAAACAAATATGATACATATTCTGGCGGGTTTTTCCCCCATATTTCTTTTAATAATAAATCAACTAAGCGGCTTCAGGAAGGAAATGAGCGTTTTTGTTTGTACAAAACGGAACCAACTGCCATGGGTTCTCTACGGAGTTGGTTCCCTTCTGCAGAGAAAGAGGAATTGGTTCTCCTTCCCGTAGGTAAGGAACCGGCCCAATCAATCTGAAGGCCTCTGATCAATTTTTTGTCTACGAATATAACATCATTTATGTGATAAATAACCGCAATCAATTGTAAAAGACTGTTGTTACAAGTAAAAAAAAAAAAAAACCCTTCTCTCGTTTGAAACCGAACGCTTTTTCATTTATGAACTGTTCTTGTTTATTATAGAAGGAATGCTATACTGTTGACTGAGTTAGCCGAGTTGGGAGATTATCAGGTTCAAGAAAATGTAATCAGTCCACCCGCGTCTTACACGGGGTTCATAGATGTTATAAGCGCTTCTGATAAGAGAGTCGAGTTTATCGATAGGTCTTTTCACGAACGAGTTTTCCATCAATGAGGTCAACTCAATTAATTATTAAATATTTATTATTCACAAGTTTCAGTCTTTTAAAGGAAGGGATCAAATATTGGTAGCAATTGAGAGAGGCGTGATCTGTTGAAACTAAGAATGAATCCATAGAAATTAAAAGTCATTAATGCAAAATTTATTAGTTCGACGCGTGAGAGTATATTGGAAAGGTCGCATCATATTTCTATATATTAGACAATGATTTTGTGATCTTCGATTGATCTTAGTGACCTGGAGGTTAAGTGGTCGAGTAAAATGCAATTGCAACGAGCAAGTGTCACTAACACTAAGCAGAGCTCTTGAAGTATTGAGTCACGAGACTCTCGAGACTATTACGCGACGCGATGTCTGACTGAGGGTCAGGAAACGTGACAAGAATCGCCTGCAATGAAGTATCAAGCAAAACGCCGTACGCAAGTCCAGCGTTAAGCATAAGCGGTCTCGAGACCTATCCCTCGTACAATCCCATGGCATGCCCAGTACATACGATGGGGCACCAATGCGAAGCGTCATAAAAATATTTTTTTTTCGTCTTGTAATTAATTGTGTGAGTAATTAGTGAAATTATTCCTTTTCCTTTCGAAAATTTTACAGTGATTTACTTTTTTAAATCATTAAGTTTATCCTGAAGATTTCAGGTCAATGAAAAAAGGTAGTTTGATTATGTTATCAACAGCGTTAGAACGTATCATATTGAAAGAATAAGGCTTCAGAAATGATTCACCATTTGCATTTGATCTGTACGAAATGTTGAATAGCAATTAATAGCTGATGACTGATAGTAGGGTATGCGTTTGTAAAAATACAAATAGGAAAGAAAAAAAAAAAAAAAAAAAAAAACTGGTAAGTAATATTAACAGTGCCCAACAGTGTCCGTGCGTATCGATCAGCACGAACCTACGCCTACGCTTAAAAAAAAAAAAAAAAAAAAAAAAAAAAAAGATCAGTAAATTTTTAAGAAAAAAATTGAGGCTGATTGTTGTTTTCAGGGAGACCCCGACCGTTATTTTACAGTATTTGTACTTTTTTTTCTTTCTTTGGGCGTAAGAACACTTTGCAACAATGTCTCAGATTGGTAAATTTTTCAAAACTTTCAGGGAGAGGGCACCTACGCCCTTATCCTTCAGAAATACCCCACAGAGCCTTCACTTGGAGCTAAAACTATGTATAATATCCGACGCCTTTCAGTGTCCGTACGCGTAAAACGCCAACAATAGGCGCTGGGTGCCTGATCAGCGTGACACCGTCCCAAAAAAGCGGTTCATAACTATGCGACTTTCAAAAATAGGAAATTTTCAAATAGCCCCCCCCCCCCAGCACTGAGTTATTTTAACGAGTTTTCCGGCCACTATTCGTTTCCCTCGTGATTTTCGAAAACTTTTCTAGAAATCAACACAAATTTGGAATTGTAAATCTTACTACTCATTGACCAAGAAGTCCATCATCAACAATAAATTCATATTGCTATTCAACGAAAAATAAACTCTCCCATGCAGCAGACCTGTGCCTTAACTTTATTTATTCTCCATTAATTACGATACCTACCTTACATCGTATCTTCATCGTAGGCTGTAATCACGTTCGTTTGTATGTGACAAACAATTAGGGTGGCAAATAGTGATATCATCAAAAAATGTCTCCTTCATAATGTAGGTACAGACAAAGTATAAAAGCATACATATATTCCCAACGCGTCAGAGACAAATGTTGCTACCTGGAATCGTCTAGCGATTAGATAGCATCCTCCGATTTATGATAAGGAATCAAATCATTTACAATTTTATTCAAACAGTGGCGTCGCGTGCAATCTGGAGCCATCGCTGCATTTCGTACATTTAAACACATTGAAAATATCGATTTGAAGGAGTGCCCCCTCAATAATTCGACCTTATTAATGGGCTTGAATGGATGATACACGATGATGCCAAAATGCGCGCGACGCTTTTGGATTCAATTCTCCTGAGTAAAGCTGGAAGTAGATGTTGCCAGGTAAAATATATTTCTTTCGAAAATGAAATCCAACCACTCTAACAGGAAAAATGTGCCCTAGATCAATTCAATGGTGAAACGCCTGCCTTCAGACATTGATTCGAGGTAAATTAGAAACTGTAGGGGCCTCAGTTTGTTTGGTCCTATCCTGTAACGGTGTGGTCTTGAAACTCGCTCATCGGTGTCCCGAAACTCCACGCTGACCAATCAAAAGCGAGGAGACGCAACTTTCGCTTGAATCAGAAGACCATTCGTGCCTTACAAAATGAAGCCCCGGCACACTTAAGCAAAAAGGTGGAAATCTATCTTTGAATACATAATTCAGTAGACTGTTTCTGATGATATGAAATAAATTTCTGGAGAGAGGCACATGAAATAGTTTTATATAAAAATATTAAAGCTTTTATTGGCTAAAAATGTTAATGGAAGGGGGGTTATAGAAACACTCTGTATTGAATACCTCCCCCAACAAATGAAAAAATCTCCAAAATTGTGTGCTGCTCGATCAATCATGGCATTTTTTCTTTTCCAAAGAGACATTTTGGAGAGTTAAAGAGGCAATCATTGCCCCGTTTATCTCCAATCCACCTGTTTTAAAGGGTCAGTCCATCATAAACATACCAACATTTCTAATTTTCAACTTTTAAGCGATGAGGTGGGTAATGAATGTATGACACCGTATCCTTCCGAAAGGTAAACGAGTAAAAAAAAATCAAGTTTCAATACGATAAGTGTAGCTTTAAAATTTTGCGGGTGATGGAACAGCTATGACAAAATGACCCTAACGTAGGAGACCAAGAGTAACCGTAAATGAAAAAGCATCGGAAAACAAGCATATGAAAAGTCATTTGTTTCACTTGAATTTTTTGTGATTAAAGCATTTTCGATTTCGTATAGTATTGATTTTTGTTGGAATGCAGCTTTACAATTGTAAATGGAATATTCCATTTCAAAATCACCTGATGATGGAAAAACTTCATTATCGAACCAGCCCTCGCTAGATACTAGTAATCGGTGGATGCCAATTGATTGCTTGCTCCACTTAAACAGTCAATATTCAAACAAAAGTCGCAGGCTTGTGTTTATCGCAGGTCCTACACCTATACGACACGACTTATGAGTAATTGATTATAACGCAAAGGAAATTTTTATTTACACAGCTCATCTCTTATTTTGCCCGGCTCTGAGTCCGTTTCTAACAAATTTTATTTATCGCATTTCCGAGGCACGTAATGAACATGATAAAGTAACGGAGATGCGCAGATGAGATACATAACCTATAACAATAAAGCAGGGCTTGATAAGTATTTTGCTTCCTAGTCTTATCAAACCGACAAATATCCTCAATAAGTTGAAGGGGGAGAGGTGAGAATAATTTCACATCATAATCATAGTTCTGCCGGAAATTATTTTCAGATGATAATACCTAATGTCGTGGTAGGTAGGTATACTATGAAAAGATCGCTTACATAAATACGGATTTCATTTAATGCAAAACCCTCGTTCCTTGTTTCAATATAGAGGTTGGGTTGTGTTGATAGGAGTTTGAGCAAAAAAAAGACAAGGTCTCCTCGAACAATGCGATTTATATATCTTTGAGACGATCGTCATCGATGACTTATTGATCTTAAAAATCGAAAACAAAAGTGAAACAATGATAAAGAAAAGCCACGTAATATTTGACGTATACCATACGTAATATTCTGTTCACATAATATTAATCTCATAATTTGTTTAATATGACTCATCATAAAATTCTGATGGTTTTATTAGAGGCGAGTCTAGAGTTTTCAGGGGAGGGGGGGGGCGGTGGCGAAGGTAGAATTTGCCGTTCATCTTTCTGCGGGGTCAAATGATTAGGATTTGCAAAATGAGAGAAGGATCTGGAGGTCTTTCATGTAGGAAACTTCTGCAGATTCACGCATCTAAATATCCTTCATTTTGCCACTTTGATATGAAACAAAAGCATAATAAGGCATTAAAAAGTTGGCATTTCAAAAAGAAGACGGTAACACTACAGAATAGTACAATCAGAACGGAAACTCCCATAAGAGCCAATGGAAGTAAGTTTGAAATTTAACGGCACCAATAGGCAACTCTGTGGTCCTACATCCCAACATGGCGAACGTGGTTGATTTGTGTTGAAACTTATTTATTTCTGTAAATTCTGGAAAGAAATCTTATTTTCCGGCCTTCACTTTTATTCTATACGAGCATTTCAGAATGAAAATTTTGCGGATCATGTCCTATTTTTTTTTTTTTTTTTTTTTTTTTTTTTTTTTTTCGCGCGCGAATCCAGATGTAAACATCTTATATCCCATCATGGCGGACGCGGAATGAATTTGCTTCAAAATCCGACATAGTTTCCTTTCTGGTTGTATTATTCTGCGGTAATACCCTCCCCTCTCTTTCCATGAAAATCTCATCTCTCAATACGTGTGGCGGGTTCCTCAGGCATTCTGTTTCGTTTTGCAACAATTGACCCAACACCCAATTAACATACACAGCTTTAATCTTAAACTCTGTCCTCGCTATCCAGCTTTTATAGTCTCTCCAAACCTTTTTTCACTTTCAGTGAGTTGTTTCCATAAACATATGTGTGTAGTGCTCGAGTCATAAATTCTGATAGTTACAATGATATCCAGAAATGAGCATGCAAGTATGTCTTTACTTCCGTTTTTTTTGGTTTGTTTAAACATCTGGTCTTCTCACACACACTAGGAGTCTCCCTCTCTCGCGGATCTGCCTCTCTCATTTATAAATTTTTCTCTTTCCCTCTCTCTCTGATTTCTTAAAACTGGTTCTCTTGTTATTAAAACTTATAAACAATATGAGCTTTTTTGCATGAAAATTCAATTAATAATGATTAACGTATTGAATACAAACGAAATAATTAAAAATTCAAAATTGCAGCTAAAATAATGAGAAAATCTACTCGTGACACAAAGTTATGAAAAAGGTCGAAATATTTGTAGTAGGTATAAGTACATATGCTTGCAATTAAAGCTTTATATTTGTCGAGAAGAATTGAGCTCATCCTATATAATACCAAGCTATTGGCAAGCATTGCTCAGTGTATTAACATTCTACCTTAGCATTAGAGAGATCATGGACGTCTATTTATAATTAATCTTCCGCGCGGGTATAATTATATATTGCTGAAATCGCCCATAAAAGCAGTTATTATTTCACTCAGGGAGAGACTTCTGCTATAAAGAATCAACTTTCAAGGATGCTTTCATTTACCTTTGTAACAATCCATTTGTAAGTAAGGTTTCGTAGCATCCTTAGATTTAATTGAAGAAAATTAATGTGATCTTCTTTGCTGTAAAAATCTTTTTTCGAGACGTTATAAAAGCAGATGCTATCTTTTGCAGAAGCAACTTATTTTCTCACGGTGATTTTAAGCTTTTTCACAATCAACTCAGTGACGCGGTGTGCCGTGCAATCTAGCAACGCCGCGCAGCCTTTTGTCCATTTTCATTCAAACGTAAGATCGAAATCACGTGTGTTTCCTGCACGCTCACCCAATAGCTCGATCTCTTTCTGGGAGTTAAATGGACAAAATGCAGCTTTGCCAGTTTTAACGCTTCCTATAATTGAAATTAGCTCTTTTAAAGAAGTGTTTTTAAATCAATAAGAACTGACGGGTTGTTAACCGGTCGGTATCGAACACTGAGTCTGCGTTGCAAACTTTTGCGTCAAAAAAGTGATTCATCATAGAGAAAGCTGCAGTTAGACGGGACTCCGGACTCCCCCATTGTCTCCAGCTCATTCGAACTCCATCTCGCAAATGGGGCTATTGCACACTTTTGCTATAAGCGATTTAATAGACAATTATAGCGTAAAAACCTCCAAAAATAACGATGGCGGCACTAAAAACTTCCAAAATCCACTCCTAAACTCAATAAACGCAGTTATTTGCGGGAGCGTAATGGTGGCCGAAGGCACGAACAATGGGAGATTCCCATCTAACAATTCTGAAACTCCATCAAGAAGTGACCAATAAGAGACTACTTTCATTTGACTCTGGTGTCACTTGGTGTTGCGGTACCATTCATCGGATGTGGATCATCACTCTGATGACTAATTACTCTATGAATCATCCTTGTCAGCATAGAAAGAGTGACGAAATTAAGATAGGAATCTCCCATTGTTAGTGCCTTCGGCCACCATTACGCTCGCGCAAATAACTGCGTTTATTGAGTTTAGGAGTGGATTTTGGAAGTTTTTAGTGCCGCCATCGTTATTTTTTGAGGTTTTTACGCCATAATCGACTATTAAATCGCTTATAGCAAAAGTCTGCAATAGCCCCATTTGTCAAACACATTTATTGAGTTTGTGTGTGGATTTGGGAACTCTCTGATGCTCTCAACGTTGTTATCAAGTGATTTTACATTGGAATAGATCCTCCATAACACTGTACAGCAAAAGTTTGCGCCAGACCCATTATCGCAAGTTAAAATATCTAAGTAATGGGTCTGTTGCACACTTTTGCTACAAAGATTAAGAGTGCACGGAAAAAAAGCTTTAGGTATAGGGGAACCAAAGTCTGCGGTGATTATATAGTTGCTGAGGCGTCTTTGGGCAGAGGGACTAAAATCTTTGGACAAAGCAACCAAAGTCTTTGGAAGTTGGTTTCCCTCGCCCAAAGACTTTGGTTGCTCTGTCCAAAGATTTTAGTCCCCCTGCCCAAAGACGCCTCAGCAACTATAATTCTGCCCAAAGCTTTTTCTCAGTGTGTTTAAACTGATGTAAAATCGCCTGAAAAGTCCATTGGTGGCATCACAAAGTCATAAAATGCATTAATAAACTCACAAGGGGCGTTTAATGAAATCCAAAATGGCGGATAAATATCGAGCAATCTGTATGCATGCACCGTGAAACATCCAAGGATGGCCAACTTTGACAACCTCACTGGAGGTAGAGGTTATGTGTTTGTTTACGTTGTGATTGCGGTTGTGATCGATATTGTGAGGTTGGCTATCCTTGGATGTTCGCGGTGCATGCATACAAGTTACTCGATATTTATCCGCCATCTTGGATTTCATTAAACGCCTCTTGTGAGTTTATTATTGCATTTTATGACTTTCTGATGCCACCAATGGACTTTTCAGGCGATTTTACCTTAGCTTAAACACTCTTAATCGTTGTAGCAAAAGATTGCAACAGACCCATTATAAAATAAAAAGTTAAGCAATATTTCATAGTATCCTTGGTAATATGAGACCGTTAAATTCATGAGATAATACTCCAGGAACAGGCGCGCAAAAATCATCGTTGTCGTTTTGACACAGAATTCAATCCCGCGCCGCGCAACAAATGAGTATCGCCCTTTGCCCTAGTATAATAATTGTCCATCATAATTTTCCCCTTTTTTCTAATTATTCTACGCGTTTTCCTGCTATTCATTATGTCACCTGCAAACATGTGCATGTGCAATATAACACCCGCCTTTCATAACATACTTTCTGACTTTTATCCAAACCGAACGTTTCTCTCAATAAACAATTTATTTATATTCGGTGACGAAAAAATAAGTTATTATATTTTTTTGATTTTTAAAAGTGAAACGAAAAAAGGAGGATAGACGGGAAAATAAGAGAGCAATTAGAGCATTATGCCTGTCCAACATAACACGATCGAAAACCATTAGATCATGTCACAACGGCCGTGATTGAAAGTCGATGTTTACGCCATACGACATACATGTCCGGCTTCAATGAGCACAAAACAACTAGGATCCTTTTAGACACAAAACAGGGTTTTTCGACAATTAAACCCTCACCCGCGAAATTCGCCAGAAATTTGTCGTAAATAGACCGCAGCCCAAGTACGAATTTTGCTTTATTAGTTTCGATAGATTTATCTCAGTTTTTTCACAATTTAAACTTTATCGCGAAAAAATACAAAAAAGTAGAATGTGCGTGAAATCGAGACAAGTTAAGCAAACATTGTTATAATTTTTGAAATAAGCGTCTCAAATTCTATTCAAAAGCACAATTCAAATGAAATTTATGCTGAAAATCATTGATACACATTAAAATTTAGTTGAAAATAACAATGATGCTTGGTGCAGACTGCAGGTGCTTGATGAAGTGGACGTTTATGTCGAAGAAGAGGCTTTACTTTTCAGTGGCGGCTTGTGATACGATTTGGCGACAGTATGTTCCTGCAGTGATTGTATGTATATAGAGTAACACAATCGATTCGATATTCAAGCCAACATTTGATTGTTGCACATGGATAGAAATGGAAGAAAAATATTGTTGCTAAATTACACGAGCCTCCACTGCTGCTTTTAATTATTGTCGGAGTCCTCGGATTAGTGATCACAGTTACTCTAACCTCTAAATCATGAGGAATAAAATCGATCAGCTTCTTTACGGACTTAATTATAGATTTTACACTTACCAATGGGTGCGTCGCAAAGTAGACAGGCAGCGACCGAAGCTCCTGCCGAGGCGCCCAAAACTGCATTTTGCAGAAGATGCGGCGCGTATTGCTTCAGGCAGGCGCCAACTCCAACGTGATAAATCCCCAGAAAACCAGCGCCCGCAAACGATACATGCTGCTTAAGGAACTCGTCCGAATTTGTCATCATTTATCCTTTCGACGTTTAATAAACCTTCAACTTTGGAACTTTAGTTCCAAACGGAGCAAACACTTCAAACCTCTTCACTTTTATCAATATAGAAACACCGCGCGGATTTTTGTTTGCGCGCACAGATTTATTGCGTCGAGTTTTTCCGCTTCATTCACAAAAAGGAAACACTCGATATTATATTCTTTTATAAGTTGAGATTTTCAAAAGATTTCACTCTTGGAGATGAATTATAAGGAAGATATTGGTGCTTGACCCACTGTCACAACAACGCTCGCAGATTAAGATTGGTAGTGGTAGATAAATGCGCCGTGAACCATTACTTTGGAATAATATTGTTTCAAATTACTTTTTAATGTTCAAAAAACTTCCGAACTCTAATAAACTTTTGCCACAATTATTCCAGGTAAATGAAACATTTGTTGCGCGGATTCGCGTATTATTCTTCGAGCTTTTTTCAAACTATTACTATCTTTCTTCAAAAAGTTTTATTTTTTTATTTCATTCCGTTCAAACTTATTTTTCACATCGTTCGAATGATTTTTTTTTTCTTTCTTTTTTTTTAAATGTTGATAATACGTTCCTTTATATTTACGATGGAATATTTTTCAATCAGATATTTTGAAAAGATCTTTTGATTGCTGACACTTTGATTCAAGCGGTTTAGGATTTTTTTTTTTTTTTTTTTTTTAATTCAAAAATTGATCAATGAATATTAAAACTGTTTCAATAAATTTTCCTCGATGCAATATCTTTGCTACATGAATGCGCGCACTTCCGATCTGTCCCAGATAAGCTATTCATCAAATTGTGCGGCACTTAAATTAAACGGAATAATACATTCCTTCGAAAACGGATGTAAACAACTGAAGAAGAATCTTCATGACGATTCTGTTGAGTTTCTCAACAATACTACGTCAATTTCAGCGAGTCGCTTGCTAAAAGGCTGGACGATTGAGATAATCAAGAGATATGACGCGCTGCCGCCGCCTGCCTCTGCTCCGCCTCGTTTTCCTATCAATTACTCACTGCGTTTATACACGCAATGAGAAGAGAGGGTGGTGTATTGTATAATCGCGAAGAGAATGATGTAGAGACGGAGACTGTATAGTGTGTAGTGTGTAAACAGACCTGTGATGATTGCTGTTGATTTTCCATGCATTTGGCGCCTTGTTGAGCTCAGCCTCAGATGCAGTGATTGTTGCTTGACTGAATGGTTTACTGACGAACGGTGAAATGGCCATGCTCTGGTCACAGTGGTCAGTCTATGGTCCCCCCAAACATTTGGTTCAGGTAAAACAACTATAGTAACAACGGGAATAGGAAAAAATGAACTTTGACCCCTAAGTGTGTACCTATTGTCTGTTCGTATGTCTAGAGATGCGATGAGTTCGGCTAGTTTGTGGGAAAACGAATGCGATGTTGCCGAAGTGATTATTTTTATTTTTTGTCTGCCCCCTCTCCCATCCCACTACTCTAAAAATGACCTAAATTTTGCTTATTTCCGTCATAAAGACTAACCATGAACTAAATCAAAATATTTGGGGGACAAGAAAGTGAAGGGCCGAGAGATTTCTCTCTTAAATCTATATTCCGGAGATCCTTTTATGAAGCCCATAAGCTTTTAACCCTCAAGCAGGGCTTGAAACTTGCCAGGCGCCATCATACCCCCCCCCTTTCCCATCCTCTTTTCTAAAATAATGACAGATTACTGATGGATTTGCAATGGCTCCATAAAAAAAACTGTATTGGCCCCTAAAAACTAACCTAGTGGTCAAAATGGGTCCTAAAAATCTGGGCGAGACTCAAGCCCTGCCCGCAAGTAAGATTCCACCCATGATATTGATAGGGGGTCGGAAAAATACAAACTACTGTGACATGTTCCTGCAAAATCAGCTTGTCCGCAGCTTCTGATGCATATATTTGCGTCTAAGGTGAGCACCCTCATTTCTGGTATATTGTTCTCTCAGCATAGATTATTAATTAAATAACTTCTCATTATTATTCTTGGTCTCTCGGCGCCGCGCCGCGCCGCCGTGATGGTTTAGCCAAGCGGTACAGAATGAATCATTGAATTTCCCAGTGATAATTTCATGGCACCATCCAATCATAAAACCAACTTCGCTTTATTTGAAACGCGGGTTTGGTCTCCCATCAACACTTATAACTGTAAACTTATTCATTTCGGCTGTGGAACGTAATCTTTAAAAAAACACCATTCAATAGAATCAGTGACGGATCCAAAAATTTTTCTCGATTGGGGGGGGGGGGCACACGCCCAACAAATTTTAAATTCCAAGCGTTGCAATAAGAAATTTCGGGCTATTTTCTTTTGAAAAAGGGCAACATTTGAGGCTTTGGGGGGGGGCATGCCCGCCGATGGATCCGCCACTGAATTGAATGATAAAATAAATAAGGAAGGTGTAAATAATTGTGCATCGACACTCTCAAAGTAGCTATCTATTTGCGTGTCCGATACAACTTATAAGTTGCAATGTACTGAGTATTACAAGAAATGCACAAAATAAGCGGGGAGGGACTAAAAATATAAAACAAATAAATAGCGAGCGTTCTGGAGTTTAATAATAGCATATCTCATCTGCAAATGAGTAGAATAGGAATTTTACTCTCAAATTATTTCGATACCCGCACTCTCAAGGTTAATTGTATCTAATTACGCTTCACTGCTAAATATAAGATGAATGCAGAATGCTTGTATAAATTGTCAATCCAAAGCAATTTAGGTAGCACGTGACAGTTAAGTGTAATTAAAAATTCGCCAAAAAAAAAAAAAATCCATTTTATTTGGAAATGCCGCGTGATTGTTTCTGTCAAACCAAAAATTGGCATTCATGAAATTTCATGTATGAAAGAAGTGTGTGCTTGTATTTGATGGATTTTACAACGAGATTGAACAATTTGCAACAACGCCAGAGAGGATCACAGTTAAATTTTTAATGTCAAAATTTCATAGAAATCAATATCAGAATACGCCACTTACATCAGCTACAGATTACATAGTTCTTAGTATAAAGAATCAACAAATTTTGGTGTTCTGTGTTCAGAACTTTCTAAAACTCATTGAGTAACTTATATATTTTAAATGGTTCCTATTTTGAGACATTTTCTAAACCAAAATTAAAAAACACAATATCTTTTCAGTATACTTGAACAAGAATCTTCTCTCTTCGAAGAGAGAGAGAGAGGGGGGGAGAGAGAGGGGGGAGAGAGAGGGGGAGAGAGAGGGGGAGAGAGAGGGGGGAGAGAGAGAGGGGGAGAGAGGGGGGAGAGAGAGGGAGAGAGGGGGAGAGAGAGAGAGAAATAGTGATAGTGAGAGTGGGAGTTAGGAAGAGAGAGGTAGGAGGCAAAAGGAGAAACTGATTAAAAATGTTGGGGGTACAAAAAACTGAGGGACCCTATCTTTAATATTGCTGACGAATTTTATTTTACTTCAAACGCTTCTTCATCACCAGGGAAAAGAATTTTCTGCAAAGAACGAAATGCAAATGCCAAGAGATTGGACGTTATGCCTACCTATTATTGTAATCATTTCTTGAACGTATCT
Organism: Trialeurodes vaporariorum; assembly: GCA_011764245.1. Lineage (NCBI taxonomy): Eukaryota > Metazoa > Arthropoda > Insecta > Hemiptera > Aleyrodidae > Trialeurodes > Trialeurodes vaporariorum. The sequence goes on from VMOF01000111.1 coordinate 28,038,975, forward strand.
ATACCGATCAACTGTACTAATGTAAAGCTTTGCTTTGAACAAGGGCGTTGAACATATGGAAGAGCTTTGCACGGACTTCCTGTAGCATAATGCGTCAAAATGAGGTTGCGACGTTTTTAGATGAGGTCCAATAATTTCATTCCCACGGTTCATCTGTCAATCTCACCAATTTATTCGAAAATGCAAAACTGTCAAATCAAAAAATTAGCCTGAAAAACTGTCACAGATTGTCCTCTATTAGTTCAGATGTTTTTTTTTTTTTTTTTACATTTCCGATAAAATCATTTGATCAAAGACGCGAGTGATTTAATTTGAAGGCACCACATTTTGAGATCCAACTTCAGTGTGTTAACGTAGACAATTTTCCGAAATTGCCGAAGATGTTATAATAAATTTCAAAAATGAGAAATATGTTTTTTTATATTTACTCCATGTAAAATGTCATATTTTATGACTCGGCGAGCGGAAAGGATAAAAACTACCTGATAAGTTTACCAGATCCTGGCCAGATATTCCGATTTTGCTTTGAAACGCCAGCAATCAAGTATAACGGCCGTGTATGTTTTTCTCATTATACATATAATCAAAACGTATACTATAGTTGAGACTTGATGTGATAAAACAAAAATGACAAGATGAAAGAGGATGGTGTTAACCCTTTAAGTATCGCGCTATCTCTCAAAATCACCGCTCAATTTTTCAATTTGAATATTATACTATTCAGCTGAGTTTATTTTGCCTATACCATGAATTGAAGGCGCTCAGCGTAGGAATGTCCCTTTCCAACCAGAGCTGCCGTTATTTGTATAAAACCATACGGCATTTTTAAATTCATCGACGATCCCGCCGATTTGATCAAAAGATTACTCAGATCAGCTTAGTGTATGATTATAATGCACGAAAATACTTTAATCTGTAATCTTTTCTCAGCCGATAAGTCGTTGCTGCAGCATGACATGTTTTTAAAAAGATTGCGGATATTTTAATAACTTGGCGGTGCTTTCGACGATTGAGGAAAAATAATTTATGCGATTACTTTCGTTTATTACAGTCATACACTGAACTAAACGGATCAGTGTAATCATATAGTCCACTGGCGAAATCATCGATGGATGTAAAATATGTCATTAAATACACACAAAACGGCAGATTTGATGCCTTCACAAATACCTACAGATTTGATTTTCTTTTAATGCTGATAAGGAATCGAAACTTAAGAGTAACGTAAGAGAATTGGATACGACTTAGTAACGGAAACTAGTAAACTCAGGTTTGGCACTGAATAAGGGTTAAGCTTCCACTTCCTGACCATTTCAGAGGTCAGGTCACTTCGCTGCACTGGAGGGTTCCCAGAAATGACCGACAGCAACAACCCGAGGCGCTGAACCATCGCTGCTGTTTTGCGGATCTTCAATGGCATCCTCCAATCCATCGGTGGTTTAACCATATTTGAAGCAAAGCTTACTGAGTTAAGTATTTCTATGTATATTCGAGTGTCATGCTTTTCAACTGATATTTGTAATCTTTGCTTCAACCGATTGAATCCCCGATGGATAGTAGGATGTCATTTTAAAGATCCGCAAAACGGCAGCACTGCATCGAACCAATGGGTCTGTTGCAAACTTTTGCTACAGCGCTGTAGAGTGTTCAATCTAAAGTAAAATCGCGTGAAAAGACCATTTATGGCATCAGAAAGTCATAAAATGCAGTATAAAACTCACGAGAGACGTTTAATGAAATCCAAAATGGCGGTAAAATATTGAGCAACCTGTATGCATGCACCACGAACATCCAAGGATAGCCAACCTCACAATATCGATCACACCCAATCACAACGTAAATAAACACATAACCTCTGAAGCTGTGAGGTTGTCAACGTTGGCAATCTTTGGATGTTAAAGGTGCATGCATACAGATTGCTCGATATTTTAACGCCATCTTGGATTTCATTAAACGTATCTTGTGAGTTTATTATCACATTTCATGACTTTCTGATGCCACCAATGGACTTTTCGGGCGATTTTACATACGATGAAACACTCTTTATCGTTGTAGCAAAAGTTTGCAACAGACCCATTGTAGCAAAGTTTGCTTTCTGGCAACGTAGCGCTCTGTCCATTTGAATCCAAACAAAAGGTTGAATGCGATGGTCATCACCGATCCCTAGTAGTACGATGTTTGTCATGGGTTTCAATGGAAAAAATGAGACGTTGCCAGACTACACTCTTCACCGCTGCATTGACCCTAGGTCCAGTCAAAGATCAAGATTAGGTATTTACAGCTGTTCGTCCTCCTCGCTGTTGTGCGAGTGCGGGGTCAAAGGTAGCGGTTTAAGATGATCAGAGAACACAATTTTTGACGACATGGAATGAGGCGATTGGATTGATTCAACTTTAGAGGAGCTGTTCGTGACGTCAGGCGCATCTTTCTGGTAATCCTCCTGCGAATCACTTTCGGGGGCGGCCAAGGCTGCAGAGGAGCCGCTGTTCTTTGTGTTGGTTGTCGGCGTCTTGTTTCGCTGCACCGGGCTCATGTTCGGTTTCAAAGGGAATCCCATTCGCGAGGCGAGAGGAGGGTCAATCTTGACGGAGCAAACGCAGCAAGATGGGAAGAGGAAGGAGTCTGGCTGCGGCTGACCGGCTCCGTTCAATGCTAGCAAGCGCCGATAGATGTGCTTCTGCTTGCACATCGCTCTGTAACCGTTCGGGAAATTGTCAGAAAACGCACAAGGTCCCATTTTGCTGAAAATTATACAAATTCAATCAATTTCTATCGTAAAGCAGTTATCAAATAGTTGCATCCGGTTGTTTGACCAATGGGGCTATTGCACACTTTTGCTATAAGCGATTTAATAGTCGATTATGACGTAAAAACCTCAAAAAATAATGATGGCGGCACTAAAAACTTCCAAAATCCACTCCTAATCTCAATAAACGCAGTTATTTGCGGGAGCGTAATGGTGGCCGAAGGCACTAACAGTGGGAGATTCCCATCTAACAATTCTGAAACTCCATCAAGAAGTGACCAATAAGAGACTACTTTCATTTGACACCGGTGTCACTTGGTGTTGCGGTACCATTCATCGGATGTGGATCATCACTCTGATGACTAATTACTCTGTGAATCATCCTTGTCAGCATAGAAAGAGTGACGAAATTAAGAAAGGAATCTCCCATTGTTAGTGCCTTCGGCCACCATTACGCTGGCGCAAATAACTGCGTTTATTGAGTTTAGGAGTGGATTTTGGAAGTTTTTAGTGCCGCCATCGTTATTTTTTGAGGTTTTTACGCCGTAATCGACTATTAAATCGCTTATAGCAAAAGTGTGCAATAGCCCCATTGCTCGCATAACAAGATATCTAGAACCTCAGCGTTTTGTGCCGCAACAGAAAACTCCTTCATTTTTTTCAGTATGCAATTGCATCGCTTGAAAGCATTGCTACATGCATACACTAAAATTTGAAGCTGTTTATGTACTGAATGACAACAACAAATATACGAAAATGCAAAATATCAGTGGCGTGTGGCACCAGCGAGCGCAAGGCAACCGCGGCCTGCTCTAAGATTTTCTGATCTTTTCAAAATTGCTCACTAAACCCACTAATTTTCAATAATGAATAATAATTTTTTCCCCTCTCTGTTATTCGACTAAGTTCTGCGCTTTTACATAGGAAGAAGAACATGAAGGTTCTTCTAAGACTAAAAGGAGTTTTTGAATACTCATCTTTGCAATACGTATTGCCTTCCTTAATTTCATGTCGATTATTGCACGTCTTCACGAAATATGCAAAGGTATCTTTACTCATGATAACTATGAGAAGTGGCTGATAAGTAGAGCAACCAAATTCATAAAATCGGTGACGTTAGACTTGATCAAAAAACTTAATTACAAAATGAAGCTGACCATTATATTGAAGAGGGTCTTATTCCTATTGTTCCATGTATAATCATCTTTGACTTCTATACATTAATGCCATCGATGCATCAGTTTCTGCATTCCGCAGAAGAAAAAGTGGAAATCTTCACCTTCATCTGATGATGAAGTCAATTCCAGAGCATATAGCGGCAACTGGTTCAAAGGTAAAGATGTTGAATTTTTCCTCAACGGAATGCAGGAACTAGTTCATCGTTGGCTTACATGTATAAAAGTCAACGTAACTTTAGTGAAACAAAGGTGTAGGATCTTCTTCAATTTACCATTAACTTTCTTTCGAATTTTAGTTTTCTAAATTATGGGCATCCTAACCTATTTTATGGAGTTGGAGGACTGGAGGTGTCACGTACTTGTACTCAGCCCTTCTAGCTAGGATCGCCCCATTATTTTTCTCAATATGAAGCATGGTTATACTTACTGACACTTCTCGACTCTGACTCCTTGAGTATACTCATCATCATTGACAATATACAGTAGGTTATTCTGTTCATTCTTGCCAACTTTGGGGAAAACAATAGTTTCTTGTGAGACGCATAGCGGAGATTCATTTGCATCGTCAATTCTATGCACTAGAGAAGACTCTAATACCTGGAACAATAATCGTAATTCGTGAGAGGAAGAGATAGTCATAAAGTCGTTGAAAAATAGAGGGGGGGGGATCTTCGCTCAAATTTAGTTAATTGAATCAATTTTACGAACATGCATTGTACTAACAAGCAGGTGAATATAATCTCTAGACATAGCGTTCCCGAAAAGGGCCATTCATTAATCTAATTTTAGAGTAAAGTTTCATTTTGAAATTCATGATTGATCTGTATTTTGGAGTTGATTTATGTAATGCGTTGTTTGTCAAGCCGCTGAAATGCCTATGTTTTTTTCTCTTCAATTAATTAGTTTATTGGTCAAAATTGGTCAAAGTCGAAAACCAAGATTATAATACTGAAATTGAATCTAAAATTGAACTCAGCTATTTCCAATACCTGCACGAAAACTCACGTGTGATCGTCAGAAGTGGTATGTATTTAATAATCCCGATTTCAGAGTCTTTTATTTCATAGTTTAAAATGTATTTATTTCATTTTACTAAAATTCGAGGAATCCAAGTATGTCAGTAAAATTAGTGTAAAGAATTCTGCATTGTTTTTGATGTGCTGATTAAAAAGCAAGCAGTATCGGGGGCCGGAATTTTGAGGTCTCAGATACCGACGGGCCAAAAATGGGGTAAAACACCGCGATAAAATCCACCCTCGGGAAGGGATGAAAAAAAAAAAAAAACAAACGGAAAATAGTAGCGCAGGACCCGGTCGCGAAATTTCGAGGTTCTGCGTGCCTCCGTTCTCTAGATAATCGTGACAGCGCGATTCTCAGCGGTCCCCTTTTACTATAGATTTAAAATGTCTTCATTTCATTTTGCTAAAATTCGAGGAATCAAAGTATGTCTGTAAAATTAGTGTAAAGAATTCTGTGTCTTGCTTTTGATGCGGCTGATTTATTCCTAATTTTCTGTCTACAAACAGAGTGTCATTTTGGCATCATATCAGCGGCGGCTCGTGAAATTTGGCAACAATGTTTTCTTTGCATTTGATTCTATATAAAACAATCGATTCGATAGTGAAGCAGCGCTTCACCTGCAATCGATTGTTTTTCATACATTCAAATGGAGGGAAAATATTGTTGCCAAATTACACGAGCCGCCATTGCATCATATAGCTGGACAGTGGACGTCTCAATCTAAAATGTGGTGCCCTCAATCATATAAATAATGACTAGAGAGGACATTATTTTCGTTCTCACCACAGCGCAAGTGATGATGAATGATTCAACGACCCTAAAAAAGTAATTTGGGTGGTGATGAAATCATCTGAAAATAGCTTACTTTATCATTGCCAAAAAATCCTTTGAATTTCCCGATATCATTCTCAAAAATTTCTTTGACCCGCCGCCTGAAATCAAAACAAACAATTGTTACTGAAATTTTTCAACCAAAACCAAACCATTTCCTCAATTTTCGTCATCTATTGAACCGGTGCGGTGGCGGTGGCGAAGAAACTAAGATCTATGAAAAGCACCTTAGGGCCACTCACTCTTCCAATGTTCATGCTGCATTGGTTGCATGCATCTCATTTTGCAGGCGTTTGGCGATTCTTTAAACAGTTTAAATTGTCCCGATCTGCATTACCAATTCCGTCTTCTTCCATACCGGAAGGCGAAAAGTTGGAGGTTATGGTCACGCGGGTTCTACGTTTCTACAGCCGCTTGACATTTTTTTTTTGCTAAAATTATTAGGAGGGTCATCAGAAGACCCCCCTCAACTGATAAAATCGACGAAAAGGCCCTAAAATGCCTAGAAATGCCCGAAAAATCCCAAAAACTGCAGAAAACCCACTGACTCCCATGTGCGGCTGTAGAAACGTAGAACCCGTGTGACCATAACCTCAATGATGCGGTTGGAGGTATGGAAGAAGACGGTATTGGCATTACTCACAATTTGGATCAAAACCATTTTGAGCTCATCAGTTATATGGCCACAATTGGCGCTAAGTCCCGATTCTGCATGTACTTTTACCGTTGCCTATATAAAAACCATTTTTTTTGGAAATATTTATATTCACTTCAGAAATCAACTAACTATCAACATAGAATAATATTAATTGGAATTTAAACAATTTGATTCGCTGGCCATCGTTTTACTTCATAGTGACACCACTGCTTAAACGGTATATTATTGCGACAGTCAAAATCAACGCTTGACATTTCTGATACATTCAGTCTGGCGCATGGCGGCGGCCTTTGTGTATGGCTTGTAGTGTAGGCTTGATAACTGCGAGTGTAAACTCAACACCGCTGCATGTGTTATCTTGAATGACTCAAACCCGCGCCGATTACGCATTTTCAGATGAAAGTATAGATGACCGCACCATGCTTTCAAACTTTTGTCACAGGCAAAGCTCACTCATCTAACCAATGCATTTTATTTCATCACTGTAGAGATGAAAAAAATACTTTACGTCACGTCGGTTTTTTTGATCGTGACCTTATCACTGAAATGGTCTTTGGAGGAGAAAATTGTGTATCTACCGTTGAAGGTCGGGCAAATCCGGCCTCTGGCTTTGCATCGATCAAATATTGCAAGTCTTTTAACCAGAGCTGCCGTTTTGCGTATAATTAATGACATTTATTTTCGATGATTCCACCAGTTGAAATAAGATTACACTGTCCTGACTAGTTCATGACTGTAATACACGAAAATACTCTGATCTCTAATATTTTCTCAATCGGTGGAAACGCCGTTAATTAATTAAAATGCCCGCATAAGTTTTTTAGAGTCATTAACGACTCCACCGATTGAGGAAAGCTTACAGATGCGAGTACTTCCGTGCATTACACTCATACATGAACTGATCTGTGTAATCTTTTATCAACCGGTGGAATCATCGATGAATTGAAAAATGCGATTAACTATACGCAAAATACGGCAGCTCTGCTTTTAACGGTCTGGAATGATTGATTCCCGGCTCTCTTTCCTAGTCTTCATCTTTACAGCTGTTTACTTTTTACTTTTTTTCTTTGGTCTCTTTCTCATAAAGTATGAAAATGCAGGGAAAGTTTTAATCAGATTGTCTTTAAAAAAACCAATCTCTTTTGCGAAAATAGAAATTGAAGAATCTGAACTATCGAACGCAGGTGAACAGGATTGCGGGAGGCAGAAGCAAAAGACGCGAAACCAAATCTTTTTTTTTCCTCTCGAAAATTCAATGCAGCCGTAAATTTTAAAACTTCCAACTGTGACCAGCTGGTAATTATCAGATTTTAAGAGAAAAAAATAAAGCTGGCTTTAATACCCTTTCAAGAGAGTAAACTCTCAGAAGAGGATATTCCCAGAAAATAAATTCTCAGGAATATAAAATCTTCAAACATTTCTGAATCGTAAACTTACAAAGGGTAATCATCAATGGTTTCGCAATAAGTGGAGCCATCGGCACAACCTTCGAACATTTTTGTGGCAGGCTCGAAAGAGTCCTCCCTGATCCTATCTTTGGTTGGACGTGGTTGATGTTCGTGGTGTCCATCCGACGGAAAGTGAATCATCGAATCTTCCTTCCGGGACTGCGAACCTGCACACAGAGGATAGTTTAATTATAATTTAAAGAGAGATTCAGAATCATCCGGATCGAATGGTATATCCTATGTGTATATTTACACATAGGATATGAGAGAAATCTCACTGAGAGAAATCACTTCTTTAAAAACAAGGAAAAACGTTTACTTGTGACAGTTTTCTTTGCGCGAAGTAAGTTCTGATTGCATGAAGGAGAATGACTGTCACAACAAGGAATCTTTTACTTACAGCAGCAGACATTTTCCTTGGGTTGAAGGAATTTCCCCTTATTCAATATTTCACTGTGCAGTTTCTTTAACAAAAACGAAATACACCTTGGATTAAAAAAAAAGAATTCTCTCAGTGCAAGTAAAAAAAAATCTGATTTTGATAAAATCGCACTTGAAACTGCTGACTGTCCATAATAGTCAGCTGAATTCTCTCATTTCTCATATTCTCATTTAGATAAATTCAGTTACGTCGCGATCTTTCAAATTTTTACCGGATGAACATGCAAGAAGAGTGTGGGGAGGGGAGATTACCAGACGCTCAACGATATATGAAACGAGGTAATGGATCGTACTGTTACCAGAATGGGTCTGCTGCAAACTTTTGCTACAACGATTACGAGTGATTACTCTACTGTAAAATCGCCTGAGAAGTCCATTGGTGGCATCAGAAAGTCATCAAATGCAATAATAAACTCACAAAAGGCGTTGAATGAAATCCAAGATGGCGGAGAAATATCCAGCAATTTGTATGCATGCACCACAAACATCCAAGGATAGCCAACCTCACAATATCGATCACAACCAATCACAACGTAAACAAACACATAACCTCTAAAGTTGGCCATCCTTGGATGTTCGTGGTGCATGCATACAAATTGCTCGATATTTATCCGTCATCTTGGATTTCATTAAACGCCTCTTGTGAGTTTATTATTGCATTTTATGACTTTCTGCTGCCACCAATGGCCTTTTCAGGCGATTTTACGTAAGATTAAACACTCTTACTCGTTGTAGCAAAAGTTTGCAGCAGACCCATTCTAGTGTTTGTACCATATAGCTATTGAACATGTCGATGAAATTCTGGTGCGTACTTTACTGTGAACATTCTGATAGGAACCCCAAAATTTTCTGGTAAAATACATGCCTCTCTGTGGTTCATATATCGTTGTTGTTCTTGGTAGAATTACTAGAATTTATGAATTATTTGTTTCAGTGTAATAAGTTTGAAACCAATTTAATAACGTTAATAACCCAACGTGTAGAAAGTTGATAAAAGTAGATACCCCTCTTGTAAGGAGCGGTTTAGATATTGCCAAGTTAACTAACACTCTTTGATTCACTGTGCCTTTTGAGTGTAACATTATATTAATTTTAGTGCCGCGCTCAAAAAGTAGGAAGACATTATTATCTCTTCGCTTCTATACGTGTAAGGACGGTCGGTACACAGATGGATGGGTCAGATGGGTGAGAGAATTTGTTTTATTCTTGTTTCAAAAAGTCTTCCATTTCATTGCCTTCTCCTTCCCGTTCTACGCACTATCACGTTTACAGTTTCATTCATAGTTTCCCCAATCCCCATCATCATTTTCCCTTTTCGTGATCCCCTGACCCCCATCATGTATCTTTTTCCCTAGGCCCCTAGGCCAACGCTTTCACGGAAAAAAAAACTACGGTGAAATTAACCATACGATAGCTGATTTTAGCACCTGCTAGATGTTATGGCAATGTTAACCAAAAGTATACTATGTTTTGACTAGATACTAGGTGATGTTACCTGATTGCATGTCGAATTTACTCAAAGTATCGGTAAATGTACCATACTTCTGGTCAAGTTTACCATAACATCTAGCAGGTGCCAAAATCAGGTATCGTATGGTTAATTTCACTAATCTTTTTTTTCCGTGTTCCAGAATTTCCATTAAGATGAAACTCAATCCACTAATTATTTCTTGTTGATGTAAATTTGTTGAATTGTGACCGATTTGGCAGGGTTCTAGATAGACTGAAATTTTTGATAGTGTCCCTTCCTCTTCAGTAGAATACATGTATGCATTATATCAACGAACTGCAGGTATTGAAGATAGAATAGTCAACAGTCAGTGGGTTACACAACCGTCCGTCTGAAGCGACAACCACGGGGGCAGTTGTTTGCTGTTTTTTTGATAATTTTTTTTTTGAAAACTTAAATTAATAGTCATGACAAATTCAACTCTAAATAGTTCAAATTAAATCCTGGATGCAGAATGTTAATTCTGACCACGTCTAAGTTGCTAGCTATAGCTCGCTAAGCTTATATTTCAAAACGAACGACTGGACTGTTAGTCGTGAGGCGAAGTAAAAATGGCTCAAAGAACGCTGCATGTAGACGCAGTTGCGTCACTTGCCTTACGGCAACGCTGCATTGCGTTCATTTATTATATGCATGAAAAATATCGAAATATTGGAGGTTCACAGTGCACTCCATTAAATCGATATTTTACATGAAATCGAGTGGGAATATTACAATGTAAGCATTACGTCACTGTGCTAATGATGTGAATTTTGATTTGAATTTTAGAAGTTTTAACGAACTCAACTGCAATATTGGTTTAAAATTGAATTGAAAATATAGGAGCACAAAGACGCGTCTAGGACTGGCCATGAAAATGAAAATAAGGAGTTTTCCTGCACGGAAACAAAAAACGAAGATTCAACATTAAGAAGTAAAATGGTATAATACGGTGGTGGAAAGTAATTTCCCTTACCCAGTTGATCGCTCTTGAACACTAATATTTTCATTTCAAACACCACCAAGCCGAATTAATTAAAATTTAATTTTAGATTAAAGATATAAAAAGACAGACAGACCACTTCAAGGGTGGTAGGTGGCTTCAAAAAAGGATATACATATGGCTTACAATATTCCTCAAGCCTCTGATGTTCCAGCTCGTTGGTGTTTAATAAATTGTAATTAAAATATATTCAAACCACGCTATACCTTACCGCTGTTGCCAGGCCGGGAATTGCTATCCGGGAATGGTCCATTGATCCTAAAAACAAAAGAAAAATTTCAAAATCTAAAGTGAGATAATATGGAAACTTTCCTAGATGAAACTAGAGAAATCATTTCCCCCCTTTTTTTTCTCCAATTTTCAGGCCGTTGTCTAATGTTTCTCGGTGTATAGGCACCCCGCACTATGACCATTGACAGCCAAGGTATACAATCAGGCGTTGGACCGTGAGTACTCACTACTCACACACCGCAACCAATCACAAGGCGGTACCATTGTACGTCATTTTGAGGCTTAGAAGGGTTTGTTTACATGAATATTCCGCACAAAAATTGCTTTTACAACTATACGTACTTTTTAGTTTCCCATTAAAAACAATCGCAACCAATCAGCATCGAGTACCACTCCGCGTCATTTTACGTAAGCGGAAACAGCCGAGTGTTGGAACCTATTTGGACTGCCTCTTTTTACCGAGTAGGTAACTCACGTCCCACATCCCTCACTCTTAACAATATAATGATGGTTCATCAACTTGAGCAGAGGGTTTTTGAATGATGCCTATAGCTGCACCAATTGTCAGTGATTGTCAAATACACAATAAACATGCTTCAAAACTTGCATTATCACTTCTTTAGAAACTACACTATGGAACTCGTGAGGTCACCAATGACAGCCATTATTAATGGGGGGAGTGGTGGGGGGATGTATACATTTTACATTTTAATAAATAGTATAAATTTTCGCCAAATCTGGCAGCAATGAGCCAATCAGTCTAATTTTGTACAGATAAACCTCTAACATTGTGCGCCAAAATTACTGCATTTTTTATTTGGCCGCGGTTGAGGCACATGACTTGAGACTATCAGTATATTGGGTTTGAGATCCTGAAAATATTAGTGAAAACAGTAAAGATTACTCTGGGCGGGTCTCTTACGATCCTAAGTTTTTGAAGTCAATAATAAGTTTTAATGAAACATGTCTTACACTGACTATCTCACAATCAGTAAAATGCTCAAAATATGCAACTTGTCACATCGTGCATGGTCACAGCGTACCATTCACAAAAACCAGTATTAATCAACCATCTCAACTCCACGCTAGCCAGTATATTCGTTTTCATTTCTACAGATCTGCTTCACAATACTTCAATTTTTCATTGACAAAAGCTATACTCCAAGTTGTTGACATTTGCCAATAATGTTGCCCAAAGCGCCTTCAATTCGAAGGATAGGCAAAATTAAGACCGCGGAGTAGGAATATTTAACTACTCACAGAATTTGAGCGAGCTAGTGGAGATCTGTTTTCGTGACTTGTTAATAAAAAGGGTTAAAATTGAGAACTTGGGTGCGTTACAGTGCGCATTATCTCATATCATACTTTATTTACTGCTAGAGCTGCGGATACGTAATTTTTCACGGAAATTTCACTTAAAACACCCAGAGATTATGAATAATTCTCAATAAAATTGTCAACATGATACAAGTATTTACTTTCTGTCTCTTTCTCTCCACCCGGTTGAATACTTGATCAGAAAAGGACGGAAATAGGTGCTGAAGTCACGTGATAGCTCCCTCTTTCATCCTTTTCTAACACATGTGCTCAAATGGGAAAGATGGCTAGACAGACAAACTCCTGTCTGTATCCACCCATCTGAATGCTGCATGATCAAGACCCGACCTTTTCTTGAGAAAATTCACCAAACTAGAGGTTTAAATTTTGAAAAATGCTTTTATAAGTTATGTATATTGAATAAAAATTTCGTTTTAATTTCGATTATATTGAAATTCATTTATTGATCTGCCCTTTCAAAAAAAAAAACAAAAAACAAACAAAAAACGAAAAAATGGTGGAGAGACGAGGCATTACATTCCAAGTAGCTCTCATAAAATTACTTTCCACAAAGGTTTCTCAAAACTCTAACCGACGAACATATATTATTACTAATCGCCTTCAAAGTATAGATTATACCACCAACCCAGAAGGCTGGGTTAATGGTGGTACTCTACACTGCAGCCAAAGACAGTTTGCGTCGCCTGGTCAACGCATGAAAATAAAAATAGACTTGCAGTCTAACGGAGAGGGGAATGTGCATTCAAAACAATTCGCTTGTTTGCTTATTTTTTTTATGAGTATACCTACTAGCGAGTTGTAACAAATGGTGACAACCTTTCGTTGGAAGACCTTCTTGGATGATTGAGAATCCTCGAGTGGGCGGTGGCCGTTTCTTTGCCAGTTTGATAAGAATCTGAATTGGAGATTGAGCCATTCGAAATGGGCAAAATTACATCTCTTGCTCTGCTCAGCCAGTCGGTGATGGCCTCTTGGGCGAGGGCCACTCTTGGGCCTCCTGAGCGCGGCCTGGACTCCACCAAACAAACCTGTTTCACAACATAACAAATTGAGTATTTATAGTAATTGGTATTTATTTTTATTTACAATCCACCAAGCTCATACCGTCGATCAGAAAAATACGTAATTCTTTGACTTCAACCCTTGTAAACCCAAGAAGTTTGATCAACGTTTGGTACCAAAGAGGGTCTAAAAAGACCCAAAGCAATTTTTCACCGTAGAGGCTTAGTTTCTGTATTTGTTAACCTTTAAGTGTTTCAAGTAATAGAAATCATCAAACAAAATTTTGTAAGCCCATTTTTTTCATCAAGCATCACTCATTTTTGGATAATTGTGGCTATTTTTAAAAAAAATTACAATTCCAAAAAAAAAAATCATTTAATTGAAAAAAAAAGTTTTTTGTTTCTTGTTTTAAAAGACACAAAACTTCCTAAAAATCATTTATTGAACCGGTTGCAATCCAAAACCTGAAAGTTTAACCAGCCGAAAAAGGCTAATAAAAGCACAAAACCCTCAAATAACACCCACAATTGTCGTCCAAAAACCATGAAAATTGGCATGAGTGTCACCATATGTATATCAATTATCAGTACCTTGAATGTGACGAGGGCCCATAAAAATTACTTTAAAAAAGGAGAGTTTCACAGAAAAAAAAAAAAACAAAAAAACAAAAAAACCTGCCCGGGGTCGTTTCACACCCCCCTCCATTCTTTTGGCTCACAAGGGTTATAGAGAAATAAATATATAATTGCTGATAAGTGATAAGATAATTAAGTAAAATATGCCCCGGTGAGCATTGAAACTTTTGCATAATCGCCAAAAAGAAGGTATTGCAGCTCTCATTACTTCTTGCAAACAGTATCGATATCTACGAGTAGAAAATGTTGATAAATATTTGTTTGACAAGTTAACTTAAAATGATTTAATCTGATTCCCACTCGGCGGATGGAATTATTTATGCATAGGCGGACCGTATCAGGGGTGGGGGGGGGGGGGGGGGGGGGGCTAAAAATCAGGAAAAAGTCATCACTTGAGACGTGAGAAGCAAAACAAAAAACAAACAAAAACAAAAACCATCACTTTTTAGCACCCCCCACTTTTTTTGGTCACGGTCCGCCTATGTATTTATGACGTAAACTTGAGAATGGTCCTGATGGTACTTACGATCGGTCATCGATCGTTAAAAAAATTAAAATGGGGGGAAAATTGAAAAGTCTCTACGGAGTTAGGCCCATTTGAAACTAGAGGGCGCATTAACGTGAGCAATTTGAGGATTTTTCTGCATAATTTAGCAACCATGCGAGGTCCATGCTTCTATCTTGAGTAGGTGAGCGCGCGCCTAATTAGTTATTAATATTCATCTTGAGCTGGTTTACGAGGTTCAGTGTTTTCATCCCAATGTTGTCAAACTGAACAAAGTAGGTAGTTCAATATAATAGTGGACATTATAGTCGGCCCTCATTGACTGCCATACACGGAAATAATGGGAAAGTACGAAAGGGCACTAGTTGACCCAACAAAAATCCGAAGATAATAACGGATGTCTATTACAAAATTCATCGAACAATAAAATTTAACACATAATTCCGGTCGCGAAACAGTTCGAAATAAAAATTAATAATACTGATATTTTTATGTCGTTTCAGAGGAAATTGTGTTTTACAAAAAATTCAAAAATACCCCCACGTGTTATGTTGTTTATGCATGCATGCTCAGTTCACCTGCGAACTTTAAATCCTCAAATATCAGGATATCAGCTGAAAATACATATACTGGAATCCGCATTTTGAGTCAAATAATATTCTTGGTAATAAATCCTTGAAACGTAGACAAATCCTCAATAATGTAACCTTATCATGTAGGTGGATATGAAATTCATGAACATATGACCGGGAGATCACCCCCTATTCAGTGGCGGTTCGTGTATGATGTGGAAACATTGGGAACAATGCTTGTTGCCGTTTGAACCTATGTAAAAGTATCGATTTAATGGGAGTTTGATGAACCTCTTGAAGATAGATTATTTTACATAGGTTTAAATGTAGAGGATCCGTTGTGGCCGAAATTGCAATAGCCGCAGCAACTCTTATTGTACACGCGCGCTCCATACAGGGCTTCTTCGCGTTCAAAACGTTGCGCCGAATTAAATATTCACAAAGTATGGCAACGTTCAACTTATTCAAGTTCTTCAGCACGCGTTCAGAGATGAGGAATGTTGAGAGTATATGGAGGAGAGGTCAATAGTGCAAAACGACGGATTAAAGGAGACTTCTTCAATTTGTATCTCAAGAGAGCATCTTTTGCGGGAATTTACGTGCAGGAGGTTTTGCCCCCTCTATGCTAATTACAGCCGCCGCCGCATTCGCCAATGTTGCCAGAATATGGGATGAAAATCGTATATTTTGCATTGATTTAAATGGGAGACTTACGGACTATAACAACTATCGTAAATTTGGCAGCATTGTCTCTCGCTGGTCTGACGATGAATCTCGTCCACTCGCCTGCCCTTTTTGCCGCTGATGAGGATTCAAGAAAAAACCCCGCAACGCGAAATTAATTTGCATTCAAACGAGGACTTTAAGGTTGAGGTCAGAGCGTGTCGAGATTATTGGGTTTTAACCAAATCTTTGGGTAAACTTTGTTCTTTCCGTCAAGGCGTCACAAAGGGAATTTTCAAGGGGAGCCCAAACATTGATCTTTTCAAATTATATTAAAGATATTTATCTTATTCGTAAATAAGAGTGTTCCTATTCCAAAAAATAATTTCCGTCTTTATCCGCCATTATTAAACACGCTTTCAATTTATGAAATGATAGGATATGGCAGATAAAAGTAAAACTGTTTAAAAAAAAGAATCACTTGCTTAAATTTTAAAATTTGACTCGGGCATCGCGAAACACGTTTTTATTACTTATAACTTAAGACTACACCAGTTGTTGTCTTCCTATACTCTAGTTTTAATTTTAGTCTCAATGCTTTATCCAAAGGCGTCTCAATATGACATGTGTGTCAATATTATCTGTCAAAAGTGTAGATACTTGGTATCGACAGCACCACATCACCATCGAGTCGTCCACGACCCACGTATATTGTAATTAAAGTTTGATTTAAAAGGGACCTAGACGCGTTTTTGAGGGGGGAAAGGGTGTTTTTTTCCGTAAAAACATGTATCTGCAAAGGGTCCTTTTTCAAAACTAAAAGCCCCGGACAGATTCGGTTAAATTATATTATTTTTGATTTTGCACCCCAAATGATGAGTCCCAAGGCATGGACTTAGACCCGCCCCCCCACTCTTTTTAAGTCACGGATGTTTATGACCACAGGGGAGGGGGTGGTCACAAAATCACAACAACTCATATCTTTAGTTCAAGGGGGGTTTCCGGGAAGTTTTAGACATTTGACGCCAAACATTTATGTATTGATGGAGATCTATAAATCACAATTAAGAAACAGAGTCGGGTCAAAAAACTGTGGACACGTTTACTTGTAGTTTTTCAATACAATGGTTAAGTGTGAGTCAATTGCTCTGAAAGTAAAAAAACCATGAGCGCTCAGGTATGGAAGGCCATGTGTCCAAGAACTGAACTTGGCTTAAGAAGAAAAGGTTGTGCTGAAAAGATATTCCTTGGCCTGAGAAATAAAAGCTGGAGGCGAGAGAAGCAAAGTTTTAAGGAAGGAAATTAACTTCAGTGGAAAGAAAATTAGTTTCGTAGAGTAAAAAATTATCTGACCTGACTGCCAACCCATAGGTCCTGGGTTCGAATCCCGGTATATTGGCAGCAGATTTTTCACTGGTCTTGTCGCTCGGTCTCCTTAAAAGTGGGTCCACGGCAAAGATTACAGTAGACATCTGAGTGCTAAGCATGGATGTTTCAAGTCTCTGGTGTCTTCTGACAATAAACAAAAATCTTTCCTTCTCGCAATTTGTCTATAGGTGGCTGTGGGCTCCAATCAGGAGCATAAGCCAATAAATCAACAACAACAACAAAAATTCTCTGACGGAGAATGAATTGCTTCCATTCGAGGAAAAAAATTGTTGTTTTTTGGAGAGGGGGTGAGAGGGGGGAGAAGTAATTGTGAGTCCAGATTTGTAGGTTATCTGATGGATCTGAGCCGAGTGCGACTTCACCCGATCGCATGATTCATTCTCGGTGCTCTGACTCCCACCATCTGTCACCGTCGAGCATGTCACACTGTTGCAGTGGCAAGCGACGCTCTTTACGGAAACGTTACCTGAGGTCATACACTTCCGGCGCGGCCGGACGCCATGCCATGTCGCGTGTCGTGTGCTATGACGCATCCTCATATAATCAACCCTCGCTTTAACTGACCTCGGGGAATCTCCCGTCAAATCTGGAAGTTCATGAAGTGAGTTGAGATTGTGAGGCCTGGAAAAAATTGATGCTCGTCTTAAAGATGCGGCTGCATCAGGAATTTGTCTGTCTCTCTCACATTTGAACATAATTATATGTTAGGAAATGGTGGATATAGGGGCTGTCACGTGACTCTAGCCCCTGTGTCTCTGTCCGTTTCTGATGCATGCAGTCGAATGGTCACTGAGAGAGAAAGACAAATTCTTGGCTACGGCTTGGGCAGTGGCGAGGCGTGCGATTTGGCAACGCTCCTTTTTCCCATTTAAACACATTAGAAAGGTCGAAATCCCTGGTCATCGCCGATGACTGAAGTGTTCGACTCTTTTGGTGAATTTAAATGAAAAAAAATACATCGTTGCCAAATGTCTCGCTTCGCCACTGGGCGAGGGACTCGAGTAGGTACGCAAGAATCAATGCTCGTTGCATGCAAAAAGAGCAGTGACGTAACACTTATGCAAAGTTGAAGCCAGACAAATTAAACCCATTAAGGAAAATGTTGAACTAGAGGTGATTCACCTCACGATAGATTGATTTTTCCACGGGTTTAGTTGGACTGATCACAACGTTTGCCAAATTACAAGCTACGCCACTGATGGTGTGGTTCGATGAATGCTGATATACAGTGCGGCGAAATGTCAACAAAGTTACGCGAAGCGACCAACTCTTTGCTTCAAGCGTTAAACAATGATGTTGTGTCTAGTCATTAAAGTTGGAGAACAGTTTTATTAGACTATCAGAGAAGGGCAAGGTTGCCGAGTATTGCTTTAAAAAGAAAAAAACTCACACGTGTAAAATGCGATGTAATCAGAGCTACTGATTTGAGTTCATTTAATGACTTTTTTTAATTCCCCGATGATTTTACTGGTTGAACAAAAGATTATATAGTTCAAGTTCAGTCTATAATGCTCGAAAATAGTCGCATCGGTAATCTGTTTTCTAGCGGTGGAATCACCGTAAAATTATCAAAATATCTTAATGTTTTTTTTTTTGTTTTTTTTTTTAAATTCGGTGATGACTCGCCGGTTAAGAAATGGGTATAGTATTTTCGATGCAATACCGTCATACACTGAATTGAATTGTGTAATCTTTTGGTCACCCGGTGGAGTCAGCGGTGAATCAAAATATTCCATTAAATCACAGAATATAATACAATAAGAATAAGTAAAAAATCCCTTCAGAGCCAATGAAAATATTTTGCCGGTCTCTTTAGAAGTAAGTACATTCAAAAAAATTGCTGACATATTTCTGTCTCTGTCTTTTGCATTATTTTGCATAGGCTGGATAGTTTGGAACTATCTTAAAACGGCGGACCAGAAAATAATGCTTCATATTGAATTCAAGTTTCCATTCTGATTGTAGTATTATACGATTAAATACATACACAATGCGGAAGCTTTGGATATAATCGATATCTTCTCCGTATAAACCTCCAAATTGAACTATCAATTGAGGCCATTTTTGAAAAAAGAGGGTCATAAAATAAGTCTGCTCTTAAGACAATAGTTTCTATTCAATCACAATACTAATTTCTCAGAAAAATCACACCCGTTGATTAATCGGTACTCTGTATCCAGAAATTTCCACAATTGAACCTCCAAATAGTCGAGGTTTTTTTGTTTGTTTTTGTTTTTCAATGGATTCAAAGCGAAGAGAGTCTATCTTCGATAGTTGATTGCCCACGAGCGATGACCCTTGCGGGCGTCTGGCAACTCTAGTCGAAAGTCAATGACTGCCGCGCCGCATACGAAGGCGTTAAGCAATGACATCACTTGATAATCCGATCTACTGATCCGTCATCCATCCTCCTGGATCGTTATATAATTCAAAGAAATTACCGCTCTATCTATGTGGTCGCAATTTCTATGGAAATCGAAATTACAGCGAGAACGTTTAAAAACAAAGATTAATTAAGTGGCGAAGATTTAGAGTTTGCGAGGGTGGCCACATTTGTGAGGAGTAAACTTTTTTTAGTAAATTTTCAAAGGTCGTTGACTTGTTCCCTGCAAAATTTCTAATCCTCTCCTTGCTATTATTAGTAAGAAGCTTGGAGTGTCTAGTCTTGTAAATCAAAATTAGGATGCGAGTGTGAATGAAGAGTTTGCCGTTCACAATTTTTTGCACAAATGTGTGGAGAGGGGTGTATTTTTGCCTTCTGCGCAAGTTGCCATCAACACAACCATGCATCTGAAACATTGACTGTAAGTACCTTACTTGCGTAGATTTTGGTCACGACTCAACGTGTTCAGAAAACAAAAATACAGCCCTCCTCTCCTCGAATGTGCAGAAATAGCTTTAAACGGCAAACTCCTCTGAATGAAACGACCTCTAGCGCCATATGAGCATGCTTTTCTTGGAACTCTTTAGTGCCATATGAGCACACTTTTCTTAGAACAATCATGCTTATAATGACGTTATAGGTAATCATAGTGATTCAAAGATCCTTTGTTCAGGAGGCAGGGTTATCATCACGCGCACGAATAGAAATTCCGCGGTTCGAGATTATTAGCATCTTAGCTATCTTATAATGTTATCAGACGTTCCTAAATCCGGGAACTGCAGATTTAGAGAGGCAAACCTGAAAAAGTTCAAACCTTTCATGAAATCTAAACATTTTTGTCAATTTGAACAAAAAATAAATAATAAATAAAGCTTGGTAATTTCCATAAAACGCGAAAGCATTTTCCCCCTTTTTTTTCCTTAAACTAAAACTACAACTTGTTTCTAAAGTAATCGTCCCATCAATACCAATACGTGGATCTGCCCTCACTCATTACAGAGTTGATACTGCATTAAATCATACCAATATTCGATCTGTATATACACGTGGAATGATCGCAGACCACACGAAGAATAAGGAAAATCTGTCCGATATCTTAAGTAGTTGTCAGAGAGGTCATTAAATAATCGTTAGATTCTGAGCTAAAATGAAGACATCCATAAAGAGACTGGTGATTGTTAGGAATAATCGACAACCACGCTCAGCTCAGATGATTTAAGCTCGTTAGATTCTCACGATAGAATGTCTGAAGAGGGGAAAGAACCGGCTTTTGAGTGGTGCCTTTGTGAGCGAAGATTTGTCTGTGATGCTGATGAAGAGTGAAAAAGGAAAATTACGCGGAAAAACACGCAGCTCTCATTTTTATGTCTCGAGTGAGCACTATCGCCACCATGGATAACATTTAAAAACGGATAAAAACCTATAAATGGCAAAGTGCGAGAGTGATCTAGGCTTTGTTTATTTTTATTATTATTATCATTATTTTTATGATTTTTATTTTCAAAATTAAAATAAGAAAGTATTTTATTCTTACAGTTTTATGTCGCAATAATTTTATCTTTTTGAGATTTGCTGCAGCTAGATTTTCCAAGAACGACAATATTTACTTTATAGTTGAGACAGATGGACCAATCACTTGCTATGCTTCTCATGTTATGTAAGTGAAGCAAGTCAAATGGGTTCATTTGTTGTTGGAGAGCTTAGGAAAACAACAGCAAACAGTCGCTCACTATTAAGTTTGCTCCAATCGAAACCTACACGAAATTTCCCTTTTGAGTCAAAATTTCAAGCGCAGTTAAGATATACACTCGTTTAGTATATTTTATATATTTTGATCCATACCTACCTAATTTTAAAATTACCAATCAGAAACCGTTATTCCGTCAAAAAAGACGTAAAATTCAAAACATGAAGAAAACCGAACCTATGTCCAACACTCAGCAGTAGACGACAGTTGTCTGTTGCTTGAATTGTTGAGTCCCAACCAAAGAGCTGAGAAAAGCTATTTTTAAGCATCACCGAAAAAGTACACCGAAAAATAAAAATATTGCTAAAATACCCACCTGTATTGCTATTTCAGCAATTAAGTTTTACTAAGAACCTGGCCCACAAACGCGTCGATAAAATCGCAATTTTTATAACAGCTGAAATGACAGTATGAATTTTTGCTTGACCAGCAATTTGTTTCGCAAAAATCGCAAAATTTTTGCTAATTCAGCAATTATGTAGCTAACACAGCAATATTTTTCGCTGAAGATGCAAACGTTAATGTCGCTATACTAGTAAGCACTTTGAATAGCACAACTAGCAAATTATATTTGTTAAGTCCGCTTTGTTTGCCAATCCCGCAATGCAGGTGGTTAATTCAGCAAAACATTGCGTTTTGCGACTGTCACAAGTCCGTTTTTGCTAAGACAGGAATATCTTTTTTCGAATGCAGGTCTCTGTATGTGTCTCTCTGTATGTGTCGCATCAAAAAGAGAATATTTTGGTCTCACCACTCTCTCGCCCAAACCGCTTTCCAAACAAAGAGCAAAGTTCAAAGAATTATGAAAGAAAAGCAAAAATTGGTTTCTTTCATTGTGAATGCTGAGAACTTCTTCGCAAAAAATGTAGGAAGTAATAAAAACAGGGTCAATTAATTGATTACGAAGAAGATAAAATGTATCAGTAAATATGTTCTTGGGTGAACCCCTAATGTCAAAGGCCCTCTCCTCTAGCTGTACTTACTTGCCTTATCTCTGACCTGATTTGTAAGAAACAAACATTCAGCCTCTTTCTATCAATCGCATTAAATTATTAGTCTATCGCGTTCATAGACTGCACTTCTCTGAACCCAGATTTAAATAAAACTAGACACAAAGATTGCGGATTAAAGCAAGTTTTTTTAATTTTGTTTTTTGTTTTTTCCATTTTGTTTTTTTTTCTGGTCTGGAAGTATTTTATTGGTTTATGAAAACAGATTGAGAAATTTTCGCATCCATTATTTGAGGGAGAGAAGCTGCTGCTCAATCTGGCAACTGCGCATTCTTCCCATTAGAATATGTGATTAATAATCGATTCTTGAAGGGGCTGTAGCCCCGTGGCTAATCGATTGTTTCTCATTCAATGAAATTGGAAGAATACACTGTTGTCAGATTGCTGGATCCGCCAATGAATCATCGGTAGTTCGGCCGGTTAAAACAAAGATTACCCACTGATTTAAGTATTTCCATCGTCCATTGCTATACTGCTCGACGTTATATGTAATCTTTGCTTCTCCCGGTTGAATTACCAATGTATTGTAGGATGCCGCTAAAAATGCGCAAAACGACAGAACATGGACTGCATCTTGAACACGCATGAGAGGTCAGAGACTTTAACGCTCGAGTAAGAATGCAACCGCAGTGGCGCTAATAGGGGGAAGAGACTCCCCTCCCCTTTAACTGATCTGGGTTCATACTTTTTTTTTCTTTAAGGGGAGAAATGACTTTTCTTGATCTTTCCCCCTCCCAAAATTCAAGCATACGCCGCCAAATTCAGCCACCGAACAGAAAAGTGAGAGCGAGAAAGACTTAAACCGTTATTGTCGTCTATAGTACAATGTGACTACGCAGTGTTTTTTCCTTCATTAGTTTCAATGTAAAATAATTGAATTGATTGCAAAGCACCGCTTCATCAGCAATCGATTGTTTTGCGTAGTTTAAAACGCAGGAAAGGCATTGTTTCCAAACTGTACGAGCCGCCTCTGGCTCAAAATTACTTAAATAATGTGAATTATCTCTGGTAAAAGTTTTTCATTAGCGACCATTAAAACGGTTCCAATTATCCATGAAAACATTAGTGACCAATGAATATTTCATTGATGACCAATGTAATATTCATTAGTCGCCAATTATTTCATGGAGAATTGGAACCGTTTTATTGGTCGCCAATGAAAAACTTTTACCAGGGATATATGCAAGCTTGTGCTTTAATTTGCTCTATTTTAACCGTAGACCAGATTGAACGTATCTAACCGTTCGTATCATTTGCAACAACATTATAATCAGGTGTCTTAATCATAGCGACACACTCCGGCCGGGGAATACAATTGTTTTCCACGCCCGCCCAGCGGAGGTCATTTGCTCTGTGCCAAGTTTTTCTCCCACCATTAATAAAACAGCGTCATAAGTCGTGGATATTATATCTCATAGAAAAGCTTCCAATTACGTCAGCGATAACTCAACACGACGCGACGCGACGTTATAGAAATAATAAGTAATGTAATATCCCATAAATTTCCCACAAATGGCCAACGGAAACTATATTTAACCGCACCGGAAAAAGGAAAGATTCTTACAGGAGTAAGATATGAGTTTCGTGTTATTATATAGAAGACTCTGTTTATTATTATTTAGGATGATCGACTCTGCAAACAGGTTGGGTTTATTGACTGTTGAATTCTTTTCACGATGTTGCTGCTGCCCAGTGACCAATATGACGAAGCGTGCAGTCTGGTAACGCAACTTTGAGCTTTGGTCCATTTAAACTAATGCAAAAGGTCGAATTTTTGAGGGTGTTTATCGCACTTCCAACAGTTTGATGCCTTCCGTCGGTACAGGTATTCAACGTTGATCTACATATCTTTTGGAGAGAGTGAGATTTGTTGGTCATTGTGTGCCCCCTCCCCCCTCCCCAAAAAGATTCAATGGTTGAATTATGAATAATATAAGATGTAGCAAAATTTAGCAATGGTAGTATTCAGGAATTTTGGAGAAGGTAATTTACTACTACCGGTAATAAGACCTGTACTTCACCCCGGAAGCATTTTTTTTTTTTTTTTTTTTTTTTTTTTTTTTTTAAATTGAAATTTGCACTAATAGATCGCCCACGCACACCACACAAAAGAGAAAAACTAGATTTTACTAGTTGAACGAAATTTTCTTTCCATGGAGCTGTATTTTTGGAACATCAACTTACTCCTTTGTTAGATATTTCACAATTTAGAACTCTAATTATTTTCGATAGTGGCATCTCTCAAAGTCGACGACTGTTAATTGCGAATCCTCGCATCTGAATGCTCGATACGGACGATTTCGCGGTGCATGTCGACCAAACAAAATTACTACCCTATCTATACAGCGAGAATTTGAGGTATAATTTGAGGATGATATCTATACTAAAATCTATCGAATTTCTCTGGGGTGCACGTAAAGTAAGCACTGTTATCAGGTCGAATGGTTTCAAAATTTGCTTTAAATCGCTCATACTAAATTTGCCTTACTCTGAAAAACAGAAGAAAAACGCTTTTGGTAGAGCCGTCAAAAGCTTTTAAAGAAAAAATACGTGGCAAAATACTTGAGGAGAAACAACAAAAGGTTTTGCACGCCTAACTATATGGAAATTATACTTGTTGAACCAAAAATTTGATTGGCTCAACTAACGTCTTTTTCTGGGTCATTTTCCTGCCAAAAGTTTTGTCAGCGAAAACAAATTGGTTTTTTTCCCCCGTTTTATTCGGGTTAGTGGTTACATTCTGGGCCTCGAGCAAAATCTGTGCGCAAAAATTATAATCCTTTCACTTTAAACATCATCTACTTTAGCAATGGTTTGATCGAGACGAGGGTATAAAATACGCAGAAAATAGAGCGGTCAGCTCTTTGTATAGTTTAGTCTAAAGGAGACAAATCCGCGGGTGGTCAGGTGGTCTGAATGAAGACAAGACTCTGATCCATTATGGCCAATTGATGATGCGCAAAGCGGTCTCGTTCCATGGTCTTGGTCATGTTTAAAGTCATGAAAGTGAAAGTTGAC
This sequence comes from Trialeurodes vaporariorum, assembly GCA_011764245.1. Classification (NCBI taxonomy): domain Eukaryota; kingdom Metazoa; phylum Arthropoda; class Insecta; order Hemiptera; family Aleyrodidae; genus Trialeurodes; species Trialeurodes vaporariorum. The sequence continues at coordinate 28,064,282 of VMOF01000111.1, forward strand.
GACACGGGCGGACAGACCGAGAGACTCGTCCGACGCGAAGTCTATTCAAATAAAGAAGAATGTGTCAACCAGGCATCACACATGGGCACTCGCACACGTAATAATGCTCGTAACACGTTGCTATTCATGGCTGAAGTGCAAGCGTTGACTTTGAATGACTCTTTGAGTGGGTTTTTTTTCTTCTTCATTTTTGTTTTTGTTGTTGTTTTTTTTTAACTGATCCGCGCACGGACTCGCTTGCGGTTTGCTCGTGCTCCATGCAAAATTTGCATTGTCAAAGTAAACGGAAGTTGGTACATACATCAGCCTACTCCAGATGAGTGACAAGTAGGCCTGTCCGATCATGGAAACGGCATACCTCGTAAATATCGACTTTTTGAATCTTCAATCGAAACGACTTACCTCAGAAACGTCGGCATTTTGAAGTATCGATCGGGTCAAAATGTCAAAAATATTGAAACTTCAATCCATCGAAACTTTGTTAATTTTGTCTTTTGATTTCATGATAAAAAAAAAAAAAAAAATACTATAAACAAGTCGTCATTTTCCGATCAATCGAAACGATCAAAGTTACTATCGAACGCAAAGGTCTGATGACAACCAAACAAGAAGCAAGACACAGAGACAGAAGAGGATCAAAAGCATTTCTGACGAGTAAATAAAACACCAACTTTAAAACACTTATAAAGATGAGATAATAGCACGATCTACATTAAGTATAATGAACTTTCAATGCTGATCGACTTGCGGCAGTTAAAAGCTTTTAAAGAAGCATTACATCACACCATTGATAAGTATTGATAGAAGCTGATTGAAGAATTTGTCCCCCCCCCTCTCTCTCTCTCTCTCTCTCTCTCTCTCTCTCTCTCTCTCTCTCTCTCTCTCTCTCTCTCTCTCTCTCTCTTTCTCTCCGCTCATTGAAACGCGTGTGTTAGGAAAGAACAGAGATAGGGAGCTATTGAACACACGTGTTCAAATGGGTGGAGAGAGAAAGAGAGCAAGCGAGGGGGAAAGAGAGGGCGGACTTTCTGGATCTACTTCTGAATGGTGAAAATTGAGATCAGAACTATATATGCTGAAGACTTTTGATTACCCCGGTTCATTTCACTGGGAATGGAAATATAGCAAACAAGAAAACTTAAATGGTGAAGCTATACTATCGATTCTTAGATTCCTTTAATTCCTTGAAAATAATAATATCGTTATGTTAAACGGTTCGAAAGTGCTGAGCTCCTTGATAATTACTCTGCTAAAAATGGTCCATGCAGCAGGCAGCGCCGTGACCACTGACCAAATCTCCATGAAACATGGACTTACGTGGAATTGCACGAATTTCCATGACAAAGAAGGATATCCGCACGAAACTTTCATGGACTTATTTGTAATTCCGTTTTCATAGTATTTCATTGACATTTAGTCTCGGAGCTGTATGAATCATTTCCATTTTCCAGCGAGAAAGAAATAACTGGTACCTATGCATTAAAATCAGGGGCGGATCCACGGGGGGGACTCGTCCCCCTCCCCACATGCCTCAAATTTTACCATTTTACTACCGCAAAGTAGCCCTAAATTGCTTCCGGCGACGATTCAAATTTCATTTTTCATGGGCATGCCCCCTCAAAAAAAATTTCTGGATGCGCCACTGATTGCAATTCAATTTTTTCTTGACTATGAAAAACTAATAGGTTAGAGTAAATCAATTTTTTAAATGTCTAGAACAAAGCTGATTATTGGGTGAAAGTCATATAGCTATCTGTCAACCCTGAAAATTGTACTGATAAAAAACTTGGAACTTTGCAGAAAGCATTCGGATGCAATTGATTCAAAAGTAGCCGTAAAAACGTACCGATCCTCGGAATCTGAGTAGTCCATATATTTATACCGAAAGAAATTTGAAATTTTGAGGCGTTTTTTTCTCAAAAACCGTTTACTATGTGAAATGTTTCGTTTTTTCTTTCGTTTTTTTTGGGGGTGGGGGGGGGGGGGGGTTTCACATTTCGCCTGACTGTGGTTTTTTTCTTTCCTCTCCTTTATATGAATGATTGAAAAATAAAAACGAAATTGTACAATTTGACTTTTAAATGTGTCCAGCACGATGAGCTGCTCACAAAATTTCAAACTTTTTTTGGAATAAAATTGACCAAAATTGGTTGAAATTTGACTAAAAAAAAAACTCAGTGGAAAGGTCACTAACAGGTAACTACTATGTTCGTTCTAAATAGACATACATTCATTTGAAGAGCACTAAAATAAAGCCGAATAAAAACAACGCAGGAATTTATCTTGAACGAAGACGTAGTTATAACATACAACTGCTTTATCCATCAACAGACCGCCATTGTACAATCACATTTTTGTAGATATGCTTTATTTTTGCAATATTGACACACTATCAATGTTTCCGAGAAAATTCTTATCAGCATGGCCAGCGGCCAATTTTCTTCCATAAAAAATTTGTTTCTTGTTTACTTTCAAGTATAAATGCTCGCGAAAAATCACTGTCGCAAAAAAAGGAAAAAAAAACCAGAACAAAACGAAACGAAACAAAATAAACAAACAACAGAGGACGAAGAAGTAAACGCAGTTAAATATTTTTATCACATCACTTTTTTCTGCATTTTTAATGCGGAAGAAGCAAAAAGATGGAATAACAAAATGAGAGTCGGACTGACCATTGCAAAGATGTATACGACTGCAAAACAACTGGGAAAACGTTTATGCATTGAATCACTCATAATTTCACTCAAAACAAAAACACCATAGTTACATCTGTGTTAGTTATTTTCAAAAAATCTACAGTCACTCGCGCGGTTTTGAACATAGGAAACGCATAGCAACCACGCTCTTCACGTCAAGACACGCCACGGCGGACGACCTTGAAAGACTGTCTGTCCGTCCGTCCGACCGTCCGACTCATTCGGGATTAAATTTATGACGAACACCTAACAAGCGCCATCAAGCGAATGAGCGAGCATTACAAACGATAGCCTCTCTCCTCGCGCGTCTCACCGTGATTCATACATGAAACGCCGCGAAACATGCACTACCCGTTACACATCCACGAGACAAGCGCCTCTAGCACGTCCAAAACACATTAAGGAAATGATGAGGCCGCAATCGGTGAATGCAACAGCCCTAAACAATAAATGATGAATTAGTCGTCTGAAAAATCCCCCTCTCGAGCCAATATTCCGTGTAATTTCCTACCGTGCACACTGCACAGGTAATAGGTGTGCGAAACTCACTTTAAGAAATGTTCACGCCAGTGGTGGCTCGTGTAATAAGGCATCAACGGATTCGCCAGGGGTGGCTCGTGCGATTTGGAAACAATGTCATCCCTCCATTTGATTGTATGTAAAACAATCAATTTGAAAGTGAAGCAGCGCTTCACCAACAATCGATTGTTAAACATAGATTCAAATGGAGCAAAGACATTGTTGCCAAATAGCACGAGCCGCCACTGGGATTCTCTCCATTTAGACCTATTTAAAATGATCGATCTACAAGGGATTCAATAAGTCCCTGAGAAATCGATACTTTTGCCTAGGTACAAATGGAAAAAATACGTGGTTGCCAAATAGCACGAGCCGCCACTGCTATACTTTAGCAGTGGTGACGCCTGCACATGCATTCGTGAGATCTAGCATCGTCAAATTGAGTCTAGTTAAACCCACTCGTGTACGGTTTGGATTCGAGTGAGTTCATCTCACATCCAAACAGCCTCCGCATAGTCACAAACAGTTTGATCAAATGGGCGGTCAGTTGAAGCAACACGATACATTCAAAGTATAAAAATAGACTTGACGAAAGTCGTTGTTGGTTCAAACTAGATAGGTCACTCTAGGATCATAATGAACCAGCCAATGGACCAAGGTGGCTAGTAACACTAGCCATGCAGTGTCCCTGAAACTCATCAGAAAATGAAAATAAAATAGGGATGGTGGCGCTACTGCAACTCTAAAGGTTTTTAACAATGCAAACGGATTTTGTTTTTAACTATACATTGTTTCATCGCAAAAAAAACAAACAAAAAAATTACTTAATTCATGTATTTTTCGTAAAAAAAAAAAACAAAAAACAAAAAACAAAACAAAAAACAAAACATCGCGTGTCTTTTAATCCTTTTAACACCGAGCCTATGTACATTCGTTTCTGTGAGTAGATCTACCTCACACAATTTCAGCTTTTTATTCACAATAATAATTGTGACTTAAAATTATTAGTATTTGAAAAATAATTTTCCTCAAGCGCCTTCAATCAATTGAGTATGCAAAATCAGCAGCCCGGTGTAGGAATATTTTAACTACCTACTCATATTGAGGAAGCGAACATTAATTTGTCTTCGTAACCTGGTCGTGGAACGGTTAATAAACAAACGAAATTTTTAGCACGATATTGTTAATATAGTTGGACGGACACTAAGAAGGATAGTGAAAAGTACAATTAAATATAAGTATTTAAAACTCAAGATTGATAGGACGGGCTATGCTTATAATTTGATGGCTAAATTGAGGGGGGTGTATTCAAAATGAAGAAAACCATGGTTTTTACGCACTAAAATATATTTCTATGAAGAGGGTCCGATTCATTCTCATAAATAAAGTGTAAATTTTGTTTGACAAATTAAAGGTAAAAAAGCAGCCACAGCGTGCGAACCAATTGATCAATCAAGTGTAATGGAGATAAGCCGGAGATGTTGTCACCGCATTTAGTGATAAATTACAATCGAAGCAAGTCTGCCCCTATGCAATATTGCGGTACCAGGAATCCAAGACAGGTGGTTGCCAATTGGTTCATGTGATGTTGAACATGCGCGGAGAGAAATGCGCCTGGTAATTATAGTCTTCGCAACCTTGTTACCTGGTTCTTTGTTTTTATTCCATTTCGGCTTTATTTTATTTAGTTATTTTATTTTCGTTATTTTATTTTTAGCTGACAAGTCACGTTAGCGATCCTTCTACTTTGTGACCTGAAGATGGACACACAATGGTCCGAAATGATCATAGTCTATAGTCTAATTATAAACATAGAAAAAGCAGGACCGACGAAATAAAGTGAGTACCCACATGCATCAAAATGTACCCTGAGAAAGTATGGCGACAATCTAAATTGAAACAATGTTTTTCATCTATAGGCCTCCATTGGATTCTGTGTAAAACAATCGAATCGATAGTCGAATTCTCCGACAATCGATTGCTATCGACGAGCTATAGCGATAGAGGGGGCCATACATGTCATAAGTCCTATCTCAAAGTGTGAAAGCATAGGCGATCTAAGTCTGTTTTGTTTGCCTCACTTTTTTTAACCTCAAATCAAAAATTCCAATCAATCCAGTGGAAATTGGTTTTAAACGAAAGTGCAAGTGTTTTAGAGTGGCCATCTGGACACAAAATTCTAATACAACTATCCGTGTGAGAAAATTTTGCTTTTTTCTGTCATTTTCCAATTTTTTTTTATCTTGCAAATCTTTCCAGAAGAAACAGTTATATCGATTTGTAAAACACTTGCACTTTCGTTTACCTATAACCACTTCAAATGTGTTTTTCAAAAAATTTGAAGGTTAAAAAAAAATGAGGCAAACACAAACCGCACCTGTGTGAAAATGCCCATTAGAGATTCCATCGTGGCTACCTCCTTGAAGCACAGAATAACACAATCAGAACGGAAACTCCGATAAGAGCCAATGGAAGCAAGTTTGGAATTTAACGGCACCAAAAGGCAACGCTGTGGTCCTATATCCCAACATGGCGGACGGGTGTGATTTGTTTTGAAACTCATTTATTTCTGCAAATTCTGGAAAGAAATCTTAAGTTTCCGCCCTCACGTTATTCTATTGGCATTTCAGAATGAAAATGTCGCGGATTATGTCTTATATTTCTTCTTTAGAGCGCGAATCCAGATGTAAACATCCTATATCCCAACATGGCGGACGCGAAATGAATTTGCTTCAAAATCCGACAGAGTTTCCGTTCTGATTGTGTTATTCTGTGCTTGAAGTTTCAATATATCACGTCCCACAAATCTTCTCTATCGCACTATCGGTCGTTGATTGCTATATTCATAGATTCAAATGGAGGGAAAACATTGCTGCCAAACTGCATGAACCGCCACTGATTCATTCAATCAATTTTGGTAAAAATGGAGCTGTTGCAAACTTTTGCTACAGGCTTATTAATAGTTGATTATGGGGTAATACCCTGTAAAAATAACGATTAGCGCACTAAAAAATCACAAAATCCACTCCTAAATTCACAAAATGCTTTTAAACGCGAGACCGTAATGGCGGCCGGGGCCGCGGTTTGCATTGGGTTTCCCTATCTTCAATCAGCGCCATCTACAGGAGGTAGTCTCGCAACACCACACAAGAAGAAGAAGAAGCATGCAATTGCCATAAGAAAACCGCGGCCTCGGCCGCCATTACGGTCTCGTGTTTAAAAACATTTTGTGAGTTTAGGAGTGGATTTCGTGATATTTTAGTGCGCTAATCGTTATTTTTACAGGGTATTACCCCATAATCAACTATTAATAAGCCTGTAGCAAAAGTTTGCAACAGCTCCATTGTGAAACGAAAACTGTCTGCTCTGCGCTGAAAAGTGGCAACGATGGTGCCAGCAGCGTCTCATATTCATAATGTTGACAAAAATAGGAAGATAATCTGAGCGCGCGCGAGGCGAGGCAGGGCGAGGCGCGGCTGGGAAAAATCGAAACTAATTAAAGCAAAATTAGAGAAATAAGTTGATGTATGAATGCGCAAAGCTGAGCTCCAGCTGCTCCAAGATCGGGAAACCGGTTTTCTGCAGAGGCACATCGCATCGATGTGGACGCGCGACTTGGGTGCGCTCAGCGCTCGCGCAGGCGCAGGCGCGTTTAGCGATGTTCATGCCTATAAAACATCTCTGATGCGGCATGAGAGGTAAGTAAACAAGTGGGGGTCGATTGGCCTCAGAATGGCCGTTTTTCGAGATATTGTAAACGAGGGTCGTTTTAAAAGAAATTTCCCTTAATAACTCGGCAACCGAAATAGATAGAACAAATCTGTAAAAAGCATTAAACGGTAACTACTCTCACGGCTCTAACCGTTTTTACAAAATGGGGCTCTTGCAAACTTTTGCTACAACCTACAGGTGATTGAAGAGTTGATTCTAGCATAAAAACCTGTATAAATGACGATGAACACACTAAAAAATCACAAAACTCACTCTCAAAATTGGGCTTTACGGCGGAGAGACGCAAGTATCCTGGGAGATTCCTATCTAAATTGAGACATATCTCTGTGTTTCCGTAGAGAAGGTGACAAATCAGACAGTTATCTCCCATGATACCTGCGTTGAACCGCCATTACGATCTTGTCGTTTTAAAGCCTTTATGTGAGTTTATGACTGAATTTTAGACTTCCTTATTGTGCTTTACTCGATTTTCGCTGGTTTTAACATCAGGTTGAACTATTCATTTGCTCACAGCAAAAGTTTACGCAAGGAAAGGGGGGAGGGGTGCTCAACAATTTCGGAAAACAATCCCTATCTATTGAGTTAGGTATACATCGATCAAAATGGCATAAAATATTGAACATTCCGCAGCAAACCGGAGGTCGATATCGTTTTTCGTATTTGAGACATCGAATGTCGAAAATCGATATCTCGAATACAAAAAAAAATGTTATAAACCTCCGGTTAAAATCAAAGTGTTCATTATTGTATGCCATTTTGATCGATGTATCACTCAATTGGGGTAGTTCTTCAGAATATTTGAGATAGCGTTCCCTTGAGCGCAAAAACGTTGACATTATTTAGGGTCTTTAAAACCAAATTTTGACTAAAGTGTCAAACCAATATTTTTTACTGAAAAATACTTGGTCCGTAGAGTATGTTGAATTCTTAGTTTTTAAATGTCACCTTTTCAAATAGCTAAGTAATGATTTTTGAAAATGGATCAAAATCGAACTTTGACCTTCGAATCGTGACACTTGTATACCGATAATCGATATGTAGGTGAGTAATTTCAGTCGACGAATGAAAAAAATCAGACGACGCTGACGCCTTGAATTTGGCTCAGGTAGGTCACCTGCAAGACTTAAAATTATTTTGATAAGTGTTAAGGTAGAACCAAAATCTAAAGCGCCATCTGACATTCTTTATAATTCGTTGATTGTGCAACGTGCGTTCACATGTGTCCCGAAGCTAATAGGCGGTATTCTTTCCTTATTGCAGGTGCATTATTTAACCTAACCCAGGCCCATTTTCCCCGCCAAAGCAGTTTTTTGTCAAGGGGTTTTCGTGTTAATATCGATAAAATTAAAACAGATAAAGTCCGATAGGGGTAATATGGTCACAAAGACTGTAGCGCTATTCTACGATGATGGACTGATGAACCTTGTCTAGAGGTCGTTTCAGAAGTGTTTGTGCACCTAGAGCGACAATCTATGGAATTTTTCAACGTCATTTCTCATGTTACAAAATGAACATTGGACGAAAATGAATTTGTGCCTTGGCTTTTCATTGATGAACGCTTTGGGCAAATTTTATTTAGGAACCGAGATCAGTCTAAAATGAGATGCCTGTCATATAATTGGTTTCAAATGTCGTGACCAGGTTACGGTTTTTTTTCCCTGGTTTTTTTTCTTGCTAATTGAGCTGAAGAGTTGCGGTTTGGACCATTCTTCATACAAATTACTTTTCAAAGAATTTTTAAAGTATCAATCAAAGTATCAATATTTGTTTTCATTTTGCTTCAAAGATCCTTAGAAATCGAATAAAAACAAATTAAAATCCAGAAAGGGAGGGGGACTAAAATTTGCTTTGAGCTCTAAAAAGTGAGAGAGGGGCTGTCACGTGTCTTCCACCCCAGTGTTGGTTATTTTCTGACACATGTGTTTGAATGGATGAAGATATAGCAAGGACGCAACTTCCTGGCTGCGGCTATGGAATTGACTCCGGAATAATTTATTTTTCCCAAAAAGTTCCTCACGTGTACAATGTTTTTCGCTGGAAGCTTCTTCAAATTTTGGAAACACGAAAAATTATATCGACCGACGGCAACAGGAAAAAAAAATATAGCAATGCGTTATAAAAGATAATGGCATAGTTTTAACTGTAAACTTTTGATACTTTTCAAGAAAATAAATGGGGGGACGGGGGGATGGGGGAGTAAAATCCACGAACATCTTAAACCTTCACACCTACTTATCTACACCCCTACAATGCTAGACGTGTAAGGTGCCTGAAGCGTGAAGGGCACCCGGCTCCTGAAACGGCTATAAGGTATAAAATGATGTTAAATGGCATTAAAATTGCCTACAAAACATGACTGAAAAATATTATTCTATAATAATCGAGCATATCGTACAGTCAAGAGACCGAGACGTTACCTAATTCGGTCACTAAATAAAATTTCCTTTAAAATCAATAGTCTAAAGTCGGAGACAAGTTTTGTTTCGACTTGAAGGAATGAAAATTGAAAAGACCTCAAGATTATGGTCTAGGTGCGCCTACACTCCTGAAAAGAGCTCTAGTTGTCTGCTGCGTATCAACGTAATCTTTGATACATTATCAGGGAAAGGTACAGCTGAGAATGCAGAGATGGCTAGTAAATGAGCGCGCCTAGAAAATCGGCCACACCACCCCACTGCACGCTGCAGCTGCACGAGTGCACGGTTCCACTCGACCACGTCCGCAATTTTGAGTTTCGCGCGTTCTGATCATATGTTGCGCGCGCGACCTCTTTTTGCCGCGAAAAATTCTTATGCCGAAAACGCAACAACACCACCCAACCGGAAGCAACAAGCAACTGCACATCAAAACAAAACGAAACAAAACAATTCGCTTTGAAGCGCTCGGTGTAGAATTTCTTCCGATTTCTCTGCCCTGTCATAATTCTCTCTTTTTTTAATGAACTAGTAATTATGGATACGGAAAAACGAGTGAATGATATTGAGTACAGTACCGATAAAAAGTTTAGGAACTACAACTTGTGTTTAGATAAAGTTCCAAGAGTAGCTTATGATGATCCCAATCTTGATTCCATCATTCTTCAAAATGTAAGTAAAGTCCCTTCTGTATAGGGTTAAAGCTCGAAGACTTTCGCTGAAACTTTCCTTTTTCTTCATCTTTCATACTCTGATCTGCAAGGAAGTGTGCTGCTTCAAATCGCTTTACTCTCTTAAACTATTATTTCTGTGAACTCAGTCAAGGCAGTGATAATAATTTTCTTTGATGAAGAGCGAGAGTGCCTTGTAATCAACTTCATTTGCATTCCCTCACAGTCCAATCTTAAAGCAGTAACATTGCTTTTTTACAAGAGGAATTCTGTAAAGCTATGCTATGAATAACTGATCACTGTAAGGTCAGTCACACTTTTAGGAAGTTGATTTGGAGTGAGGTGAAAATCTTACAACTTTCCTCAAGGTTCTTCCGAGGATTGTGGGGGTGAACTAGCTTTTCAATGTCCTAACACTTTGTTTATGACACAGTCGGAAATCTCTATGACAGTTCCAAGTCCTAATTAGTGGGGGCTCTTGCCATGCAGCAACTGTGCTTACTCCTTGCTTTGTTAACTAATGTATAAGATCGATTCTACGTGAGTCATGCCATGCCTTGTCAATCTAGGCAAATATGACAACCTCATTAAACCCCCCTCTAGATACTACTTATTTTCTAGGGCATCTGTTGGTAAGATTTTACCCATTGTTATTGCAGTTGTTGAGGAATCTGGGGAACTGCGGCAAAATCTAACCTAAAAATATGAAGGAAAATCTACGATGTCTGATTGATTTTGGCGAGTTTTGTAGTGGAAACACGCTTTGTAACGTTACTACTTGATGTACTTGTGCATAGTCTCAGAAAAGACCCAATTAGTTTAGGTTTTAATAGCCAAAATTTCTGTTCACAAATGCGCCCAAGAGGTAATTACATCGAGCCAAGTTTTTTTGGAACCAGAAGCCCCCTTCCTTCAATTAATGGACTCATTTAGTGTGATGTCACGATGCAATTTATAGCTTTGATGCATTATTTTGAGACCAAATAAACCACCTCCCCCTCAGCCAGACTACAGTGAGGAAGAAGATGGCTTGTTGGGTTGCTAAACGATTATTCGCATGCAATGACGTCATCACTAAATGAGTTTAAGTATAAGGACGATAAACCGGTTCTCGACAACAGTTTATTCAGTCTGATGTGTATCCTTATAATGTATTTTCATTCATGAAAGCTTTGAGTAAAAACTCAGAAATAAGTACTGAAGCTGCAATGCAGCTATAAATTTTTTAATGAGTTAACTAAAATAAAGTCTAATAAAATGAAAGCTTTAGATGATTTCTTTTAAGTTCATTGATTGTCTTTTAAAATTGATTTTCCTTTTGTCTTACAGCGGCCAGTTGTTATCACTGGTTCTGCTATAGCAGCTTCAGCCTCTAAATGGACTCTAGATTATTTACAGTCAAGAATTGGAAGTCAAAAAGTTAATGTCATGGTGTCGAAGGATCATAACTTCATGTTTCACAATGCAAAATTGGTTAATAAAGAATCCTCAGAAGTTCCCAGGACTAGGAAAACTATTATGAAATTCTCTGAGTTTGTAAAGAAATTGAAAGAGTGGAAGCCTGGAGAAGATAAGTGAGTTTTCTTCTTTACCCTTTGTCATCTTTATTTTACATTTGAAACTATTTCTTTCCAAAAATTATATTATCCGAGTAACTTCTCTCTTTGCCTTACATTGCTCAAAAAGTATGTGGTGCCCGATGCTTTCCAGCAATCCAAAGCACGTCTGAGTTGGAGCTCTTGGTGTAAACGATTTGTTGTGGATTGAACTAGGATTGGGGGACATAGGCGGACCGTGACCAAAAAAAAGTGGGGGGCTAAAAAAAATTTTTTTTTTTTTTTTTGCTTCTTGTCTTAAAGGGATGTTTAAAATTATATAGAAGAGAAACAAAGTTCCAAGTTCCTGTTGCAAAACGGTTTCCTGATTTTCAGCCCCACCGCCCCAAAAAAGTGGGGGGGCTATAGCCCCCCCCCTCCCGAGCCCTACGGTCCGCCTATGTTGGGGGATTCAGTAAGAGTTACTTTACTTACCATGTTATTTTCTGCACCATTTTTCTTGAACCTCTTAATTGATTTTCATGCTTTCAATTGAAACAATAACGAAACTTTCGATGAACGCCGAATGTTTGCAAAGATTTGTCAACGCTATTTAAACTTGAATGGATGGAGTCTGCAGTCAACGGGGATTCAATATCCTCCTTTTAACGTAAATAGAGAATTGAGTCTGATCCTGATTTGATCTGAATTGAAATCCTCTTATAAACATTGATTTTGCCTTCATTTGTCTGCTACAAGTCGATTTATGATTCCATCATTTCTTAATCCGTCATATTTTTTTTTTCATTCTTTTACCCTCCAGATTATATTTACAAGACAAACTTATGGCTTGTATTGAACCCTACCTAGTTCAAGATTTTCAAGACTTCAAGTGGAATTGGATCAATCACAAAAGGAAAACTTATTCGTGGGGTCCTCTAACGTCTAATTTGTTACTTCTAGCAATGGAAGGTAATGAAAAATCATTCTATGCATCTTGTGCTTTGGTGTATCATTGCATGCTTGGGTACTACAAAGGGTGTTTGATAAGAAATACCTTCAAAACCCTAAAATTGGTTAGAATGGATTTAGTTAAAAATTGCAAATTGAAGCTTATAGTATAATGAAGAAGATTTTACACCAATTTTTTCATAAAATCAATGTTGACTTCTACACATTTAAGTATGCCTTCAATGAATCAATTTCTGCATTCCGTCAAGGAAAAAGAGAGCATCTTTATTTTTGAGCCAGTTTGTCTTTGCAGATTTGACTTCATCATCAGATTTGTACTGAACTCCTTTCAAGTCCCTTTTTACATGCAGGTTTAACTAGAAGTTTATCATGCAAACTCTTACTCTGCGGCGGGGACTCGTATAATAAAGTCAAATCGGCAATGGGATACTGGGCTCAAAGGTGAAGGTCCTGACTTTTTCCTCAACAGAATGCAGAAACTGCTTCATTAGTGGTGTAGATGTGAAGAGGTCAGCAGTGATTTTATTATAATAAGTGTGGAATCTACTTCAATATACTATAAGCCTCATATTTCTCTCTAGTTTTTTTTTAATAATGTCCATCTTAACTGATTTGATGGCGTTCCCTCTACAGACGCCCCCCTGTAGCAGCTCACTCAGTCTAAATAAGTAGGAATGTGGCTGCAGCCCCATAAACAGTAGCATCCTTGATAAGCTTTCTAAATGACGTTTGCATTTGTATGTCTCAAATTTGGACCGACTGCTTGTATGTATTTCTGCCAGATAAGTATGAATTATCATGTAATTACCAGGGCCTCTTCCTAAATTTTTGAAACGTATTTCATCAGGATTGAATAACTTTATAGCTCCTCCACTTTAGAGCATTTTTATCCATACTAAAATAGGCTGAATTGAAAATGGCAAATAACCAACTACGGTAACGCTGCCCAAGATGATAGAGTTGCATTAACAAAACTCTAATCTATTTTGCTATCTTTTCTTTTCTTTCTACAGGTAATGTCACGGCATGCCATTTTGACGAGCAGCATAACCTTTTTGCTCAAATTCATGGTTATAAAAGGTGTATTTTATTCCCGCCAAGTCAATATGAATGTTTGTATCCGTATCCTCTCTATCATCCCTGCGATAGACAGAGTCAGGTAATATTCATACTCTTTAATTGCTTGTCGGCAGTAGTATAGTAAAAACAGGGGATATTTGGGAGAAGAAATTGGGTGTCACCCCTAGTTCTAGTTCTAGTTCCTAGTGAAGACCCTTTTTTTTTTTAAACTGTTTTTGTTTCTCCGCCAACAATGGCAATTTTTTTGCATTTAAATACTAGTCTTGTCTGATGGCACTCAGCTGATACCAGGATTGCCACTCACGGGAAAAAACAGTGAATTGAATGATGGAGGAATCAACAGGAAAAAACATAAAGAATTTCAGCAAAATTTGGAAAAACACAGGGAATTTTTGTCCTTGTTCAGATCCGATTATGATAGATTTGTAGGGCCTACAAATACTGAAGTGAAATGCAAAAAGAGCAAGAAAAAAAAAGATCTTCTACCAAAGAGATAAATTACATCAATATATTGCAAAAAAAGAGTGAATTGTTAAGTTAGAATCCTCGAAGGATCGTTAAGCCTCCAGATTTTGTCCTCAGCAGGTATCTCTGGTGGCAATATTTTTCCTTACAATTTTATCTCTGATGATTTTTACAGGTAAACTTTGACAATCCTGATTTTGAAAGGTTTCCAAAATTTAAAGAGATTGAAGACGGAATGGAAGCCATAGTTGGTCCTGGTGATGTGCTGTACATTCCGGACTACTGGTTTCATCATATTGAATCAATGATGAATGGAGGTCACACTTTATCTATAAATTTCTGGTACAAAGTAAGTTTCAAAATTTATTTTATTTTAATTTGACTGGTGAATTATGTAAAACAAAAAATACAACGAAACCTTGATTCACCGGTGCTCAGCTGATCAGGGTTGCAGAATGCTCAGGGGCACAAGTTCCTAGGATCGCATGTTAATTGTGGAGGCTCAGTGAACATCGTGGAGGCTCTACCAAAATGATGGACAGTTTACATTATAAACACTAAGCATGTTTCATCTACATACCTTTATGAGCATCCCTATTCTATCAGTTTGTGATGCTTTAAGTGTGGAAATATTTTGCCAGCGAGCCTCAATCTGTGGATTGTAGAATCATTCCTACAAAAAGCTCAACAATTGTGGAAGCACTTCTGCGAAAAGGTTATCGGTCTTAGAAAGGGCGTGTAAAAAGGTTGTTGATTGTGGAGGTATTTCTGCCAAAAAGTCATCCATTGTGGAGACGGGGGGGGGGGGGGGGGGGTGTTTCAAAATTGTGGAAGGGATCCCATCTTGTGAGTAAACTGTGGAGGAAAATAATATTTTACTCTACACCCCTGCAGCTGACTGGCAAAAACGTCTGGTCAATTGAAAATTGTGTTTTTGCCCCAACATTGAAGATATTAAAGATTTGACTTCGTTGGTGTTTGGACCGACTGAAATTAATGTGCAACACATCTCTAAAGGCGCTTGTCAGGCTATTCCTTTCAGTGGCTGCAGCATAGGCATGACTCGTCAAGTAGTAGAGAGCTAGTGTTAGTTTTGCTGTGTTTAGTTTCCTGCTAGTAAGTAGTAATATCACTTTCCACCCCATTTTGGATCTAAAGCTAACTTCAACTGCGCAATGTGAAATTGGGGCTGAAATCAGCAACGCACTCAGCTAGATAAATGTAATTGCAGAGTACTGGACTCCAAACTAGTGATGGAGCATGCAATTTGGCATTGCTACATTTTGTCCTAGTCCCAAAGTATTACTTGAAAAATCTGTGAAATCAAAGTAAAGTTTCATCACCGGGATTGCTACTGTGAACGGTAATCTGCAGAATCCTGTAAATGGAACAAAATCTAACATTGTTCTTTTGGTAGTATTACTGGAGTGCTGGAGTCAGCAAAATCATCCGTTAATTTGGGTTCTGGTAAATCAAGGCTTTGCTGTAAAACTTACTGACGATATCTGTTTGTTTTCATTATTTTTCACTCTGTTAAAAGAATTCCTGATTTTTCTCGGTTTTTCTCATAGTGCAATAAATTTCATTATTTGGAAGCTGTAAAGTCCAAGTAACTAAATTCTTTAAATAACCTTGCTACAAATAGTATAACTTCTGGGTCATTTCAGGTTAACTGTCCGACCCATCACATTTTAAAACTGTTTTTGTTTTGTTTTAACCCTTTGCCTGCTGAGTTAGGAATTCAGGTGCAGCCACCCCCCAGCTGAGTTAGGAATCGAAAATTAAGCAAATTCGATCATTTTCAGATGGCCAAAAATCATTAGAAAAAAAACAAAAAAAATCATCCAAAATCATATTTGTTGATATACCCATTGCCTGCTACGAACGAGTATACTTGCTGCAAAAAATCCGTACCCCTGAGGCAATCGCGATACCGACAAACTTAGGTTAACTTGGTTTCGTCAGCTGAGCAGAGGCAAACCATGCAGAGAAGAAACATATTTTAAAATCAAGGGGCAACGCATTCTATCGGAAACACTTGTAACTTGTAGTTTGTATCTTTCCCGACAGAATGAGTACCTATAGTCCTATGTTTGGTTCAATCGCAGCAGCGCTACGGCCGGAAATTCAATGGAAGTCACCAATGCGAGTATACTCGGGCGTAGCTCTGAGGAAAGATTTTTTTTCCGCGAGTATACTCGTTCGTAGCAGTGAAAGGGTTAAAACTTGAAAGTTTCAAATTTTCAGCGAAGAAAAGAGTGATAATAATGGGACAGTTGCAAGGGTCTGAATTGTTGTGTTTTTTATAAATAAAATTATATTACTTTATGAGCTGAGAGCAAAGATACCTTTGGTTTCTAATTAAGTCCCATTGTTCCAGAGATGAGATTTTGGCCCAAAATACATTGTTTTAAATGGGAATTCCGAGGTAACATCATTACACACACAATTTTTTACAACTTTACACGTGTGTATCTCCAAAACCAAGACTTTTAGAAGAAAACCAAAGGCACCATTGTTCTCAGTTCATCAAGTACTCGCATTTTCTTTTTGAAAATCAAAAACTTTCAGACCCTTGCAACTGCCCCATTGTCTGACATCTTACCCTTTCCATTGCGTAAACATGCAAAAATCAATGTTTAAGATTAAATTAACTCATTTTCAAATGTGACGGGTGGGACAGTTAACTTGGGATTACCCTTCTTGTTCTTGTAAGTATTTTCAGCAGACATTTTCATTTTTCTGTTTAAGGACAACCGGTGCAAAGAAACGGTGTATCCATTGAAGGATTTCCAGAAAATCATAATATCTCGCAATATTGAAAGAATGCTGTTAGAAATACTTCGTGAGCCAAAAGAAGTTGGGTCTGTCTTGAAAGCAATGACTTTTGGAAGGTACGCTTGAAAAAGTGGAGGTTTTTAACCTCAAGCTGGCCCTTGTTAAAGAAAGGTATCAATTATTATTTTTTTATCTTTACAGTCTTTGATGAATCCTTTTTTTACAAGTTATTTTTTTATTTAGTTCATAAAATAAATTTATTTTAATTTTTTTTACTTCATCTATTCAACTGAGCATGAATCATCATCTTGTTATTTTGTTTAGTTTAATTTTAAGAAAACCTTCTGTGATAAAATGTCTGAACTTATTGTTTACAAATCATAAGATTGACTTAGCTGGTTATTTGCTAATTTTTTTTTCTTATTTGAACTCTCGAAAGTTCTTTGTTGAAGAGCCTTTTAGACACTAAGTAGACTCAGTTTTCTAACTCCTTGAAACTTTTCATTGAGTCTCGATGTGTCTCACTATTGTTGACAAACAAAAGTTTTGTTCTCTGCTCGTTATTTTTTTCATCCTAGGTACCTATGAATTTTCTTATAATTTTTTTTTTTTCCAAACCGATCTTTTTATTCATTGGTTGTCTACAGAAACGATCAGTCAGTTAACGTTCTCGAATTTACTATCGATTTTGAATTGTGGCGGTCAGAAAGGAAATTATCCTTCCTAGCTTGCCGTTTTCCCCTGTCATTTCAAGTTGAATCTTTTCTTGTTTCTTTATTTGTTATTTCTAATCCCATTCTCCCAACAACTAGTACAAGGGGGTCTTATAATTTTCAGCCTTGAAACCTTATAATTATGAAGACATTTTTAAGGTAACCCTTGAATTACCTTGAAGGTTCCTGAAACCTCTTTAAAACTCCTGTTTGAATTTTAAATTTATCTGTTGACTACCTAATTATGTCAGATGAATCCATTTACTCATTTTTAAACTTCTTTATTTAATTAAAGACTCTGGAAAAGAACGAATGTTTTCAAAAGCTTCTCTTTGTTTGTAAACTCTCCTTCTTCCCCATGTACTATGACTTTTCAAAAGAAAGTACCCAGGTCGAAATTCTTGTTCTTAAATTTGTCCTTTATTTTCAATGAACCTTTCGATTTTTTATGACGTACTTTAAAAGAGGCGTTCTGATTAGTCCTGTAATTCCTGAAAACCGCAAAATTGTTAAAAGATAACCATGATTTAGAAGAGTTATCATTTCGACTAGGGAACTTTCGTTTGAAGGTTATAGTACTTTCGATAAGTTGAGGAGCTGACAGGATTGAAGGAGAATTTCATCTTCAGTCAAGTTTTACCCTTTTATCTGCATTCTTTTTCCGCCCTCTTTGTCATGGTATTAAAACTTTACATTTTTTCTCGGACGCTATCTTTAGTATCTTTGCATGCATTTGAATTGCATAAGAAGTATAGAAAAAATTTACCCATCATATTTTTAATTTTTATATTTAGTTTTTAAGTAGACTTGATCATCATTTATGTATTTTTATCAAAGTCAATTATTTTCATTTTATTGGTATTATGAATTAATATCAAATGCTTGCTTGATTACCTGTTTACCGACTCCGTGCATCATGCAACAAATCTTCCACCTTTGATTTTCGTGGAACCTGTTTAAATGTCTTACCTTGATTTTCAATCGCTCTTAAGAAAAATTCCAAAATAAGTTAAAAAAAAAAAAAAGAGCTGCATCACCTTAAAGTAAAATGATATACAATAAATCTTGTACTCTCCTCAAAACAGTTTGTGATAATCTCAGAGATAATGTATAAATAAGAGACTGAGCACCACATGCAGGTGCTGTGGAAGATTCTAAATCAGCAGTTCATTAGTCCGTCAATCAAATTTGCCTGATTTAGGTTAATCGTTGCGCTCTCTGTGTATTAGTGTATTATGTAGAATCTTCAGAATCTCTCACCAACAGTCTGTTTGATTTTAATTGGTTAAAAAACTTTGTTAGTATTTTAAAAGCATTTTTTAAATGCAGCAAATCATCACAAGAATGGCCTTAGAAACTTACTAATGTTGGTTGCTGAACATTCAGATATCTCTTCTTTATTTGTTGTCTCTGATTGATTTTGTGTTCCTCAATTTGGTCTCATATTCCAGTGGAAGTCAGATTCTAGACTTCGGAAACTTTGATAGTATCAGAGCCAAATAGAGACGTTGCACTATGCAAGAATACATAGGGTAGGTTTTAAACCTACGTTATTCTTGTAGATTCAACAACTCAATAGTAAACACCTCCCTGATTTAGCCTGGTGATGTTCAGGAAACAAAGAGGAGATAGGCCAAAGGTGAAGAGAAGGGCGTTCACCAATCAACACCAGGCTAAAGGTATTCTATTCTCAGGTATAGTCCAAACTCTGCATAATATATTTAATATATTTAATCTTTCAAATCCATCACATAACCTGTGCTTGACTTAGCTAGTAAATATTTATTTATTTTTTAAAGGTTGTAGCTTTTTAACTCGTCATAATGTTATTACTAGAGCTGTACATGTACCCACTATTTCTGGCTGTAAGTTTTACCGGATATTCTACTCCTTGAAAATGTCTGACTCTAATTTAAAGTTTTTGACCAAAGTTTAATGATGATCTAATTATTGAAGCATTCACATCTCTGTTTTTCATGAGTGAAAAAAAAAAAAAAAGAAACTGTTCTTGTCTAGTTCTCAGTACATAGTTTGTTTATTTTACAAGCATCAAGCTATTCTTACAAGGGTTTATTGCAGGGATTGTGGTGTGGATCCCTCCCGATTGCTGTACATTTTGTCTGTAGCAATTTCAATACCTCGAAGCTTGTTTGAGGCGTTTGACATTTCACAATGTTTACTAGCAGTTTACAGGTTTGCAACTTCTGTTCTTTGAAATTAACATTCAACCTACATAATTAGAACCATTATCCATTCTTTTAATCCTTTTTTTTCTTTTTTTTTTTGTTTTGAACTTTATTTTCATATTCATGTGAGAACTTTCCTGTTGAGTTTGGTTGACTAAATCACTATTTAATCATCGTTAACCATTACTCACCTGAAAACTATTGTACTTCATGCAGTAGCGTACACAGGAATACATAATTTCTTTCTCTCTCTTTCCCCATGTGAACACTTGTATAGGAAACAGAGGCTCGAACGTGACTTCATCCCCTATCTCTTTCCTTTTCTAGTGCATACACTCAAATGGGGAAAGAGCAAGAGAGACTAATTCTTGCGCACGCCATTGACTTCATGATCGCATTACCTTATACTCTGTAAAATACTCTAAATTAACACTTCATTGAAAAATGTCAAGAGTCAAAACCAAAGGTAAATGGATCAATTTCGGTTCTATCAAACTAATTATGCATAGGAAAGTATAAACAAGTTGTTGGAGCGTACCTTTCTTTCATATCTTCAAAATGGGGCTATTGCACACTTTTGCTATAAGCGATTTAATAGTCGATTATGGCGTAAAAACCTCAAAAAATAACGATGGTGGCATTAAAAACTTCCAAAATCCCCTCCTAAACTCAATAAACGCAGTTATTTGCGCGAGCGTAATGGTGGCCGAAGGCACTAACAATGGGTGATTCCTATCTTAATTTCGTCACTCTTTCTATGCTGACAAGGATGATTCACAGAGTAATTAGTCATCAGAGTGATGATCCACATCCGATGAATGGTACCGCAACACCGAGTGACACCGGTGTCAAATGAAACTAGTCTCTTATTGGTCACTTCTTGATGGAGTTTCAGAATTGTTAGATGGGAATCTCCCATTGTTAGTGCCTTCGGCCACCATTACGCTCCCGCAAATAACTGCGTTTATTGAGTTTAGGAGTGGATTTTGGAAGTTTTAAGTGCCGCCATCGTTATTTGTTGAGGTTTTTACGCCATAATCGACTATTAAATCGCTTATAGAAAAAGTGTGCAATAGCCCCATTATGCATAGGAAAGTATAAACAAGTTGTTGGAGCGTATCTTTCTTTCATATCTTCAAAATTCCGAACTCTCTAACATGAATTTTTCTTAATGCATAATATTTAACTCAGTCCAAGCATAATATTCCGAGTTAACAATTTTTTTTTTGTTTTCTGTCGTGATTTCACCAGGTAGGTAGTTTATTTTGAAAGCTAATGTACCTTTTATCGAATCTTGACACTGTTATTGCCTCACATAGTAACTGACCTATTTTTTACTAACCGGAACATCTTGTTTTAATCCAGCCATTTGATTGTTAAGTTTATAAACTTTGTAACATCAGTCATTAGTTTATTTTATCATTGATTATTATCACTCATTTACTTGAAAAATAAACATTATTTTGTTGAAACTCTTTTGTGTTTATTTCTTACTCTAGACTGTAGTTATTTATAGAATATGTACCTAGCAATGAGCGTTGGTCGTTTCAGAGGTGTAGGCGCACCTAGGCCGATAATCTTTGGAATTTACCAATGTTATTTCTTATATTACTTGGTAAAAAAAAAAAAAAAAAAAATACTGATGGAGCGTTTTCTTTAAAGAACGCTTTATAATCAAAAGTGAAAGTCGCAAGTAAGAATTATTTTGATACGAAGGAATAAAAATTGAAAATTTGCCAAAGATTATCAGTCTAGGTGCGCCTTTCTTCTATAAAAATACATTTGAACTGTGGGAAGAAAGTCCATCCTTTTGATGGAGGTGGACTACTCTGGTTTCCATCTCTTTGTTTTAATTTTTAGTTTCTTTTTTTTCTTTGACGGCAAAGAAGGAGGATAACTCACCCTCTTTAATTTCCGATCAAATATAATTGTGAGGGAAGCCGCTGAAACATATCATTTTTGTTTGATTTATTTTTCACTTTTGAGCTTTTTTTCTCGTAGCTTTTTTGTTTTTCTCACATTATTTGTATCCGAAGAAAGTGGTGAGAAGAGTTCGTGATTTTTTCAGGAATAGATACGAAAAATTTAAATTGAACCTTTAGTATAAGACAGATTTTTAACAATCAATAGACTTATGTTACTTTCCTCCATGTAACTGCTAGAGGCTTAACTGAAATTTTTTAGAAGCTCTTTAACAGTGTGTTCCTTTGTCTTGCTATTTCAGAGTATCTGAGCAAGTATGCCATAAAATCACCTTTTGCGAAAGTGTGTCAGTTGAAATTTCAAATTCTACCAAAGTCTAATGTTAGGTATGAATTTTATAAATGTCTCCATGTCTAGATTTTAAAGCTCTGTCCCTTTTTTCCACACCCTCCGTCATCCATGTTTAGTTTCTGTTGTCCCCAAAATGAGAGCCATTACTGAAAGTGAACTTGTGATTTGTTATTTATTTGCATTTCTATCTATCCATTTGTTTAATAATTTTTTTTTGCTGTAAATTTTATTATATTTTTGAAACATTGCAAATAACAAGATGTATTGGACTCAAAGAGAAATCAAATTAAATGAAAACAAATTCTTATTAATTTGCCAATCTTTAGCTTATCCATAATCTTTGTGGTTTCGCCTAAAGCGCCTGTTTGAATATCGCAGTTACTTTTGAAAAATAATACTCTCAACATTCCATCCCCTGAACTCTTGCACCATGAGCCATTTGCACGTGAATCATGATGATGTCCTTCACTGTCAGTTGGTAAATAGAACACCTCTCCAGAATCGCAGGTTACTGGATACATTTATTTGAACTATTTCCTTTTTCTCTATCATTCTATTTATCTATTCATTTTTTCCTATTTTTTATTTCTCTTTGGTTTATCTTCATCTTAATAAGATTCTGTACTGCTCACTCCTTAAGCAATAGGCTCTGATTGATTCTCCGCTTTGATGAGCATTAAGAAATTTTGGATTGTTAGGATCTTAACATTGGTTTGAAGATCATATCAATGGAACAGCTTGGAAAGAAACAATATTAAAGCTGAGAACACTAGTTTTGCTGCATTGCCAATCCATTCAGTCTTGATCACAGATTTTTGGAAATTATTATTTCTGTGTTGATTTCCAGTTTCTCTCCAAGGCTTCCATCAATTTAATGCGTATTGTATAATGCTATTCATTCAAAGGTTGCAGTATTACATATGCCCTCAAAATCAATCTTAAAAAGCTTGACAATCTAATTTCCAGAAAGGAAGTCACATGATTTTCGCTGAGATTCGATGATTATTGATCGCTTGAGGAATGAGTAGTATGGAGTCTTGCTCATTTATTTCATCTCTTCTCATTCACATCAATTTTGATTTTACAGTCTGAATTTGAGATACCTACTTGTTGATGGAACCTCTTGGTGAAGATACAGCCGTTCCTAGTCGCAGAACATACTGGTAAGAAATACTCATCATCCTCTCTTGCTCTCTTAACAGTATGTCCTTTCTTTTATTTTTTAAAGAAACATTTTTTTCATTATTGCCTCACCGTTGTCATCGTTGATTGTTAATGTTGCAGCTTTGGTTGGTTGCGCTTGCGCAAAACACATGTTTTTTATTCCTGTGTGTACAGTGTGTAGGAATTGTGGCTCTCTCTACTCTCACAGTTTGTGCCATTTAAAAGAATGTTTTGTTTGGCAGGTTTTGTGCATCTGCGCACAAATCCATTGTCGCCAGGATTAAAAATATATTTTTCGACTTTCCAAAAAATAAACAAAATCACGATAAAAATGGCCATAATTAATAACCGTGATCTGAGGTCGATTGTATTTCCTTACTAATGAATACTTTTCTGATAGCTCATTTACCTACTTTTTAAGTGGGTACCTATATATGCTTGTATACCTACTATTTAAGTACCTACCTAGGTATATTAGGGCCTATTATGTGCCCTTTTATGAGCTGTTTGCCCTTTTATTGCGCCCCCTCTCCCCCACCCACATCAGTAATTTGTAAAGATGATCATCACAGCTGCCGCTTGGATTTTTATCAGTCAGAGTCGGGCCACGTGTGAGTGTGCATGTGTGTGTGTCCTTTCTGTTCACGTTATCATTGCACACTCCTCTCCTGTCACTCATAAATCAATCAAGTCCATCAAGTTTTTGAAACTTGTGTTTTGTTTAAAATTACTCATACGTTTCTTTATCATCAGTTGAAGATGAGATGTGAGAACCTCTAAACAATGAACTTACTCTTGTTTTTTTTTTCCCCCAAGAATTTTGAACTGTATCTCATAATATGGCTCATCGCATTAGTTAATGACCGATAGGTATCCATTATTTACAGGGTGTTCACATCAGTGGCAGCTCCAGCACGGAGGAAGGTGTCTAGTGTTGTGTCACCCCGGGCCACTGTTCAGTTTTTGACTCACCTCCCCCCTCCTTTCAGGTCTAACTAGACAATTGAACTAATCTGGTATTAATAGAGCCTTGGTCTGGGGACCGACACCCCCCCCCCCCCCCCCCCCCCCCCCCGAGCAAACTGATTTTGGCATTTTGCACGAGACGAGGCAATGTAGCGGAAATCGATGAATCCCATTGGTTTCGACGGCACCGAAGTCGTTGATCTGAAAAGAACATCTCTAAGTCGTGCTCTTGCGACGCCGCCGTTTAAACCAATGGAATCAAAAGATTCCCGCTTGTCTCGTCTCGTCCAAAAGAGCGGAATAAAACAAATCGGTGTTCGAGCGGTGTCAGTTTAAGTGGGATAGTTGCAAAGGTCTGAAAGAGTGTGCATTTTATAAAAAAAAAAAAGAAAGACCTTTCATTTGCTCTCCAAAATACATCAAAACTCAAACCCTTGCAACTGCCCCATAAACTGACGTCACATTTATGGACATACTGCCCAACTTATACTTAGGCAGGATCAACCTCAAAGAATTTCTAACTAATGAAGCTCTTACTTGGGTATAGTTAAAGAATTCACAGATTATTGATTTCAAAGTTTTCAGTTTACATAGATATACTGCGACACATAACTTTGTAACCTTTGCTCCCCAGATGAATTGCCCTAGTAAATTCTAGAACGCTCTAAGTACGAAGCATTTCTCATAGCGCGGGAAATAAATACATGTACACAACAGTTGTGATTCATTCGTTTTATTGTAAAGTTTTGATGGTGTAGGGCTCTGTATAATTTCTTAAAGGAGTATAAGTAATCATAGTACGTCAAAAAATGTATGAAAAAAGGTTCTATTTTAGAAAATTTTTACTTGCCGTAAGTACATGCTTCTGTACGTCAGGTCCGGTATTCTCAGCTGCTTTTTGCACGTGTAAATGTTGCCTAAAATAAACCATGGTCTCCGAGGTATTTGATCTTCAGCAACGATGTTTATATTCCGTGGTTTTTTTTTTTTTTTTCAAATTCTGGCGCCAAAAGAGCATCGTGCTGTTGAAAACAAATGAGAATGCTGTCTTAATGAAAAGTGCGCATTTTGAAATTGACCAATCAGACACTAGTTTTCAGTGACGAAGCATGCTATGTGGCAATGTTGCTTTTTTCCATTTAAGTTCATGGAAAATATCGGTATGGTGAACACCCTCTTGTTCAAAATTTAACATGGGTTTAAATGGACAAAATGCAACTTTGTCAGATAGCATGCTTCGGCATTGCTAGTTTTATGATAGTTTATCGAATTTGAACTAATCTTTCTCTGTAGCACAGCAATAACTATCGAATGAAGCTATTGCAAGGTTTTGCTGCAAACGGACTATCGATTCTGATGTAAAATGTTGCGAAATGTTGTGATTGTCCATTTACCGACAGTAAAACCTTGTAAGAGCTCCATTATTAAATCAGTCCATAACTCTATAGCACCTATTTTTCTATTTTTTTAAAAAAAAAAAAAATACAGGTGAATCAACAGTGGCGCAGTGTGCAATCTGACAACGTTGCATTTTGTCCATTAAAAGTTGTGAAATAGGTCGAGTTTGAGGGTTCTCTCCCCAAAAGTCCGAGTTATTTCGTGAGTTTAATTGGATCAGATTCCTTGCTTCACCTCTGCGAATCGATTATCTTTTTTCTCGTTTAGTTGACCCTTCAAAAAAGCATTGACTATCAGGGCATTTTTTTCAAAAGCATTTTATGAGAGAGGCATCTGTAAGCATGGCAATTCTCGAGTTGTCATTAAGTGCTACCGATTGTGAGACTAATCTATATATTTGAAAGTATTAGCTTGCTTATGCCATTCAACGGATTTTTTATGACTCTTGAAAAAGAAATTCTCAAGCATGATTCATGAAACTTAATATAACCCAACTTCTTTATCCGGCAGGTGGTTCAAATCAAAGTAAGCAATGGAATAAAATGGTTAATTTTTAAAAGAGCATTTCAGTTCACGTATTGCTTTATGTTAATGTGTCCCTTTCAAAGTTAACCGGTCATTTAACTGTCAATGGTGTCATACAATAATGGATTGCGTGGGTGGGTGGGGGGGGGGGGGGGGGGGGGTGGGGGCTGGTGCCACCCCAAACATAACACCGTGTGAAAAATAAAGAAAAGAAAAAGAAAGAAAGGGATAGGAAAAGAAAGAAATAGAAGGTAAAGGGACAAAGGAAGATCAAATTAAGGGGGGGGGGGGAGGATATTGAAACTAATTGACCATATTGGTCAATAAATTTTAGTGGAGCTTGAAAGTTAATTCTAGGTTTTTTTTCTCAGAGAATAGAATTCTAAATTCTGATGAATGTATTTCTTACGTTTTTCCGAGTGGAAACAAAAAGATAGTTTGATCATTTTTGTCAAGTGATTTTGAGTAAAATTTTTCAGAACAGCGTGAAATTTCGCTTAATTAACCTAAATTTTTCAACATTTTTCGGGGTCGACCCCCAGACCCCCCGCTATTTTTGGGGGTGTCCCCCAGACTCCCTACAGGGGATCTCACTTCTTGCCCCTCCCCCTCAAATTCAAAAGTCTAGTGACGCCACTGTTAACCCTTTCATGACCAGCGAGCTGATCCTTCACTTTTTCGCTAAACCAATAATTACGCTATCTACATGCCCATTGCCCACGATACCTTGGGGAAGATAGTGGTACTGCTTGCTCCATTGACCTGACGTGGTACGCGTTACATACCACCGCGTGCAGGTGGTGCAAAGTCTCACTAAAAAGGTGGTATGTATGTCATACCGCTGAGCTGGAAAGGGTTTAACCATCGATTTGACGAAAAAGTTTTAGATTGGCCCGCAGAGTAATTGACGGACAGAACAACGGGCGATCGTTTAAATTAAGCGCAGGGTAGTTAAATATTCCTGCTCCACGGTGCTCATTTTGCCTATCCATACAATTGAAGGCGCTCGAAGATACATTATTTTTTTAGTCGCTTTCATTGTCAATAAGAAATTGAACTTTTTTTTTGAGTCGTCGCTGTTTTCGTCAATAAAGAAATTGAAATTTTGTAAGACAGATATAGTCTCGAGAACGAATATACCTACTCGGACATGATCTCAGAAGGGTTTTAGTAGCCACAAAATTATCTAGTGTGTGAATCGATACCGATAAGCCTGCATTCGGCATAACGTGTTATTTGTTCCATTAAAACAAATGCAAATGGTCGATTTCAAGAGTGTTTACCGAATTCGCCGTTGTTCAATATTTTTCATGGATTTAAATGAACCGAACGCAACTTTGACAACTTTTAATCCCCCGCTACTGGTGTGAATCAGCTCATTTCATCCAGTAGCGAGGCGTGAAATTTGACAACGATGTACTTTCTCTATTTAAACTCACTGAAAGAATCGAATGCTTCGGTCATCGGCGATGACCAGATGTTTCGATCTTTCTAATGTGTTTAAAGGGGGAAAAGAAACGTTACCAAATTGCACGCCTCGCCACTGATTCCGCCATTTTTCGGATAGTTATCCGATTTTTCCCATTTTACTTAATGTAAAAGTCGATAATTTATTGGAAAATCAGGCAACATTGGTTCATAAGGGGTATCAACTTGGACAATACCTACCTTTGTTATCTTAACCATTGAAATCGATTCCAAGCAAATTTCATCAGTCCTCCTCTTGTAGTTAAAAGTTTTAATTTCGTTCCTCTGTCCGGCAGCGGAGGCTCGAAAGCCTTTTTGTCCATTATTTACCACCTTTCCAGTATGTCAGGATTGGTCAATATAAAGATGAAAAATATGAATTGAATCACCGCCTGGGTTGTCCATTCCATCTCGAATGTATCTGAAATGAGACATTTGTCGCTTTTGAGTCTGATTAGCTGAGGTTGGTCAAATTTTACGTTCTACACTTCTACGTCCTTTCAAGTAGGAATTTGTAAAGCTGGCCTCCTAATCCATCTCTAAAATCGATTGCTGAAGCATTTAAATAAATATTTGCAAACTCTTAAGGCATATTGTATTTTTAGTTATCGGGTTTGGTCGCTTAATTACTGTACAATCAAATGGCAGTGGCGCATGGCGCGGCGGTGCGTGCAGTTCGGCCTATCGTCGCATTTAGTCTATTTGAAGTCATGAAAAAGGTCGGAACATTGGGGGTACACAATTCACTCCCTCGAATCGATATTTTACGCGGGTTTAAATGAACGAACTGCAAAGTTGCCAGATTGCACGCGCCGCTGCGTTTTCTCCCATTTAAACGTACTTATACAAATGTTAAGTTTTCACCTGATTTCCCTGATAATGTGACATTTGGACGACTGTGGACATTTCGAACGGGGCATCTCCATGTTCAGGTCTTGTTTATAGTAAACCAATGAAATCAAGGAAATCAGGTAAAACTTATACCCATGAATATACCCGATTTATAAATAATTTTCAGGGGCCAAATAATGTTTGAACTTCAAGGTTCTTCTCATAGATGTATGGTGCGTACTTACTTACCGAAAAGTCCAAACATTATTTTGGCCCCTGGGGGGTGATTATGAAGGATCGTATCGTATTCCTATTGAGTCACGCTAATGGGTGGTGTTTATTTATCGATTCGGCACCCCGATAAAATGGTTTTCTATCTCCACGGTGTGCGGTCGATACAGCTGAGGATTCATCGTCATCTGTGATATTTCATAGAGTTAAACAAGGGCTCTATCGGATTGACAACTTGAAAAATAAACCACCCATAAAAATAACACGTATCTCGATATTAACTCGATACGATCGTCAGTAGCGTAGCGAGAAATTCACTGTCTCTCTTATTCCTCGATTGAAACACGTATGTTAGGCAAGGCTAGACGAAAGGTTGAAACGCCTTCTTTCTTAAAACCCTTCATACCCTTTTTTTTTTCATCCTTCTTCTACTCATACGTTCAAATAAAAAATGGGGGAGATAGAAGAAATCTTGGTTGCACTTCTGCGATCGTCGATCGTTCTGAATCACCCCTCTTTTTCATAGCGAATTAAAATAAATGCATTTAAATAGTATTTACATACTTGCTCTTTTTTTCAATAACTGTTGCTTGACGATTCGATTTTCGGGGAATTATGTGTATTCAAGTGATAAACAACCGTGTCTTCACGCGAGAGTTCACGAGAGCGCCTTCCTATCATATCACGTTATCAGTTCTTACTGTCGGCCAATTTATTGTCATATGCTGCTTTCTCGCGAGTTGTGAAATGTCTCTTTTATTCTTTGAATAATGTGTTTACAAGGAGCACAGATTGACTAATAAAATCCATATCAACAACAACTAAATGTTTCAAAAAATTTAAACCCAACATTGTTCCTTTTTGATGGGCTGTCACAGGCGATTAAACATTAGTTTAAAGCAAAATCCATCCGATAAATTGGTTTGATACTAGTTATTCGTATTTTGTTAAGTTCGTTCAAAAACTAATACGGAATACCGAACAGGAGGTATAAGAAGAAGCAAAACTGAACTAGCTCTTCAAATGAGATGCCATTCCAATGCAGAGGGAGCAAAACCGGCACGAAGTATACTCGACGAAAAATTCCACTCATTTCGTTTCAACCTGTAAAATCGGTGGGACTGAAAATCACTGGAAACGGGAAAGTCATGTGGCCTAAGAAATTTGTATTGATAGATTTCTAAAATGAACAAGATCATAGGCGGACTGTGACCAAAAAAAGTGGGGGGGGGGGGCTAAAAAGTGATGACCTTTTTTTTTTGCTTCTCAAGTCTCAAGAGTGATGACTTTTTCCCGGTTTTTAGCACCTCCACCCAAAAAAAGTGGGGGGGCTATAGCTTCTTCTAGCCCCTGATTAGGTCCGCCTATGAACAAGATTAAATTGGAAATTGTGTGGCCATTCTCGAATTTATCGATACCACCCTCAGACAGTTGCGAATTGAATCAGAATCATCTCTGTTTTTACTGAGATCGAATGTTTCATATGTTTCTCTAAGTTTTCTTTTTTACGCTACCCTCTCAAAATATAAATTATTATTTTTTTGAATGGTCTACTTAAATACTAAAAACTCAGCTTAGCAAAATTCAGCCCCGCTTCCCATCTCGTCTTTTTTTCGTTTTTTGTTTTGTTTTGTTTTGTTTTTTTTTTTTTTGTTAATACATATATTGAACTTACAAATATTCGAAAATGTTGTTTATTTCAAAAGTAGAATTTTCCGCGAGTAAGTTGTTTTACTGAAGTAAGAGCTTTATCATTTTTACAAAGACTAAACTTTGACCACTTTTCCTTCCTCAGTTTCTTCATTAAAGCTACTTCTACCCCCCCCCCCCCCTTCCTAAAAAAAAACTAGGGGGGAAAAAAAATAGAGAAGTAGAGAAAAGGGAACTGAAAGAACGTCCTTGAAATAAAGTTGAAAATTTTTCAGCTCAAAGTAATTAGATTTAAATGAATTCTCGACGTACAGTCATCGAATTTCATGGGCCAAGTCTAGTTAAAGAAAAAATTAAAAACCTCAGTACAGCTAAATAAAATCACTGGTCGGCTAACCTGTATCATTTGTTCAAAGCAAAGCAGCTCTAACTACAGATATTCCGTGTGAAGATGTCGTTTTGAAAAGAAAATTGCTTCGGTGGCGATCGACCCCACGTAAAGTAGAAAAATTTGTCAGGATTTTGGACGAAGAAAACTTAGAGGGTTGCTCTTTTTACAAAATGTTTTTCAGCCGATGACGATCATCCGAAGAGAACATATAAGAAGAGTACAAGTTGACACATTTCCGTGAAAGTGAATCTTTTGTACGGTATTGGTAAGATAAGGGGGATGACTATCGGCGGTGGTCTCATGTCGATTACAGACATTCAATCGTAGTAACTGAAAAAAAAACTGGTTCAGGAAAACGATGTTTCGGTGTCTCTATCGATTTTAGACCACGGTTTCAAAAAGAAGCTGTTTTATAGCTGTGGCCAAGAGTTTGTCTCTCTCTCTCTCTCTCTTTTCTCTCTCTCTCTCTCTCTCTCTCTCTCTCTCTCTCTCTTTCTCTCTCCCTCCCTCTTTCGCACCACTAGACTGCATTTGTTAGAAAAGAACGGAAACAGCTGGACTGAAATTACGTGACAACCCTTACCTTCATTATTTTCTATTTCATACAGTCAAATGGGGAAAGAGAGAGAACAAACTAATTCCTGGCTAAGGCTGTGAGCTATTTTGGTGTAATATTCTCACGCAATTTTCCAACTTCAATTCTAGCATTTCAACAAACAAATAATTATGCAATATTTTTTGCGATAGAGTTAATATTTCGCCGCAGAAAATATTTGCTATAGGACCAAAGAGACTGATTATTGTCTGGCGCAAATCCAATTTTTCTAACACATTTTCAGGTATAGCTTTCTGAAGATTATCGAAGCAATGGACCTACTATCAAGCATCATAAGGCTAATTTTATACGCGTGGAACCCGATGGAACAGGGTGGAACGGGTTAATTACTCTTGGTTGAGATTGAACTGTTTTGCGTTCCAATTTAAAAGAAATATCTAAATTCTGGCAACTCGTCCTTGTTCAAGGCTTTAAACCGCGCTGTTTATTTGTTTTTTTGCGTATCTTTTAAAGGGAGGCTCTTTTAATTTTTTTTCCGGAAAGGAATTCGTGCCGTTGAAAAGTCAACTGGTTTAAGAATTCAAAATTCGAGCGGAATTGACCGGTTTTGAAGTCTTATTTTATTAAATCATAAGTAACTCTGAAGTTGAAGAGGATTAACTATTTTAAGTCATAAAACTCTGGTATGCTGGAGACAAGTCGGGCAGCGCGGTTTTTGAATAAACAATTGATTTGGGGAGGCCATACGGCTGGTACTTTACAAAGTTATATTTTATTAAACCATAAGTAACTCTGAAGTTATATTCCAATAAACTATAAGTAACTCCGATCGGTGGACCGATTCGTCGGAGGGTCACTGGTTTGTGTGTTCCGTTCCGTTTTGATGGAATACTCGAACCGCAGTGGCTATAGCCGCAGTATAGAAAAATGTAATGTTCCATCGTGTTCCATTCAGTGGCGTAGCTTGCAATTTGGCATCGTTGCAGTTCTTCCATTGAAACCCTCGAAAAATATCGAATCATCGGGTATCCGGTGAACACCTTCGCATTCGACCTTTCACATGGGTTTAAACGGACGCAATGCAACGTTGCCAAATTGAACGCTACTGCATCACTGGTTCCATTGTATCCCGCCGTGCTTCAATTAAAAGAATTAGCCTAGCTGCGTCTTCAAAGTTTCTCCCTCATGGTTGACTAGCCGCTGCCTACTTCGTTCAAATTGGGGGCTTGGATATTTTGTAGAACTATGAATAGAAAACAAAGGTTCCTTGAAAAGGAAGTAAAAATATGTAAGTATAAATTCGCCTCCTCAACAGCGATTATGTGAATCATTTGAAAATTTGCTACGGAATCACATTTAAATCACAATAGGCACCGCTTCGCTGTTGAACTGTTCTAAACATTCCTTTGGCTCTTTTTCGTTCGGGCAACTTCTAACTTCTATTGCCTGATGATTTACCTGATATTTTTTCATTTTTTTTTTTTTACTTATATATTTTAATGATTTTTATTTGTTTTTTCATCCATACTTACATCGA
Source organism: Trialeurodes vaporariorum (assembly GCA_011764245.1). Lineage (NCBI taxonomy): Eukaryota > Metazoa > Arthropoda > Insecta > Hemiptera > Aleyrodidae > Trialeurodes > Trialeurodes vaporariorum. The sequence continues at coordinate 28,097,033 of VMOF01000111.1, forward strand.
ATTTATTTTTTTCTTTCTTACTTTATCAACAGCTTTATTTTACGGTGCTATAAACAGTAAACACTGAAATACAATCAATTATCGTAGGTACTTTTTTCCGCGGCAAAGTCCTTTGGGCTTCTAACTCTGAAGGGGCACCAGCAACCGCTTTGCATCCCTCGAACGTTAAAAAAAGCTATGAAAAATGTTTTGCTGTTCTTAGAGAGACAGATGATGTGTAAATTTGTAAGTGAGTGCTTGGCTAGAAATCCGCAAAAAAACTGCCCCAGAATCAGAGAAGGATTCTGCCTTAAAGTGATACTATAGATATGAAGCTCTAAAATAGATATCTACTTTTATTGTTTATTTTATTGGAAGGCGTGAATATTTCAAGAAATATTGAAAAAGTATGCGAATCGAGAATTGGTCGATAAAATTTTTAAAACATGGCCATTTTAGTCTCTCCCAAGTCGCTGCCTCTGACGCCTCTCTGAGTCTCTGGTCCCGTCAAATATGATTGGGAACTACGTGACGTAATTACAGGCGCGCAAAATGTTCCAAAACGCCGGAAGTTTCACGCGAACCGGGATTTTAACCTAGCGGGGTTTTCGAAAAAAATTTCCTCAACAAAATTTGAAAATTGAAAAAGATGACTTTTTTCTGCTTTTTTTAACACCAAATTACAGGTATTTTTGAAATTTTGTGGCCGTTGTGCTAGGAATTATTTTTACTGGGCGAAGTCCCTCAAACTTCCACGTATTTTCCTCACATTCACGTAATCCGCAGATCGCTAGATCGGGCATTTTTTTGCGCCCCTACGTATAATTATTTCCCTGGTTGTGAGTTAGACTGTCAATGCCTCAATGCTTTCTCTACCAGCTATTCTGAAAACTAAAAATATCGATCAAGGACACCTACCGTCAGCACCTCTTTCTTCGTTGAAGCGACATTTATCTAATCAAGGAAAAAATAAATGTTTAGCGTATTTAAAAATGGAAGAAGAATCTCTGCCTTATATTTATTCACGAACTATATATCATCCTCATTTTAATTTTAATCCGCATCTCACTTGAGGTTATAAAACTTCCAGTTAATGCGGTATTCCTTTAACCCTTCTAGACCTAAAATCCAATGGGTCAATCAACACTTTTGAGGTAATGTTTATTGAGGAGAGAAGAGAGAGCTTAGGTGTAATATTTATATAAACGCCTATTTCTTCGCATTATCTAAACCAATGACCACTAGGTCTGAAAGGGTTGGATCTGAAAGCGCTTTTGCCCTTGTAACAAAGGACCAAAGTTACATTCGTCCCCCTTTCCCCGCACAACATTCAATAATTCCTATCCTATTTTGCCAAGCTTAGTTTTCAATGCTTCATCGTAGGCCCATTCTTGTTTGATAATCAGTATTCCTGGGGATGAGTATCCATTCATTTTGATTTTATTATAAGCAGGTTTTTTGTATCGAATCATTTTCGTGTAATTTTATTTTGGAGGAACTCTAGCATAAATACGTCTTTGCCAAAGTGAAAAATGAATGTTTGCTTAGTATGTGTTCAACGGTTTGATGAAAGACGTCAATTAGAACCTCCCGAGCGCCCTGTAAGGGCTGTGTAAGGGATCCTAAGCGTGCTTGTTTACAAAACTACCCATGTATGCCTACTTTGTAAAGCTTCAAAAATTATAATCCAATAAACCAGGTCTACATCTGAGAAAAGCTATCTACAAAATTTTCTCACTTTTTCTTTTATAATTTTTTTTGTTGTGACCCTTTTTTTTAGAGTGTTTCGTCCATTTTTCGCTCCTTGATTCAAGTTTTGCTTTTACCGGGTTAATTCTTATTTTTGAAACTTTCAACTTGTTCTATAAAGTTTGTGTATCATTCCCTCTTCTATAGCAGTTCCAACCAACTCTCTCTCCTTTTCTTGTAAAATTTAGTGGCTTCCCTGCGTAGTAATTTGTCAAATGCCTTAATTTGCTGTTGTGTTTGTTATTTTCGACTCTTTCACGGAGAAAAAATTCTTTTATTTAAGTTTCTGCTTTGATTTTGAAATGCACCGACTGGATGTTGAAAGATCTCGCACTTGATGTAACACAATGCACTCTGTAGCACGATAACGCGGAGCTGTAACGAAACTATTCAATGTTTTTGAGATATTATTTGCTGAAGCACTAAATTGTTTTACCAAATTTTAGTTCATTCACTTTTTGATTCTAACACTGTTCTGCGTCCCTCTCCTTCCCTTCCCTTCACCGTCAAGCTTCGGAAATTTTCAAAGAACTTAGTACCTTGTTATCTTTTCCACCATCAACTGTCAATTCCTTCTCGAATCAAATCAATCAATTTCTCATCACTATCTCAAATTTGATCTCTGTGTCGACAAACATTGATCTATTATTCAATAGGTTTATCATTGGCGTAGACGCGGAGACGGAGCTCGGGTATAAATTAAATGTTGCGTCTCTCGCGGCAGAACCAAAAAACAATGTATTAAAACCAGTGATTTATCGCTCCCAAACTGATTTGAAGTGTTCTCGCGTACAGTCCGAAACCGATTCTATAAATTACAGTTTGAATGATTGCATGGGAGCTTTTTAGGTAGCTCATTTTGGGAGCTAACCCGGCTTACAATAAGAGCTCTGATTGCATTAATTCAAACTGTAATTTTTTACAACAATTTCTAACTGTACGGAAACTCTTGGTAACAGTTTAGGACGATGAGTTACTGATATAAAACCATCATTCATGGTTCACTGCCCCTCCTCACGCAATCGTCTCGATAAATTATCGGGTAGTTAACTGTTCGTACTTGTAGGTACTGTTTTAACATACACTACGAATTGAAGGCGCTTCTACCGATTATCTATTTTTTCTGTTAGAGCGTTTACCTCCAGCATGGAATAATCGCGTAGGCTGGCTGTAGGATGTAGGTAGCTACATAGACTTTGAGTAGTTAACCATGTGTACAGGGGCGTAATTTGGGGGGGGGGGGGGGCAGTAGCTAGCCCCCTAAAGATTTCAGAACACGGGTCATAATTTTTATATCTTGTGGGAAAATTTCACGAGGAGCATATATGAGGGGCAAAAAGAAAAAAGAAAAAAAAGAAAAAAAAGAAAAAAAGAAAAGAAAGGTAATCGGTTTTTGGTGACCACTGCCCCCCCCCCCCCAAACAAAACCTGAAATACGCTCCTGTGTTTGTACCTTTCGGTATTATTTTGGTATACAGGGTGGTCCAAAAGTCCCGGGACGGCTTCTTAACTTTTTAACGGCTGCAGGTAAAAAAACAAATTTGGGGGATGCTGATATCTTAATGAAAACTACTTTTTGGCGCACCCGAAATTTCCGGGGGGGCATGCGTAAGGGGTGCCTCCCCCCTCCCCCCCCCCACTCAAAATTTTCAAATATCTTGTGATACCTAGTTTGAAAGGGCATAAAATTCTAAGACTTTTGGCTCCAACCGCAGGTCAATGTTGTTTTTCGTTGTTGATATATCGCAGGTCAAAGTTCGGTTTGGACCGTTTAAAGAAGGTGCCTGGAAAAGGTCTAATTCGAGAATGAACTGAATTTGAATTACGTTTGCAACTGAAGCGCCGGCCGCTCGCGTGCTCCCAAGTATCAGTATTACTTCAAGTAAGAGCGCGCTTAAAGTGCTGTTTTCAAGGATTCCCAAGAGAAAATCCCCTAGAGATTAAGATGACTTAGTCTCCTCGAAATTAATCCGAGGGTCTTTCAAGATGCCGCGGTCGACGACGCATGCATCGATGTATTGTTTCGTCATTTATGAAAAAAATAAAAACAAAAACAAACAAAAAATGTTACCTCAAAAATCCTACTTTAGCGTCTTTGCTCCTTCCCGAGAGAGCCCAGTTTACTATTCAGCGACTGCAAACGGTTTTATTTATCTTACTCACGTGTGCTTATTTTTGCATAAGAACTACTTTGAAGGCTCTCTTGACTTCTTTGTATTACGTTGCGTTGGATGCATCGACGTGAGGATACCCTTAATATTGTTTTTCCAACCGCTTAAACTGGCTCACTCTTACACTTTCAGATGTAACAATACAACTATGTTTAATATTATATTGCTAAAAATAAAAACAAACGCTCTTCAAATGTGCTATGATGAGTCACACACACTTGAAAATCACCATGCAATTTTCATTTTATTTTTTAAAACATTCTATCTTATCTTGAAACTCATATCGTTTGCTAAATATTTCTAATTTCCGTCCTTATTGAAAAAGCAACTTGGATTAATTTCTACTGTATCTTAGTTTTAATGCTTTTCTACTTGTGTTCACGTGGTATTTTTGCTTATTGATTTAAAACCTTTTACTCTCAAAATGTCTCGGGACTTTAGTATAAAGTATGTATTTTCCTTCATTTACTTTCCTATACTCATGTTTCTAAAATCTACTCACTTCCCCCCCCCCCTCTTAATTTGTCATTGGTCGGGTCTATTGTTGGTTTCAAATGAGCTCTGCAGTCTGCACTCACCTCTCTGCTTTCGTTCAAAATAAGGCATTCCAAGACGATAGTTACAATTTCCTATGTCTCTTGACCTTTCATTGTTTTTCAACCTTTTGTCCTCCCTGAATTTCAATAACAACCTCTCTCTCTCTCCTCTCTTTTTGGTGTCTTAAAGTCAAAAAATTAAATCAGATATGACTAAACATTTATATACTAATAGTTTTCTTATGATGATTATTATTATCTTTATGTAGCCATTTCAAGGCTCAAAAAGATGGCTCTTTCATGATGATAAATAATATTTTGAGATTAAAAAATGTAAAGAAAAGAATTGCCTCATTATAGCAACGGATTCTGATCAAATTCATATGGAGGTACTACGGAACCCATGTGATTAAGTGACAACGCTGTTGGTGGCAGGGTGAGCGGAGCGCTCACCACCAAAATTAGGGCCCTCCTCCATTAATTAGCAGCTGTACAAGAATCTTATCCCCAACCAAAAAAAGTAATTGATAGCTAACATACCCATTCAACCTATAGATATCAATTATTCAAGAAGTAGAAAAGTATCAAATAAAGGCAATCCCATTGATGGATACAGGTGGGGGGGGGGCAAAGAGGGCAATTCCCCCCTTCGATCGAAAAAGGGGAAAAGAGTGAGAAAGAAAGGGGAAAAGAGAGAAAAAAGAAATGGTGTGGGGGGCTTTGGATACCCCCTTCTGTGTTTGCAAGGGCTGGGTCCGCTAATGAACAATCCAAAACAAAGTCTTGTCATAGAAGCTGCATACATTCTAAAATTCAGGAGAAGCAAAAAGAATTATAAATGGAATTGATGCGCTATTCAATTTTTACCATTTATTTTCTTTCGTTAATTGTATTTATGTTTCATCATCCCTCCTCCCAAGGCAGAATGGAAAAGAAGACTGATCAGTCTTAATTCTGCCTCTTGGACGCAAATACACATTAATTATGAAATATTCAATTCTATAATTCAATTCAACGTCCAGTATATAATTTGTATTTTTTTATTTTATTCTTTATGTACTCATTCTTTTAAGTGTTCCTGTTTTAGTATTTGCCTCTTAAATAAACTGCTTTCTCTCTCTCTCTCTCTCTCTCTCTCTCTCTCTCTCTCTCTCTCTCTCTCTCTCTCTCTCTTCCTCTCTCTCTCTCTCTCTCTCTTTCTTTCTCTCCCTTTCCTATCCTAAGTCTTGTTAATTATTTTGAAAAATCAGATGTTTGGTGTTTTTGGCTACAACCAATAGATGACTGTAAATTTAAGAGAGGAGATGGTATTGCGCCTCCTGTTGATTTCTATCAAAAGGTGGATCCAGCAATCTGGTAACTGTGTATCATTCCCATTTGAATGCATAAGAAAAAATCTATTAGGTAGTGAAAGGGCCATGGCTCCCTCAAGATTCGATTATTTCTCAATTGTTCAAATAGGATGAATTCATGGTTGCCAAATAGCTGGATCCTGGATCCGTCCATGATTTGTTTATTGCTATTTTTATACTGTGCCTTTGGGAGAAGAATTGTAATTACCTCCCGTAGAAATATCATCCATTTATTCCTTGACTTTTACTTGTGTTTTAGATTGCATGTCCTCATTTCAAGCTTTTCAACCATTCTGTCTGTCTTGTCAGCTCACGGAAATGACTTGCACCGTGATAGTCAGAGAGGATTTATTGCTGAACTAAACTCTCTTGATGCTACGTGGACAGTAAGTTCATGCTTTTTTCAATTTTATGTAATCCCATTAAATATGTGCTAGGAGTATTGTGGTCAAAAGACTTATTTTATGTCCAGTTCACATATGTTCCGATGAAAACTTATCCTTGACTTTTATGGTCCTATTTTTTTTAGTTCAGTTCAATTTATGGTCCTCTTCTTTTATGTACGATCAAACATTTTATCCATCAAACTTTTTTGTCCCATCATGTTTACATTGCTTTTTTCTCATGTCCTAACTGATGCATTTTCAAAATACAAATTTCATTCAATCAAAAAGCACATTCCTCTAAACCATGCCTTAAAATCAAAAAGATTCAATTATTGCAACAAAAGAAATGGTAATTTATTGTTTATCTTGAAAAATTCAGCAAGCATTTTGAAAAATACTTTCGAAATCAGCCTGAAATAACTTCAAAATCAGACAAAAATGGTATCGAAATTTGGATAAAATTGTATCAAAATCTTTCAAGCTCAACTAATCAATTGAATCGGCTTATATGACAACGTCTGATGTCCAAAATATTCTTTGTTGAGAAGAAAATGTAGACAACAAAAAAAAATTGCTTTAAAAAAAACTGCTTTAAAAAAAACAAGGGAAACAGGAGTAGTAAGCTGCAGAATAAGTCTAATCAGTACTTACTTGGATGCAGCTTCATCTTAAGAGTGATCTACATTCACAGAGTCAATTATTAAAAAAATGAATGACACGTTTTCGCATGAGCCCGTTCAGTTATGATAATCAGTATTTTATTTTTTAAGCAGTGGTGGAGTGGTGATGGCTCAAAAGGTCTCCACTTCGTATTTTTGGATTATTTTTAACTTCATTTTCTACGAAAAGAAAGGATGTTTTTTTGCTTTACAGAGTCAGAGGGCCATCAGTCATCATTCATCAGCCATTGTTTTTTTGTTTCTTAAATTTTTCAGGCTGGTGAAACTTTTGACCGACCGCTAAGTATGTTTGAAATGAAAAGAATGGCGGGGACAATTTTAAGGAAACCTCATTTACCCTACAAAAAGCACACAAACTCTACTTTACTGATGAGATCAGATCAACCAATTCCGCCACGTTTTGATCTAAGAGAGCACTATCGCTACTGCCCCTCTCTGTTTTGGATCACTGAGCAATCCAATTGTGGCTCATGTTATGTAAGAATAAGATGTCCTTTCCATTATTTACATTCTTTAAAACTTTTTGCATTGCCAATTTCAGTTTTCATTATTACAACTGAGGAGTTCTTTAGAAAAACCATGTATTAAACAGAAGATATCCTTGTCATAATTTCAAAATTAAAAGCGTTGTTCTATGTGTGTTTCTGGCAATTTAAATGGATTGCTCCTTTTTACTGGACAATTGGAGCTTTGTCTATTTTCAGGGCCGCATTTACCTTTTTACCGCCGTAGGCCGAGTAAACTTTGCCGCCCCCATGGAGCGTTGGGGGAGGGACTTCTTCCAGAAAGAGGGGGGGAGGGGGTCCTCCCCCTGAAAATTTTGGACAAAAATGACCTTAGAGATAAGGAGCCACGAGCCCGCTCGCAGTGCTTTTGTATTACTCAGCACGTTGCTTGCACTGAGTAAAAAGTCCTCGAGTGGCGGTGACAAAAAAAAGAAAACAAAAAACAAAAAAACTCAAAAATTTGCCGCTCCTCAGAATTGGCCGCTTGACACGGTCGCCTTCTTTGCCTAATGGGAAATACAGCCCAGTCTATTTTGTCAGATGTAAAGAACAACACATTAAATTCATCAGAAACACTCACAATAACACTTGGATGGAGGTATGGGCTAAATTCACATGATGGGGGAGGGGGTCTCTGCTATCTTTTTCTAATACGTGTGTTTAAATGGTCAAAGAGAGAGAAAAAGGCAAATTTCCTGTATCCTGCCATGGACTGAATTCCAATAATAAACTTTCTCCAATTTTTGCTCTAATACCTCACTCTATCTACATTTTTGTTTGCATTTTTAGGCCATTGCTTCAGCAGCTTCTTTATCAGACAGACTCTGTATTAAATCCAGAGGGCAAAAAATACCCAAGATCTCAGCTGAAAGCATTATATCCTGTTGTAGATCATGTGGAAATGGATGTAAGGGAGGTTACATCGATAAAACTTGGGTTCATTTCAAGAAGGAGGGTGACATTACCGGCGGACATTACAATTCTGGAGAGGTTGGTCAAATATTCAATTTCCTGCATCATCTAGCTTACCTGGCTAGTTTGAAAAAAATTACTTTCAAAACTTATTTTGTTAATCTGTATTTTTGTCATCATTAACATTGTCATAGATACCATCTGAGCTGATTTCCTTCTTTTTTTTAGAGAGAGAGAGAGAGAGAGAGAGAGAGAGAGAGAGAGAGAGAGAAAAGATCGTAAAGAGACACACAGATTGCCCAAAAAAAAAAAAAAAAAAAATCCAAGAGCATACCAGTCCTAGCTCTTGAGATATCTCCTTTCCTCAGGGTGTCACGCTTGGTGCGGTATCCCTCTTGTCCTCTTTCCTCACAGTGAGGTACCTTGGTAGGTATCTTCCTTCCTTCCTATTCCCTTTTTGTATTCTCAGTCCAGTTGTTCGCTTTGAATACAAGCATAACGAACGCAAGGTTTGGGCGGCTGGACTTTACTACAGTTACTACTTACTACTAAATTTTGGTTTCATTGTATTTTGGTTAAAAACCTGGTTTCAAGAATATGTTTTCAGGAAAGAAATGTGAAAAATACCACAAAAATTGATTCTCAGTCAGATGCTATGCATAAGGGGGTTGTGCAAACTTTTGCCAAAGTTGATCGAAGTTGGTAATCATATCATATCATATCAAAACCAGCAGAAAAAAGCTAGTGATTAAAAACTTTCAATATCCAATTGTTGAGTTGAAAAAAGCTTTTGAAGAATGAGGGGATACTGATGATTTAACACCATACTCGAGCGCCTAGTTACTCCATGATTTTTCTTTGCCAGTCTTTATTTACTTGTATCCTAAGTCTCTTTAATTTCATCATTTTTTCTCAATCAGGGATGCCAACCCTACAGCATTGCACCATGTGGAAAAGAAGGACAACCACGATGCACTGATGAAAATGCTCCAACCCCAACCTGTAAGACTTTCTGCACAAACCCAAATTATTCGGTCCCATACAGGAAAGAATCGTACCACAGTAAGTTTCCTTTTTACTTTCTTATGCCTCTCATTTTGAACCATCAGTTAGTCCATTTTCATTTTAATTATTCAACAAATAAATGTAATTTGAATCCAGACAGTGGCTGGTCCAGACATTTTTTCTAGGGGGATGGGAAGGAAGGGGCGGGGGCACACCTGTCCTTACATAATATAAAAACCTAAGGAGTCAAGGGACAACCTTTTCGAGGGACATTTTCCGAGTTCTTTCCAAATTCTTCAGATTTTTTTCGTTTTCTGGCATTTCTGTGTGTGCCCGGAAGAGGCGTGACTAATTGCCGACGTGGCGACGGGGGGTAAATGAGCGAATGAGTCGAGGTCCGAGAGGTGGGGGGAGAGCCCTCTCTGCTAGCCCGATCGGCGCACCAGACCCTTCTCCTCCGCTCCGCCCAGCCCGATAAGCGGGGTGAACCCTTGAATCTACCCCCCATCCCGCAGTCTTCGAACTGGTCACTTCTCTTTTGTCTTGCGTAACTGACCTATTTCCTCTATTCTTTTCTCAATTTTATATAGTGGTAAAAAGCGGCGCGTAGTGCCGAATTGTAGGCGCGAAGCACCTTCGGGGAACGGGCCGCGGAGCGGCAAGGGGGCGAAGCCCCCTAGTGAAATATAAAATTTTAAGTGTCTCAGGAAGCAATTTTGGGGGAGGCAAAATTTGAGGCTTCTGGAGGGGGTTTGTACTATGAATTTCAAAAGAAAGTATCCTAGCTATAAAATTCTTTCATTCCTCGACCAGTTTTAAATTTTTTGCAGTTGTCATGTATTTCAGAGTCTAGCACATTGCCACTTGAAAGTATGCCTTAAAAAATCTAAAACTCTTTGAAAAATAAGGGACAGCATATTCAAGGACTGTTTCGATGAGAGGACTTTTTTTTTGGGTCATAGTATCTCTATGCCTCTGTCCAGAGACAATGTATGCTGGAGACCATTTACTAGCTTTCTCCGCCTCGTTAAAATCTGGTCTCTAGACAACTTTTTTGTCACGGTTGTAACAAAACAATGTCTAATGGCTGTTACGTTGTGAGAGTTGAGCATTTTCCCAAGGGATTGACCCTGAAATTTGTTCTAAAGGAAATGTGCAAGTTTTTTTGCAGAACTCCTAATACTCTCTACTTTTGTGACCATGAAATTTCCTCTTAATAGCAACTGTACGATGACTAGTTGATACCCAGTTGTGATGACTCAAAGGATTTCTCCTAATCTCCACCCTTAGATCTAAAGATGGTGCTTTCTGAGAGGCCCAGTTCCAGTTGGTATTGAAGCATCTTTTGTTAATTTCGTTACCGTTGAATTGCATGTTTTATTCTTTCTGTTTTTTCAAAAAGGTACAAGTGCTTATTCCTTGAAGAAGAACATAGCAGAGATTCAAAGAGAAATCATGGCGTATGGGACAGTTGTTACTGGTTTCACTGTTTACGAGGATTTTTACTACTATCAAAAAGGTTTGTTTAATTTCCAAAGTTTCTATTCTTAGTTATTTGTGACCTTGTCAAGGAAAAGGGACCTTATTTTCTGAGGCAAATTTTTCAGGAGATTGATTCTTAGCGAAAGAGGTCAAAAAACGACAATTTTTTTGGAAGGCAAACGCTTTCTAGTGGTCTTAAGAACAAGTTCTGAGAATTTTCGGGGCAAAGTGGCACTGTTGTGAGACCATGTCAGAATCATGGACCTTAACTTTTAAATGTAATTTTAATGTGGAAAGTTAAGGTCCCTTTTCTCATTTTCTCTTTTTCTGTACGTTTTCATGATAAAATTTTGTATGTTTGGTTTTTGGAAGATAAGGTCTCTTTTCCTGCACACAGACACATTTCCTTTTTTTGCAGTTTGAATTATAGTTCTGACCATCCATTGTTGAAATGATTTTTAAAAAAATATCAATTGAATCTGATAAATATTTGAATAAAAATGTCAAAGAAAAAGGCCATAAAACGTGTAATAAATTACTTCTTTTCACCGCTATTTGACTCATCAATTTTATGTTAAATAATTCTTTTTATTCATTATGAAAGAACTGAAATGACTGTATAATTTTTCTATTCTTGTAAAAAAACTATCCTCCGTAAATAGTTTTTTAAGAGGATTTCAACACCTTATGCTACTAAGAAGTTGTATCTACTCCAAATTAATATCTTCACCTTTACTATATAAGTCTTTTCTGGTCGCCTGAAAATTGATCTTATTCAAAACGCCAAAGATTCAGTTTCCAAATATACTTGATTTATATTTTCAGGGGTGTATCAATACAAGAAGGGTAAGAGTACGGGAGGCCATGCAGTTCGCGTTATTGGCTGGGGTGAAGAAGGAAACACCCCTTATTGGCTTGCGGTCAATTCTTGGGGCACACGGTGGGGTGAACATGGATACTTCAAAATTCGACGAGGCAATGATGAATGTGGCTTTGAAAAGTTCATGGTTGCTGGTGAACCAAGAATTTGAACTATGTGAATTAGTCATCTTTTTGTCTTTGAATCTTGTGCCGAATGAATAGTGATATAGTAGATCAATTGAGAATCAGAAGAAAAATCTTGTTCAAGAGTAATCACTGATAAACCGTGTGAGCTGGGTTTTCTGTTGTTGTTTTTTTTTTTTTTTTTTTTTTTTTTTTAATCAGCTGTGTTACATCATTTCAACAAAAGTCGGCAAGATATTTATATTCAATTGTGTATCTTTGTCTATCCTCTGATTGCTGAAGTAGAATCTGTAATTCAAATCTTGTGAAATAATGGCTACCTAGCAGATCAATTGAGAATCAGAAGAAAAATATTTTCATGAGTAATCATTGATAAACCGTGTGAGCCGGGTTCTCTGTTTTTTTGTTTATTTTTTAATCAGCTGCGTCACATCATTTCAACAAAAGTCAGCAAGATATTTATATTCAATTGTGTATCTTTCTCTATCCTCTGATTGCTGAAGTAGAATCTGTAATTCAAATCTTGTGAAATAATGGCTTCCAATTTCAGTGTTGTATCATTGGCATCGTCACAAATAAAACAGCTTTTTTTCTCTATTTAATCAAGATTTGTCATTTTATCAAGAAATAAATAATAAAAGTAAAAATGAATTAAAATTTAAAAAATAAAATTTAAAAAAAAAAAAAAAAAAAAAAAATCTTATATGTTAAAAAAAACAATTTTTACATCTTCCTAATCTTCAATCTTCTAAGTAGACCTTCTATCTATCTATCCATCTATCTATCTATCTATCTAAATTTGAAAATTTAAGAAATTAATTTGTAGATAGTTAACTGATATGCACGGAGCAAATAAAAAAAGATGCTTAAATTGATCAATAAATGAACAATAAAATGCTTTAACTGTAATTGAAAAAGCTAAAGAATTTATGAATGAACTAATAACGCACCTCTTACCCTCAATTTCTTACAAACCATGTCAGAGTTATCAAAGCAAGGATGTTTTGAAAAATTCAAAAGTCTTGACATTTTCCCTGTCTGAAAAAAAGTAGGTCTCTCCTTTTTTTTCTAAACTCAACTAAAATTTGTAGGTGTTACTTCTTCTTACTGTACTGGGTGATACCAAGGTCTAAGGATTTCAGTATCACATTTTTATCTGGAACGGATGTTAGAGTTAAATCCACAGAATTTGCTCTCGTCATAAACAACTCACAAGGATTTATATCTGTGAAATCATTCAGAAACGTGCTGTTTTTTAGAGTGGTTTTGCTTACCAGCAACAAAGTGAAGTTGTTTCCTATATCATTAACAAGCACTTTCAGATAAACTGTTCTCGCCGCCAAGTTCTTCAACTAACTCAATCAACAAAGCAAGGGTGCTTGATTTTTGTTTTTTTTTTTTGGATCTCGCTCAAAGGTAACAGCTTTCTCTTTCTTTCAAGAATACCACTGCCTTAATTTAGTGTACTCTCGAGGAATAACAAAAAATTTACCCTTAGAACTTTATGAATTTCTCATAGCTAGTTCGAGTAAATAACTTTTCTCTCACAGCGTCAATTTATCCAAGTCTGAGTCTTTATAAACATGAAGTATATAAATAATACGACTTGATTCCAGAATGGGGCTCTTGTCAACTTTTGCTTACTGCAATTGATAAGTTAATTTTGTGTTAAAACCAGCGGCAATGACGATGAATACCCTAAAAAATCACAAAATTTTCTCTCAGACTTTCAAAATTACTTAAAATTTTAAGGCATGTTAGCAGAACTATGCGGGTACCATGAAAGATTCCTATCTAATTTGAAACTTTCCTCTATTTATTTCTATAGAGAGAGAGAGACAAATTAAATAGGAATCTCCTAAAATACCTGCATAGCTCTGTCATCATTTCTCTTAAATCACTGAGTTATGTAACCGAGCTGCGCAGGTGTCATGGGGGATTCCTGTCTAATTTATTGCTCGCTTCATTGAAACATGCGGAGGAAAGCCTCAAAGTAGATAGGAATCTCCATGGCACCTGCATAACTCTGCCATTACGTCTTAAAAATTTAAGTTATTTTGTGAGTCTGTGCGTGAATTTCGTAATTTTTTTATGAGATCAATGTGATTCTCGTTAGATGTTACCTAAGAATGAGCTGCTCAATTGCTTTTAGCAAAATTTAGCACGAGCCCCATTGCCTCTTTAAATGCCGTGTAGATTGGTCAGACCAACACTCCTGGTATTGCTTGAATAACGTTTTTTTTTGTCTTTTCATTTAACTCTTAATAAATAATGTTATGCTTTCAACAATGTAAGACTGCAGTTCACATAACCTTGCAGAATGAAGCTCATAATCATCACCAGTCTTTTTGGATTGGGCCTCTGCGATGTCCCGGGATTGGACTCTTTGATGGGCATTGTGAATCAAACTTCTTTTGCCAATGAAATTAACGCTGCTCAAAAAAGCTGGACAGTAAGTTAGCAATTCGTAAGCACATAAATCTTTGAAAATTAGTCTGCTCTTACAAAATTTTAACATTTTTCATTACTGAAAGGAGGAGAGGTCAGCATTGTGCTGCGTAAACCCTCCAAACGTCAAAGTCTGTATTTGATGAATTGAAAATAATGGCAAAAAAACAGTACTGCTAAAATAGGTCAAATAAATTTAAATTTCAAATCAGAAGCCATTGTATTGTGAAAGAGAAGAAAACTTTATTTGTATGACATACTACAGCTTTTCAGACTTACATCCTTTAAGCGAGCAACAAAACAACAAAAAAATACCAAAACTCGGTAAAATACATGCTGGGGAGAAGAAAAGCAAACTGAGAGCATAAGCATATTGAGAAAATGAACAAACCTATCTATAAAATTAAAAAAATATGTTTTATTAAAATATTTTACTAAATGTTTTACAAAATGTATAAAAAAATGTTTTATTTTGTGGATTGCTTTATTTATTTTTGCAGTATGCTGCTCATGTTTTTTCTCAATTTCCTTCTCTTTTCCAAAACATGTTTTTTGCTTAGTTTTGGTATTTTTTTGCTGTGTATTAGTGCAGATGATGGATGTTTGCTCGAAAAGCTTCGCTATGTTATATAAATATTTATAATATTCTTTCTTTTTACAATATGTACTATCCTTTCAACTCCAAATTTAATTTGTGTTTCTGCTTATGACAAATTTATGTAGAAGTTCTAAAAGCAAACACTTTTTCTAATCTTTTACATAGGTAACGGTTAAAATTATTCAACCAATCTACAAGGTTTCAATTCTTACTAACTTTTTATGCTAAGTTCCAGCCACCTGGTAACGAGGGATATGTTTTCACCTCTAAAAGAGACTTGTTATGTAAAATTAAGTTTTCTCCTTATTATGATTTATAAATTGAGACTCAAACCCCGTTCATTATCTACATTCCCTTTATCCTTGATTACTGATTGAGTAATAGTCATGCTTGGTTACCTTTTAACTTTTCAGGCAGGCGATAACTTTGGCCGGCCTCTGACTATGAAAGAATTAAAACGATTTGGAAGCACATTTTTGAAGAAGCCCGACCTTCCATTGAAAAAGAATAGGCTTTCAGAATTGGGAGCCATTCCTGAATCGTTTGATTTGAGGAAACAATATCCGCAATGTGCCTCTATATCCTCTGTCAAAGATCAGTCAAACTGTGGCTCATGTTGGGTAATTATTTTGTTCTAAGTGTGTTACTGTTTCTGTTCCATGACTTCAAAATCAAACTTTTCTTTTCATTTAGTAGTTATCATTTACCACCGTTCCTTACTTCATTTTCCGTAGACAAAATTATTTATTTATTTATTTTTTAAGTACAATTATATTGTCCTTATACAGGCTCTGTACAATGCCGAAGGCTTCCAATTAATGACGAATGTAACTATACAATATGATTAATTCATACATTTAGTTTTGGTGGTTGAGATGTTCAACTCAGTATTATATATCCTAATTTAAGATGTTTCTCAATTTTTTGTGAATACTCTTAAATCTAAAGCATCTTTTAAGGCATCTGGAAAGGCAATATAATACCTTTGTGCTATTTTTGACTCCTCATTCATGCTATCACTTTTTCCTATTACAATAGTTTAAAGCCACAGTTCTTTGCGAGTATTGTAACTACAATTGCTTCCTTTAATGAATTTTTAATTTTCTTCTTGTTTTTTTTCTCTTGTCTCTATCTTCAGGCAGTCACTTCAGCCGCAGCTTTTTCCGACAGAATTTGTGTTATATCCAACGGAGCAAGACAATTAAACATTTCAGCTGAAAGTCTAATGGATTGTTGTAGTTACTGTGGCTTTGGGTGTAATGGTGGTTACATCGATCGAACGTGGCGGTACTTTCACCAAAGAGGTGAAGTCACTGGTGGAGACTATAATTCCGGAGATGTAAGCTCTTTCAAACTCTATAGGTACACACTCTGTCTATAGGTACACACAGAGGAAAGCCTGGAATCAAAAATAGGAATCTCACATTATACCTGTGTTGCTCTACCACTAAGCCCTAAATTTTAAAGTCATTCTGTGAGTTAATGTTTCAATGTCCTCATCGTAATTTTTGCTGGTTTTTATGCTATAGTCTTTTCCTTCTAACTTGAGACCTGAGCGGGCGATAAATGAATTTCAGAAAATAGAGAATGGCAACATCTCAATAGGTTGTCTTATCCAAGAAGCGGGCAGCAGCCCTATCACCTCGGCCGACTGACGAGGGTTAGCACTCCTACGTTGCCACAGAAGGCAAATCTACCTGAATCTCCAGGACTCAAGTTAGAATGAACAGACTATAGAATTGACTATTCAATTGCATTCAGCAAAAGTTAGCAAGAACCTTATTCTTGAAATTTGCGAGTACCTTCAGTGTCTGCTTATCTTGTGGACAAAGTCTTCCTTACAAGGGTCGAATTGTAGTACTTTTGGCAAAATGGAAATGCTTTACTTTTAAACTTCTTCTCTTTACAGTACACTAAATTTGAAAATTTTTTGGAAAAAGATGCAAAAGTAAAGTAAAGAAATGAAGTTATAACGGAGTCAAGTGATTCAAAGAGACTCAAGTTTTTTTCAATATATCCATTCTAACTGATTTTATGGCTTTAGAGTTGTTATTTATCAGCTGCCCCTCATAACACATTTTGAAGATTCTTCTAAGCAACCAATTCAAGCTTCCAAGGTTTTGTGAAATTCTACAGAAAAACTCCATAAATCAAAATCTAAAGCCAGAGCATTCTGAGTAGATGAGTTTCCGGATCTATAAAAGTTTCACTTTCAAGTTGTCCGAAATGTATCAATGAGTATCGTATTGCCAGAGTATACATATGCATATAGCCTCATAATACAAATGTATGAAAAACTGTATTATTTGGCGGTAAAGTGCTCTTTAATGCATTTTTCACCTCATCCAAGTGAAACTTCAAATTTTAAAACTTGGAAGTTTTCCAGCTCTGATCCTTAAAATCTTCTGTTTTGAGAATTTAAATTGCCTTGATAATGCCGATCTTCCTATAAAGTTTTTGTTTTGTTTTATTCTGACGTCAATACCTATGTATTCAATTTTAATTCTACTTATTTTTTCTATTTCTACTCTAATTTTTTTAGGGTTGTCAGCCTTACAGCGTCGAGCCATGTGGCGGTGATGGTGAACCAGCTTGTGCTGTTGATCAAATCCCAACTCCATCTTGCCAATATTACTGCACAAATCCATCGTACCCGATTCGTTATCAATATGACAGACGCAGAAGTAAGTACTTACATATCCTCTTCTTTCATTTTAATTTTGAGAATATTCAAAATTTCTCCGTGCTTCGTTTGCTTGGTTGTGAAACTTCTCTCAGCAG
Source organism: Trialeurodes vaporariorum (assembly GCA_011764245.1). Classification (NCBI taxonomy): domain Eukaryota; kingdom Metazoa; phylum Arthropoda; class Insecta; order Hemiptera; family Aleyrodidae; genus Trialeurodes; species Trialeurodes vaporariorum. The sequence continues at coordinate 28,114,623 of VMOF01000111.1, forward strand.
TTGGTACAGTTGGTTTGAAAAGAAGATGGTGCCAAGGTATCAAAAATGTCGTAACAGAGCAGGATAATTTGTACTAAAGTAAAGTGAGACGCCATTTTATCAGTTTTTTACTTTATTTTTCCTTTTTTATGGTTCTCTGAAACGATATTCGTTTCCCTTGTGTGAATAACAATTGCTTCGATTGTGTAAAATTTTGGGCCCACTGTGACAGGAGGGAGGTGGTTGCGGTAAAATTGCAGGCATTTTTAATTTTTAAGGTATTGAAAATCTGAAAAGAGGGTCAAAGCTGAGGGTATGACGCGTCAAACACTGTTTACAGATTTTCTCTAATGATAATAGGTTTTTTTAAAAAAAAAAAAAAAAAAAACATGTACTTTTTTTTGAGACAACCCTCATAAACTTGTCCAAGAGGTCTGATTTTGAGTGCGGATCCAGAAGAGAAGTAAATTTTGGTCTAGGTTCGGAAACACTATAATTTCTTAACTCTCATGATGCTGCCGTTACTGTTAAGAATGAAGTGTTCTAAGCTATTCCCTTTAAATTGCTACCATGATTAAAATATTGCCATCTTTTTCAGCTCGAAATGCCTATTACATGGCCTCCGATACTCGCTACATTCAGCTGGAAATAATGAATCGAGGATCTATCGTTGCCAGCTTCATTCTCTATCAAGACTTTATGACTTACAAGAATGGTATGTTTGGTTTTCATTAGATTATTGAATTAATTTTACAATAAAAGTACATATTTGAAACTGTCAAAATTGTCAGGACTTTTCAAGTCGACACTTCAAAAGTCTTTGGAATTTCCCAGATTCAACACACTCTTATTGATTGGCGCAGTTAAGCATAACTGCGCCTGCCGCAATTGTAATACTTGCGTCCCTACGAGGTGTCTGGGAGGTTTACTCCCCTGGGAGAGGAGAAGTTTCGGCCTTCCACTGAAATTTTTTCAAAATTACTTACACCAGACCTAACTTTAAGTTGTTTCATGTGAATAATTCCACCACATTTCATCACTGGAGCAGCTTGTACACACCTAAGTTAATAGAGATTATCCTTACTCTCTAAAGTCTATCTTATTCAGCTGTAGGTATTACCTTGTTTAATCGACTGTACAAAAAAGGAATATTGTTTGCCAGAGCGTGAAGTGTGTTTTTTTGGCAAGTACGTAAGGTTTCTCTTTTTCTTGTCTATTGCCCTTTCTTTTTTCCTTTCTTCCACCCTTTGTTCCTTTTTACTTTCCTTTTCCTATTTTCTCTCCTCCTTTCCTTCTCTAAACTTTACGCCCCTGAGACTTGTGCCCCTGCCTGTCATTGTGGGCAGGACTTCACTGTTCTCAAGTGTTTTTAAGTCTGGTTTTTTTCACTAAAAAAAAAAAAATGATTTAATTTTTTAAAAAACTTCTGTTGACAAAGTGGTAATAATTTGGTGAAAAAGTTGTAAATTTATCGCAAATATTTGACCGTTTTATTGCAGACATCATTTTATTTTTTTTTGCAATCAAATTGCTGTATCATGTAAGTCAATTTGACTAGAGAATTGTTATCAACTTATTGCATTACTGTTATAAAATTATTTTTTGCTCATTTCCGATCCCTCAGATCTCCAGTCATGAAACTTGTGGAAAGTCCCGCTGAGGATCTTGAAGAACCCTTGCTTTTGCTTTGAATTATCACGCTTTTAAGCATCTTCATTTTGAAGACTCCGTCTCAGGTAGTTTTTATTATTTGCTCTCTTTTTCAGGTGTGTATATTCATACTAAAGGCAAACAGGTGGGAGGACATGCAACTCGCATTATAGGATGGGGACAAGAAAATGGGAGGAATTACTGGCTTGCTATGAATTCTTGGGGAACCGCATGGGGTGATAATGGAACGTTTAAAATTCTTCGTGGTGCCAACCATTGCCAGATAGAAAGCTACGTGATAGGCGGTGAAACATACTGGGAGACCTAGAGACTGAAGCAAAGTTACTTTAAAAATTAAGAGTAGAAAAGTATCATTCTACGAACAGTTGGTCACCATTTTGTGTGCAGCTTTGCTTGGAATAAAGTCTGTATTTTATTTTCTTGTGACTGTAATTTTTTGCTTTGTGCTGCATTTTTTAAATCCATGAACTTTTGAAAGAGCATGGCTTTCAAAAAAAATTTCCAATCCAAACCTTTAACAGGATGACCACAGACTTGTAAAATTAGGAAAATTATTCTATTCTAGCAAATTTAGAGTAAACGTCACACAACAGCTATACTAGCTAAAAGTAAGAGAAATATGATTTCTCACACAGCAAATGGGAAATGGTTTCTGATAAAATTTTAATTAAATTGAAGGCTGCGCACCTGTGGAAAATGCCACAAATTGCGTGCAGCAAATTTTCTGAATATGTGGACTATTTTCTTAGCAAATTAATTAAGTTTCACGTTAGCATGCTGACATTTTGAATCCAACTGCAAACACAAAATGTTCGTGTTATTTCCCTTTCATCTCGTTTTCTCTTGTCATTGGTTTCATTTTTTGCAAAGGTGATTCGCTTTAATGCCTCTCTGCAATGCACTGAAGCGCATTTTTCAATGGCATGAAAAAACTGTATTTTTTCCCTTCACACTAATAAAATACAAATAAAAAATAAAAAAAAATGAGCCAAACAACCCTTACAACCCTGGTGCCCCTGGTGGCTAGAACGTTTAACCACATTTTTAAGAATTATTTGTATCCATCTAGATAGGCTAGATATTCTAACTACCTTTTACAGTAGGGAAATATGTCTATGAAGGAGGGAAAATTGTTTCCAACTTGATTTTATGTTGGTAAAACTACATTTAAAATCTTTGTTTACCATCTGTTGGGCATGTGCGTAGGTTACTTTTGACTTCTGTATTTTCACTCATTAGTGCATGATTCTTCAATATTCATGACTGATTGGTGATTTTTTAAATAAGTTCATGTGGTAAAGTTGTCAAAAACATTGAGGAAAGTCGTATAAAAATTTCACCTATTTTATTTCCTCTAGCGTACTGCAGTTTCTTATCAACTTTCATTATCTGTTATGAGTTAAGTACTTTCTCTATGTGTTTTACTGATTCCTCCGTGATAAATGTCACTTTTATTCAATATTCATATTATTTACTTAAAAAGTGACTATAGTAACCCCTTTTTTTTCCCAATCAAACTATTTTTATCTACGAGTATCCAGAAAAAAAATTAAGATGAGCGAAAACCAGTTTAGAGGGAGGCAAAACAGATACTCATGATTCAACAATATTTGTCACATATTTTTTGCTACTGTTGTCAGTTTTGGTATATATAAATGCTGAGTTTTTTCACTATGCAAGGGGAGGGGGGGTGCTTTCTCCTGCCCCCAGTCCCCTTGACTGCACCCTTGGTTTTATCAGGCATTCGTTTTTAAAACAAGATATGTATCTCTGCTTTTCTCACAGAGGGATTGATTTTTTTTTTCTTTTTTTTTTCTAAATGTTCCACCTTGTGATTCTTAACCAAATTCTTCTCTCTTCTTGAGCTTCTCTGTGTCATCTTTAGTATAAGTTTTGAGTTTTTCTTTATCCAAAAGATGCCACCCCCCCCCCTTCTCCCCCCATTTACAGGTCCTTTGCCTTTGCAACTACTTTCATTGTTTATTTCAGTAGACACTCTGCTTCTCAAAATAATATTTACATTAAGCGTTAAAAAAAATGCTTTCTACGGCCAAAATTTAAGAAAAGTAACTTCTCTTTTTGCGGCTCTTTAATTTTTATTAAAAATTTTACCAGAAATTCAATTTATCTTCAAGGTTCACCTTGCTTTTGTCTCTTTTACTCTTATCAACACCTGACAGAAAAAGTATTGCAAGTGCCGATTTCTCTCATCAATCAGTGTTGAGTATCACAAGAAAGCTAGGGCTGCGGACCCTAGCGATTGTATATGGGGTCCTGGTTCGGGATCTAGGAAATAGTAAGTTCTTGGGTTTCGGTCAATGTTTGGGTCTAACAAAATGCTTCGGATTTAATCCAGGGCCCGGAATCGGTTTTGGACTCGAAGGGTCTAGGAGAGATGATTTAAGGATCATGTTTCTTGATATTTTTCATGTTGACATTATTAGGTAAATCAACCACTGATAGTTTGTTGCAAACCTCCCTGCTCTTTCTTTCAGTGCTTATTCAAAAAGTGAAAAGAATAATTATTTAAAGGTTAGGTTAGGTTAGGTTAGGTTAGGTAAAGGGTTAAAACAGAGGGTGTGCTGGTGCTCAAAAACCTGATCTCAAGAGGGAACTGTGTGATTATGAACTATTAGATTGGGTTCTCTTAATCATCTGACAATGAGAATTAATGCTCTGATTGTTAGGTAATGAATAAAACTCAGTTTTTCTCATCCAAATGTCACGCTACAACACTTTGAAATCAGCGCAGTTCAGCACGAGCATACCCTCTGTTTTATCCGCCCTTTTACTGAAGAACTCCTCAAGTGCCTTCTACACTTCTGTATCTTAATCACTCCCCTCCCCCACCCCATTCGAATGGAGTTGCATTATTGAATACCCCCGCTTGAAAAAAAAAAACAAAAAAACAAAAAAACAAAAACAAAAAAACAAAAACAAAAACAACGTTCAGATGCGTGTAGTGCCCAATCGAAACGCCTTCTGATAGTGGGTTATGCAACTTTACCCACAGACCTGCACGCATTTTTAAGTGAGATAAAGTATGAAGGCGTTTTATTGTAGCGTTGACACTTCGTTTTTTATCGTAAGTAATACTGATTTGCACAGTTAGTGATTTCGATGAGCCTCGATCGGCCTCACCATTGTCGAGTAGGTACTTAGTCACAGTTAAATAGAATTTGATGCCTCAAAAAATCCTGTGCAGCCAAACGGGGGGGGGGGGGGGGGGGTGTGCTTAAAAATGTGATGGCCTCTTTTTTTTTTTTTTTGGGGGGGGGGGCTTCTCGCTTTTCTTGATCCCTTCTTCATATAAAAGAGGGAGAGGGGGCTTCAGGTGTTACGTAATATATTTCCCTTTTATTGAGCCCATTTCCGATAAAGTAGGGGGAGGCGTGAGCCCCAAATTCCCCCCTCCACGGTCCGCCACTGCAGCCAAAGGCAAATACATTATTTTTGTATCATACAGTCACGCTATTATATTAAAGCATGACAGAGCTATGTCCTCATGAAAAGGTACAGATTTATTTGTCTCCGTCCTCTTATATGCGGAAGGCTGGCTTACCATTCTTTAATTTTGTACCGAAGTAAGTACTTTCAGTTTGACGTCTTGAGGAGGCCCTGCAAACTACCCAGCTCCTGTAAAGCACTTGCGAGGCGCTTCCGCCGCGGCCGGCGCGGCGCCCACGTGCCGCGGACATGCAAAAGCAAAGCAGAAGTGGTTTATGACCTTTTCCGCGCGAGTGAACTTACCCTGCTCTTCCCGCTTTTTCCCAATCTTTCCTTCGTAACCTACTTAAGAGGTAGGGAAAAAAATGCAGATTGAGGAATGTCGCCAATCCTCATTAATTGGACGATTTGCGCAGTGGGCAATGGCGTCATTTCAGGTTTTGCGGGGGGCGAGCCGGGGAGAGCAAAGGCTGATGCCTTTTTATTTACTTTGCCTTTATTTTTTTACACTTTTCATGCATTTGATCCGTGAAATGTTTGACCACCGAGCTCCGTGATGGTGGCCCTCATGTCCATTTTCACGTACTTACATTGCAGGATATTTTTTTATTATTCCCCCCCTACCCCCCCCCCCTTTCGAAGGGGGAGAAATCGAAAACTTTCCCGACATGCTTTGAATAATATTTACGTATTAACAACAAACTGCATACTTATTTTGTACACATTCTTTTCTGATATTAAAAACTCTCTTATCTGATTGTTCCCGCCCCTGCACCAAATGACGCAAATGGATTAATGCCTTTCGCTTTATTACGATCAACTCCAACCCCTATATCAGACGTTGTCACTTTGAGCCTGTTTTCCACTCTTTATTACAGCTCACAAATCACGCTGGGTTTTTTTTTTTTTTTTTTTTTCTGTTTTTTTTTTTTTTTTTTGAGGCGCCGCTCATCTTCCCGAGGTCGAGTTTACTTCGTGAATCAATGCTGCTTTTATCGATATCGATCGATCAATTATTATTCAAAACCTTTCTGTAGGAGAAACTCAATGATAAATTTTACTTTTGAGATATTCAAAGTGAGAGGTTGTCTTCTAACGTTAGTCAAAGAATACCTACTCATTTTCGGAATTTTCCTATGGTATCCTAAGTTTCACAATTCACATCCTTAAGAACTCGAAAATTATCTTGGATATAGTGGAGGTGTCTTACGCAGGGTAAGAAGCATAGGCGGATACAGGAATTTCTCTCTCTCTCTCTCTCTCTCTCTCTCTCTCTCTCTCTCTCTCTCTCTTCCCCTGTGAACGCATGTGTTAAAAAAGGATAGCAGAGGGGCCATCACGTGACTTTATCCCCTACCTCCGTCCTTTTCTAACGCACGTATTCAAATGAGAGAAGAGAGGCATAGAAATTCCTGTATCCGCCTATGGTAGAAAGAAGATGATTAGGAAACCCAGCGAGGCGCTGGCTGTGCTGCTGGAGTATCATTTTGTTTGGCTCGGGTGATCCCCAACACCTTTAAGTCGGGTATCCTCGTTGTTGTTTGGTGGAGACACAACTGTCGCCCGATTTTATGTTAATCAGAGGACCATCCGCATTCCCAATTAAAAATAATAAGGCCCCTGGAGGCTGGCCTGCAGACCGGTTGCGGGAATTGAGGTTTATATTAAGAATCGGCAACAGAGCCGAAGAATGCTCAGACTCATCACTGATCCGGCTCGTGTATCCTCTAAAGAGAGAGAAAGTATAAAAGTATTTTCCTTCGTATAAACGAATTTATACAAAGTTTGTTTACTGAGTGGAAAAGTACCAGAGAAATAATACGAATGGAAAATAATTTAGGATTGAGCAGGTTTTTCTCGAAACATTTTGAGCTTTTGCGGTGCAAAAATGCCAAATGCATTTTCTTTAGTCGCAACTCATATCTGTGACTGTCATTATGTAGGGAAGCGTAAATCCCGGCTTTTTGAGGGGAGACGGCTACCAGCGAAAGTGTATTGTCAATTGTTCTTGGGGGGGGGGGGGGGGGGCTTTCGAATTCAACCTTGCGCATGAGTTCAAATTAATAGAATTTACGTTGTCAGATTGCGCGCTTCACCCCTGCATATTTACTATCATGGTTTTGGTTTTACAGTGTGTAACAGAGGTAACCCCCCCCCCTTCAGCCTGAACGAGTTGTGATAAATTGTTACGGATTGGACCCATCTTCATTATTTTAGGTTAATACATTTTTTCCCGACACCCCCCCCCCATCCGGAGGGGCTATTTTGTGATCCATCATTTGAAAGGCTTACAATTTTAAGCCCTTTGGCGCAAATTAGAGGTCGTTAACATTTTTTGTTTTTGATATATCGAAGGTCAACTTTGATTTTGACCCATATTCAAAAAATGAGTACTCCTATTTTATTCGTCAAAAGTCGAAAGTTTTAAAGTCGAAATTTAAAAAATTAGGGGTCTTAAATACTTGAAAAATCAAGTATTTTTCGGGAAGAAATACGGCACAAATTATGTCAAAATTAGGTTTCAGAACCACCGAAAGTTTTTAACGTTTTGTCTCCACCACCGGGGAGCTATCAAAAAAATTTCGTAGAATACCCCTGTCAAGCAATGCATCGACCGGAAGGGCATAAAAAACAGAGCATCTCGGTATAAATTGGAGGTCGATGTCGTTTTTCGAATTCGAGGTATTGAATGTCGACATTCGGTTTACAAAGTTTTGATAGAAACCCTTCAATCTCTGCATCGATGTGCGCTCGATTGCTGCTCAGGAGACACCGGCGAATTTCCGTAGAGATACAAGGGTTTCCGTCGGAATGAATCGAAGGACAAACCACCGTAAGATAACACACTCTCGACAGTGACTCGATAAGATTACAATGCGATCTTTCATAATCAGCCCCCTTTAAAAAAAAAAAAAAATACCAACCTACTTATTAACCCACATATTAACTCATTGAGGAATTGGTGACACACATTATTTGTTGTTGTTGTCTAGAACCTTTTTAACTTTTTTTTTCCTTTTTATAAGTAAAAAATCTCCCCTCCCCCTCTACGCAGGCGCTTTTTCAGACCAGTATAATTTTGCTGTGTGTATTTATAGTGTTTACTGACTACTGACCCCGGTTTCGTGAGTTAGTATTAGTATATCCATAAATTACGAAACCATGTAGCCAGGCAACTTTTTGAATGGCACGGCCTTAGCGCGTCTACAGTGTTGCACTGATACGCAGACCTGCCAACAAATCGCTCCGATCTTCTTTTGCCGAGGTGTTGCCAGATGTAAGGTTAAATCCTCATACGTTACCTTGGTGCAAATGTAAAACATATTTCTTAAGGCTGTAGAGTGTAAATTTGGCAAAACCGTTTTGCCATCTCTGTATTGGAGCTGGGCAAAATCGTTCAGTGAGAGGACTCGATTCATTTGATTCTGTTCTTTTGAATGAATCATCCAAATCATTTCAAATCTCCCCGATCGAGAGAGACTCGACCGATTCAAGAGACACGTCTAGAAATCTGGGGTGGGGGGGATAAGTTTCAAAGGGTGTGAGGTCTGTTCCCGGGGGGAGGGGGGGGGGCTTTAATACCCCTTTTCAATGGAAAGATCAACATTTCCCCCTGAAAATCCCCTCGTTTAGATGGCGTAAAATTATGGCTGCTGGGGGAGGGGAGGCTTACCGATGACGTGACGCCCGACGGCTCGTTGGGTGTTGGGTGAAACAAGTGAGGTAGTGCCTCACTTGATTCAAAGAAGGAAATGAAAGGAAACTAAACCATCCCTACATTGACATAGAAATCTCTCTAGAACGGGTCTGTTGCAAACTTTTGCAACAGCGCCATAGAGTGCTCAATCTGATGTGAAATCGCGTGAAAAGTCCATTGGTGGCTTCAGAAAGTCATAAAATGCAGTATGAAACTCACGAGAGACGTTTAGTGAAATCCAAGATGGCGGTAAAATATCGAGCAACCTGTATGCATGCACCACGAACATCCAAGGATAGCCAACCTCACAATATCGATCACACCCAATCACAACGTAAATAAACACATAACCTCTGAAGCGGTGAGGTTGTCAACGTTGGCAATCTTGGATGTTGAAGGTGCATGCATACAGATTGCTCGATATTTTACCGCCATCTTGGATTTCATTAAACGTCTCTTGTGAGTTTATTATCGCATTTTATGACTTTCTGATGCCACCAATAGACTTTTCGGGCAATTTTACATACAATGAAATACTCTTTATCGTTGTAGCAAAAGTTTGCAACAGACCCATTGCACGATTTCGGCCTTAGTTTCTCCTCTCTCGTAGTAGGACTCTTCATTCCTCAATCCCCCCTATTTTATTTGAAATATTCGAATGAATAACCTCCCTCCCCCCCTCCCCCGAGACGCTCTGACTCCTAAATTCGGAGCGATGGTTCACACTTTCAACTGGCCGCGATTGAGAAAGTGTGCGACCCCCCCCCCCTCCCCCCCAATAAATGTATGGATGTCTCCGTGATCAGAAGTGCCGTTCTAAATCATATTCTAAGCGTGGATGCCCTGACATTCTGCCTTTCGGAGGATTAAGACTGCCTCTTTAGCTTCATTGATACGACGTATAGTAATTAATTATTGACGATTCCCAGATTTTTCGTATACCCCCCTCCCACCCCGCTTGTTTTGGTCTAGGAGTCTGGGACCAAATAATGGCATTTCCTCGCGGTTCCGCACGCAGATGATCGGTGAGGTCTTATTACGGGGCCGGCCGGCCACCGGGTTGGCCGAGGGTTAAAACCACACGCGACTACACCGCTCCAGCCAACCTCTTTCGGTTCAACCGTCAAGCCGCAACCCTGATCTCATGAAAGTGCGACACAAGAGTCGCATTTTGCTTTGTCATCGAAAGCCGTTTGATGGCCATCAAACGGCCTGCGATGGCCATCGCTCGTATTTTGCTTCTCCGATGGTCATCGGAAGTGGGCGGAGCCAAATTTAATTATTAATTTAATTTCACTATGTGACAACGCTGTACCATCGGGCGATGGCCATCTTCGTTGACGACCTCCGGAGGTCGTCAACCATTTCACCATCGCCGATGACGGCTGTTCGTCGCGCGCCAAGCGGTCATCATCTTGAAGTTTATCATTTTTTCGCGCTTTTTTCTGATTGGACAGAGAAATATCATCGCGCGATGGCCATCGGCCACCGCCGATAACAAAGCAAAATGCGACTAATCGGTGTCTATCGTTCGAACTGTGGAAGTTTTCGGGAAGAGTGTTTGGCTCGGATGGATTGGAAAGGAGGTAGATAACTATTCGTACGCGCGTGTACCGTTTTAGTCTACCTCAAAAAATGAAGGCGCACCCATAAAATAAAAGTAAGACGATATTCCGATCGAATCGAGAGATCTTCCGCCGGTAATTTGTAGCCCGGGCCCTTATGAAACTGGTCTATTCTGTGATGATTATGTCCATCTTTTTCTCTCTTTCTCATGTCTCTCCTCGTGTTCCTTCCTTCCTCCTTTCTCTCTCTCTTTTATTCCTATCACGGCACCAATTGGGCTCGGTGCTTGGTGGGCCAGTCCGCCTCTCCCCCAACCCTCGGTATCCGCAGGTCTTTGTTTTTGTTGCCTCGTCAATGCTGATGTTTACGAGCTGCTACTGGGCTAAACCCGCTTGGATCCGCTTGAGTAGGTACGCTAGATATACATAGTATCTAGTTTTAGTTTATCTAGTATACTCTAAGATCCGCCACCGATTTGAGCGATTTAAACCGTATGTCTGACTATGTTTGGAGTATTTGAGAAAAAACGGAACGTCCCTTTGCAAAAACACACCCAAAGAACATTCTTTTTATTTATAAAAAAAGAAAAAAATAAATAAATTTAAAAAAGAAAAAAAAATGGGCTGGACCCGGCGTGGCGCGCGTGGCACTAACAGTGAAAGTACGGTGAAAAAGATTATTTGGCAGATCGATGTGGTGAATTGCTCCCTTTTGCCGACAGTTTTACCGGTAATATTGGGTCTAGTCCAACGATTTTTTGAACTCACCCTTTACAACCTTACCTTACTATCATTTCATACTGTAGTTCAGTATTTTGATACCTTTTAGATACCTACACCCTTGAGTTTCAATCAAGCGACGTTTGACAGGTATCAAATAGGTCACGATCAATCGAATGAATAGATTCGTCTACGAACATAAAAAACAGGTTAATATGGATTCGCAACCAGGTGAAACACGGCGCTAAAAAATTCCTCCATCTCTTTCCGGAGCAAGCGCACCCCCTCCCTCCTCCCGGCGCGGGCGCCGCGCCGCGCTACGCTTCCGGACGCGCGGTGCGGGTCCTCACGATCCGCTTCTGCTCGATAGGTTTTTTTTTTTTTTTTATATATAAATTTACTTTTTCGATTCAACCGTTCATCTCACGCCATCATCGTAATTCGAATGAAAGATTCGTTCACTGAACTACCTACTTATTAATCTCTCGTCTCAATCGCGTGCCTTCCATACAAACTTGTTTGCCAGGCGGGCGCCTAGCCAGAAATTGCTCCTACCAAGCAGGATTTGCATTTTACGCGTTTATGATCGCGCCAGCAGCCTCGCAAGCTGGCCAGCCCTCGCGCACACGAGCAGCACAACAGCATTAAACTCTGCTGAGCATACTACTGAGCTAACGTTCGGCTCGGTCGCTATCACAGGTGAGAGAACACCTCGCTCCAATCGGTGCCTCGACACTGCGAGTTGATCGCTGTTTACATTATTATCATTAGGATTTAAATGACGATTTGTGATTTTCAGTTTACCCTCCCCTCCCCTCACCCCCAGTCGCTCCTGTAATATCACTTTTGCGACTTATCTCGCTGTGTTTTCCTAGCCACGGTCTTGGACCGCTAGACGCTGGAAGCTAGACTGTAGACAGTATTCAGTTATCACTCAATTCCACTTTTACTTACCTCAATATGTCCGGCCGTGAGATGATTTCAGCGTTCGCGCCTCTCATCCTTCCATGCTAAATGTTATGTAACTTGTATTTATTTCGCGTTTTCGCGTGTTGTCCTTAAACTTTCATGCTTTCGTAGTTCGATTTATTAATGAAGTGGTCATATTTGATAAATTAGCAATTGAACAATTAAAATGTGAGTACCTACTGAGTATTTATTCGGATAAGATTGGTTTAATCAAAATCATACTGTGTGTGGATTAATTCGGAGAAATACGTTCCTAATCAATATCTCATCCGTGTCTGCAGTGTGATTCATGCGTTCTATGAGAAAGTGATTGGATTGTTTATTTTCTGGCTGATAATTTCCTAGCCATGCGTCTGATTTGTCTGTGACTGTTTCAGAACTCTGTCAATCCTCTGAATTTCCGATCAACCCATTTTTCTAGGAAGTTTTAAAAAACCGTCAATTTGAACTTTGTCTACCTCCTTACCACATCACTTTCAATTTAAAAAAAAAAAAAAAAAAAAATATCTCAATTGCAGGATATCTTCTCTACATTAAAAGATCACAACTTTTTCCTACAGCATTTTTTTTTTTTGTAGGTATATCTTTAAGCGCACAAATGACTAGTGATTTGCATTTTAGTTTTTTTTCCTCATCTCATGTTTGAGTCTCTCGGTTCGTTCTTTTATGATGGAGCATATACACCTGCTCCAACCGACTCAAAGCTCTGGATGATAATATCTTTATGTAACATCTATGACTCTTCCTGGGGAAGGAAAAGAAGGCTGATTTTCTATAGCTCCTAACATCATACACTATACAACATACACTAAGCAGTACGATTTCTCTTCATAATTGAACAGTAATATATGCTGCATTTTACAACTCGTGCCATTTTCATTGACATATTATTATCAATAAGTCATTCCTGAAATTCTGTCACCAAAATGACATCTTGAACCTTATTAATGCGGTGTGATTTGCATGAATGAGATATTACATTTCACATTGACGTTCAATTGCTGAGAAACATTTTATTTTACAAGAAAATTACTGTACTTAGTGTTGCTCAGGCCATTCAGAAGATTGAACTCTGCAGCGACACAATTTGTCCTCTTACCATTTAATGCCTCTTTTGAATAATCAAATTTCAGGCTCCTCAGTGCATCCTCGACAGGATTGCTAGTATTCAGACTTTTTTTGTTTGAGAAATTTCCAATATGCAATCAGGATATGTCCGTGCTCAAATAGAGGTACTCGCAGTGGTATGTGTCAGGCGTGAATAATTTGACGCAACCCGCATTACTTATAGCCTGAACCTGTTTGGATTTTACAGAGACAATATATTATAGAGACCACGCACTATCTATCTTGCCCATGTTTGCGCGCGGTGGCAACTTTTTTTTTCGGGGTCTCGACAGAACACCGCAAACATGGTCCATACGTTGACTGATGAGAAACGTCGTTGAGATTTTTGCCCAGTGAATCCGAAGCACCGAAATTGCATCAGTCAACGTATGGACCGTGTTGGATGGTGCTCCTTCATTCTCCCTATGTTAATTTCTGTTGAGCCCCGAAAAAAAAGTCAGCCACCGCGCGCAAGCCTAGTGCGTGGTCTCTATTATATATTGTCTCTGGGATTTTAAAGGATCAAAAAGAAAAAGTATCTTTTTATGTATGTGTAATACGAGTTGTGTTGCATGCAAGACTTACCACTGCTGTGCACTTCATCTTTTTGCTGTGTGTATGTTCTTGTGCCAGATTTTCTTTTGAAAGTTTGTTAATATGAATTAAAAGTTAAATTTCTTGAGAAATAAAGCCGGCCAGCTGTTTGTCCTTCTCACTGTCAGATTTGTGATTTACCATTGAACACATGGATTAAGTGAAGTATTAATTGCATATCTTGGCTATGTGTCTTTGTCCACGCCAATTCTTAAAAAAATCGTACGAGTTGCTACCTTCTGCTTTCTTTATCTTTTCTAATCCTCTCGGTTTTTTTCCCCCCAGGGGTTCCATTGATGATTTAATGCAAGATCAATTGGTCTTGTCTTGGAGAGATGTTAGCATTTACACAGAAAACCCGTCAAAAAACTCATCCAGCGCTCTCATTTTATCTGATGGTAAGAATATTTTTGAATTTTCTCTCATGATTTTTCTTTTTTATTTTTCCTGTCGATCAATCAATAAAGATACATAACTATACTGTGTATTTTTCAATTTTTTCTGAGCTTTTTGAACTTAAAGTTTTTTCTAAAACAGATAGCTGTATTTTTAACTGAGAAATGAAGAGTCTAAGAGAAGAACAATGAAAGTCACAAAAACCCATTTTTTTGTTATTATGCAGACTGAAAGGGGAAAATTACTTACAAAGGTTTTTCTTTCGCATATGAATCAACGTTTTTCCATCAACCAAAAGAGATTGTCTTAACATCTGTAGATGACCATGAAACATGATGACATGTTTTCACCCGGACTCTTCAAACATTCTAGCTCAAGAAATCGTGTGAAATATAGTCTGAAGCTGTCTAAAGCACTCATCATTGACTTGAAATTGAACAACCTCAAGCTACTTTGTTTTCCTAATTTTCTGCTTTTCAAACTCTTTTAATAAGTCAGATGTTGTCCTTTGGTCCATGCTAAATTTTACTAATGATTTCCTTGTTTTTTTTCTTTTTTTTACAGTTTCAGGAATTGCAAAGTCAGGCTCTTTAACAGCCATAATGAGTCCTAGGTAAGATAAAAATCAACCTTCTGAACTTCCCTCAATTGCTACATTGCTTCTTCAATCCCAATACCTACATTTTTAATCGGGTAGTTTTATTAAGGAAAATAAAAATAAGGAATGGAACTTGTAGAATTACCCAGAAAGTTTGAAGTAAATTGACGTAAATTCTCAAATAAATTTTGAAATTAAAAAATATGCAATGTAAAAGAGCAAAGCAGCATGGTTTACTAGAGAGTCATTTAAGTAACAAATGAAATCAGCCATCTGAAGAAAACAGCAACTGCCAATAATTATTTTGAAGTCGCAATGCGTCGTCCATCTGACGTGTTGGTATAAGTCGATTTTTTCAACTTTTCAGGAGAGGGGAAACAAAATTGACTGACTCCTTGACTTCAATGACTTGCTCATATGTTCTTTCTTTTAACGTAAAAATTATTGAGAATTTGGCATTTTTTATATCACAGATCAGAAGAACGTAATTTTTTACATAAGAATCCATAAAGAAGTCAATTTATCAAATTTCCGATTCATGCCTGTATGTCAGATGGACCACGAATTATGTTTGTGACTTTGTGTAAACATTATTGTTTTCAGAATATTGCATTGGCTTTCCTAGGTCAAGCTGGTTGGTTATACATTGTAATATTCACCTTTTTGCAACTATGTCATGATAAGGGCTAGTTTAGATTCCTCTATTCTGTTGCCTTGCTTTCTTGTTTAGTTAATTGATTATTTTTTTAATTAAGAATTAATTCATAAATACAACACGTTGACTAGAACTTTTAAATTGAAAACTATGCATTTACCAAAAACTGGAATCATTTAATTTATATGAACAGAAGAATATGATGCAACTTTCTCCTTGGTAAAAAACTAGAGACTGTGCTGTTACTCGCATCACTTATTTTCTTGAAAAAAAAAAAAAGTATTAAAATAATAAAAAGCACTAGTTTGTAAGTGAACAATTTTTTTTTAAATTTCAGAATGAAGGTTAATTCATTTTTAAAAAAAAAATCGTTTTGAAAGACTTTGTGAAATGAAATTTTAAAACCCTCCTCACAAGCTCTTCTTGAATTTTCTCTAGTACTATCCAGTTTATTTTAATTCTGATGTTGAGATGGTTGATTATTGATTTTTTGTGTTAGAAAGATTTGTCACCTATGATTTTGCCGATGAAAGTCACCTGAATTGTTATCTATCAAATAAAAGCATTTTTTGCTTTTAAAAAGTTTATTTTATGTATTATTTTCATTTTTTATGATGAAAATTTGCTACTGTTTTTATATTTTACCAAGGTATCTAATGTTCTATTATCTTCTGCTTTTTTCAGTGGTGCAGGCAAGACCTCCCTCATGGCAGCGTTAAATAAAAGGTCTAAATGTAAGTGATTTGGATTCTATAATAACTCATTTATGCTATCATTCGCAAGGTCAGTCTTTTCCAGTGGCGTTAGTGACAGAAAGTAGTGGACGTCAATAGCAACGCCTTTTTCAACTAAAACAAAACTGCCTCTGGCAAAAGTGATGCTCCAAATTCAAGGAAGTTTTTCTCAAACAATGGTTCTTTTAAAATTCCAAAAAATGTATTTCTCTTTTCCTCCTGAAATTTTCCTTAAAATTTATCGATGCAAGATGGCTCCAAACCTTCTCGGTTTCTTCACGTACACCACCTAAAAGAATGGCGCAGCAATTGAAAATGTAGTTCCAGGGTAGGTATTATTAATTCCAAAAGAAAATCCTCTCAGCCAAATGTTTCGTGAGAAATTATTCAATTAATGAATAATAATCTTCAGGCTTTTTCTCAGCTTTCCCAAAGATGGATTCTACACTAAATGCTTAATTGCTCGAAGTATCTAAGTTGGTTCCAAACTAGCTAAGAAATCAAGGAGGAAATTTTTGAAGAAAGTCCTTTTTTTTTTTTGAATTTTAGTTACTTACATAAGCAATCGCATAAGAATGCAGGAAATGACAGGAAACAATTACACAGATTTTTCTTTTTTCTTCGGTTTCTCATCGACGGTTGACTTATGAATATCCTCCAGTTTTCAAGTGCTGCCACTAAATATCAAAGACTTCATGACAAAAGTTTTTATATTCAACTAATAAATTTTCTTAATTCTCTCAGGTTATATTGAAGGACAGATATTATTGAATGGATGCGATGTCGACAAAGATCTCATGTCAAAAGTCTCGGGTTTTGTACCGCAAAAGGACCTCTCTGTTGAAAGTTTAACAGTCAAAGAACATCTTGAATTTATGGTAATCTCCAAAAAATGAATTTTACTTCTCAATTCATTGAATGAATTTCTTACAAAGCTTTGGTCTGTCAAAACTTGATTATAAATCTTTTTTTATCTTATACTTTCTTTTATATTTTGGGTTTAGTTATTAGCGGTGTGTCGTTTGAGCCGCCCCACTTCCCCAGACCAGCTATGTGTTTGTGTAAAAGTTTGCAGTTAATGTAGTGCATTTATGTGCAAGATATTGAGTTTGGGTGATGGTTGTCATTGTCTAGTAATAGTTTTTAACAACAGAGTGTTCGAGACTACATTTTGAGGATTTTCTGGTTTTTTTGTTGTTTTTTTTTTCTTTTCGGGGAGTTGACTATTTTCTAAAATTACCACTAACTCTTGTAATTTTTTTTCGGAAATAAGATAACGTAAAAAAAAAAGCTGAGTTGTAGATTTGAGATTTTGAACTGCGCAACAATTGTGCGGATCAACTCGCTAACTTACTTTCTGAGAGCATAGGGTGATGTTTCTGTTCTCAAGTCTCTTTATAAAAACCACATTTGTCAGTAACTCATTGAAATAAAATTTTAATCCAAATTCAAACCTTTTTAAAAAAGAGCGAGAACAGAGCATAAAGAGATCCTGCTATTTTTTAAGAAGTAAAGATAGGACTGCTCTTTTAATTTTGTAATGGTATTTAGAAATGAAAAAGGACAATTCCATGCAAAGAAGCACCAAGTTCGAGCTGGTAAAATATTTTCATTCTGCTCTTTGCTGATAAAATGATTTCAAAGCATTTTTAAATTCAGTGTTTGTTAGTGTCCAAACCTGCCTCTTGTCCTTTACAATGCTTGGTTTTAAAATTTTCTCAAAAAGTCCGATAGTTTTGAGTTTTTGAGAATCTAGTTTTTACCAAAAATCTTGGGAAAAAGTAATTAACAATGTGGGCTGACAAGGGTAATGAAGCCGTTAACAAATTATGAATGTTAGTTTTACTTTTATTTTTATTCATTTTCTATTTATGGAATATTTTTTTCAAAACATCTCTCTTCTTGTTGTTTCTGGGGTCTAAGAGCAGGTCGAGCTCAGAGGAAGAGTATGCGTCTTATATGCCCTGCCCCCTGCTTTGCTTTATTTTTGCTTTGCATGGCTTGTGCACTAGCCTCTACCTTCCTAAGACCGTAACACACCTTCACGTGGTGACCCTGTCCAGCAGAGTTGCTACGGATCGAAAGTGCGGCGGTACTGAACGGGAGTGGTCAGTGTTAGTAACGCAGTAGAGTGTCGTATAGTTTTGTACAGTGTAGTGTAGTATAGTGATGTACAGTGTAGTGTAGTATATTGATGTACAGTGCAATGTAGTATAGTGACGTGCAGTGCACTCTAGCATAACAATGATCAGTGTAATATAGTGATATGCTGTGTAGTGTAGTGAAGTGTATTGGAAACTGCTGCGGTGTTAGTTTAATTAATGGAAGGCAGTTAGCCTTCCACAGTGACTCAGCTCCAGCGGCGTTATACTAAGAGAATGGGTGTAGAATTTTACCTAGTAGTTGCGCTCAATTTCTCGTGAAATGACAAGAGATGAAGAGGTGTCAGCCGGGGATCAGTGCATAGTGGAAATTTGATTTATTTTTAAAGTGATTTGTGCTCTGCAGTTCGCAAAAAAAGGTTAAACTGGATTTTTTTTTTTTTTTTTTTTTGTTCCTCTATCCTCCTCCTTTCCTGCAAGGATTTCTCACAAATGTCTGGTTTTTTTTTTTTTTTCCATGGTAGAAGAGGCCGACACTGGAGCATCTTTTCGCGAAGATGCTCCTGATGATCACCCCCAAAAGGAATTGGATTAATCTAATGTAGTTAACTACCCTTCTTTTATTATTAATTTTTTTTTTTTTTTTTTTTTTTTTTTTTTTTTTTCTTCCCTTTCCCATGCTCCCCTCCCTGGGTTGCTTGTCTCTACACACCCTTAATTTCTATGTAAAAACTCTCCTTTTCTGTTCTCAATCCTTGTTACGGTATATTATTAACACTTTATTTATCGCACTTCTCAGATGACTCTTGCACCGCTTGATTTTGGGCTCTGCAGACACCAGCATGTCCCTCTTAACCGAAGGTTTGCACTCTTGCAGGTGTGTGCAGACCCCGCTACGCGCATCATAACTTTTTCTGGTCTTTTACTTGCTTTCGCTTTACTAATACTTGTCCTTTTCTGTTTATAGGATGTGGTTTGTTCTTGCACGCTAGTATTACAGCACTTGTGTTGTTATTATAACTATTTTTGTCGTAGCTGAGTGGAACTCATTGTTCATTTATAGAAATTGTTGCAAGCTTTACAAGATGGTGTCAGAATTTGTAAATGTAAAAGCAGGAGTAGTTTCAGTAGAAAAATGCCTGGAGATGGAAATTGTTTGTTTGAAACTTAAGCACACCAATGGTTTCTTTTGCATCCTGATATGCCTAGTTTGTCTACATCCCACCTCAGACGAATAGTAGCAGATTATCTAAACAACTACATTGAAAAACCAAGAATATTCTACAATGTGCTAGAAACAGCTCAAATGGACACTGATTTAATGAAGAATCACTCTAAGTTTAACGATTCTGTGAAAGTTTGAGCCTTCCTTCAGATATTAGCACATGACAAAAGGTGTTTTGGAGGATCTGAAACTATTTGACCTTCTGTGAATTAATGTCAAGCAGCATACCGGGTGTCCGGTGGGTCCCGGAACGGCTGCGCCATTTCTTTATTTGCGCAGATAAAAAGGCCAAACTTTGGGAATGTTCCTTGATAGGTGGGGACTGCTTTTTGAGGGGGTCAAGGTTTTGGTCGCCCCTCCCGGGGGGGCGGGGGCGCCCCTAACTTTTTTTTTTTCAAATGGCAGCCCCTATCTTGTGATGCCTCATTCGAAAGAGAGTGAGGGGCTGAGCATTTTGGCGCAAACCGCGTGTCGATGTCTCTTTTGGTATTTGAGATATCGAACTTCAAAGTCTGTGGAGGCCCATTTTAAAAGAATCATGACTCTTGTTCGGAGGGTCGCTATTTGAAAAACTAGGGGCCTGAGCTACTCTGCATAACGGGCTCTTTCCAGGGAGGGGCACCTCTGCCCAAAAAGATTAACTTACGGTTGTTGTTTTTTTTCCCGCCAAAATTTTTTTAAAACATTTTGGCGGGAGAAAAAACAATGACTGTAGGTTAATTTTTTTGGGCAGAGGTGTTTTTCCCTGGAGGGAGCTTGTTGTGTGGGGTAGTTTGGGCCCCTGGTTTTTTTGAATAGCGACTTTCTGAGTAAGAGTTGTGATTTTTTTAAAATGGGTTTCCGTAGATTTTGAAGTTCGATATCTCAAATACTGGGAGAGATGTCGACGTGCGGTTTGCGCCAAAATGCTCAGTTTTTTGCCCTCTTTCGAATGGGGTATCACAGGATAGGGGTTGCCATTTGAAAGGGAAAAGTTGGGGGCGCCCCCGCCCCCCCGGGAGGGGCGACCGGAGTTTTGACCCCCTCAAAAAGTAGTTTTTATTTATCTAGGAACATTCCCAAAGTTTGGTTTTTTTGTCTGCGTGGGTGGGGAAATGGCGCAGCCGTTCCGGGACTTACCGGACACCCTGTATAGATCTTTAATGAGGATGGCTCAGACTACATCATTTGTCGCAATGCTCCTGTATTGAAAATCTGCTACAGATAATCTCCAAATTCTAATCAAAGAAATCGCTTGTGTGTTTTTTTTTTTTTTTTTTTTTTTTCCCTAAAGATTACATCCGAAATATAAATGAACAGGTATCCGATAAAATCATCATCAGCTTTGATTACTGTTAGTAGTTGTATTTTATAATGAGTTTGTCCTTTTGTTTTTGTTTTTTGTGTGTCTTTTTCTTTTTTTTCTCTTTTTCTCTTTTTCTCTTCGTTGTGCCGTGTCCTAGTTGGTGTTGTATGTTTATACTCTTGTACAGGTATACATACCTGTTTCTAATTGATTTTCTTCCCTGTAGATACACAGTGCCAGCAGCAGCAGTATTTTTTTTTTTTTTTTTTTTTTTTAAACTTTACAGAAGCAGTGTTCCAGTTTTCCTACACCCCTTTTCCAACAAAGAACATCTCGAAGTGTCGGAGTTCTTTCTTCCTTTCCCAGCAACCTACTTCCCCCATCCCTGTGTCTCAATACATAGTCCAGCCGTTCGCTTTGAGGTATTTGTATTTATAGTGAATTAAATTGTGTTATCACATTTATTCTGAGGTAAAAATACAACAAAGCATAAGAGCTATGGCAAGCAGCTGTGGGCGGTTGGACTTTCTACTTCTACTTCTACTTCTAACATCTCTCTTCTTGTTGTTTCAGGCTAGATTAAAAATGGATATCCGAATCTCTTGGAAAGAACTAACACAGACTGTTTCAGACGTTATTGAAAATCTCAGTCTCTCCCACCGGTCAAACACACCTCTATCGGCTCTGTCTGGAGGCCAAAGGAAAAGGCTTGCTCTAGCTAATCAAGTATGTCCTCAGCTCTTAAAATAATTGTATCAAAATTTTGGTGGGAACTAATTGCAGCACAAGATGCCTCCTATTCTCCTTCCTAAATCAGGGATACCCTTTACCCGAGCCTTTTAATTCTCTTTGGCTTACAATTTTATTTTAGTCCAGCTGTTTACTTTAATACGGAAGTATTAGGTGTGGCTGGAATTTACTGCTAGATTATTACTACAAATTTTCACCAACGTTCTTTTACAGTTTTTAAGTCAATTCTACGTAATTACCAAATGGTTCAAGCTACCCACTCACTAGAATTCTTTAGTCTATTTCATGAAATTTTTCCATCCCAAGGTGTTTACTTTCAGAAAGATACTTAAGTTCCAGGGTTGATTACTTCAAATCATGAATACCACATTGCGCTGCTCAAAAAATCAACAGTTTTTGGATAAAATTGACAAATTTACACTAGAGGCACAAATTTGAGAAATGTCAGCACCTGCGAGCGTACTCTAGGAAGATACACTTTCAAGCTGAAACACTTAAAAATAAAGCCGGAAATTATGAAGTACCAAAATGTCCTTAAGCCTCAATGAGTGCAAGTGAGGCAGATAGACATATTATCACTTGCTCTCACTCTCACTCACTAAGCTTATAGCGAAATGGTTTTCATAATTTACAGCTTTAATTTTAAACCAATTTTGCTCATTGTGGGCTCAAAAAATCAATAAAAAAATGTTGCAAGTGCCGACGTTATTAGATTCTGCATTTTTTCTTTGCTTTCAATTTAAAATGCCAAGAACACAACTTTCCCAAAAGAGACTAGTGGCGCCATCCATCGGATTGAAATCTGGAAAAGTTTTGCCTGGAATCACATTTAACTAAATAAATCTCCCTCTGCCAGACCATATTCTATATGGTCTATTTAATCAGTGGCGGCTCGTTCAATATGGCAACAACGCAATCCCTCCATTTAAACCTATGTAAAACAATCGATCTTCAGGAGGTGCTATTGCACCCCCAAGATATCGATACTTATGCATGGGTTTAAATGGAAAATAAGCATGGTTGCCAAATTGCACGAGCCGCCACTGTATTTAATGCTCATGAAAATGCATTAAAGAACAGTCTGATGATGGACTCAAGGAGATACTAAAGCTGTGTACCCCTCATTCTGTGATTTTATTTCAATTCTTGGAGTTATTTTCAATGATTTGCTCCTAATCAAGGCTGTTAAAAAATAATTTGCTCCAAGTGTTGGTTAGACATTTTCAGTGTATACTCTTATTCTCTGTTTCAGCTTTTGATGAACCCTCAGATCCTTTTTTGTGATGAGCCGACGACAGGCTTAGATAGTTTTAGTGCAATGAATGTTATTAAATTGCTTCGCCGTTTAGCCAATGAAGGGAAAATGATAATCTGTGCAATTCATCAACCGACATCTGGAATTTTTGAAAACTTTGATTCTGTATCTCTACTAGTCTCTGGGGGAAGGTTGGCGTATCACGGTGAAGTGTCTACTGTCCTTCAACATTTCAAAAAGTAAGTTTCTGCAACCTTTCGTCTATTCATAGATGAACTGCAAGACTTCCCGCAAGAAGAATTCAACCGTCATACAAAAAAAAATTGTTTTGACGTATTTAGCAATTTTTTTTACTGTAAATGAGTAATTGAAATTTTTGTTGGAAACAAAGATTAGTTTTTGCACACCGCAAGTATTTTTTTCCTTTATGGTTCAAACGAAGCGAATCAGAAATGAGAAAGGAAATCTAGAGTTAGGATAGAGGCGGCCAACCTCTCTCAGGTCACGATTGACTTTCGATCTCGGGTGTAGGTCCGCGATGGACTGTCAATATGTTTGTCTCTCATTAATGACTGCATTCTAATGTTAGAATATGTCGATCCATATGGATCTTGAGGAAATCAGCAATTTTGAGTGTGTTTTTCTCAATTTTAAAATTTTGAACTTACCTCTCTTGTGACTCAAACAGGCTCACTTAGTTATTAGCAGTAACTTATGTCTTCGAAAATTTTTAATTTACTGGCTCCAAGAATTTTGGTTTGTAGAAATATTACTTGGAAACGTATTTGAAAATGTCCTACTCAGTTTCTTTGAAACTAACTTCAACTTTGTTGATCTTTAATTTAGTCTTTACAACTTTTCTGTGTCCCTGTATTAGGTTTTGCTCCATACAAATTCAAAGATTTGTTTCTATTTTTCAGTATGGGTCTGGTCTGTCCGCCAGCGTACAATCAAGCTGAGTTTTTAGTTTCAAATATAGCAGTTCTTCCTCATCAAGAGATAAGTGTTGAAACAAAGAAAGTGAATGTAATTGCTGACTGTTTCAAGTATTCTCCAGCCTATGCAAGTCTAGTGAATGAATTGGACGCCATCGCTCATGTCTCGAGGGATGATAGCAAACAATTATTTGCCGATTTTTACAAAATGTAAGCTCTATAAATGGTTAAATTAATTGTTTTCTTACCCTCTAGCTACAGCTTCCCAAAAAAATATATTTGTATATTGATACGCCAGTATATGGCAATAGTGTCCACTCAACTTGCAAGAGGCAGCTGATTAGTAACACCTCCAACGCCATAAAATTGGTCACGAAGGACTAAACGAAAAAAATTAAAAAGCAAAATAAAGCTACGAGGAAAAAGATCTTTCACTTATTTTTCAATATAATCACCATTGATTATCTATACATTCTTGCTACGGATTTGATTCCATTGTTAGATTGCCTGCCATGATGTACGTGCCTGCACAATTAGCGCCATATGACTTGTGGCTCTTTATCTAGAATGGGAAAGGAGTTTGATATAAACCTTTTTTGTTTCTCTTTTATTAATTTGTTTTTTGACAACTGAAGCTTACCCTGGGGGCCAATCATTTACTTCATCCATAAACCAATAATCCCGTTTTTTAAAGCCATTCATTGAGTAACCTTTATCAGTCCAGTACTTCAACAGTGATTATTGTAGCAATAGCCAAGTTTTACAATTTTCAACCAATAGCATCACTCATAGACAGTTTTAACGATTGGCTTATTGATCGCCTAAAATTAAAAAAACTGAGCCTTTAATTTAGCCTTTTCAACTTGAAAGAGATGTAAATTAACTGTATGAATCTAATGATGAAGCTGAAGCCGCAATGGCAAACTGGCCTAGAGGTAAAGATGCTAACTTTTTCCTCAATGGAATGCAGAAACTGGTTTATTGCTGACGTGAATGCATAGGAGTCGACGCTCATAGTATAAGTAATTAAGTGTGAAATCTTATGCAATATACTATTACCTTCATTTTGCTCATTCGTTTGCTTAACTATGCCCATCCTAAACAATTTTATGGTGTTGAAGGCATTAAGTAATTGTTATAAATCAGCAGCCCACCGTAAAAGCTTGGTATCGTCGTAACTGGCGTAAGATACAACAGGTGTGCTCATTAAGTTTTGCTCATGTGCTCAAATTATCTACCTTTAAAAGAGAATAAATACAGGAGGGAGCAGTGAAAATTTTATGATTATCACAGGGAGCTTTAAAGAAGGGGAGTTCCCTCTCTAAGTTTGGATTAAGCCTCTAGTTCTTTCCATAAAATTCCATCATCTTAGAAATTATTAAAGTTGTCAAACATTGCTGGGTGTTCTCTAATTGGTTATTTTCTCCTCTATAAATCAAAAATAATTACTCAATTGTGCCAAAAGAGACCCTTGGCATCTGCACATGTTTGTTTGATGGGTTTGAAAAAAAAGAAAAAAAATTTAAAGTCACTGAAAAATTCTCAAGTTTTGAAGACTCTGTTTTATTATTCTCAGCCCATTTATTTAACTGTGTACTTAAAATTACGGATATTTTGGTGGTGTAGGTTTCGTTTATTTTGTGTGCACAATTTACTTTACTCAATTTAGCAACACTTTATTGAAATTCCAGACAGCCAGCTACAGTCTATACGCAGTTCTTTTGGTTAATGTGGAGATCGTATGTTGCTCTCAGAAGAACATCTCAGGTCAACTTTACGCGATTTTGCTTATATGCGGTGAGACAATTACTACTAGTATTTATTTATTCCTTTTTTTGATCATTATTTATTTATCTTTTCAAAACACATGGGGCAGTGCTCGAAGAGTAAATTATGTTAATTAAAAGGTCAAAAATTATCCCAAAAATGGTAACACTGTTGTTACTATCATTGAAAAAATTTAGGTCAAGCATGTTGCATGAAGCAAAATTTTTTTCAACCAGTATAGAAAAGAAAATACATTACTGTAACATACAAACCTGTAGTGAGCTTCAAAACTGAGGAAGCTTCTCTATTCGCCAAGATATTTAAAAAAGTTGAAGTTGAAGTTGAACATTTTGCATTTCTGCTGTAATCAACTCGGCCAACTCTCCATGCAGTTCTCTGGTATTTATCCATTTAATTTTGCACATTATGAAATGATTTCAAATTTTTGGTCTTTTTCTATCTTTTCTCTCAGATTGTCATGATAATGGTAGCAGTACCGTATGCCGATCTGAAAATTGATCAAACGGGAATCCAGAATTTGGAAGGTTTATTGTACACCGCCATGGCAGAGATCATATTCAGTTCAACATACAGCGTCCTTTTCACGTTTCCTGAAGAAATCCCAGTTTTTTTGTATGATGTTGGTGATAATGTATATTCGACATCGGCTTATTACACTGCCAAAGTTGTTATGATGGTAAGTGCTCATCATATTGTGTATGGTATTTATACTACTGCAGAGACTTTTGTCTTACATCTCAGCAAAAACCTGGAAAAATCAGGCAATTCAGAAATTAAGATTTGCTGGAATCCCTAAAATGCCTCTACGAGCACCTATATTAAATTGTCAACAATTTCTGAGAAATAATCCCCCTATCCCATTAAGAGGGAAGACACCCTCCCTAGTGGATTTCAAATTAAACTAAAGCAAACTAAAAATCCCCCCTTCCAGTTTGAAATTAATACCACCCATAGAAGTGCATTTTACATATAAAAATCTTTAGAAAATAAAGACTTGAAGCATTTAGCATTGGCGGCTCGTGTAATTTGGCAACAATGTTTTCCCTTCATTTGAATCTATGTAAAACAATCAATCGAAGGTGAAGCTGCTTCACTGTCGAATCGATTGTTTTGCATTGAATCAAATGGAGCGGAAATGTTGTTGCCTAATTGCACAAGCTGCCGCCGGCATTTAATTGTAAAAATGTACCCGAGCCTAGATTTTTTAATGTGCAGTCATCTTTAAAGTTTGATGGATAGTGTAAGTTTCATGTATTTCTTTTCACTAAATGTTAGATTGTGAACAAGAGAACAATTAGTTCTAACCAATCCCTGGAAAAATTCTCAATTTGCAATCTATCTATAAAGCCACAAGTGGCTTAAAATTGTATTTTTATGATTTTCGGAATTTTTTCCGAGGGAGGAGAAAGGGGAAATAATCGATAACCCCGAAAAGTCGGTCTATTGCTTCCATTGGCGACCCAGTATATCCCTGTCTTTCATTCTGTGCTTTAATGTTGTAGTCTGCTTATTATTTATCACTGACTCATTTATCTGTTTCCAGTTGCCAAGAACTGTGATAGAAACATTTTTGTTGAGTAGCATTGTTTTTTGGATTACTGGTCTCAGAGGAGGAATTGCAGGATGGTTTGAATTTGGATTCCGCATGATAGCTGGTGCTCTAACTGCAACATCCTACGGTAAGAATTTTCTTTAAACCCTAGAATTTTGTGGTAAATTTTGCTATTTAGACGAGTTTTTCATTACTAGTGGTATATGGTTCCATTCAGGGGTACAAAAATGCCCAATCTAGCGGTTCGTGGGTCGCATAGAATTGAGGAAATTCTGTGAGGGAAAGATGCGGAATCGTGTAAAACTTCCGGCGAGCAATTCAGCTAGATTCACCCAATCAGAGCCAACTTTGGAATGATTCTGTTAACCCAAAGCCACGTAGCGCGCTCTTGCGCTCTGCCTACTAGAGACTATCTTGCGTATAACTGAAAAATATCAGGAGCGCCGTGGCTGAATCGCGACTTCAGATGATGTCGGCAATAATCGGCAATCTTGTTCGATTGGTCCGAATATCTGAACATCCACCCTCCGAATTTTAAGTGAGAAACATTACAAACAATAATCTCTCTATTTTAACTCGGAATTATCCGGAGAACAGAGAATCTTAATTTAATCCACTCTCTGAAATTATAACAGACTATCTTTAAAAAAGCTTTCAACTTTGAAGAAAGCCTTCAAGGCTGCTTTCTTAGCTAATCAATTTTAATTTTTTTTTCTGTTTTCTGGGTTTTCTCATTTTTGAAATCTGCAAGTTTCCAACATTGTTCACAAACTTCATCTTTGTAATAATTTTTTACTGTTTGGTTTCGGTAAATTACGAGAACTTCATTTTAATCTTTTTTTCCCAGGTGCTTGTCTGTCAGCCACCTTCGAATCAGTAAACACTGCTTCTCTCGTATCGGTTCCAGTGGACTTCATAGGTTCAACGTTTGGTGGATTATTCATCCAGCTTAGATCAGTTCCGTTCTATATGTCATGGATCAAATATACCTCCATTTTCTATTATACCTTTGAATCTATTTCAATACACCAATGGACTGGAGTCACTAATATTCGTAAGTTTTATTTATCAAGCAGTGGCAGCTCATGCAATTTGGCAACAATAATTTCCTCCATTTAAATCTTTGTAAAACAATCGATTCTTGCGCTATTGAATTGATTATTTTACTTACAATAGAATTTATCCATATCTTTTGTGCCCCTCTCATCGTTAGAAAAGTAGGCATGTCAACCTTGACACACCTAAATTTAGATTGGAAGCCTCAAGATCCTAGTTAAAATTAATTTTCATCAACAAAGCTCTGCACAGCCAGGAGGAGCTGTGGACTAATACGTAAATTTAAATGTAGGTAAATGCATTTTGTATTTATTATTGAAAAATCATCATCATTATTATGTATCTATTTAGTTTTTTTCTAAGGTGTATTTAAAGCTAAATGGCTCTCATATACAAACTTATATGAATAAATAAATAAATAAATAAATGAATAAATAAGTAAAATGGAGAGGAAACATTGTTGCCAAATTGCATGAGCCGCCACTGTTATCAAGCTACCAACTTTTAAATGAAGCAGACTACAACACCTAAGTTAGAGAAAGTCAGGATATTGATGACAATTTTGTTTACTGTTATGAGAGATACAAGTTATCTGTACAGTTTTTTGATATCTATCAATGCTGGCGACCACATCAAATTTATAGAATTTTCAAGCATGAAAAGTGATAAAAAAAATAATGAGTCCAGTTTTTAGATTTTTACAAGCCCTTCATAGGCTGGAACTACTCTGAAATTTTTTTTAGATGTCCTGTTTGTACATGAGGAATCCTTTTAGATTTCCTCAAGATGATTTTGACTGAATGTTTTAATTGAGGAGCACTTTGTTTAAAAGGGGAATAAAACTCAGTTTGTGCTCGCGCTCAAAAATCCTTAATTCAAAATGTTTTTGATTGAGATTCTGATGAGGAAAACTGGGATATCTTAATTATCAAACAATGGGAGCGTTTAGTCTGACTGTCAGATGATTAAATGAACCCAATCAAAGGCTTCTTAATCTCACACAATAACCTTTTGAAATCAGGTGTTTTCTTAAAATAAATATGTAAATAAATAATCAATGAATTATGAGAATTCATTTACAGAGACCTGATTTTGCTTAGTAGAAAGAGCACCCCCTCTGTTTTATCCAGGGATTTGGAGCTGGAGCCACAGTCAAAATTGAAATTCGCCCTTCTCCTGGCGAAAAGAATAAGTAATACTTTCAGACCTGAAATTCACGACTCGATACATGATTCAAGATGTTTTAATGCAGACAAAAATTACTTTCCCTGATTACAGTTTGAAGTGTTGCGATTGGAGCCGTGAGCCAAAGCAGCTCCAACTTCAGAACTCCGATTGCAGTAATTCAAACTGTAGGTAATCATGGAAAGTAATCTCTGTTTGCGCTAAAACATCTTGAATTAGTTACTTATTGAATGGTGGTAAATTTTAGGTCTGAAAGTATTATTCATTTTTTTTTAGAGGAGATTTGCAACTTTCAATTTTGACTGTGGCTCTAGCTCTGAAGCCCTGGTTTTATTTATTTATTTATTTATTTATTTATTTATTTATTTCACTTTAATACATGGAAGCCACAAAATTGAAGCTATAGTACAGGTCAACAATTTACAATTTTGAATTTGATGAGAGTTTACAAATTTAAAATTGGGAAACAAAAGTAGAAAACATGGAAGCCTCAAAATTGAAGCTAAAGTACAGGTTAACAATTTACAACAACAATTTATCCGTCCTTTTACCTAAGCACTCCTCAATCATTTATTTGATCAAAGATACGAAGAAAATATTGCAAGGTTTGGGTAGGGACTTTTGATACATATTACAAAAAAATCTGTCTAATGGGTTGTAGGAGCATTCATCCAATGATTTCCATCCATAATAGGATCGGTCTAAAATATCATGTCCAAAAATTAACGTTCAGCGCATTTTAAACCAAATCGTTGGGTCAATTATACGTACTTGTCCAAAAAATTTTTGGACACTCTGAATGTGGTCCAAAGTTTTTAATGGCCACTTTTTGTCCAAAGACAGAAATGGAAACAAATTCAACGTAACTATTACAGTGACAAACTGTAGGGAAACTATTGCAACAATATTTTTCCGCTATTGGAAATTGTCACCATTTTTGTTTGAACCACAAGCTCAGCTAAGCTTTTGATGCTAGACAAGTTTCGTTATTAAAATTTATGCAGATTGAAAAATTTTCTCAGAGATTATTAAAAAAACGATTATAAATTGGTTGAGCATCTGGAACACTAGGAATGAAGATTGTAAAAACTGCTGATATTAATAGTTCTTTTATAAATTGGACTAAAATACAAAATGGACATTTAAACATTTTGGTCGAAAAGATAGGATGGATAAAATTATTTAATGGTTTTATTACGTATTTTATTGGGCAAATGTTAATTAGACGAACATTTCTGAAATTGTCTGATGAAGAAAGTTTTAAAATTCCTGCTCCCATTGTTTTTTTTCAGCATGCTCTTTAACCAGTGATGTTTGCTACACGACTGGAGAACAAGTGCTTTACTCCTATGGTTTGGAACCAACAAATAGCGGACTAGACACCATAGGACTCTTTACCATGTTCTGTTTGTTTCACATACTCGGATTCCTAGCTCTTTCTTATAGAAGCAAACTAGTTGCTGCCTATTGAAACTTTTCTCAATTTTCAACGAAGATTGCCAACTTAAAGTAAGAATCTCTGACATGATATTTGAGGCGTGAATTTTTTGAGTGAAGGAATCTACCTCCTTCTCCAAAACCGACTATTTTTGTAGTTGTTGACTGCATAATTATTGATTGTATTTGTTACTTCAGTGTCATAATTTATTATGATACGCAGAGAATAGGATTAAGTGAATTTTTTTAAGATTGTAGAGCTGTAAGTCGTTTTTTAGTCATGTTAAGGTTACTGGTCTTTGGACTAGATATGTTGTTGAGCTTGATCTTGTTGAATGTTGTATTATTTTTAAGTGGGATTAATTGAAGCTGTTTCCAGAAAAAGGGCCATTAAACAAAAGGTGCGCTCTTCAGACATAAGTCTCTATTCAATAACAATGCTGATTTTTCGGGAAGAGCACACCCGTTGTTTTATGGATCCTTTTTTCTAGAAACTCCCTCAATTTTGATTGTCTATTGTGATAAAAGCCTTGGAACTCTTCCCTTTTCCAAGCCTAAAATATGAGAGTCCTCAATTTGAAACTGCAAATTTCATTTTCAGATTTTTATTTTTTCAATTGTTTCTGGCAATTTAATTAATAATTTTGCTGCTTCACTTTTGTTGTAACAGTGTCATACTGAATAGAATACTAGGTGCGCTGGCTCATAGAGTTTCACCTGTTCACCCGCATGTAGCGCTAGTGTCAACAAAATAAATACTCAAGCCAATGGTCATTATGTGTGATGCGTCAAGGAATTGAAAATTTAATCATTGAAAAAATTCTTGAGGGATGAAATGTTCTTTCAAAATTCAAAAAGAAGAAAAAAGAAATTGCGAATTTTTTTTTCCTGGTGCGAACAAAAAATTCAATCTGTGCCCAGCATTCATAATCGGTACTCCATTTTCTGTTAAATTCTCACAGACCAATGGTTTGAATATTTGTTTTACTGTCATTGTTGCTGCCAGAGGGATACGTGACAACTCAATGGATGGGAGGGAGGAGAATCAGCGCACCTCATATTCTATTTATCGTGTCAAGGACTCAGAGTTACTAATGATTGAGCAGAGCGATGCTGAAATAGGGTCTGAGTAGCCCGCTCTGAATGATAGCTCACTTTTAGATCAGACAATTTGGAACTTTTGCAACTGCATTTTACCTGGGGGGTGATCACGGCGGATAGGATTGTTATCGTTATTGTTATAGATTTGAAAACATTATAACCTTATGGATGGGTTCACCGATCGAATCATTTCGCCCTTCATAACAATGGAAACAGACAAAAGGAGCCGATGAGTCGGGGGCTGTTGTAATCTCAGTCGACTGAAGTAAGAAGAGGTGAGGAGAGGGTTACCTGCACGATCGAGTTGCGCAGTAGCAAGCCCATTTGATTTAACGCGTTCGATCCAATTACGATCCGATCCTCTGTAATCACCCCCTAGAGGGAGATCTAGGGATTTGGCTCCCTCTCTTTCTTCTTGTTCTGAGTTCAAATTCATGTATCAGAAAAAGTTTGCGGGAGCGTACGTCTACTGCATGACTTCGGCTCCTAATGGTTTTAACAGCCATGCAGTTGTTCCATTTAAATTAGGCAAAACAATGGATTATTGAGGAGGCTGACAAGTGACAGCAGTCTTGCTAGATTTGGCATGAAAGGTATATATTTTCCATATAATTTAATGTGAAGTGTGTATCTTTCTGGCAACACTGAGTGACATCTTCCTGGATAATCAATCGTTTTACATCTGTTTAAGGTGATTATGGTAAGCTTGCGGCAATTTTATTACGATAGATGGTGTTACTTTTGTCTCCAAAAATAGCAGTATGGTTTTAGGATATTTTCTCTGAGCAGACGAATGACAGATGAAAAATCAGATTGTCAGCACCTGCATAATTTTTTGCTTGATTTTTTTAGCCATGGGCAAACTTGGTTCAGGAGTAAAGATATATTTATTGGGGAAATAAATCAAATGTCATTTGGAGATGTAGGCAAAGATATGTTTACAACTCCAAATTACGATTGATTTTTTCCCTCAGTAAATTCGTCTTTATTTCTGAACCAATTTTGCCTGTTTTTGGCTCAAAAAATCAAGCAAAAAATTACGCAAGTGCTGACGATCTGATTTTTTGTCTATTATTGTCGTCTGTTAATAAAAAAATAGCCGAAACCCGTCAGGAAACGGCTATTTTTGGAGACAACAATAAGTTACACAATCTATCGGATTAAAATCGCCTTAAATAGAAAAATTGCATAGTTGCCAAATCCCAAGAGCTGCCAATGGCTCTTATCATCTCACCTTTTCTAGCACACTTGTGCAAATAGGAGAGAGAGAGAGAAAGCGACCAATAGTTGGATTCACCTATAAATATTGCCATCTTGTAACCTTGAAAACTGGAGGTATCTTGCTTTTCTTTTGCTTTAATGAACATTGTTAGTTTTTCTACAGCTGCTAAAGTATTGACTGATTTTTAGAGTTGACTGCATGACGAGAAATTTCAAATTTTTTTTAAAGTAATGCCACTCTGCTATGAAGTCACTCACAACTCTGAGTCCTTATCTCAATCAATGGATACCACTATTTGATTGACGTTTGCTGTAAATTGCAACTTTGAAAAAGTGCCATTTTTCGCATCATAAAGACTTCAATTCATCTTCTGAAAACAACTTGGTTGTGTTTCAAGTAATCATTTTTGCCAATTGTATTCCCAGCTCTTGGGTATTTTATTTACATGTTCAGGTATTATTCACATAAGAAATGTTGTAATTAATGGTTGTTTTCTGTCAATTTTTCATTGTTGTTATTCTTTCAAATTTTATTTTGTTATCACTTTAGAATTGCTCATTTATTCTTCATCGTTTGTTTAAATTTTGATTGTTGATATAGTGGTGCTTCCATTGCCTGTGAAATTCTAGGCAAGAGTTTTTTCTTACAATTCTGAGTTACAAAATTCAAAATGGTGGCTAGTTTTTCTTCATTGTTTTGCTTTTGGTACACTTGCCGCTAGGCTTGAGAGATCAGTAATTCAGTGTTGATTCCTTGTATCTACAAAAAGCTTTTACAACTATTGTTTGATGCTCTGCAACATTAAAACTATCCCTAATATCAAAATAATAAGTTACTTTGCAGTGAAAATAACCTACAGATTACTGAATTGGAAGCCAACTTTTGCTGATACGCATCTTTGTACCAAAAAATACCAAAAACAGAAAGTGTTTTGGAGTTTTTGATAGCTAAAGTTACCGTAGAAATGATGAGCTTCCGATCAGGATTTCCTGAGTTTATTGGTGCTTTTCAATTCCTTTGCTTTCGATACTTGTGATAGTTCTTTACTTTTTTTGGGTATTATCAGGGAATTCTTTGGATGCCCCTCTTTTTGAACTCTCTAAAAACAAAAACAGAAATGTCGAACTTTCAAGCCTATACCATACCTGTCCCTTGAATTTTACTTTAAGGATGCTTTGAGTTTTGTCTGTGCGAAAATAAATTGTTATTTTTCCTATTTTGGAAAGTGCTATTATGACTTAGGTAAATAAATAATTATTCAGGTGCTGTTTGTGAGAGTTCAACGAAAGTCCGCCATTGAGCTGAACAGAAACTGATGGAACTTTTTAATATTATAAACAAATTTAATGACCGATGATCAATTTATCGTCCCCTCTCAGTGGTAGGTTTAGTTGGTTGATCTCTCAAAATCTCTTCCGCAATAAATGCTTACAAATTATCTGCACTCTACTCACAATTAAGTAATGTCAATTTGGTTTTATGAAGTATAAGTAGTTCATGCTTTCATTTACCCTGGGCCTCTGACCTGTACAAACTGTAAAATGCATGTGTTGTATCCTTCAACAAAGATGTTTTTGTAGCAAAGAAATCGCACATCTCTCTCAACAAAAAATTAATCTGTTAATGAAAAAAAGCTGGAAAAAGGAGAATTCACAACCTTCTTTCCCAACTAGCTTGCTTATGTAAACAAAGAGAGAGGTGATGAATTTATAAGTTACACCCTTGCTTGTATTTCTCGCTTTTTTATGTGCCATTTTTGCCTCTGAACTTGTTATAAATTTGTTAGGTAAATCAGTAGAATTAAATTAAGGACTTAATACTGTTTTAGCATTAAATAAATTAGTTTGCTTACGGAACTTCTTTTTTAATTATTGTGTCATTTTCCCTACTTTATCTGGGATGTTTGGGCTTGAGTGCTCATATACTTCTCCGTGTTTAGCATTTTTTTTTTTTTTGTGAGAAACATTGAAAAGTGAAAACCAAAATATTTCGTGAATGAATGAGATCCCATTGACTTGTTAATGAATGGACTTTCTGCCCTAGGCATTAGGTGATTCCAGGCGAAACTTTTCCAGATTGATTTCAATCCGATGGATAGCGCCACTTGTTGCTTATGGGAAAAGTTGTGTTTTTGGCATTTCAAATTGAAAACAAAATAAAAACGCGACTTTCAAGAATGTCAGCACCTGAAACATTTTTTTATGGATTTTTGAAGCCCAAAACGAGCAAAATTGGTTGAGAATTAAAGCCGTAAATTATGAAATTTTTTTCGCCATAAGCTTATAAATAGTGAGTGTGTGTGATAATATGTCTATCTGCATCACTCATTGAGGCTCTTGGGAATTTTTACATTTCATCATTTCCGGCTTTGGTTTTGAGTGTCTCAGCTTGAAACTTATAGGGTATCTTCCTGAATTATGCTTGCTGGTGCTTAAATGGTTCCTCAAATTTGTGCTTTTAGCGTAAATTTGTCAATTTTAGCCAAAAACTGTTGACTTTTTGAGCAGTGCTTTTGAAACTTTTGTGTCCATGGTTTGAGCTAATCGACCCTGGAATCATCCTGAACGGGAGCTTGATTTTAAGAGGAGGGAGGGGATTAAATATATCCTACAGGAATTGAAAATAAGATAAGTTAAAATCTCTGCCTCCCATTTTTCCCAAATTACAGTTTAAATGAAATTAAAACAGTCAGGGAGACCGTCAGCCTTCCCTCCTTGGGCTCATTCTCATGAGTGCTCTTATATAGGGTGTTAAGATAAAAAGTTTCCACTGCGGTTTTTTCGAAAACGGCTGCGAATTTTGAAGAACGGCCAAACACATGTCCAATAATATCGAAGGGGAGGGACCCATTTTGAGGGGGTTATTTTTTTCGGCGCCCCCCTGGGAAGGGCGAGGGAGGGGGTCACTCCCACTTTTCTTATGGGAGCCCTATTTTTTTATTTCAGTATCTGAAAGAGCATAAAAAGAGAAACTTTTTGGCGCAAACTGAAGGATCGTTTTTTGTTTTCGATATATCGAAGGTCAAAGTTCGATATGGACCGATTTTCAAAAAATCATTACTCCACTTTGAGATACCGGAATTTTAAAAACTATGAGTCTAAAATACTCCCAAAAGCAAGCCCTGTTCAGAAAAAAATACTAATTTGACACAAATTTAGCCAAAAATAGGGTTTAGCGACCCCGAAAATTGTCAACGTTTCTGCCCCCCAGGGGGGCCCATCAGACAAATTCCTTGATACGACTCCTACCGAGTGATACATAGATCAAAAGAACACATCAAACTGAGCATTTTGGCGCAAACCGGAGGTTGATATCGTTTTTCTCATTCGAGATATCGAATATCAAAGTTAAATTTACAAAATTCGATATCTCGAATGTGAAAAACGATATCGACCTCCGGTTTGCGCCAAAAGGCTCAGTTTGATGTGCTCTTTTGATCTATGTATCACTCGGTGGGAGTCGTATTAAGGAATTTGTCTGATGGGCCCCCCTGGGGGGCAGAAACGTTGACAATTTTCGGGGGCGCTAAACCCTATTTTTGGCTAAATTTGTGTCATATTCGTATTTTTTTCTAAAAAGGGCTTGCTTTTGGAGTATTTTAGACTCATAGTTTTTAAAATTCCGGTATCTCAAAGTGGAGTAATGATTTTTTGAAAATCGGTCCATATCGAACTTTGACCTTCGATGTAATGAAAACGAAAAACGATCCTTCGGTTTGCGCCAAACAGTTTCTCTTTTTATGCTCTTTCAGATACTGGGAAAAAAAAATAGGGCTCCCATAAGAAAAGTGGGAGTGACCCCCTCCCTCGCCCCTCCGAGGGGGGCGCCGAAAAAAATAACCCCCTCAAAATGGGTCCTCCTCCGATATTATTGGACACGTGTTTGGCCGTTCTTCAAAATTCGCAGCCTTTTTCGAAAAAACCGCAGTGGAAACTTTTTTTCGTAACACCCTGTATATACTTCTCCGTGTTTAGCACTTTTTTTTTTTTTTTTTTTTTTTTTTTTTTTAGAAACATTGAAAAGTGAAAACCAAAATATTTCATGAATGAATGAGACCCTCTTTGACATGAGGGTCTGGCATCTTTTTCTGACAGAAATAACTTTTTATAACTCAGGGCTGGCTGAGTGCCATTCTAAATCCAGCCCAAATTACCACTTGAAAAATGGTCGATTTTATGCTGACCCAAATTTCAAACTGTGGGGGGGGGGGCATTGGATCCGTCTCTGAATGTGAGGCTCTCAATTGCCCATTTAAGCTCCTCAAAGAATTCCATAAATTCGTTTATGATTGCTTGAAGAATAGAAAAAAAAGCTTGAAACCATCAGCTCAACAGTGCAGTCAGTGGGACTCCAGAGGAGGCCACTAATGTCCTATGACTTTCAAAAGAAAGTTCCCGTGTCGAAATTTTCACCCTTATAAATCTTGGGAATCTTCAAACAATTTTGCGATTTTCAAGTGTTAGAAGGCTAATCAGAATGCCCCTTTCAGATCACGTGATGAAAAATCGAAACTTCTTTAACAACAGGGAACTTTAAAAAATAGAATTTTGACCAGTATAGTTTCTTTTGAAAGTCATAGTACCTACATTTAGTCGCCGGGCTCATGGCAGGGGCGCGCGGATCCAGAACGCAATTTTTTGGGGAGTGTGCGTTTGGGAATTTGGGGAGGGAATATTTCCTAGAAACTTTTGTTGTTTCCACCTGTTGGGGGAGGGAGTAATTCCTAGAGGCTAGAATTGTGTTGTTTTCGCCTGTTTCTGCATATATTGGCGTACGCAGGATTTTTTTGGTAGTTAATGGTACTATTGGACCTTTGAGACTGAAAATTATTCTCTTCTTCCCCTCCATTCCCAGAAATTGGAGGTCGTATTCCAATTATTACTGAATTTTTTTTTTTTCATCATCGGATTTGCTGGGGGGCCTTGCCCTCCTCCTCCCGGCCCCATATTAGCTACACTCATGCCCACAATGTAGCTGTTAAATCGTTTTGGTGGGTCCCTCAAACTCTAAAGGAGCGGATAAAAAAAACTGGTACCGCTCCTAAAACGGGACCCTGAATTTGATCAAGGTATTGGGGACTCGGAAGATTATTATCCTTGGAAGAAGGGACCCGGGGACCGTAACGACGGAGGTGCCGGGAGTGCTGCACCCAGCCATTCATCCAGGTGCGGGTAGAGCTGGCCGTGAATGTTAACGTTGAGCTTGCAATGAAAAAATTTAAAAAAAAAAATTGAAAAAAAGCAAAGCAAAACAAGGAAAGGGGAAAAAATGTTTTCCTAGACAATGTTTAATGTTTGACCCAATGTTTTCGAAGAACGAAAGGAATGAGTTTTACGATCCAAGCAAGCGGAAGTTCAGAAAGATAAGCGACTCAACTACTAATCTCGCGGCGCTTCTTTAAGGTTGGACTGCTGCTTGTCGAGTGTCGCCTTCCAGCTCCAGGAGTAAATTTGATAAGCAAAACACTTGGATCATTAAACAAGAAAAAAAAAACAATTGATTTAATGCCAGTGATTTCATTCATTCTTTTTATAAAAGGCGCTTAGAGGCGGCCGCGGCGCGGCACTTATTTCCCGCTGCCGCACTATAGTCTCAGATCGGAAAAAAGTGGGCAGAAAATCAGAAAGTAAATTTATTCATAAATTTTTCATTTACAAACTTTCAAGACCAAGTATGATCACAGACAAAACTTATATCGAGTAATCAAAACCAAGAAATGTTCTAAATCATACTTGAAAGTTGAAAGGTCAAAAACGATGCTTATTGATCATTTTTTCCAATGATTTTTAGCCACATTTTGAAGATCTCAGACCACAGTGCGTCGCGTCAAGTGATCGCAGCAAGTCTCCAGTCCCCCCCCTCCCCCCGGGTTTGAGCTGAGCAAGGAGCAAAGGCCCAAAGGGTCTCCAGGGTCATTCTACAGTAAAGTGGACATCAAATGGAAAAATGTTAATTTAAAAATTAGTGCTAGCAGTCTTGTTTTGCATTAAAATGCAATCAGAGACGAAAATATTATCTAAATCTAATAATTTCAAACGTGTTGATGTTACAGCAGGTTTGATGTGTATTTTCAATGACAAAATCACACGCGTCCCTCCCGTTACAAAACCTAGCTGTCCCACCCGTTACGCTACTTTTTAATTTTTTTAGAGAAAAATAATTTAGTAAATGAAATTTTTTTTACGTAGGATCAAAGCTTATACCCTCACCTTTAACGTACCTATATTTTGTCCAAATTTTTATCTCTTCAAAACTCACAGAGTTTCAACTTTTTCTGAAGTGATTCAAAAACCTTGTCCATACTCCCTTATTTTGTTCTTTTCTCAGCTTTGGATAGACTTTTTTTTTAAACTATGAAAATCCCATCACTATCTAGAAGTTAAGACCTTTGTGGTAGTGGGATAGTTTTTTCCACCAGTCCCCACGACGGAACAGCTTCCCGTCGCGTACCGTCCAGAGACAAATTTCTGTCGAGGTCCGGAAAAAAAAGAGTCAGCTTCCGCGCGCAAGGCTATATAAGCGGTCGTGTCGTTGCTTCTGCGGTAATTCTCTTGCGCCTTCAATTCGCAGTTTATGCAAAACCAGTACCTTCATGTGCGAACAGTTATCTCATGTCATCTAGTCTCAACGCCTGATTTATTCATGGCACTTTAGCTGCACTTTTGGGAGCCGCAAGTGTTAGATAGGTTAAGTACATAAGTACATACCTACTTTTGTTCTTTATCACGTTACTTTAAATTAGTCTAAGAAAATAATGTCTCAGATCCTCGCGAAGGGAAAACATCAAAAGGAGAGTGCAACGTCCCACGTGGTTTCTTTTTTTCCTCTCCTTAAAAAAAATAAAAAAATAAAAAAATTAAAAAAAAAATAAAAACCTTAAACTATCCAAACCAAGGTCCATATATACAAGGTCTCTTTTGGCCCCCCTCGTTGGTACAGTTTGGGAGCCACTTCTCCATTTGAAACCATTGATCCAAGATGGCGGCGAACTCGGGAAGAATGTTAAAGTAAATGGGGGTATGGGTTCCCAAACATTGGATTTCCCGAGTTGGCGCTACCGGCCAGGGACCAAATAGTGTTGCGTCCTCACGGTCCCGCACGCAGATGATCGGTGAGCACTTACGGGGGGTATAAACTACACGCAAATATACTTACGTGCGCACCATCCAACGTCTTTCGGAGGACCGTCAAGCCGTAACACTATTTGGTCCCAGGCGGCCAGACCTTACATTTATGGACCTTGATCCAAACCACTCCTTTGCACACACTGCAGAGTCAGCCCGAGGGCCGGGGGGGGGGGGGGGGGTTGCTTTAACCAGAGACAAATAGAGACGGAGCACTTATATAACTGGCTGCAGCAGAGGCACTCTGAATTCTCGCGGATTCAACCTTGGATTCAACAAAACAACAGTCAACGTCGCATGGTGTTGAATGGTGAGCACCCTCCTCTTCACTTCCCGCCCATCCCCCCCGTGTTTTCCGAATGTTACCGTTCAACACCATGCGACATCTCAAGGTGTTGACTGTTGTTTTACATGTTATTCTGTTGAATCCCCGAAAATTCAGTGTGCCTCAAATCTTCCCTATGTATTTTAACGTAGTGCTCCGTCTCTATTTGTCTCTGGCTTCAACTGTGTGTTCCGTCCTTCATTGAAATTTTTTTCCGCCCTGATTTTTGGCTCCAGTCTTAGCTCAATACCCATTAATTCCCCTGCCAGTGATGCCGCAATTTGAAAAAAAAAATGGATGATGCACGAGTCAGAAATAGGACAGTTGCAATTGCAAGAGTCTGAATTTTGGTGTTTCTAGTAACCAAATGAAACCTAATCGGTGAGCGTAAAACAAAGAATTTGTCGGTTTCTAACTGGGTTGGGGTTCTAATTTCCGGCGATGTGATTTGGGCTCAAAATAAATTGATTACAATGCACTCCGCGTTGTGACATCACATCACACACTATGGATCTTCAAACTTTTACTGTAGAGAATTGAAGAGTTGATTCTTGCATGAAAACGTGTAAAAATGACGATGAGTAAACTAAAATATCCCGAAATTGACTTTCAGAATCGAGCTTAATGGCGGAGAGACGCAGGTTTCATTGTAGATTCCCAACTAAATTGAGACATATCTCTGTTTCCGTAAAGGAAGTGACATAGTAGGCAAGAATCTCCCGTGATACCTGCGTTGAACCGCCATTACGAACTTGCCGTTAATGCAGTTATATGTGAGTTTATTACTGAATTTTAGACTTTCTTAGTGTGATTTTCGTGATTTTCGCATGGTTCTACGTCAGATTCGACTATTCGTCACAAAAATTTACAGACTATTCACAGCAAAAGTATGCAAGAGCCCCATGTTTTGCAACTTTACACAAGTATATCTCCAAAACTGGGACCAGGGTCGGACTGGCCAGGGCCGCTAGGCCGCAATCGCGGCCTAAAGTTTCGCTTTTTGAGGCCCAAGGGGGCCCCGCGGGGGCCTTCGATGGGGCCCCCGAATGGATAAAATGAAAAGGTTTAGGAATGAAAAAAAGAATAATGTATCAAAGAAGACAGTAAATAGATTATACACTAAAAGAAAACCACTGTAAGCTAATTAAGATAGCTTATAATATAAGGATCGGAAATGCATCGAGACTGGCCAAGTTCGCTCTAGTCCACGATGCAGACCGACATTTGAATTTGGGGTCCCCGACCGTTTACAAAAGAAGCCTTCGAATGGATCAAAACGGGGCCCCCGAACGGTCAAAATGGGGCCCCTTAGTCCCCCAAAAAGTATCTAAAGAATAAATTGGGAAGAAAATAATTAATACTGGCCAGAAAAACAAAAAAATGACAATCCGTTTAATTGCAAGCAAGAGGCGAGTCTTGGGAGTTTACCATTATGTCTTATATTTTTTAAAAACTAGTTTTCCTTTTTTCCTTCTTTTGAAAATCAAAACCTGCTAAAATGTTATCTCTATCTCATAAATAATTTCTCGGTTCTCTCACAAATTAAACCCAAAAAACCCATTAAGGGGTATTTAAGGGTATTCCATACCCCCCAGACCCCCCGGCAAATGAGGCACGTGAAAAAAGGTGGCGTCACTTGTCCCCTACTCCCCCCCTCAAGAATTAATATCTGACTGCACCGCCGAAGATAATAAATTACTTTATCCTGGACTAGAGGCCGCAGACGAGCATATGCTCTTGCTGATATTTGGGTGGATTTAAAAAGGACCAAGAGAAACCCGCTACGATTCGGATCCTTTAATAAGTCAACTTTATAACGAAAAAAATGGAAACAGAGAACTCTAATTATCAGTTGAAAATAGCGTTAAAACTTTCGTTTTAAGTCAATTTTAAAAAAAAATGGTCTGAGGGGGGCCCCAGAATGGAGGGAGGGCCCCCAAAATTAACCTAGCGGCCTAACATTTAGAGAGCCAGTCCGACCCTGACTGGGACACCTTTTTCTTTGTAGGATAAAAACCAAAGGCACTTTTGTTCTCAGCTCATCACGTACTTTCTTTTTCTTTATAATAAACACACAATTTCATACCCTTGCAACTGTCCCATTTGGGTTTTTTTTTTTTTTTTATTATTATCAACACTGATTAAAAACTGAGAATCTAGATTTTTATTTTTTCCCCTGCGAAAGATATACATTTGGAACGACCTGTTTTACGGACGACGGATCCAAGGCGCATTAATGCGCAGTTAAAATCGCTGCATTCGATCCTTTCAATACAGATTGATTAAACTCAAACCAGATTCCGAAAATTACGGAATTCGTGTCTGTTGTTCAACTTGTCAACGTTGCATACTGCCTTTAAAGAAACGGCCTGTTTTTATTTTCATTGATACAGGCACCCTTTTTTTTTGGGATCACCGTGGTCAGTTTCCGCTCCCTTGCCCGACGCATTTATATTATTCTGAAGTCATAAAGATGTTAACTCCACAGACCTCGACGAATGATGGATTCTTCTAAGAAGGGCTCGGCACATCGGCGCGGCAAAGGACAAATCTAGTAAACCGTATGTTATGTTTTGTCTTCGACCCGATTTTCCAACAGCCTCAACCTCCCTGCCCCATTATCAATATTCTATCAGAGTGGCGCACAGTGTGACCTCTTAATGGACGATGCGGCAAAAAACTCATACGATGCGATGCAAGAACCTCGTTGAATTTGAAATCAAATACGTGAAAACGGCGGTAAAGGTTTATTGGTTCACCAAAAAGCATGCAGTGAGCTTCTCAACAAGATTTCTTTGAAACCGGTGGGGGGGGGGGGATTTGTGCAATCTCCAATTTCTCGGCTTTTGTCCCATTTTGGTGAGGATATTTCGCATAGCTGATTTGCTAATGTTTTCGTCGTTGTCACCATCTTTATCATTGTTGTTGTGATGTTGATTTTGTTGGTTTTCTTTGTTTTCAATTCTTTTTTGTTTGGATTATCTACTAAACAGGGTAATTCAAACCAAACCACTCAGCCTCATTTTTTTTTTTTTTTTAAGACAGCAGCTGGAGATAGTAAAAAGTGGACCAAAAGTTCACGTTATAAATCGACCCCAAGGAATTTCCAAGAAAATATTTTCAGCACCCCAAAACCAAGCCATCAGTGCTTTTTGAGAGATAAAAAATTGTTTACTTAGAATTTTCGGTGACAGTTTATATTGGTGCAGTTTGTTCCAAAAACTGTTATCAGACAACTATGAAAGTGATTACCTATAGGAAAGGACAAGTGGGTTAGAGTCCCTTGATGGAAATATTGTATAGGGAGTACCGACACGAGCTCAACGAGTTGTGATTGGTCGTTGGTTTTAGGCTCTCACGGAGTCGAGCAGGAGTCGACGACATCGAAGGCTCCACACGAAAGGAGTCGATTCGTACAGGAACGCATGGGAACGGACCGGAATGCCGGCAAATCCGCCAGTCCACCACTGGTCCACTGTCAAACTTAACCTTCGAATGCGTTCACGCGGTCGACAAAATCGACTCCTGTCAAAATGTATAAAGCGTCGTGTCGGTACTCCCTATACAATATTTCCATCAAGGGACTCTAAAGTGGGTGTTGCAGCAATATAATGATGAGCTACGTGGAGAGAGGACATAAATGGTTGTGTGCGATTTCGGTGTTGTCAACAGTGGCGTACATAAGAATTTCGCGCCCCCCCCGCAATCTCAAAAACAGCGCCCCTTCCGCCCTGAGCCCTTAACCCACCTCCCCCCCTTCCCCTTCCCCTCCCCCCCACCAGGTCATATGCCCCGCGAAGGTCTTGGGTATTCACAAACCGGAAGTCCAGAAAAAAAAAATCGGACGAAAAATTGAGGAAAGAAGATTCGCAGCCCTTGTGTCGGCCCTAGGGCAGATACGATGCGACAAAGACAAAGTTAATTTTTTTCGGTACTGCATGATTTTATTGCTGTTTTGTTTGGTCACGCACTCATATGACCTGACTCTGTTTAGTTCCCAATATGTTCTATTTTTACTTCCCCCGCGCCCCTCTGCCTCTTCCACTGGGGTAGGCTGGCTGACCGCTCTTTTTTTTTCACACAAGTTTCAAAACGAGATGTTTGCCTCTTTTCGTTACAAACAATGCAATTATTGCCTGCCTTTTAATATTTCGCCTCTCTCTTCTCCCACCTCCATCTTTTCCACACTCTCTTTTCTCTGTCTCCAACCTCTAACACGAGGATATTCTTTGAAGCCGCATTTTGAAAGGTTTCCCCCCTCTTTTTCTCCCTTGATTTTGCGCCCCTTGGAATGTTGCGCCCACCCGCGCCGCGGGGGCTGCGGGGGCTGCGGAAAAGTGAGCTAGGGAGCCAGCGCAACGCGACAGGTTGGAACTTGTCTCGGCAACGCTGCTGTGCTATCGTCCGCCG
The DNA here is from genome assembly GCA_011764245.1 of Trialeurodes vaporariorum. Lineage (NCBI taxonomy): Eukaryota > Metazoa > Arthropoda > Insecta > Hemiptera > Aleyrodidae > Trialeurodes > Trialeurodes vaporariorum. The sequence continues at coordinate 28,159,507 of VMOF01000111.1, forward strand.
GAACTTTCGAGCCTACTAAACCTTGTGCCGTTCTCCCTCATTTTTCTCCCTTCCCGTGGCTTCTACGTAAAAATTGCTAGAGACCGTAAGTGAAGACCATGAAATTTCCTTTCTTCTCGTTGAAAGTTTTATTCCTTTAAGCGATTTTTAACTGAGATATAAAACAAAAAGCCTGATATATAGTTTCATTGACTTTTCTGTAGCCCCGCGCACAACCCCGCTTCGCTATGTTCAACCTCTCATATCTTCCAAACCCAATGAAATCCGGTTACAAATTTTTCAGGGTAGTTTGTCCACATACCCAGCATGCCAAAAATGCCAACGAGAAGTCGGAGCTCACCAGAACTAGCTTTTGAAAGTCTATAACTTTGCAAAAGTTCCTTCTAATTCGAGGAGTTGGCAATATAAGTCTTGCCAATGCATGATATATATTTTTTTTTTTTCAAACTAACCATGAAGGTTTAGTAAAAAGGTCTTATGTTGTCCAGGAAAGTGCCTCCTATTTCAAAAATAACGATTAAACAGTCTAAAAGTACCGATTTAAAATTTCCAAAAAATGCAGCAAATTACGGTTTTATGAATGAAACTCCAATTCCAAGCCTCATATCTCCAAATAAAATGAAAAAAAGTCGAAATAACCGTCCAAACCTGTTAGTCTATACCCTAAGGAGTAGAATTACCTTAATTTTGAAGAGTTTCGAGGGATTTGGTCGATTTGGACAAATAGGGGTTTTGCCACTTAGGATACATTGTGTGGCGTAGCGTGCACTTTGGCACCGCTGTACTTTTTCTATTTAAACCCATTAAAAATATCGAACAATTGGGTGTTCGGTGAACACCCAAATTCGACCTTTTATAAGCGTTTAAATAGACGACATACAACGTTTCCAAATTGGACGCTACGTCACTGTATTCACCAAAGTTAGCAGATTATGCTAACACCCTGTATCGCACAGCCTGTATGCTTAAACTTGAATGAGGAGAGTCGACGCGCCACATGGATTCAATCCTCTTGAGTTAGACCCGATCATTAATGGGCTCTCACTATACTTTCATAGAGTTGACAAGTATGTGTTGACAATTCTATGCATTAGCTCAATTATTAACGAAGACGACAGCAAAAAAATCTATATGAGGTCATTGACCACTGCTGAATAAAAAGGCGGTGAAAAATTATACGGGCGCATCTCACAATCAGCTGATGTGACAGAATGTTTTAAGCACAACCAGCCGCAGCCGCAGGCATTTGTCTTTCTCTCTCTCTCTCTCTCTCTCTCTCTCTCTCTCTCTCTCTCTCTCTCTCTCTCTCTCTCTCTCTCTCTCTCTCTCTCTCTCTCTCTCTCTCTCTCTCTCTCTCCCTCTCCCTCTCTCTCTCTCTCTCTTTGCCCATTTGAATGCATACACACGTTTTAATAGAAGGATGGAGGGGGAAAAAGGAGATAGGGGCTATCGCCTGTCACGTGATTACAGCCCCCATAGCTATCCTTTCCCAAAGCCGGGTCCACACCTGATCATTTCGCCGCACCGTTGTGTTGCCCGAATGCGCGCCAATGTGGACGTCGCGTCGCCGCACCGAATGAGCCATACGTTGTGAGGTGCGGACTGTCCGGCAAAGCTCGCTCAGGGAGGTGGTTTTTGTAACCCGAGTCAAAGGAAATTCCGTGCGGCGCGAACGCAGGTGTGGACGCATTCAGGAGCGCGTGGACTGTTTATATACGGACGAATATTTCTTGAGCACGGGCGAACAGACCGAGGCGGTGTTCGTGCGCGCCATTCGGTGCGGCCTGTTCGTCGAAATAAAAAAAATCTCCGTAAAGCCCACACCGCATGAGCATGTGCCCGCAAGCTCATGCGCCGTGCGGTGCGCCGAAATGCTCAGGTGTGGACCCGGCTTTATAATGCACCCCCGATAATTGTATAACCTTGGATTCACGCACAAGGTTCAAGATCTTATGATGAGATCCGCTAATAGATTGTCACGGAGAAGGGACACACACGACTCAAAGAGTGGCATTCATCATTCAGCGTGTGAATCGCCAAGCCGGGTCCACACCTGAGCATTTCGCCGCACCGCACGGCGCATTAGCATTCGCCCGCGTGCTCATGCGGTTTGGGCTTTGCGGAGATTTTTTTTTATTTCAACGAACAGGTCGTACCGGATGGTGCACGAGTACCGGCTCGGTCTGTTCGCCCGTGCTCAAGAAATATTCGTCCGTAAATAAACAGTCCATGCGCTACTGAATGCGTCCACACCTGCGTTCGCGCCACACGGAATTTCCTTTGACTCGGGTCACAAAAACCGCCTCCCTGAGCGAGCACGGCCGAATAGTCCGCACCGCACAACGTATGGCTCATTCGGTGTGGCGCGACGTCCACATTGGCGCGCATTCGGGCGAATGCTGTACGGTACGCTGTGTAGTGCGGCGAAATGCTCAGGTGTGGACCCGGCTCTATACTTTGCTCTATTATACTAATTGTTAACTTTGTGTTCAACCAAAATCTTCGTTTCTTCCATAATTTAAAAGCCAAATTGGGGAGAGTACTGTTAACAACCTGTTCTCTCTTTTATTGCACCATATTGGATTGTACATACGTAAGTACTTACTAACCTTAAAATATCTTTCCACTTAAACGTAATTCTCGTAACGCATTAGCGCAGCCAAAAAGAAAGAGAGAGGGAGCGGGGGTCCCCCTTAACACCCAACATTGCCCTAAAATAAGGTCATTTTATGCGTTTTGAGCGGAATTTAACCTAATTATTGATGGACTGAATGCAATGTTCCCATATTGAATAGGGTGCCCGCCGCCACTGTCCACTCACTGCCCACGTCACGGTCCACGGCCGCGGCGGGCGCACAGTGTGGACATACGTGTATTTTAGCTATTCAAAAAGCAGATCGAAAAAATCCACTGTGCGCTTGCTTTCTTTTCAACTTCAAAGATGTCTAGATAAGACATATCTAACGTTTGCTTTGATTAAAACCGGACGACAAGTGCACCAGCCGAGTTCGAAGTTCAATTAACACAAGTAGGTAAGTATCTCTATTTTCACCTGTGACACTTGTGTCGATAGAGTAGGCTTAATATAAACAAAGCACATGTTGAATGAGCTATCGATTTTTTTCCGTGTTCTTTAAAGTAATTAGAAGGAGGAATAATCATGGAAGGTAAGTTTTTTCATCTTAGGATAATTTACATTCAATAATTAGTCCAAATTTTAGTCTATTTTTGACACATGCCAAGTTTCACCAGAGTTTTTTTCTATTGCACCATTTTGTACCATTTTCCGTTTTTGCTCTAAAAGATAGGTAATTTCATCTACTTTTCAGATATTTTTATCGTTTACTGCGCAAATGAAATAAAATTAGTTTTTCTCCTTGTTTTCAGAGAGAAATTGCACCGTGAAAATGGATCAAACAGCGAAAATTCATCACGCGAGGAGGACAGTAGCCTTGTTGATGCCACCAATACCTCTGAACAGTGACGGACGCGGGGGGATGGAGGGGGTGAAGGAGGCTACGGAGGCTATAGCCCCCCAGACCTCCGATTTTTAGGGGTGGAGGGGAAGAGGGGAACAATATTCAGTCAAACGCTCATCAGTGCAAGCCCCTACCAAAAAGAATCCTGCGTCCGCCACTGCCTCTGAATGTACTAACTCATCAGGCTCAGAAATTGACTAATTTTTTCATATTTCTTATAACTGAATTAAATATTTTGTGTTAATACCGATATATCTGATACTTCATTTGGTCAAATGTCCCTCTCAACCTGTGATGACGCAAATTATAGGAACACTTTGTTTGATTACGGATTAAATTATTGTAACTTTCTCTATTTTAGCGACACTGATTTTGATAAATGTAATTTGATGTAAGAGAGGGACAGTCACTGGTAACATATAATAAAAAAATAAAAAAAAATTGGACGAATTAATTTTCCCGTAAAACCCTTTTGATGATTTTACATTTTCAAGAATTATTCTTGAATTTATTTCCCAGCACCCCTCTCCTCACAATTTGACTCAAGTTACACTTTACATCCAAGAGAAATAGTACATGATAATACACTCATATTATACTAATTTTCGTTCCTTCATAAACCCTCGCCTCTTATGAGCTTTATCATTTTTATTCCCTATAAGTTCCCGATTAAATATATTTGTGGGCGGTGGGGGGGGGGGGGGGGGGGGATCGAAGGCCCGAGCACCCCTTGGGTAGTTTCCCTCCGAAAAAATTCTTTTAAAGGTAGACTACCATGTTAGTAACAAATCTTCAAAGTTTTATTCTCCTATCTGTAATTTTTCCAAAGTTATAAAATTTCGAATTTCTAAATGGGAAATTTTTATCCAACATGAAACTTTAATCGACAATAACTTTGGAACAAAAAGAGATAGCGACCTCCGGTTTAAACGAAAATGCACTACTTTTTACACAGTTTTGATTGATATGTCACAAGATAGGGGTTACCGATGATAATTTTTAAGGGGGGAATCGGGGGGCCCCATTTCCCCCCTTGGAGGGGTCTGCGAAAATAAAAAAAAATACCTAAATATAGGCTACCCTAATGGTGATAAATCCCCAAAGTTTCGTTTCCTCAGCTGCATTTTTTCAATAGTTATTTAATTTTGAATAGCTGGATCGACAAATGTCCACACTGTGCGGCGCGGCGTTTGTGCACGCACTTTTTTTTTTCTTTGCGGAGCGCAATTCCAAAGTTGTTGTAAATGTATGTTGCTAGGTTTTATGCCGAATTTGGCCACCGATGTTACGGAGAGCAACAGAGAACTAGAGCGCGCAACCCCTGCCTTCCTCTCCTCCTCTGCCAAAGTAACTGAAGTTGCAATACATTTCATTGATAATATGGGCCTTTTACAAACTTTTGCTACAGCGTTGCATGCGTTATATGGAGGGTCGATTCCTCAGTAAGATCAAGATCACTTGAAAATACCGATGAGAGCACCAGAAAAATTCAATATCTATTCACAAACTCAATGGATTCATTCAACGAAATTACAAAGCCGGGTCCACACCTGAGCATTTCGCCGCACCGCACGGCGTACCGTACAGCATTCGCCCGAATGCGCGCCAATGTGGACGTCGCGCCGCACCGAATGAGCCATACGTTGTGCAGTTCGGACTGTTCGGCCGTGCTCGCTCAGGGAGGCGGTTTTTGGGACCCGAGTCAAAGGAAATTCCGTGCGGCGCGAACGCAGGTGTGGACGCATTCAGTAGCGCGTGGACTGTTCATATACGGACGAATATTTCTTGAGCACGGGCGAACAGACCGAGGCGGAGTTCGTGCGCCATTCGGTGCGGCCTGTTCGCCGAAATAAAAAAAAATCTCCGCGAAGCCCACACCGCATGCGCATGTGGGCACATGCTCATGCGCCGTGGGGTGCGGCGAAATGCTCAGGTGTGGACCCGGCTCAAGATGACGGTCGAATGAGCGTGTGTCGGGGGGGGGGGGGGGGGGGGGGTTCGTCCCATAATTGCAGCTCTTTCTATGATTAATCAATTTTATTGGCATGGGGTGCATTGATATGGAACTCCCCCGTTATCACCTGCGCATTCGACCAACATCTTGTGATTTTGCTGAACGCATTTATTGAGAGTTTGAGTGGAATTTGAAATTTTCAAGTGAGGGACGAGTAGTGGATTTTGAGTTCGAGTCGAGTCGAATCACACCGTTGGCTATGATGGTATTAAAAGCAGCGACTTACGCGGCTCGGCAAATCAGTAATTTATAACCGGCACGAGTGAAGAAGTGAAGGTGCAGTGTGCAGCTAGGTTGAGTAATCTGTTCCTTACTCCCACCACTCTGATAAGCGGCAGCGACAAAAACTGGCGCTGTGAATTCCCCGCCGCGCCGACCTGCCTCGATGAACATTAAAAACGCGAATTCGGCAGAAGTTTACGTCTGGCGACGAGGGACGGTGTCCTGTTCTTTTGCCGCGCTATAATGCGCGAATGCACGGGGGTTTTCTCACCCAACCGCGCCAAGTTTCTACTTTCTACTGCTCGAAAATTACTTGACTTTTTTTCGAGTCGACTTGTGCCAAAGAGCTCACAACTCGACACTCACTCGAGTATTTTTTCAGCACTCGCGCATCATTGAAGTTTTCTTCTGCTCTGATCGTATACCTACTCTGTTCACGATAATAAGAACACAGAATAATACAATCAGAAGGGAAACTCCCATAAGAGCCAATGGAAACAAGATTTGGAATTTGCTGGCACAAACTGGCAACTGTGCCTACTCACTTCTCAAGATGGCGGACGTGCTTTTTCAGGCTATACAACCAATCACAACTCGGCCAGTTGCCGAAGATCTGCCGAAGATTGCCGAAGATACTCACTTTCGAACATGGCGGCCCGAAGTAAAGAATGTTTCAAAATGAATTAGAGTTTCCGTTCTGATTAGAGTATTCTGTGATAAGAAGGCGGGTGAGAATTCAGGTAATGCACTATTTAGCAACAGTGCGGCTAGGCCGGCGACTCCAACCCTTCGCAGTGGCCGTTGTTCTTCCTACTTCTCTTTTGGCACGGAGGATTGCCAAGAACCGACAGACTCAAAAATTTGCACAAGTCCAGTAAAAATTGCGAACGGTCAAAAATACAAAAAAAAAACGGACGGCATTTTCGCCCTAAAGCCCAAAGGGCCAAAACTCGGCAAAAATTGTTGAGTTTGAATATTGATGACTCTCGTAAATTCAATAGTAGACGAAATATCCTGAATTTAATTCGGACTGAAAAATACGAATTTCTGTGAGTCATTAATATTGAAACTCGACTAGGTATTTTCGCATCGGTTCTTTAGGAAGAAAATTTCATCCGTTTTTTTGTATTAATGACCCTTTGCAATTTTTACTGGACGTGTGTAAATTTTAGAGTCTTTCGGTTCTTGGAATTCCTCTGTGCCAAGAGAGAGGTCGGGAGAACAAGGGCCACTGCGAGGGGATGGAGTAGCCAACATAGCCGCACTGTTTCTAAATAGTGCATAACGACCTGAATTCTCACCCGCCTTCTTATCGTGAAAAGAGTATAGTGTTCAACTGATTTTACGCAGTAATTAACCCTCCATTACTCTCCAGCAAAAGTTTGCACCAGAGGCTTAGGTATAACGGGGGGGGGAGGGGGGGCTAAAGATGGTTGAAGCCCTTCCAGGTCAAAAACTCGTCGTTATTTCACACTGATGCTCTGAGCGAGTTGGTCCGGAAAAAATAGGAAAATAAGGAAAAAAGCCTTCGGGGTGTGAGAGAGTAGGACAACCTCAATTTTCTTTGAAAAAAAAAAATAATGATAATAATAAATAATAATAATAATAATTTAGGTTCCAAAGTAGCCTCTTCTCTAGCCCCGAGGCCCCCGAGGGCCTCGATGTGTCCTGTCCTCGATTCACAGCCTTTGTCTCTGTCCATGGGCGCCCGCAGAAAAATTTCCAAGGGGGGGCAAAATTTTTGAATCCCACTGGGGGGGGGGTGTCAAGGGGGAACCCCCCCCCCCCCAAGGAAGAAGGGAAGACCTTTCTTTTTTTTTTCCTCATACAAATAGTGTACAATTATTAAGCCATTTTAGGTGTATCCGAATAGTAATAATAATTTTGACGTGTTTGATTTTATGAATAAACGGACAACAGATGATAATAATGGTTAGTAAATGTATAATTCTACTATTCCTTGCAAAAAGTGAGTTAAATTTACAACATAAACTAATAATAAAGTTCGTCAACTATATTACTCCTTAGATTCACATTTCATTTTCTTTCGGTCCTTTCATTTTTCTTCGCGAAATTTTGACTGTTTTGAATTCCAGGGGGGGGCAAGTGCCCCACCTTGCCCCCCCCTGCGGGCGCCCATGTCTCTGTCGGCTATCCTCAGTGTCCGCGCGAGCATTTTTGCATGTCATCGACCCAGCTTTTCCAGTGCTCGTACTGTCTTTTCATAAAAACCCTGCCCCTGCCCTACCCCTGCCCTGTCCCTGCTGTCTACCCGCTTTCAAGCGACCTATTTTCGAGTGAACCTTGAATCTTGATCCTTGTTAACTTACACGTGCGTCGTGCGGGCTCAATATTTTGCACTTGTTTGCAGTTACATATATTGGACCTCTTTCTCTTCCATCAGAAAAGGAAAAGGAATTTTCGGCAGCAGAGATTTAGCACCACCTTCTTCTCACCATCCCATGCTCCAAAAATGTACTACCTGTATGTACTAGAAACCAACAATGTGAGAATGCGACCTTACTTGCCTTTAATTTGTTTTGGAAATCGAAGCTAGTATCTCACAGAGTTTCGTTTACTCATCATCTCCGGTTCATACACCATGTCGATTCTTTCTGTGCAGTGAAAAGTAATTTTATTTGCTTTATTCCATAAAGCGTTAAACTAACTTTATTCAGTGATATAAAAAATAAGCACGACCTCTTATCGTAAGCAGAAAATAAACATTTTTAGATAGACTAATACCTGTAGTTTTCAATTTCAAGTCAAATGTTGTGTGCCCAACCTGATTTCATTTTGACACCTCAATCTCGAACTAGTGTTGCTAGGCGCCAGCCTTGCAACCCTCCGATAATTTATTCCGACCTTGGCAACTCCACTGACAAGAATCTCGTTAGATTTGATCTAACGGGATAGCCAAGCGTCGGGAATGAACAGGTTCGGAAGCACAAACATCCCCTCTCACTGAGCCATTCTGATTTTCCGCGTCCTGGCCGTCCTGTGAGTCAGACGCATAGATTTTCCTTCTCCACTACCAAAGTACCCAAAATATTTTGTGTCTTGTGCATTTCAAATTTCAATTGATTCAATATAATCTCGTTTAACCATTACCTCTCTTCATGTCATTTTATCCCTACAAACACCAATTTGGGGCGATAACACAAAGGTAAATTACCATATTTTTGGGCATAAAATTCAGCAAGCATCTTATAAGGCAAGTGACCCAAAGGTGGCCATACCTATGCTTGGAGCCAATATGCACGTATAAGTCATGAGAGATAAAAAAAACTAAATATGTCAATTTACTATTCAGATAGTTGGCTATCGTATGTTAATTTCATTTTTTTAAAAATTTGCTTGTTTTTGAGTTTTTTTATTTTTTTTTTTTTTTTTTTTTTTTTGCGTTTGAAAAAAAGCAGAGTTTTGACATCGCGCATAACATACACCTAAGGTGGACACCAAGCTCCATATACATAAGGTCTGGGCGGTAGCGCCAACTCGGGAAATCCAATGTTTGGGAACCCATACCCCCATTTACTTCAACATTCTTCCCGAGTTCGCCGCCATCTTGGATCAATGGTTTTAAATGGAGAAGTGGCTCCCAAACTTTGGACCAACGAGGGGAGCCGAAAGCTACCGGCCAGACCTTGTATATATGGACCTTGGTGGACACCTCCTTATAAATTTCATTAATAGGTATTCAAATGCTATTTTATCGTTTAAAAACGGAATCTAGACCCTAGTTACACCAAAAATTATAGTGATTATGATGAATTGAAAGTCAAAGGTGGAATCAATTTAAGGGCTTAGCTTTTACGATGATTACTTCCGTGGAAATTAGCTTAAGACCTGCAAAAATGGACGTTTCACTGTTCCGCGAATCCGCGCCAACTTAATCTCCCGATGCTCTTGATTTTTGGAGTGGGGGAGGCGATGGCATCCTGCTACTCAGCACTAAGTAAAGCCATCTATCGTCAATTCGTGTAATTAATTGAAATACGCTGGGGTGGGCCACCTTAAGAGCCGGTCCTTGGGGTCACCTACCTTATTACTTAATTGAAATAATTTAATATTGTCCCAAACTTTATCCCATTATGTGAGGCGCAGGGATTATAGCCCATCGCCAGGCTTGACATATATAGATGCTCTAAAACACTGAATATACGCGATTAATCGTTCATTGCTGAGCTACTTTTAGATTTTTGGTGGTTTTCTGTGTCCTATTTTCACCTCTTTTATCATTTTTTATTTTTAAATCGTGACGAAATACTTAAACATTTGAATGCTTGGAATCTAAATGTTGGCCCCCACCGTCCCCTCCCGACAAATGGTGAATGTTAGTCCGTTAGGAATAAAGCGAACAAAATCTCTGAAAGTATGAAAAAAACTATATCGGATAAATCCCGTTATGGAACAGAAATACAAAGGAAGGAGCTTGCTGTTACTCTCAACTTTTCCCATTGGGAGCGTTCTAGAATGGAGCCGTTTCAAACTTTTGCTGCGTGCTCACTAATAAATTACAGAGGATTACAGATACTACAGGGTTAAAAATGTCGATAAGCGCACTAAAAAATCACGATATGCATTCAAAACTCACAAAATGCTTTCAAACACGAGACCGTAATGGCGGCCGTTGCCGCCTAAATCTTATGGCAACTGATGCTTCTTCTTCTTCAACATCTCGTGAGGATGGAGATTATTGAGGTGGGGAAATCCAATGTAATAGGCGGCAACGGCGCTACATGGTGCACAATACATAAAAACGCACCCAAACTTGAAAAAGTGGATTTCGATTTACGACAATCATCTGCTTTTTGACATTTCATAGATAGTCCCCGGAAAACGTCGGATGTTGAGCCGATAGATCGGTGTTTCAACCACAAAGTAAATACAGTCCTTGCTTACTTTTTGGTTTCAACCCTCATACCAACCATCTGTAGGTACTATAGGGACAGTGGGTAGTTGGGTCTCTATCCCGCGGAAATTCCAAGAACTGCATTTTGTAGAATCTGAGATTAGATGCGATATGAGAAGCTCTACCAGTCTCGCTTCTCTCTGGGATCCGAGCCGGTAAATAACTTGTTAAGGGGGGGGGCGGGCCGCGGGGAAGAGACTGGAGAAAGCGAGAGTCGCACTTCTTATCTGCCAAGAGCGGGGGGACTGCTTGTGCTTGATAACATCCTCCGCAGTCCCCCAAACCCTGACTGAAAAACGTCTCCAAGCAGTGACATTTTGAGCCAGTCAGCATTTCTGCGATGACTGTGTGGCCAACAGAAATGCCAGCTCCTAGCCGCTGAAAACTTTCTACGATTGAGTCCTTATCCCTCAAGCAAAAGGCTAGACCGTTCTTATTTTAGTTTTGTATTTTAGTTATTGTGATGTCGGATAACGCATGACGCCGCGCCGTCGCACTCTTTAAAATCACTCACTTTAAAATCACTCATACTTTTACATTGTAAAAAATGGGTGCCGCGTAGAGCTCGTTTCAGAAGGTTTTGGGGCACCGAGACCATAATCTTTAGCGACTTTTCAATTTTCATTTCTTCAAACTAAACAAAACTTGTCTCCGACTTAAACTTATAATTTTAAAGTGTTCCTCAATGAAAAGCCGACGCTCAAATTCATTTTCATTCACTTTCATTCAGAAACAAGAGAAATAATGTTGAAAACTCCATAGATTATCAGTGTGGTTGCGCCTACACTTCTGAAACCACCTCTATTGGTGCAAAGTGGGATGCCGGCTACTGGGGTGTTTACTGTTTACCTTATGCCTTGCCTTTTCAAGGCACCTTAAAAATGTTGGACATAGCCCCTCTAAAATGGTCTGACTACGGCACTGATGCGATAGTAAACAGTCAGTTCTCTATCGACCAGTTCAATTGCACCGATGCGATAGTAAACAGTCAGTTCTCTATCGACCAGTTCAATTGCACCGATGCAGTTCTCGTATAAGAGACCGAAGATATCTTAATACTTGGAATCCTGTAAATCGATATTATGCATACCTATTAAATACCTAGTACCTAGTTATGATTTTTTTTTTTTTTTTTTATAGGAGAAGAAAATAATTTCGAACTAAAATTTGGTGGTCATTCACGAGTTTTGTTGGAACTTAGGGCCGTAAATATAGGATGTGTAGGGCTGTAGAGTGTCTAAAATAATACTGATGAGCAAAAAAAAAAAAAAAAAAAAAAAAGGAGTCATTACATTTTTGCCCCCCCCCCCCAGGCCGAACTCGAAATGACGCCCCTCGACCACATTGCACGCTCCTCCACTCATTGAAGGTCAAATAAATTGGTTGCCACTTTATGGTGGAAGAGTAGGAATTCTTTTCAAGAAAGCGCCGTGATTTCACAATAATTTATTTGAAGAACTATTTACATAACTTAATTAAAAACTTAAAATTATAGGCACCATTTTAAAGCGAGCTTTTCCACCGATAAAATATCACAGTCAATGAGGCGGCACTCGTCCTTAAACAATGTCAAAACTAAGATTAGGTCTGATGTAATATATTGTATGCTAGAAATGTGCCCATCCTAAAATAGGAACCATCAACCAATCTAATAATGTTTGTCCCGCAAACTGTTGAGTCCAGTGGCGCGGCTCGTGCGATTTGGCACCAATGTTGTTGTTCCATTTGAATCGCATGCAACAATCGATTGATGATGAAGCAGCGCGTCATGATCGAATCGATTGTTTGCCACAGAATCAAACGGAGGAAAAATATTGTTGCCAAATTGCACGAGCCTTCACTGGTCGAGACTCTCGAGTGCTGCATCTAGTATCAATTAAAATCTTCCTATGACATTGCCATTTGCCATGATTATGATTATAACCCGTACTTACACAAGTCACTGAGGCCGCGGCGTGAGTTGGAGTGGACTCATCACTCACCGGACCGGAACTACATATGTAAGTATGAGCCTTTTCAGATTCGATGGAAACCCATGGCAGGGATGAATTAACGTAAACGAGGCGGCATTTCCTTCCAGGATTTGTGTAAAAAGTGCAAGTCACTTGATCTGCACATACAAGTCACAACATTCGCATTTCAATCCCCCCCCCGCACCCGTCTCCCTGAAAAATTATCTTTAAAATATATGAAAATTACCTCTGATTTCGGTATCAGAACTTCAGCAGGCTGATTCCGCTCATTTGGACGAGACAAGACGGCAAGGGCGGGAGTCGACTGATTCCATTGATTGGTTTAAACGGCGTCACGTGACAGAATTGAAGCCGTTCGAGTCGTTTGAGCACGACTCGGGGTCATTCCGTCTGAAAAGAACACGACTTGAATGACTTCAAATCTGATACGTGCCGCCTTTCAAAACAAAGGGATTAATCAAATCCTGTAATCTCGTTCAAAAGAGCGGAATCAGCGCATAGAAGACCACGAGATACCTAACGCCTATCTCAAATGGGTATAGATAAGAGGCGATTTAAAACTTTAATTCTACAAGGTATTTGAAGTAGGACCGACGTTTGTCCTTGCGTTAAATCGTGATGGTTCAAATATGCTCATGGTCGATTCCTCGCCGCACTGAAGTTGGACAAGAAAGAGACTATTGACTCAGAGGGCGAAGTCGGCGATTGTGATTGGTGAGTCGTCGTTGATGACGTTGATTGAGGCTGAGGTGGGGGTGGAGCGGGGAACTGCTGTTGCTGTTGCGGGTAGTAGGGCGGTTGTGGGAGGAGCCACGGTGATAAAGCCGGAAACGAAGCGAATTTGTTGATGGTTTGCAGAATCTCCAGTCTGGAGATGAGCTTGAAATGATCGGGGATGGACTTCATGATAGGGAGGAGAGAGAGAAGGAAGCACCGATCGTCGTCCTCGTCTAGACGGACTCCTCTTGCAGCGATGTTGCCGGGATCTGGCCTTTTCCTCTTTGCCCCTGCCCCTGCCCCTGCCCCCACCCCCGTCCCCGAACACACATCACGGGTTCCAGATGACCCTCCGCCAACTTCATCGGGTGCACCGTTGGGAATACCCTCCACCTTCACCTGCAACAAAGTACGCAAATTGCATGAATAATTACTGGCGTTATTGTTTTAATTAATAGGGGGCTTCGCTTCGTTCCGTGCCCATTCCGCGGCCCACGTCCGAGGGGCGCGTGCTGCTTTTGTACGTGTACTCATTAGTGGCGTGCCGTGACAAAACCATGTGTGTTACTGTAAACGTTAAAACGTTGTGTGCAAAATTCTCTGTTAAACAAGCGTTTTAAGGGAAAAAAATTGTAAGCAAAATAATATTTGGACGGTCAAAAATTGTCCAAAGTTTTCGAACAGCTAATATTTTTCGAAAAACGGTCCAAATTGTGGAAATCTGGATTAGGAGACGTCTCTACCGTCCCTCAGCTTAGTCACGCTTGTCAGTGCTAGTCAAGCGTGTAAAACCATGCCGCGTTTTATCTATGGTTTCAGTTTAAAACGCCCAAAACACTACTTTTCCGAAAAGCGACTAATGGCGCTATCCATCAGATTGAAGCTTGGAAAAGTTTCGCCTGGAATCACCTCAGTGGTGTAGCGTGCAACTTGGCAACGTTACAGTTCGTCCATTTAAAGCCGTGTAAAAGGTCGATTGCGAAGGTGTTTACCGAATACCCTACAGTTCGATCTTTTCCATGTCTTTAAATGAACAAATTGCAACATTGCCAAATTGCCACTGAATCATCTTAAGGGCTCCAATGAAATGCTGCGCTTACAATCTTCAGACGTTGGCAGGATGTCTGTCAAAACTTTAAAAAACTCAAAGGAAGATTTTGAGAGTTATAATAGTAGGTAATAATAGAGTTACAGAGATAATTTACCCCCCAATTTTTCTTCTTTTCGATAAAAGAAGACAAACAGGAGGATACCTACAGCTATTAGCACGGGTATCGGCAGGGGTGCCAGCCCCCCCCCCCCCCCCCCCCGTCGCTCTACGAGTCCCCCCCAATGAGACATTTTCATCCCCCCCTCCGGCCCTCCACCCAAATCAGACATTTTTCCCTGCCCTACTGGAAAGTCTAGGGGTTATGGAATACCCCCAGTGGGAGGGGGTGCGGGGGCCCGGGGCCCCGGGCCTTCCTCCGTTAAAATTGTTTGTTATTTTCGAACGTAGTTAGGGGGGAGACACTCAGTCGGAGGGAGACCCTTAGTTAGGGGGAAATCCTCTGTCGGGGGGGGGGATTTATACAAAGTACGGGACAGAGAATATATTATGATGACTTTTCTTTCCCCAAAAAATATTTAAATATTTTGTCCCCTTCCTTTCGCAGAGGGGGGAAAAAACAAACAAAAAACACCCCCCCCCCCCATTTCAAAGTATACGAGCAGCTTGTATGCCAAGGATGGAATGTGGCACCCCTGGGTGTCAGGCATGTTCGTTTCCCTGCCGAGAAATAAACATTTCAGTGTAGCTGAGAACTGAGAAGAGTGAGAAGTGACTGGATTTGGGTGGATCGGTCGCAAGATGCAGAGACTTCAAGAGCAACCTCGGCAGCTGGGCGACTCAGAAGTCTCTTGTGATTCGTCAACAAGCCATAAAAGCTGGTAATTGATTCCAGTTCCGGGCTCAGGAATTTGGATGCTCAGGAACACCCATGGTCGGACTTGCAAACCGAAGGCGCCCAATTTTATTGTTTCCGATCATCCGAATGTCGGGCCCTATAAATGCACCATCCCGACAGAAGTGGTTCTTCTCATTTTTTTGGTGACATCGCATGGTAAACGAGAAAAGCTCCTCTCGCCGTAATAGTCCAGGCAACAGGGGATTTTAGCTTGCAAAGTTTGCGGACTTATATCTGAGAGTCGATTCTTATGTATTTTGGGTCGCTGAATCCGAATTTTAACTTTGCGTACGAATCAGAGGGGCGGAAAGGCCGCCATTTTCTAAAATGGCGGTCAAAATCACGATTTTTTGCCTTATTTTGATTATAACTCGAGCGGCATTGATCAAATGCAAAAAATACCTTAGTACAAAATTAAAGATCGTTAAATTTACAACAAAAAAACATCCGACCATTATTTCAGAAAGATCAAAACTGAATGCGCTACGGAGCCGCGAAAAATCGTGAAATTCGTCCGTGGCGGCGCATGACCGCTGAACACCGCCTTGCGCCGGCCATCGCGCGCTCGCTGCTCACCTCACCTTTGCAATATGTGAATAGCAAATAAAGAAAAACAAATTACTGCAATTTGACGTATCTTCTTAGTGCTACTAGCTGTGTTTCTCAGTTCCACACCACCCAAAAGGTCGAGTAGGTGAAAGGTGCGCTGCATTTTAATGTGGTAAATAAACATTAAAAGAAATTTCAATCTGCGCCGAATTCACTCCATTGTCCCGTGTACATTTTTCATCTTCACCTACACTCTGCCTCCATCTTTTGAGTCCCTGAGTGGCCCAGCTCATCCGTCCTTTCCAGACGATTGGGGGGGGGGGGGGGGGGGGGGGTCCGGAGCTGGTTGTGGAGCTTTTCCCTAATTTTCGCGTTCACTTTCAGATTCATCGGTTTCAGACAGAGTGGCTCGGGTCTAAGATTCATAGATTGCTTCATCTCCGTCAGTAACTAGCACTTGAACATATTTTTGTTGCACTCACTGTTTCAATTTACGCAGTGCACTGAGCATTTGAGCCCACTTTTTCGGCATCTACACTCCGCAGGCACCGCCACACCGGCGCGCGGAGACAACGATCCGTGAAATTTCAGGACATCCGTCTTCAAATAAAATCTGAAGCTGTTGACTAAACAGTGGTCACTGGATCGGTCCACTTTTAAATTGTTTTCAACCATAGAAAGTGGCTTAATTCTCTATATGAAGCTGAAGTTACGGACTTGGAATCAAGTAATAAGACAATATGCTGTCTGCGGCTGCATCTCCGGAGGACGGTGACGCTGCGCCGCGAGGTTATGCTTTATTATATGTGTAAAAATGTAGATTTGAAATGTATAAAGTTATGAAATTGTTGACAGAAATATGAAAGCGTTGACTCATCAAGAGTGTGGCCCCATGGAATGAAACCAAGCAGAGCTGTGAGAATTGGAAAAATGGGACTTGAATACTCGTTTTCCGATCACGTATACTTTGAAAAAGTAATTGAGATGAATCCATAAGCGGCGATGAGCAGCACCAGCAGTACCAGCACCGATTTCAATGAAACCAAAAGTGTTATACGATTAAATTCATTACCGTTCGTCAAATAACAGCAGTTTCTTTGAAATCAGCTCACCTAATTATACTGCTGTTTAGATTCAACTTGATTTCTTTTGAAAAGAAATCTATTTTGTATCCAGAGTCCACTGGGGGGTATATCTTCAGGGTGCCTATAATAAGCAATAGTTTAATTTGACGGGTAACGCGACATGATGGACGAAAGGCAATTTTTCCAAAACTCAAAAATGGACACGCGAAGATTTTAAACGAAATGACGAAGAGGGAATCGAACGTCAGTTACAGGCGCGCAATTTTTTAGCTTGGAATTTGAAAGTTACGAGCATCTATCTGAACAGTTTAAAGTTTAAACATTTCATCGAATCTACAACTTAATACATAAAATAAAGCATTACTTAGCGACGCAGCGTCACCCTCTACCGGAGATGCAGTCGCAGACATCATTTTCTTATTACTTGATTCCAAGTCCAACTTCAGCTTCATACTGAGAAACAAGCCATTTTCTATGGTTGAAAACAATTTAAAAGTGGACCGATCCAGAAACCCCTGTTAATTTAGTTGTCAGCTTCAGATTTCATTTTAAGACTAAAGGCCTGAAATTTCACGGAACGTTGGTTGTCTCCGCGCGCGGGTGTGGCGGTGCCTGCTAAAAGTAAATCCGAAAAAATGGGCTCAAATGATCAGTGCACTGCGTAAATTGAAACAGTGAGTGCAACAATAGACAGTTATAGTGCGAAGTCAACGTTTAGGCAACAATCACAACAATGCACTCATCGGTCGCAATCGGTTGTGACAAAACTCGCGTAGCGTTTCAAACTATCTCACTAACTCTCGTGACCTCCATGTATACCCATATGATTCTAGCTTCAAAATTCGTTTATATAGAACCTTGTTTTGCGACAAATTATTATCAAAATCGCATGCAAATACCTCGAGGAATTTATTTCAGCCAAACATTTTTACAAAAGATGTCTCTAAATACGATTTCTGAAATTAGAGTGAGATGGCAGTATATGGGGGTTACGTGAGAGCAAGAGAGACAGTTTGTTTTTGTTTGCATCGCTCATCACCGGATAACGTCATATCCAAGTCATCACTAAAACCGTCGACAAAATATTGTTCAAGTGCTAGTTACTGACGGAGATGAAGCAATCTGTGAATCTTAGACCCGAGCCACTCTGTCTGAAACCGATGAATCTGAAAGTGAACGCGAAAATTAGGGAAAAGCTCCACAACCAGCTCCGGACCCCCCCCCCCCCCCCAATCGTCTGGAAAGGACGGATGAGCTGGGCCACTCAGGGACTCAAAAGATGGAGGCAGAGTGTAGGTGAAGATGAAAAATGTACACGGGACAATGGAGTGAATTCGGCGCAGATTGAAATTTCTTTTAATGTTTATTTACCACATTAAAATGCAGCGCACCTTTCACCTACTCGACCTTTTGGGTGGTGTGGAACTGAGAAACACAGCTAGTAGCACTAAGAAGATACGTCAAATTGCAGTAATTTGTTTTTCTTTATTTGCTATTCACATATTGCAAAGGTGAGGTGAGCAGCGAGCGCGCGATGGCCGGCGCAAGGCGGCGGTGTTCAGCGGTCATGCGCCGCCACGGACGAATTTCACGATTTTTCGCGGCTCCGTAGCGCATTCAGTTTTGATCTTTCTGAAATAATGGTCGGATGTTTTTTTGTTGTAAATTTAACGATCTTTAATTTTGTACTAAGGTATTTTTTGCATTTGATCAATGCCGCTCGAGTTATAATCAAAATAAGGCAAAAAATCGTGATTTTGACCGCCATTTTAGAAAATGGCGGCCTTTCCGCCCCTCTGATTCGTACGCAAAGTTAAAATTCGGATTCAGCGACCCAAAATACATAAGAATCGACTCTCAGATATAAGTCCGCAAACTTTGCAAGCTAGGGTCCATATTAGCTCCCCGTTGCCTGGACTATAAGGGGTCGGGGCGTGCGTCGCGTCGCGTCGTCGGTCTCTGTAGTAGTCCATAGGAACCGATGTCAATCTTAAAATCTTTAATATATTTTCTGTGTTCAGAATCGGGAGTTTTCTTTAAAATTCACATCCATATCACTATTCTTTGATCCGCAATTTTTGGAGTTTTTATTTCTCTCCATTGTCACTTTTCTTTAATTCGCATTTTTCGTTAATTTTTGTTTCTGTTTCCTGTAATGAACGTATGAATTTTATTTTCGACTCATTATTTTCAATTCCGTTATTTCGGGCACTCGCCGAAACTACGTTATCACTACAGATCATTAGCTTTTGCGTCAGCTCAGTGGCGTAGCCAGAAATTTTTCTGGGGGGCGGGGGTCCGGGGTAAAATTGTCAAGGGGAGGAGGGTCCAAATATATGAATTTGGTTAAAATTTATCTGAAATTGCAAAAACGACCTTGTATAGGGCAAATTCTGGTATCAATAGGGGTGTCCAGACCTCCTAGACCCCCCCCCCCCCTTGGCTGCGCTACTGCGTCAGCCAAAGAACTGTCAGACCGAGAAAGAACGTTTGCTCTTCTCTTCTGATCAGTGGGAGCATGAGATTGAGCTGTGTTATTGAACAGCGCACACTGAATCGAAACATTGATTTTTCCGGACTTGAAAATTGAAATGTTGTTGTTAATTGTTTTAAAATCGGAATTTTTGCATAGTGCATTTTTCATTTTACGTAGTTTCTTGCAAACGCCGTGTTATTTAACTCATTTTAATATCTTTAAATGAACTAAGTATTTTACACATTTGAAAAAAAAAAAAAAAAAAAAGGCCAAATGCTAAATATGCCAAGTATGGCAACACTGTTAGAAGGTGCTAGGGAGGAGAGCAAACGAAAATTGCTCCGGCACACTTCCATTACTTTATGAGCAATTCCAAGAGCGCATGTGAAGCGGAAAAATGTTTCACACTTGCCGAGAGCATCAAGAAGAGCATCAAAAATTCGCTCTTTTCGTAAATGTCTATTGTTCATAACCTGGCGAGAGGACAACAAACACACAAGTACCACTCACTTGCAAGCCTTTCGGCCTTCGCTTTTCGTTCGTTTTCTCCGAAATCTGCAGCAAGGCGTCCCTCCACTCACCTCTCTCAATCCCTCTTACTCCCTGTTGTGGACTGGCTGTGGCCAGCTCTTATAATTACTAACGAGTCAACGGTGGTCGTATTATTGTCCCGTCCCTAGGTTTCATTCATGTACTGCACAACGTAGCATACACAAGCAGGGCAGCGGAGAGCGGGGCTCCCAAAGACCATAAAGGAAGAAGACCTTTACTTCCTTTATGCCAACGACCTTGACCGGCTGGAACACACAATACAGGGGTGGACTTTGGGTCGAAGACTGTTCGTCCGGAACATTTTTTGGTTCCAGCTCCTCTATTCTACAACCTAGACCTAGAGTTAATTCACTGCCCGAGTGCTATGAAACCCTGATGTTCCACTGTTGCCAGATTTTCCTATAAAAAATCAACTTTAACATCAGGTCAAATGAGAAACATCGGATATTTCTCCTTTTGGCCCGTACCAAGGATTTTATTGCGCCCCTTACTACGGCTCCTGACCCCCCCCATCCCTTCCTCTTCATATCAATTTTTTTCACAACTAAACCCTCCCCCACTTTTTTGTCTCCTGTTCCTGTCACTTTTTTTTTTTTAATTTTGTTAGAAAAAAAGGTCCTTTGTCCGCAGAGCCACGGACCTCCACAAGATTACATTTGCGCGGTACTTGCATTACCGAAAAACTTTAGTGTTGGGTGCGCTGCGCTCCCAACTTTACGTTACTTGGGGCGGGTCTAGAGCCTCTCCATTCTCCAACCCACCCTAAGTGCTATTTTGTGGTTAGTATTGTGGTTTCGGCCATTTTTAAACGGTCCGTTGCGGTCCGTTGGCTGATGGCCGATGCTTGTTGAAGTACTTAGGGCGGACTGGGGGCCGAGGACCGTATGTACCGTACATTTATTGGGCCCTGCAGCACATTGGCGGATCCAGCCCTCGCGAACGGGGGGGGGGCGAACTTGGAATTTTCGCCCTTAGGCGACCCCTTTTTTTGTTTTTCTCCCTATCTTCCCCCCTTTCCTTCGCCCTCTTTTCCCCCCTTTTGGGTCGAACAGAGGAGGCGACCCCCCCCCCCCCCCCCCCCCCCCCCCCCGTATCCGCCAATGTAGCACACTCTAGCAGTCACTACATTGAATTTCTTTCTACCAGCTTGTTGAAGTCTCTGAGAGGGCATTATTTACCTCTCTTGATATACTTTTAGTTGCGGCAAGCCCTGATAAAGACCCAGATAGGGAGGCACATCATAAGGGCGTCGCCAGATTTCCTCCCAAGATTCCTTCCCGATTCCGATTCCCTCCCGTGACGCTCTTCGATACCCGATTTCCTCCCGGTGTCGATTAAATTAAAGAAATGGCAACGTCGCAACAAAAATTTAAGGAAAATGACAGTTCGGATCGTAAATTGATAAGAAGTACAAAATCACGCAATAACCTCATTGCCAATTACATTGACGAAGGAGCTCTTTTTCCTTCCATACTGTGGGTTTCACAAACAGCCGCCCCATCCATGACAACGAACGCATGTGAAGTTTTCCATTCAGATACAAATTTTTTTTTTTTTCCAAGTATCATCCCAACTTTCCTGGGACCAAATAATGTTAGGTCCCGAGCATTGAATTTTCGTGCATCTTGCGTGCGGTTTAGACCAATCAGAGAGCTTACGCACGGTCATGTGACCGTGCGTAAGTTACGCTCGGGACCTAACAATATTTGGTCCCTGCTTTTATCGGGGTTCCCAAAAAAAATTTCAGAGACTCAAACATTTTAATTAACTCCGCGAATAAAACAGGTGCTAAAATCCGACCAAATATACAAAAAAAAAAAAAAAAAAAAAAAAAAAAATGAAGTTCCTCGATGAAACCATAGGAAACCTCCCCGAAAATTGTGACTACGAGGCCCTCTTTAAATATATTCGCACGGTTTCATACCGAAATTCCCCGATTGTTTTTTTGTGAATTCGTAATATACGTTTTTTAAGTTTCAACTTGTTTGATGCACCCGGCTCCATACACTCGTACAGTGAATTTTAAGACTTTAGTTTCCTAATTTTTCAACATTTTCATTCGGCAGCCATGATAAAGGTGAAGGGAGGGAGGTTTTCAAATTTTGCTCTACGATTGTGGAGCAGAGTTTGGGAACGTTCTGTCGACCGAACCCATTTTCTTCCCCAGCCTTATAATTTTGTACTGCCTATCAACTTACGGTCCGAATAAAACATTCCTGTCAGGTGAGTTTATTTTTATTTTTTTATCATTAAACTTGTTGTTGCAACGTTGCCATTTCTTTCATGTACTCGACACCGGGAGAATCGGGTATCGGAGAGCGTCAGGGGAGGGAATCGGGGAGGGAATCGGGCAACTCCCCCGTCCTCGGACCATCTTGTGTTAAACGCTACCACTAACTCTATTGTTTTGTAACATTTTTTTTCAGTTCTGTGTTCTATCGAATTTTCTTGCCACGAATTTTAACACCTTCTGACCACATACTCGATCTCAGCGCAGCTTTTCCTTCAGATTGTCTTCAAATTTCACGCAAATAGGCTGAGGTTTGTCTGAATTTACAGATTGAATCATTCACCTTAATCTCGAGTTTTTTGCTTAAAATTTTGGAGTCGATCACAAGGAAAAATTGCGCTGAGATAAAATATGTGGTCAGAATTTGTGTTTAAAGCGGTAAAAAATTCGGATAATACACACAGGGGCGTGCCGTGGTTTCCGAGGGGGGGGGGGGGGGCAAGAATGCAATCTTGCCGCCCTCCGCGAACAAAATTTAAATTTGATGACTTCTTTTTTTTTTTTTTTTTTTGCTTTTTACGCACTGATTTGCCGCCCTCTGACATTCTTTTTGAAATTTGATACCCTTTTTTTTGGTTGTTCACCCTGATTTTGCCGCCCCCCCCCCCCCGAGAGTGCCGCCCGGGGGAAGGGTACCCCATGCTCCCCCCCCGGCACGCCCCCGAATACACAGAAATAAAAGAAATATTACAAAACAATTGAGTTAGCGGTAGCCGTTTAACAGAAGATGGTCCGAGAAAGGGTCGTCCAAACCCCCGCTTTTTATGGAACTGACAACGAGAGACCCTTTTAATTTTTCTCACATCTTTCTTGAATGCTCAGCTCTCAGCAGTGTTGCCAAATGCGCTTTTGCTCGACGTTTCCTATTTGCCCAACTCGACACCAAAACTTGTTGCCAGCAGTTATGAGGCAGAGGAAAAATTTATCAAAAAGTAAAACAACTAAATTTTGACCGAGAAATGTTTAAATGGTTGCTAAAAGTTTGGGAAAACCGAAATGGAGCTGTTGCAAACTTTTGCTACAGACTCAGTATTTCAACTCGGATGTTAAAACCCTGCAGACATAGCCCTAGCCAGATATTGTTTCTTTCTCTGAATGAGCCATTTAAACGCATGTGTTAGAAAAGGATGGATATAGGGCAGTCACGTGGCTTCAGCCCCTGTTCTTTCCTGTCCTTTTTTAGCACTTGCAGTCAACGGGCAAAGAGCAAAAAAGATAGATTCCTGGCTACGGATTTGCCTGCAGATAAGACGATTTCACTAAAAAATCGCGAAATCCACTCCCAAACTCATATAAGATACTTTCAAACGCTAGATCGTAAGGGCGGCGATAGTCGCCTAAATCTTATGATTGTTGTATGCTTCTACTTCTAGAGTGGTGTGGCAAGAAGCAAAAAAACCTCGTGAAGATGGAGTTTCATGAGATACGAATACCCAAAGTAAAAGGCGATTCCACCACCATTACGATCTCGCGTTTGAAAGCATTTTTGAGTTTTGGATGGATTTCGTGAGTTTCTAGAGCGCTTATCGTCATTTAAGCAGGGGTTTTTACATCCATTCGAATCAACTATTTGTGAGCCTGTAGCAAAAGTCTGCAAGAGCTCCATTATCTTCCTTCAAACTGTCCAGCTTTTCTATGAAAACTTAAAAAGTCCGGCTTTC